>JAOEGL010000001.1:32610389-33810389 GCA_034509955.1 Urosaurus nigricauda | reverse complement strand
TGTACATGAGATAATTTGTCTGATTCACATTGCATCTCTCACCACAAAAGAATACTTTTTATTGTTACTGCCTTTCAAGTAGTTCCTGACTGATCTTCATAGGTTAAACATGTTCTTGTAAGAGGTCAATGAGTGGTCAATTTCAAGTCTGAGTAGATTAGAAAAATTAATGATGAGCCCCAAATTCTTGTATTATCATACAAAAGAAATAAGAATGTTGTAATGATTTTTGAGGTAATGCTTTGGCTCCATGGGCTGCCACTTGATTTACTTCCCAAGATGCAGAGATATGGAGACAATCAGAAGAGATCCTCCACAGACAGTACAGGGACACAGTCCGTCCTGCTTCTGTATTTAATTTTTTTTTCCAATTTGCCAGTATTTTTTTTTTAATCATTTGTATTTAATGGTAACTATGGCTGCATCTGAACTGCGGACATGATCCAAGTTGATATCACTTTAACTGTCATGATTCAATGGTATGGAATTATGGGAACTACAGTTTTGTGAGATATCCCAGGATTCCACAGCATGGAGCCACGTGGTGGTAGTGGTAGAAGAGAAAATCCTATTGCGCTAATGAAGTTCACTTATGCAATGTTGGATGCGAGCCGTATAATCAGATTTAGGGGTCAATCCACACAACCACATATGTAGAACACTGCAAAAGGAGAGGAACATGCTGTGACATTACTTATAGCCGTGACCTATATCAATCATATCAAACAAACTTAAGATAGCTCACATATCAGAAGTGTTCAAAGTGGGTCAGCATCACAATCTCCATGTCTGAAGTTCCCACTGGTAAGCTTTTCGTGTCTATAGCATTTTTGGAATTGGATTCAGGCAATAGTGTTGCTTTTGAGCAGATTGGGGCTTTCTAGATTGGCAGGAGACATGAAGTTGCCTTTTCCTTAATGCTTAGCAGCTGCACCACAGCCTTTAGATGGAGCTGCGCTGTTCTGCAGTTTTTAAAAAAGAAGCTGGGAAAACCAACACCTTTTTAAAGGTGCTTCTTCTCCCCTAAAACGCAAAAAAAGCATTTTCATTGCACACTTTCCCTTTTTCTCATCTAAAGGCTAGAGTTTCATGCAGCCATGAACACACTTCTTTTTGCCAATCTAAGCCCCAACATTGTGATTTTCAGTTTTCAGATAGATAAGTGCATAGGCTTTTGTATAAGAGCAAATTTTACAGCTGGAGAGATTAGCATTTCCCTCTTTTTGTTTGGGAGTAATCTGAATGAAAATGACACTATCATACAGGTGCTCTTAGCTTTAACTTGCAAAATTTCAGACAGATAAGCATAGGGGATTTCATGAAAGAGGTATCTTTAAAGTTTGGGTGAGGAAATAGTTTATCCTCCCTATTGTTTCTAGGTGGTTAATATGGTAATAATTATACCAGAATGGAAATTTATAGATTCACTTGCACCCACTGAAGGCCTTAAATTATGTTCACGTGATTATTTATTTTTAAGTGTCCAGGGGAGGCAAAGTTCAAGGGAGGTGAGTGCAAATCCTTAAGCTTCTCATTTCCTAGAATTTGCCCACCTTAATGTATATTAAGGAGTTGTGATGAAATTGTAAGTTGTGAGCTTCATATTTTATTTTTTATTTCCTTCGCAAATGATAATTTTGTTTCCTCTTTATTGCTGTCAATAGTACTGCCAAAAAACAAAACAAAAAAACAGTGTGTGTGTGTGTGTGTGAGTGAGTGACCAAAAGAAGGTAAAGTATTCTTGTTTGGAACTTATAGGTCGCAGTCACACACACACACACTTGCTTGCATTGGTTTTATGTGAAAAGTTTGAGGAGGAAACTGATCAGTTTTTGCAGACATCTCATCACAGTCTCTGTATTCTTCCAGATCTCCAGTGTAGATCTTTAGAAGAAACTCATTTCAGTTTGAGCCACTTCATATAACACCCTCTTTGATTTCAACAAACTCAAATCCAGATTTGTCCAACCCAAATGCACCCCTCTAATTCCCTGATAACCTCTATATTTGCTCTTTTCAGCTGTTCTGATCAGGTTGTTTCTTAATGGATATTTTTCTTTTGATCACACTACAGATGAATTCTATTACCGAAGAAGTATTCCAATATAGTGGTCTGTAGTATCTTGTGCCTACATCCATTTTCTTGAAGAGTCCATTTTCATTTTCAGACCAGTAGAAAGATCTCCCGGTAACCACATTGATTCCTTTCACTTGTTGCTGAGTGTTCAGCTCAGCAGTTGATATTAGTGTCAGTATTATTTTCTTGTGACAATTTAGGGGTCAAAGGATTTTCTGTGTCCCATAACAATAAAGTCATCCAAATCTCATTTCTGTGATATTGCCTGGTCAGTGACATAAACCAGGTAGCTCCCCTGGTACTTGTTACTTCATTTTAAGAAGGTGAGTGCACAATAGAGAATGACAGTAAGAACCACAATATAATTTCTATTCAGCTACAAAACCTGCTTGTTTATTTGGGGAGAAATGCTATCTTCTTTTCCAGACCATCTCACAAAGATATGACAAAGAATTATGAAAACATGTCTGAGCCCACAGGCATTGACTGGAAATTCTACAGACTTTTATTTTGTGGGAAGACTTTTGGCTAATGAAAAAGGAGAAAGGAGGGGTTTAACTAATACTTCATTGAGTCATAATCATTTTGTGAATAGCAACCAAAGATTGATTATGATGGTGTTCTTTGCTATGGATCTTATGTCACCTCTCACATTCTTTTCCTAGCAACAGTGGCAAGCCATGTCATTTGTTAGAAAAAGAAACTTCAAACCCCCATGCCACCTCCCCATCTCTCCCCTGAGTTATTCATGAGTATTGCCTTTGTCCAAGGAAGAAAATGTGTGAACTTAAATTCCACAGAGTACTTCTTCAAAGCCATCCCTCCTACACACACCTGTGCTTGTGAGGGCCATTATTTGTGACAGACATTTGTCAAACTGATAACTTTATACTCCCCCTTCAAGAATAAGAAACACAAATCACTCTCTCAACTGAGATGGTGTTCTCCGCTTGTAAACCTTTAACCTGCGTGTGTGTTTTATGGTCTTCTTATGATCCCTTCCCCTCCCACACACCCACACTCAGTTGACCTCTTCCATTATGTGCATTTCAATGAAACTAGAGGCTTGACATACTGTTGATTACACCACACCAAATATTTATAATTCTAGTTTTTTAAAATGTTTTGAAGGAGTGAAAATGAGTGAATGCTTTCAATAATAAAGGTAAAAAGTATCCCATTGAATCAGGCTAAAGACTTGTACAGTCTTTCAAAAACTAAGAAGCAAACTACAAATTATTTGATAAATGAAGCATGTACAATTTGCTGCAGCTTTCAGAACTCGAAGAGACTGAACAGTAAAAACAGTGGTCTCTTGTGCTATTGCTGTCCACAATGCATACTCAGTAGTATACTTAATCTGAACATGGAGGTTCTGTTTAACTTTGTTTAGAACAGAGGTTCTTAACATGAGGCCCTAAATGAATTGACTTCAGAGGGGGATATATGAACTGAGTGTAATATATATATATATATATATATATGATTTCCTTGCTCTTAGTTTGAATTTTTCCTGACAAGGAGAATTTTAAATTAAACGTTTTTTTCCTATTTTCAGATGATAATCCTATAATTGTTTTGCTCCAAACTAATGTAGGTGAAAGAACTCAATTTCTAATGTCAAAGCATCAGTTCTATGCAAATATTTGAGTATAAATGTTTGTGTGTGTTTTTCAGTGGGTGGGGGCACAGATTTTTTCAGATTCTCATAGGTCTCAATCAAACACAACTCCTGAGATGATTTTTACTCCAGTCTTCATTCAGAAAAGACCTCCAGAGTCAAAGTCAATAGTGCATTCAAGTTTGCAAATTCTATTCAGGTGCATTCAAGGGTACTGTCTAAAAGATATGAGAAAAGAAAAGAAAAGTGATTCAGAAGAAGGACACAAAAGAAAAAAAAGAAAACCTAGACACTCATTCTAAATTAAAAGAGAAGAAGCCCAAATCTGTTGATATGTTTCATCACAGCCAACACAGTGCCTTTGCTTCCTTTCTCTTCATCTACTTCAATTTGTTAGATAGACTACTGGTTGATGGGGAGAGTAGGCTATATTCTAATGTGTAGATGGACACATAAGAGGAAAATAAAATGTCTAGTAGGAAATTTTTTCTTATGAAGTCAGCAATATGGGTTTTAATCAAGAGTAAGGTAAATTCTTATAATGATTGTATGACAAAAGGAAAAAGAAACATAAAATTATGTCTGCTATTACCTTTCATGATTCTTTACCTTATATTAGTAGTAAATTATTAAGGTCATGTATAAATCATTAGTCTGACCAAGGAGAATAAATGGATGTAGCTATATCTAACTACTTTGGATCTGGTTGTGCTCTTTCAGTCATTATCAGTTACATCCACCATTCCTTTTGCACTAAGGTTCACTAACACCTGTTTTTTATCACCAGATTTTGGAATGACTTTCACTGTTATCTATTTCCCCCATTCTAGTCCAGTCTATAGTACCATCATAACTCAGCAACAGTGTAAACATATTTTCAGTTAGTATTTGATGAGTCTGTCTCATAATCACTGGCACAATCTACAGAGCTCACAGTTACAATCAGGGGAGTAGATTCTCAGCTCTTCATTTATATGGGAAGTCTCTATTGTCAACAACTCTAGAATCATAGAATTTTGAGGGTGGAAGGGGTCTCATGGGTCCCTTGCTCAATGTAGGTTCTCCAGCTAAAGCATCCTTAGCAGATAGCTATCCAGAGTCTTGTTGAAGGCATCCAGAGAAGGTGACAATTGGCCCCATTGCCAAACCTCTCTTATTGTCAAGAAGTTCCTTCTAATATTAAATTAAAATCTATCCTTTTGTAACTTCAAACCATTAGGCCTGGTCCATTTCTTTTCTTTCCTTCTTCTGCTGATTTCCTATCCTCCCTGTCCATTTCTTAGTTTCTTTATTCATTCTACTTTTCCTCCCCCACCTCTAGTTAGACTAAAATTAAGAAGTGCTCATAATAACTGGAAATCTTGTGCCCTGGCACTGTGGTATGTACAGAAGGTATTTCTTATTCTAGTTTTCTACTACACATTGAGTGTAAGACTACAAGACCTGGCTACCCCAGACCCAAATCAAGCATGATCACATAAAATGATATATGGTGCTGAGTGTATTGGGAAAAAGTATTGTCTGAGTACTAGCCATCTGTACTAAGGTGAAGAAGCTTAAAATAGACCCTGGGAGGAAGGATTGTTATGAGGATGTTTCCTCAATAGACCTTATTATCATTATCATTGACATTTATTTATAGAGCGCTGGAAAGTTTGCACAGTGCTTTACATGATAGAGATCAAGATAGAATAAAACAGTAATATCTAATGTGTGCTTGCTTTCTTTCACCCAGGGCCTTTGTTCCAAGTGAGCAGTGGATATTTGACAGAATAGAATGGAAACGAGACTGGTGAACTCTGAAAAGACAGATGGGTTATCCGTGAATATCCACTGCTTAGAAATCAGCAGGAGGAACTGGAAGCTGAACTCCTCCTTCATGTTTCACACAATTTTTTTTTTAAAAATGAAATGTTATACAACTTCCAAGGGAATATTTCAAGCTCCCCTCTCCCCTACTCCTTTTTGAAGAGAGGCACATTGTCTGGCTTTATTACACAGCGCTGGAACTTCACCTCTCTTTCCAGACACCTCAAAAGATGACTTCAATACCCAGCTGTCTGGTTTCATTCAAGGTAATCCAGATTTTCAAGTTGGCTCAGAAATATGGACTGTGGTCTGTGAAGACATCAAAAGACAGGAGACACTCCATATTAATTATTAGAGGTGATTACTACATGTTAATTATCTGACTTTATGCAGTGCACTGAGGTTAGAGCTAGAAAAGGATTTGAGAAAGTGACAAAACCATAGTCTTCTTATGTTGACTATATTGGACAAGGTAAGTTTCAATACACTGAGCTTCTAGTATCAGGGATAATTTTTAGAAGAATAAGCACATAACTCTTAACTGAATGCAGCAATGTGTGTGTCTTTGATTGTTTTTAGTCATTCTGCCAAAGGGTTCCTGTTTATGATGTATATGGTTTATCTTGGAGGGAAAATATAACCTGAACAAAATACAGGCTGAAGTGGTCTGTTTGTAATTTTGTTAAAAGCTACTTAGGTTCAGATCTGATGACCATACAGTATGTGGTCATTGTTTAAATCAATGCTACTGAAAGATTGGTACTGATATGTGAGCCATGCTAGTTTGTGGTAATTTTCTAGGGAAGAAAGAAACAGATGGGCACAAATAAGCTTCCAGTCCCTGGCACATTAGGGGATATATATATATATATATATATATATCGAAATTACATATCAGATAGCCTGGGAAGTACTGGTTTAATTATTCCCAATGGTGCCTGATTGTTTTAATTAGGACAGAGGTGAAGGTGGGAGCAGGAATACTTTCATCTGCATCAAAGACTAGTTGAGGCTTATATGGGAAAAGGATGAAAGTGTTCTTTTGTTCAGAAAAGACTGTCCCAAATTGGTTTTATTTCACTTTCCTGATGCACTGAAATTGTTTAGACAACCAGCCCAATGTGCCATCTCTTAAAATATGATTCTTCTATCCTCATACAGTTCAGCACATCACAGCAATTGCTATGTGGCATCATGACAGTGATACATACATAATGTTACATAATGTTGGCTGGTATAGAATTCCTCTGTGAAGTCCTGTTATTGTGTTTTCAGGTTGTTGGTGATCAGGGGGTTTTCTTGGCAAGATTATTAAGAGGAAGTTTGTTATTGTCTTCCTCTGAGGCTGAGAGAATGTGACCTGCCCAAGGTCACCCTATGGGTCTCATGGCTGAAGGGGATTCCAACCTTGGTGTCCCCTCCCCCCAAAATCTTTGTGAGGTTTCCAAAAATGGGGAGAGGGATGGAAAAGAATACTACTACAATAGCAGCAGATTGAAAAGGGCAGAGAAGCAGCAATAAACAGGCACAAATGCAGATAAAAAGGTGGGGAACGAAAGGAGGTTGGGTGTATTCAAGAAGCATACCCAGGTGTGGAGTCGAAGGCTTTCATGGCCAGCATCCATAGTTTTTTGTGGAGCTTTTGGGCTATGTGGCCATGTTCTAGAAGAGTTCCTTTCTGATGTTTCGCCAGCATCTGTGGTTGGCATCTTCAGAGAATGATAGCCTGGAAAAGGATTGGATATATATATATATATATATATATATATATCCTGTGTGACCCTGGGAAGGAAGGAGTAATTTGCAAATGTATCGTTCTGTTACTAATGGCAGACCTCAGGTTGAGCGGATATGCAAACAAGGATTAAGGTCTGCTAACTGGTGCTCATTGTCTGCTAGGAATCCCCTGGCCTTATCAGACAGAGAAAGCTTTGGTGGATGACCCAAACAGGGAACTGAACAGGAAGAGTGCATCCCTGTATGATCTGCCAGAACTTTCAGTTGATTTTGACACCACTGACTATGGTATCATTCTGTGTTTTCTCTCAGGGATGGGATTTAGGGTCAGTGGTTCCAGTCCTTCTTGGTGGTAGGAATGTGAAGATAAGGCAAAACTATCATAGAGTTTTCTTGGCAAAATTTACTCAGAGGGGGTTTACCATTGCCTTCTTCTAAGGCTGTGAAAGCATGACTCACCCAAGGTCACCCAGTAGTTTTCTGTGCTCTAGCTTGCCCGGGGCTTTTTAAGGCATGCCCTTGGACTCAGATCAGAGCCTGGATGCCCAAGTTTTAATGGTAGCCAGGACTGTGTTTGCACAGCTAAAAGTGGTACACTATCTGTGCCTTTTCCTTGAGACATCAGATCTGGCTACAGTGACACCTGCCTTGATTACCTATCATTTGGATTATTGTAATGCCCTCTACATGTAACTACCTTTAGAAACTGTTCAGAAACTCCAGCAGGTCCAAAATTTTGCTATCAGATTGTTGACTGGGGCAAAACAACTCCATTGGCTGCCAACTCATCTTGGGGCATAATTCAAGTGGTGGCTATGACCTTTAAAGCCACATATGCCTTGTGCCTAGTCTATTTGAAAAACTTTATTTCTCTATATGAGCCTGCCCTTGCTCTACAGGGGTGGACTTTCTCTCACTTCTAGTACCATCCCAGCCATGGCTGGTGAGGACATGAGCAAGAATCTTCTCAGTGGCTGCTCCCAAGTTATGGAGTTCCTTGAGGTGTCCAGTTGGCTCCCTTGCAAATGTCTTTCTGCCAGCAGGTGAAGACCATTTTATGTGTGAAGCTTTATCCTTTTAATGTATGCAGCAGATAAAGCTTTAATGGGGGCAGAGGTCTTGTGTTTTTAGTTTATTATGTTTTAAGCATCTTTATAATGCCATTGTAAACTTGTTTAATAATAATAATAATAATAATAATAATAATGTTTATTTGTATTTCCCACCTCTCCCGTTGGATCGAGGTGGGATTCCAACAGTTAAAAAATATACAGTTCAACTCAAAACAATTTTAAAACAATAAAACAATTATAAAATCAATAAAACTCGCCACATGGTTTTGATCATTCATCTAACATAGAATCATAGAATCATAGAGTTGGAAGAGACCACAAGGGCCATCTAGTCCAACCCCCTGCCATTCAGGACGTCCAAATCAAAGCATCCCTGACAGATGACCATCCAGCCTCTGTTTAAAGGCCTCCAAGGAAGGAGACTCCACTACGCTCCGAGGGAGTGTGTTCCACTGTCGAACAGCCCTTACTGTCAGGAAGTTCCTCCTAATGTTGAGGTGGAATCTCTTTTCCTGCAATTTATATCCATTATTCCGCATCCTAGTCTCTGCAGCAGCAGAAAACAAGCTTGCTCCCTCCTCAATATGACATCCCTTCAAATATTTAAACAGGGCTATCATATCACCTCTTAACCTTCTCTTCTCCAGGCTGAACATCCCCAGTTCCCTAAGGCGTTCCTCATAGGGCATGGTTTCCAGTCCCTTCACCATCTTAGTTGCCCTCCTTTGGACCTGCTCCAGTTTCTCAACATCCTTTTTGAATTGTGGTGCCCAGAACTGGACACAGTATTCCAGGTGGGGCCTGATCAAAGCAGAATAGAGTGGCACTATTACTTCCCTTGATCTAGACACTATACTTCTATTGATGCAGCCTAAAATTGCATTGGCCTTTTTAGCTGCCGCATCGCACTGTTGACTCATGTTCAGCTTATGGTCTACTTGGACTCCTTTGTTACTGTATCTGGTATAGATCCAATGATGTCTATTCATTTCTACTGGATTAAAGTAGGTCAGGAGGGTAAGCCCGCCAGAAGAGATCTGTCTTAAGAGCCTTCTTAAAAGCATCCAAGGAGGTAATAAGATGGATCTCCTCCGACAAGTTGTTCCAAAGCTTTTAATACTGTTTTTAACTTGTGCTTAAAATAGAAAATTAGCTTTATTGTGTTTTAACTTTTGCATGAACTTATAATCATACTTATTGGTGAATTTAAAATTGTAGTGTACTTTTAAAATGTATGCCACCTTGGATCCCACTTTTGGAGAAAAGTGGGATATAAAATACATACATACATACATACATACATACATAGGCTAAATATCTAGTCAAACTAACCTCTGCCAGGTTATGACAGCATCATTCTGAAAGACAGCAGGGATATACATTTCTGAAAGTCCAGCTTCATTGGGAAAAAAAAATTAAAGAGAAAACAGAAAATAGCAAAAATGATGTTATATGAAATTAGATATTGTGTAAATTTGGAAGCAACAAAGCTCATGCAGATAATATATGGTGAACTGAAAAGGAAAAACACAAAGACTAGAGGGAAGTGCTTTTTGTATTTCAAGGTCTCCTTTACTTGGTTGTTTGAAAAGAGACATAAAACCAGACAAAGCCATTTGATTGCATCTTTTGATGAGCTGAAAATAAATGTGAAAAGGCTTAGCATATAGAAGGAAACACCACAGAAGCAAGTTAGACCTTCTCAAACTTGAGAATAAATGGAAAGTGAACCTGACATGTTACAACTTACAACATTGCAAGTAATAACTAGGAAAAATGCCTTTGACAAAAAAGTATTCAACTTCTGTTATTGCTTCTTCTGATTTCAATAAAGCAGAGCTGCCATTGCTATCCCTCCTGCCTCCCCATAAATGCTACAGATCATCTTGTGAATATAGAAGAGGGCAATGTGACATTTTATTTCTTTCATTCTCATAAATGCTTGTGACTCATAGCTTTGAATGTCTCTATATGCCCTTATTCTGGTATAGTTGACAGGGCATGTTTTGATGCTACCGCATAGCTATAGGAACATGAGCAACTCACATTTGTGGAAGTATTGTTGGGGCAGAAGAATGTCTGTGTTCAAAGACTGGGCATTCCTTCATTTTTAAAACTGATAAACCATCCTTGATCCAACATAAAAGCCATACTCTGAAATCCATCAAGCCTGCTGGTGGAACTTAAGTCTTTGCCAGGAAACATGTGCCAACATTTGGTGGGTAGGAGCTGTTATCTTTTCCCTGCTTCTTTCCCAGGGGTAATATAGCAGACAAGGGGGCTCCTAGGGTTGCTGAATTTTATCCACTCAGCAACAGATTGGTTGTGAGGTTGCACCTGGACTGCTATTGCTATTCTGACAGGCAACCAGCTCCCAGGGATGAAAGAGCAGTCTCTGACACCAAGATAAGGCTGTCCGTGGGTGTCAAGTTGGGGGTACCCCTGCAACTGATTAGTGGCTAGGAGTAGGGAGTTACAACCATAAGACCCCTGGTTGGTATTGTGCACTTAGGAAAAATGGTGTCATAGAAGGAGTCATTGGATAACTCATTCTTTGACACTGCCAATAATTGGAGGTTACAAATCAACAACCCCCAAAGCCCCCATCAACCATCAAGTAAACTGAAAAGAAAGGGAAAAAGGGGGGAGGGGTCTTTATTAATGTAAACTTTAAAATGCTTGGGTGAAAAATAATGCTTTAATTTGGCACAAAGCACAAAGGTTGGCATCAGCTATATTCCTTTGGAGGGTATTATGGTATCACTACACTGGAAGCTTTTTTCCTTTGTTAATGTATAGGTCACAGTGTGGTTATGCTGTTGTGCTGATGGAAGAAGCTGAACAGGGAAGCGGACTTCTGCACAATCCCTGAATGCCTGAAATAAGGTCCTTTTCTTCTGGGGTAGGTCTGAGTGTTGGACTATGACTCTGGAGACAAGGATTCAGATTCCTGTTCAGCTATGGAAATCCAGTGGGTGACCTTGAGCAAGTCACTCTCTAGTTTCAGCCTCAGAGGGAGGCAGAGGCAAACCTTGTCTTAACAAAACTTGCCAAGAAACCCCCATGATAGGTTTGCTTTATGGTCACCATAAGTAAAAATGATTTGAAGGCAGACAACAACAATAACAATCTCCTCCATCTCCTCTCTACTACTCAAAATTGTTCTGAATTGTTACCGCCCCTGACATTTGCTGATGGGTTTCATTTGTCAGATCAAGAAACCAAGTGGATTCTGGTCCCTGCATATTTTCCTGACTGGTTATGCTTCCTGTGAAGATCGTAATGTATTTGCTGGGGGGGGGGGAGTGATATGGGAAGATATACTCTCTCACCTTAAGAGTAATATGAATCCAGATGCAGCAGTAAATGTTCAGGCTGTGGAGGAGTGGGCCAAAGCCTGGATGCTGTATTGGAATGGATGAGAGCAAATAAACAAGCTGAATTCTGAAAAGAACTCACAGTGTAGATTGGTGATTCTTTGGTCTGGAAATTGAATAAACATCCTGTCCTAGATGAATTTTGTACTCTCTCTGAGCAGGTTTTGGTTGTTGTGTGTCTTCAAGTCATTTCCAACTTAGGATGCTTTGGATGTTGTGTGCCTTCAAGTCATTTCCAACTTACATGTGCCTTCCAGCTTATCATGGGGTTTCCTGGCAGGATTTGTTCAGAGTAGGTTTGCCTTTACTTTCCCCTCAGGCTGAGAGAGTGTGACTTTCCCAAGGTCACATGTGGATTTTCATAGTCAAGTGGGGATTTGAACCTGGGCTCTAGAGTCAAAGTCCAGTGCTCAGACCACTACACTATGCTGGCTCCTGTGGGTTGCAAGTACTCCAAGCTCTATTATTTTTACTGATGGTCCTATGGTCCTTTAAGTGCTTGGAGTCAACTTGACCTGGTCCACCAGCTACAGCCCTTCCAGAACATAGTTACCTTAGGCCAAAATGGCCCTAAAGGAGCAGCTCTGCACTGCCCCTTTACTTGCTGGATCAGAACTGTGGCAACCACATGCTGTAGTCCTGATCCAACATTTTTCCAGCCCCAAAAGAAGTGGCAAAATGCCATTCCTTTTGGGGGTGGAAAAAAGCTGCCCTTGCCACTTCAGCAGTGGCTCTTCTGTGTTTCTTTGGTGCACCATGTGTAAACGCTGTGCTGAAAAAATGTTGTGATGCTACCTGCCATCTTGTCAGGCAGGTTGTGTGACACCTCTTTGAGTGTGAGCGGGTGGCAGGCCGTCATCAGGAGGAGTCTGTACTGCCCCTTTGTCTACTTTAAGGGTTTCTTCTTTCCTGTTGGAGCTGTCCAGGTGTTTATGGATTTCAATGGCTTCCCTGTGCATTCTCATCTGGTAGTTGTTGGAATGGTCAAGAATTTCAGTGTTTTCAAATAGCGTAGTTTATAATATGTTCTGCTACTGCTGATTTTTCTGGCTGTTATATAGTATTTCCTTTGTTATGCTAGAAGTTCAAGTTTATCTTATTTATTTTCCATGCTCTGTGCATTAGTGTAGAGACATCTAAGACCATGGGGTCCTCCCCCCAGCTGCTTGTGTAAAGTGTTTTCCCTCCTACTGTTGGGTCCTTGCACTATTTGTCCTGTTCTCTTTATAATAGTTTGATTATTATCTCCAGCCTTTGATGTGAAAGGGATCTAGGAGTCTAAGTAGACCACAAGTTGAACATGAGTCAACAGTGTGATGCAGCAGCTAAAAAGGCCAATGCAATTTTAGGCTGGATCAATAGAAGTATAGTGTCTAGATTAAAGGAAGTAATAGTGCCACTCTATTCTGCTTTGGTCAGGCCCCACCTGAAATACTGTGTCCAGTTCTGGGCACCACAATTCAAAAAAGATGTGGAGAAACTGGAGCGTGTCCAAAGGAGGGCGACTAAAATGGTGAAGGGTCCTATGCCCTATGAGGAACGCCTTAGGGAGCTGGGGATGTTTAGTTTGGAAAAGAGACGGCTAAGAGGTGATATGATAGCTTTGTTTAAATATTTGAAGGGATGTCATATTGAGGAGTGAGAAAACTTGTTTTCTGCTGCTCCAGAGACTAGGACCCGGAACAATGGATGCAAGCTCCAGGAAAAGAGATTCCAGCCCAACATTAGGAGAAACTTCCTGACAGCAAGGGCTGTTTGACAGTGGAACACACTCCCTTGGAGAGTGGTGGAGTCTCCTTGTTTGGAGGTCTTTAAGCAGGGGCTGGATGGCCATCTGTCAGGGATGCTTTGATTGGGAGTTCCTGCATGGCAGGGGGTTGGACTGTATGGCCCTTGTGGTCTCTTCCAACTCTATGATTCTATGATTCTATGTACTCCTGCCTTCCAAAAACTGTCTTCTTTCCCCACATAACTCAGTTTAAAGCCCTCCTGATGTTTGTTTGTTTGTTTGTTTGTTTTTGGCTATTGGCAAAAATGTTTCTGCTAACTGACTTGAAGAGCAACCCATCTCTTGCCAGAAGTACCCCCCCCCCCTTCATGCAAACTTAGCTCATGATCCAAGGATCCAAATTGTTCTCAGCGGCACCATGTGTGGAACCACTTTTTCACATCCATTATTTTCCTCTCCCTTTGCAGTTGTACTGCAAAGACATGCTGTAAAATGGAGTGCACCAAAGAATTTTACAAGAAAATCAAAGCAAAACCTTTGATTGTGTAGGTCATGAAAAACTATGGCTCACTCTTAAAGAAATGTGTGCCATAACATTTGATGAACATAATGTGTTACATTTACTCAAGCCAAGATGCCACAATTAGAATAGACCTTGGAATATCATCTTCTGGCACTACTTATTATTTTATTTTGGATTGTTTCATCATAAGCATATCATGTGCCCCTCAAGATAGAAGGCTTCATGAGTAGTTTACCATTGCCTTTGTAGCAGAACTAATAAGCAGGTAGGGTATTATAGCCATTGTCTCTGACAAATCCTCTTCCAGTATCACCCCCACTATTGCTGCTTCTCAGTAGCTATTTGGCACATTTACTCTGGTTCCTCACCATCATAGAAAGTTCTTCCAAAAAAACTGACTTGTGCTGACCTTGTGGGTGCATACATTCAGTGCATAAATTAAGTTGGGTTGCAGAGTCATAGGATCATAGAATCATAGAGTTGAAAGAGACCACAAGGGCCATCCAGTCCAACCCCCTGCCATGCAGGAACTTCCAATCAAAGCATCCCCAACAGATGGCCATCCAGCCTCTGCTTAAAGACCTCTAGGGAAGGAGACTCCACCACCCTCTGAGGGAGTGTGTTCCACTGTCGAACAGCTCTTACTGTCAGGAATTTCCTCCTAATGTTGAGGTGGAATCTCTTTTCCTGCAATTTGTATCCATTGTTCCGTGATGCAACCCAAATGTCCTAAAATGGCTCAGAAGAATGATTATGCTGTATATATTTGAACTGAAACAATAACAAAAAGTTAGTTGTTGTTATCTGTATTACCTGCCAGAAGCTATATTGCTGTATTACCTGCCAGGAGCTTGCTGTCAACCTCTCCCACTATACTCCAAGGTCCTAACTGAAATGTTCAGCAGCATTCAAAACACACCAAAGGATGGCCTACTCTTGTCACCATTCTCTGCTGCAGCTAACTCTCTACAATGGTGATGACTGTGCATTCTTGATGGTAATAATAATAATAATAATAATTTTTATTTATAACCCGCCCATCTGCACAGCAACCAGGGCAGCGTACAACAAAATTTAAAACAAACTACAGTTTAAAAACACCCTATCGACACAGTCTTTAACCCACCCACCCCTTAAAACTAGATTAAACTAAAGCAGAATTAAAATGACAATAGGACAACATAAATACAATAAAACCAGCTTTAGGGCATGACTGTGCATTTAGATTCCTTACTATATATTATTATATCATATTTATTTATGACCTGCATCCCCCCCCCCCCAAAAAAAAAAATTGGGATTCAAAGTGGCCAAGAATCTCTACAATGGTATGAAACTAGTGTGTTTTAAAAAGTTGTGTATTATGTGGCCCTCAGGATATCATAGGATTTCAACTCCTAACAACTCAAGACAGACTTATCTATGGTGAGGAAGGCTGGAGCTCACAATGCAGCAATGTCTGGAAAAGCACAAGATTTCCACGCCTGTATTAGACTACCAGTTGATTATCCCCCATCCAGAAATCCAATATCCAAAGTACGCCAAAATTCAAAATTGTCCACATGGGTGGCTGAGATCTTTGCTTTCTGATGGCCTCAACATATACAAACTTTTTTTATGAACAACATTATTACAAATATTGTGTATAAAATTACCCTTAAGCTATGTGTAAGGTGTAGATGAAACATAAGTGAATTTTGTGTTTAGACTTTGGTTCCATCTATATCTCATTATGTATATGTAAGTATTCCAAAATCCAGAAAATACTGAAATCCAAAATACTCCAGTCCCAAGCATTTTGGATAAGAGAGACTCAACCTGTACAATATTTTAATAAATATAGAGAGAGCTGGTTCTCCAGACTAGCATGGCTATACATTTGAATTCTACCTTAATAAATATATAAATATAAATATACCTTTGAAACTAACGGAAAGAGAGAAGTTGGTTGTATGCATTTTCATAGACTTGAGCCTTCATCCTCAGAGGCATAGGGTTTGTGGAAGAAGACTCAAATCTATGAAAGCTCATGCTACCAACTTCTCTCTTTCAATTATTCTCAAAGGTGCTACAAGATCCCTTTGTGTACTGATTTTCCAGACTAACATGGCTGTGGACTCTTTCATACGAGGCTAAATTGGAAGTATAATTTAAGGTCAATTCGAATGCAATCATGAGTTTTATGTTATTGCAAATTAACTCTTCACATGCAAATTCGGGCAGGAGGGAAGCCAATTCGAATGCAATCATGGGTTTTACTTTATTGCGAATTAAAGCTTCGCATGCAAATTCGGGCAGGAGGGGGTTAATTTCGGGTAATGGGAAGTAATTTCGAACGGAGCAGGGGTTCATGTAAATTCGCTAAACAAGCGAATTTACATAAATCCGCATTGGCTCCATTCGGAGTTGGGAGAAATTCCTCCCCGTTTGAAAGAGTCCTGTGTCTTTGAATGTTTTAATAAGTTCATGAAATTTAAACATTGAGATTTCTTTAGGTTTCTTTAGTTGTTAGTGTTAAGGGTTATGTACTGTTTCACATTAATATAGAATCTCCTCCCTGAAACAAAGTGGGATTTTGTTTTTGTATTATCATTAATATTTTCCCATCTGTTGCTCTATCTTATTTCCATCTTGCTTCCTCTCTGAAGAAGAAAATAAAGGGGGAAAATCAAAAGACAATATCTTTCTTTCTCACTTCACATTCTGAAATATGTCAGTCACAAAAGATGCTTGATCCTCTCTCCCATTTTTTTTTCTATGCAATGCATCAGTTTTTAATCCAATGTGTTCCTTTGAGCCCTGCTTGAAGAGGCTTCACTGGCTGCCACTCAAGGCCAAATTCAATGTATTTTATCTCACTCTCAAAGGGGTCTCTTGGATGTCCCACATGAAATTGTGTAGCAGATACTGGTGCATACTGCTTTTTCACTGTATTGGATTACTTCCTATGTATCCCATCTGTGCAAGTAACACTTTTTGAAGCAACTTTCATAGAATCATAGAATCATAGAATCATAGAATCGTAGAGTTGGAAGAGACCACTAGGGCCATCCAGTCGAACCCCCTGCTATGCAGGAAATCCAAATCAAAGCACCCCTGACAGATGGCCATCCAGCCTCTGTTTAAAGACCTCCAAGGAAGGAGACTCTATCACCTTCCGAGGAAGTGCGTTCCACTGTCGAACAGCCCTTACTGTCAGGAAGTTCTTCCTAATGTTCAGGTGGAATCGCTTTTCCTGTATCTTGCAACCATTGTTCCGGGTCCTGTTCTCTGGAGCAGCAGAAAACAAGCTTGCTCCCTCCTCAATATGACATCCTTTCAAATATTTAAACAGGGCTATCATATCACCTCTTAACCTTCTTTTCTCCAGGCTAAACATCCCCAGCTCCCTAAGTCGTTCCTCATAGGGCATGGTTTCCAGACCCTTCACCATTTTTGTCGCCCTCCTTTGGACACACTCCAGTTTCTCAATGTCCTTTCTGAATTGTGGCGCCCAGAACTGGACACAATATTCTAGGTGGGGCCTGACCAAAGCAGAATACAGTGGCACTATTACTTCTCTTGATCTAGACACTATACTTCTATTAATGCAGCCCAAAATAGCATTGGCCTTTTTAGCTGCCGCATCACACTGTTGACTCATGTTCAACTTGTGGTCTACTTGGACTCCTAGATCCCTTTCACACGTAGTTTCATTCAGCCAGGTGTCACCCATCCTATATCTGTGCATTTTATTTTTCCGCCCTAAGTGCAATACCTTACATTTCTCTGTATTGAATTTCATTTTGTTAGCTTTGGCCCAGCTTTCTAGTCTATTCAGGTCATTTTGAATCTTGATCCTGTCCTCTGGGGTATTAGCTATTCCCCCTAATTTGGTGTCATCTGCAAATTTGATAAGTATGCTCCCAATTCTGTCATCCAGGTCATTGATAAAGATGTTGAATAGCACTGGGCCGAGGACAGAGCCCTGTGGGACCCCACTGGTCACTTCTCTCCAGGATGAAAAGGAGCCATTGTTGAGCACCCTTTGAGTTCGGCCAGTCAACCAATTACAGATCCATTTAACAGTTCCTTTGTCTAGCCCACATTTTACAAGCTTGTTTGCAAGAATGTCATGGGAAACCTTGTCAAAGGCCTTACTGAAATCAAGATATACTATATCCACAGCATTCCCTTCATCTACCAAGCTGGTAATTTTATCAAAGAAAGAGATTAGATTTGTCTGGCATGACTTGTTTCTCTGAAACCCATGTTGAGTTTTTGTGATTATGGCATTGCCATCTAGATGTTCACAGACTCTCTGTTTAATGATCTGCTCCAGAATCTTTCCTAGAACTGATGTCAGACTAACTGGACGATAATTGTTGGGATCCTCTTTTTTCCCCTTTTTGAAGATGGGGACAACGTTTGCCCTTCGCCAGTCTGCTGGGACTTCTCCTGTTCTCCAGGAGTTTTCAAATATGATTGCCAATGGCTCTGATATTACTTTTGCCAGTTCTTTTAATACCCTTGGATGGAGTTCATCTGGTCCCGGAGACTTAAATTCATTTAGATTAACAAGGTGTTCCTCTACTATCTCTTTACTTATTCTGTGCTGAAATTCCCCTATTCTGTTCTCTGCTCCATTATCCTCAGGTTGAGCACCCTTTGCCTTTTCTGAGAAGACTGAGGCAAAGAAGGTGTTGAGTAATTCTGCCTTTTCTCTATCTCCTGTTAGCATTTTGCCATCTTCTCCACGCAGTGGCCCTACCGTTTCCTTCTTCTTCCTCTTGCTGCGGACATATCCAAAAAAGCCCTTTTTATTGTTCTTAACCTCTCTAGCAAGCCTGAGTTCATTCTGCGCTTTAGCTTTTCTGACTTTACCCCTACACATGCCTGCTATTTCTTTGAATTCCTTTTTCGTGATTTCCCCCTTTTTCCATTTCTTATACATGTTCCGTTTCAAACTTAGCTTGGTTGAAAGTTCCTTAGTCATCCATCCTGGTTTCTTGAGACACCTCCCGTTTTTCTTTCTCACTGGAACTGTTTGAAATTGTGCCTTCAGTATCTCCCTTTTGAGAAAGTCCCATCCGTCCTGAACTCCTTTATCTTTTAGTATTTCTGACCATGGAATCGCCCTCAATACTTCTCTAAGTTTACTGAAATCCGCTCTCCTAAAGTCTAGGATGCGTGTCTGACTCTGCCTGGCTTCTCCTTTCCACTGTATTACAAACTCCAGGAGAACATGGTCACTTCCACCTAATGATCCCACCACTTGCACCCCATTAACCAAGTCCTCCTTGTTGGTTAGGATCAGATCTAAAATAGCTGACCCCCTTGTTGCCTCTTCCACCTTTTGGACCATGAAATTGTCTTCCAGGCAAGTGAGGAATTTGCTAGACCTTAAGGATTTTGCTGAGTTTGACTTCCAGCAAATATCAGGATAGTTGAAGTCGCCTATCACTACTAGATCTCTCTTTTCTGACTGTGTGGTCATCTGTTCTAGAAAGATATCATCCAATTCCTCAGTCTGACTTGGGGGTCTGTAGTAGACTCCCACCGTAACACCCTTGTTGTTTCCCTCCCCTTTAATTCTTATCCAGATGCTCTCCACCTGGCTTCCATGATTGATGTCCAGGATCTCTTCACTGGTGTAAATATCTCTGACATATAGTGCTATTCCTCCTCCTTTCCTGTTTGGCCTATTTCTCTTAATAAGGTTATACCCCTCTATTTCCACATTCCAATCATGAGACTCATCCCACCAGGTTTCAGTGATGCCTATTATATCATATTTGCCTTGTTGTACTAGGAGTTCGAGTTCATCTTGCTTATTTCCCATGCTCTGTGCATTAGTGTAGAGACATCGCAGACCATGGTTCCCTTTTACTTGCTGCCTGTGCAAGTTTTTTTGCCTCCCACTGTTGGGTCCTTGCACTGTTTGCCTTGTTTCCTCTATGTCAGTTTGACTATTTTCGCCATCCCTTTTGCGTTCCTTAATATTGTCTCCCTTCCCCTCGGAACTCAGTTTAAAGCTCTCCTGATCAAGTTCTTGAGACTGTTGGCAAAAACATTTCTTCCAACTGGCGTGAGATGCAACCCGTCTGTTGCAAGAAGTCCCTCCTCATGGAACCGCAGCCCATGATCCAAGAATCCAATTCCTTCTCGGCGGCACCATCTGCGAAGCCAGTTGTTCACCTCTGCTATTTTCCTCTCCCTTCCTGGACCATGCCCTTCAACTGGCAGAAGAGACGAGATGACAACCTGTACATCCATTCCTTTCAGCTTCCTACCAAGCACCTCGTAATCCCTTTTGATGTTCTGAATGCTGTGTCTTGCAGTATCATTAGTTCCCACGTGGACCAAAAGGAAGGGGTATTGGTCAGTAGGCTTGACCAGTCTTGTCAGCCTCTCTGTCACATCCCGGATCTTTGCACCTGGAAGACAGCACACCTCTCGAGACATCTTGTCAGGCCTACAGATCACTGCTTCTGTACCCCTCAGCAAGGAGTCCCCCACTACGACCACACGCCTCCTCCGAGGCTTAGCAGCGACTGTTCCCTCGGGTGGGACTCTCAGGCTCCCTTGCTCTGTCCCTGAAGTCCGTCCATGCTGCTCTTCTTCATCCTCCTTGATAAGGGAAAGAGCTTCGAATCGATTCTCTAGCTGCAAGCTCCCCGAACAATTCCTTCTTGGTTTACTACTCTTTGTGACATTCCGCCAGCTGTCTGCCTCCTCTGTTTGGCAAGTGACCTCTTCCACCCTAGCATCTTCCTCTGCATGGTACTCATCCAAGATGGTTAGTTCTATTGTGTCCAGGAAATACTCTTGTTCCCTAATCTGCTGAAGTGTAGCTACTCTGGACTCCAGCTGCTGCACCTTCTCCTCCAAGAGTGCTACCAACTTGCACTTGGTGCATGTGAAGTTCTCCACTACTGTAGGCAAGAAGAGAAACATCCCACAAGAGTTGCAGGTGACTGTGGCAGATCCCTCGTTGTCCATACTGCAAAGTCTAATGCCACTTGAGCAGAGTTGTTCAGTTAAAGAAAACTAAAATTCGCGCAACGAGCACACGGTCTCAAGCACACGGTCCCAAAATGGCTGCCAAGCAGCTCCTCTCCTTCTCCTCTCTCTGGCCGGACTGTTCTGGAAGGCTCTGGAAGGTGGTATATAAAGCTAGTCTGCTAGCTCCGCCCCCTTGTGACTCACAGATGTGACTCACAGAAGCTCCTCCCCTTCAGCAACGAGCACACGGTCTCAAGCACACGGTCCCAAAATGGCTGCCAAGCAGCTCCTCTCCTTCTCCTCTCTCTGGCCGGACTGTTCTGGAAGGCTCTGGAAGGTGGTATATAAAGCTAGTCTGCTAGCTCCGCCCCCTTGTGACTCACAGATGTGACTCACAGAAGCTCCTCCCCTTCAGCAACGAGCACACGGTCTCAAGCACACGGTCCCAAAATGGCTGCCAAGCAGCTCCTCTCCTTCTCCTCTCTCTGGCCGGACTGTTCTGGAAGGCTCTGGAAGGTGGTATATAAAGCTAGTCTGCTAGCTCTGCCCCCTTGTGACTCACAGATGTGACTCACAGAAGCTCCTCCCCTTCAGCAACGAGCACACGGTCTCAAGCACACGGTCCCAAAATGGCTGCCAAGCAGCTCCTCTCCTTCTCCTCTCTCTGGCCGGACTCCGTTAATTTATAACACTTAGACATCCAGTTCAAGCAAGCCTAACTGGGGAAAGTTAAAATGGAAAACAAATTAAAACAGTGCTGTGTTGAAGTATATTATGAGCATGGCCCATAGAAAAGTGTTACATTTGGATATTCACACAACCTTTGTACATAATTGACTGCTATTGCTGTGTACCAAGTTATCAGAAATGTGAGTGAAGACAAAAAGATGATTTCTTGGATATTAATGAAACCCAGAGCAAATCTTCTTTCAGGAAGTAAAGATAGACATGGCTGCAATGACACACTCATAAAAATACATATGAATCTGTAGGAAAAACATCCTAATCATCCTCACTGCCCAATCAGATGAAGCACAATTTTACCAAGGAAATTGATGGATCTAGGGAAGAAGACATTAATTGGTACTCACCAGGTGCCTTTTTGGGAACCATGCCCAGCAGAGACAGACAAAGTGTTGGCAAGAGCAACTGTTCACCATGGCTTCACCGCTGGAAGGGTCCTCACTACTCCCCTACTTACCATTGAAGCAGGGAAAATTTGGATAATTTCATGAGCATGTGGTACAGTGATGGTTGTACTTGAAGGTCTGTCTCTTACATTTACCTACACTATAATCCCAGCAGACCACCTCTTCTGATGCATAAGATCCTTTTGACTGGTTACCAGCTGGCACAATAGGTGTAAGGGGAGCCCCACTTGCACATTGTGATATCAGACCACAATTTGGAATGCTTACAATCCTACGGCATTGCCGGAGTCACAGCTTTTTGCCTGCAGAACTGCTCATCATATTGGAGCCAAGCTGACTCCCTCAAAGAGTTGTGCAACCAAAGAATAATATCCTAGTATTTGAGTAGCTCTCAATCATGACAGCGACAATTTGGGTGTGCCTTAGCTAAAGTCCCCACAGAAATGGTTTCTCCCACCATTCTTTAAGAAAGTTCCTCTCCATCTTGGGTTGTTTAAATGCTCCAATTCCCTTGTGAGGTTAATAAGGACTCCATTCTTCACCAACACACACATTCCAGGTCACAAAACACCAGAGGAAAAGTGTCTGCATGCTCCCCTTTACATATATACTTCTTTGTTGCTGGAAGGAAGTGCTCCCTTAGTGGTGCAGAGACCTCCGCTTACAGATTGCAATCTGAAGAAAGCTCTGCTATTTGCTTTTCTACAGGAGGGGCCCTGCACCCTTGACCTCCTTCCACAGTATTCCCCACTTCCAGGGATGTAGCTGGCAGAGCCCTGTCCCATGGTTGCCTAAGCCCCCAAGATGCCATGTGTAAATTTACAGCGCTATATAAATAAAGGTTAATAATAATGCTATGGAACCAGATGCTGCCAGCTTCTTTTGGTGCAGTGTTGAGAGTCCCTCTGCAGTTCTTGTCTCTATTTCCCTACATGATAGTGCTACCTCATCATTGCTATGAGAATGGAGACCCATTGCCCTGCATTCAGACCCCACTGCCTCTCCCCTCTTCAGTCCTCATCTCACTTTCTGCCATATTATGTGTATGTACAGAGGAGCGAGCTATAAATAAACTATTTATATGATTATATTGGATGTCCACATGGTGGCCAGCCAGGACTGGAAGGGATCTGGAGCCTCATATACACCTGCTATTGCTGCACTGACATACAAGCCCTGTGATAATTCTGGAGCAAGATGCAAGGGAGTAAGAGGCAAGGACCAAAGAGGCCATGTCTGAAAGCAAGTTGTAAATATTGGCCAGTGACACCTGGTTGCCGGTGCTGATGTCATGAGTGCTGCATGCATGGAGACTGATACATTTGCAGTCCTTGCCACAGGAGAGGAGGACAGCAGATCAGGTCAAGCAGCTGCCCAGTCTGCCTTCCATCCAAAGCCAATCTGCTGTTCAGTTTTTCCAGTTTTGCCATCTTTGGGCTTACTCTTCTAATCTCTATAACTCCTTCTTTTCTGCCCTCGCTCCTCTATATCTTTAATCTCTCTCTCTCTTCAGGATCCTTCCCTTTGGATTTCAAACATGCTCTCATTTCCCCAATTCTGAAGAAACCCTTTCTCGACCCCTCTTCTCTGTCTAGTTACCGTCCGATCTCTCTTCTTCCTTTTCTCTCTAAGGTTCTGGAACAGGTAGTTTATTCTCACTGTCTTGAGTTTCTCGAAGCCAATTCCATCCTAGACCCGTTTCAGTCTGGTTTCCGCCCACGGCACTCTACAGAGACGGCCCTCACCAAAATTTCAAATGATCTCTTGCAGGCCAAGGCAAATGGCCTCTACTCTATTCTCATTCTTCTAGATTTGTCTGCGGCCTTCGACACCGTGGACCACTGTCTCTTGCTTGACTTACTTTCTGACCTCGGGTTCTCCAACTTGCTTGACTTACTTTCTGACCTCGGGTTCTCAACTGGTTTAAATCTTACTTGTCAGACAGATCTTTCACTGTGGTCACAGGTGGTCAGACTTCCTCCTCTGTTCCCTTATCTGTAGGAGTTCCCCAGGGCTCTGTCCTGGGTCCCCTTCTGTTCTCTCTATATACACACTGTTCCTTGGTAAACTCATCAGTTCTTTTGGTTTCTCCTATCATCTGTATGCCAATGACACTCCGTTGTATCTTTCAACCCCTGACCTTTCGCCGGGACTTGAACAGCAAGTCTCCTCTTGTCTGGCTGCCATCTCTCAGTGGATGCGGCATTGGCGCTTGAAGCTCAACATGTCTAAGACAGAGCTTCTCATCTTCCCACCTAAGCCCACCCTTCAATACTCCTTTTCTCTTTCTGTTGATGGCATTTCTATTCAACCGGTTCAGCAAGCCCGCAGTCTTGGCTTCATTTTTTATTCCTCTCTGTCATTTACTCCCCAGATTCAGGCCACTCCCAAGAACTGTCAATTCTCTCTTTACAACATTGCTAAAATCCATCCTTTCTTCTCAGCCTCCACCGCCAAGACTCTGGTCCATGCCCTAGTGGTATCGCGACTAGATTATTGTAAGCTTCTTCTGACAGGGCTTCCTCTCTCTCACCTCCATCCTCTAATTTCCGTCCAGAACTCAGCTGCACGTATTATCACATCCGCTCGCTGCTTTGACCATGTTTCTCCTCTTTTATTCTCCCTTAATTGGCTCCCCTTTTCCTTCCGCATCCAGTACAAGCTTTTGTTGTTGACTTTCAAAGCCCTCCATGGACTGGCCCCTCCTTACTTCTCTGAACTTCTTTCTCCTCATATTCCTTCTCGTACCCTCCATTCTGGTAGTCAAGGTCTCCTGTCCCAGCTGAGGATTTCCACTGCCCTGTCCTGGATTCGTCCCTTCTCACTTGCTGCCTTCTGGAACCTTCTTCCCCCACATATACGCCTCATCACTTCTCTAACCAGGTTCAAAATTAAGTTAAAGACTATATTTTTTAGGGAAGCGTTCCCAGAATTGTGCCGTCTGCCCCAGGATGCCTCCTTCTAACTATGTATTAAGAAGCCAAGCCCTCCCTCCAGTCCATCTGCCTTGGTCCTGGCCCCAGAGGGAGAGAAGAACCACTGGACCTCACCCCCTTTCCCATCATCTTCCCCTTTTCCTTTTGTGTTGTCTCTTTTAGACTCTAAGCCTGAAGGCAGGGATCCGTTTAATTATAAGATTGTATGTACAGCACTGTGTAAATTTACAGCACTGTATAAATAAAGGATAATAACAACAACAACAAAAACAACAACAATAACAACAACAACAACAACAACACTCTGAGGCACAATGCAAAACCTGAGAAGGTTAGTGAAAAGCAAAACAGCATGATTAGTAACCAGCCAGCAATGAGTAAGAGGCACCTTTAGAGATTTAGCATTCTGTAAGCAGCAGAAGTGAGGGCAAACCACAGTAGAAGAAGCAAAGGCAACAGTAACACCAATTGAATGACATGGGCAGCAGCCAGATATATGTGCACAGGAAGCACTGAACAAAAGTATATCATGAGCTGAACATAGGGCTGCTGACCCAAAATGCACACCATAATAGGGGAGAAACACTCTGAGTAGCACCCATCCATAGTGTAAGATCACCATCAGCAACAGATAAAACAGGAGTTATCAGGTAAAACAGATATATGAAGACAGATTGTTGAGTATAGCCAGAAAAGTGAAACAAAAGTAAGGGATGATGGCCCAGCTAGGAGGAAGGAATAACAAGGAAGAAGGTGGAGTGGAATTGCATAATAAGAACAAACAGAAAGGGAGAAAGAAAAAGGAGAGAAGGATCGGTGAAGAAAAGAGAGAAAGAAGAAAAATAGAGGGAGGGAAAGAAGGTAGAAACTATAAAAGGGAAAGCAATAAAAAAAAAAAGAATGATTATGTAAAATGAGCCAAATTTTGTATATTAAAGAATAAAGCTGCTCTGTTGCTCCATCAAAACTACTTCCACATGGTTGTCCACAAATAAAGAATGTTGCTGTAAGGTACAATTATTGTTAGAAAATGTAGGAAGGTGCCATGATTAGACCCTAAGTCCAAAAGTGATTACTGTGGACTTACACTTTCCCCATTTTTTCTCACTAACTCTTCATTTCCTGATCTTCTCTTTCGAACTTTGCAGCTATTTTGCAGCTTAATTGAAAACAAATGAAGTTTGTTTGAATTACAAAGGTGTTGGTTATTGCTGCCCACACGTTTCTAATCTTTATCAAATGTTTGCCAAGGGAGTTATAGTATCTCCAGTTTGTACTTGACTCAATCTCAAATGAAAACTTTTCACCAAGTACTTTCATTGATTATACGCCAAGAGAATTGATGATACTCATTCAGTTTCCACCACTATTGAAATACTAAGAAAATATGTCTTAAGCCAATCTTTAATTGTGGATTTAGGATTCAGTCAGTTTAGTGCAATTCATTTGAGGGTGAAAAAATACTCTCTGACACAGCTGTAAACCCAACAGGGTTAAGCCCAATGTGCTGGCTGGGCAATCCTGAAAAATCTCTAGCAGCTTGAGCTCACAGGATCAGCAAGCACTGCTGATGTTCTGAAGCAATGTCTTGCTGGGCAGGTAACCCTCTCTAATGCAGACATTGCTTCATGTCTGTGTAACTAGGCTGAACTACTCTGAGAAAGTAAGATTTGGGGGGAAATGCTGAAATATTATATGCATCAAATAATTATAACTGACTTAGAGTAAAAGTACATAGCTATTCCTATTCCTGTTCCCACCATGTTCTGAAGTATAAAGTAGAAAAAAATGGTGGGCTTAACCCTTCCCTCTACTGGTTATTTTCTTCAATAATGATTCTCTTCTCTAGGTCTTTTCAACTATTAAAACTCCAATATTAGCCTCTTTTTGGGGAACAGTTTTAAAATATATAGAGAGATCTTGTAGTACCTTTGAAACTAACTGAAAGAAAGAAGTTGGTATCATGAGCTTTCATAGACTTAAGTCTCTAGTCTGGTTAATGTGATGGTCAGGAGTGCCTGTTACCAGCTTCAGCTGATACGCCAGCTGCGCTCTTTCCTGGAGATGAGAGATCTGGAAACTGTGATACACGCGCTGGTAACCTCACGTTTGGACTACTGTAATTCACTCTACATGAGGCTACCCTTGTGCCTAACCAGAAACTTCAACCGGTCCAAAATATGGCAGCCAGTCTTCTTGCTAGAACATCTAGGAGAGAGCAAAACACCTGTGCTCAAATCTCTTCACTGGCTGCTGATTAGTTTTCGGGCACAGTAGAAGGTGTTGGTTTTGACCTTTAAAGCCCTACATGACTTGGGTCCATCCTATCTTAGGGACAGCCTCTTCCCGTATGAACCCCCCCCCCCCCCGCATACTCCGGTCCTCTGGGAGGAACCTGCTACAGCCCATGAAGACCAGGCTGGTGCAGACCTCCCAGAGGGCCTTTTTGGCAGTTGCCCCCAGGCTGTGGAATGACCTGCCAGATGAGATGAGTCTCATTCCATCTTTAGAAAGCTTTTAAAAAGCTCTAAAGATGCATCTCTTTCAGCAGGCCTTCCGAGAGAATGCAAACACTTCCCGGCTCCAAACCTAGGCTTCCAGCTGTCCTTCTCGAGTGTCTTTTCCACCCCTTTACAGCCTAGGTTTTCAGGCCCGCTTCCCTGTTGCTGCTTTTTACTTTTGTAATTTGTTTTACTTTATGTTTTTAATTATATAGCGGTTTAATTCTCTTCTTAAGGGGGGGGCGGTGAGGGAAGGGATGGGACATTTTAACTGATATTGTTTTAACCTTTTTGTTGTAACCCGCCCCGATTGCCTGTTCAGAGGGGCGGGCTAGAAATAAATTATTATTATTATTATTATTATTATTATTATTATTATTACTACTTCCTCAGATGAATTTGGTGATATATCTGATGATTTGGTGATTTGCAAATGCATCTGAGGAAGTAGACTTAAGTCTATGAAAGCTCATGATGCCAAATTCTTTCTTTCAGTTAGTACTAAGGTGCTACAAGATCTCTCTACATATTGACCCCACAGAGTAACATAGCTATATCTTTGAGTTTTAAAATATATTGTCGCACATCACAACATATGCTCAGTCATGTGGAGGTTTCCAATTGCAAATTAAAATTGACTCCACATTCAGTTTCAGGAAGTGCAAGTTAAATTGCAAGCCTAATCAATTTCTCACCCATCCCAAATTCTGATTGCATAATTTTAATTTACAGAGCACAGTGAGATTTTACAAAAGACTCAAATGCTGGGATGCAAACTTTAGCTTTTTAATTAGCAATGCAAACAATCATGCAAAGCAGAGGTACTGTTTATACTAATCTATCACAACATGACAACTTGAAAGACTTGTTATTATTGCATTCACTTATCATAATGTGGAGGGTCCATCAATTACCCTGGAGCTTCTGTAGATGATGTCATCACTTCTGCTCTGAAAAAAAGTTAAAAATCATGCTCTTCTACAATCACAACTGCTTACTACAGGGGTGGGAACCTCCACCAAGGTCAGCTCCCTCAATTAAAAAAAAGGCCTCAAAACATACCTTTTGTTATAAGAAACACTCTTCAAAAGATTTTCAAATGCCCTTAAAAGGCTGTCCTGAATGCAACTGGGCCTGACATGAAATCACTTCCAGTTGTCCAAAATGTGTGTCTGTGTCTTCAGAGCACAAAAGTTGGCTAAAGAGGGATAGGGTGAACTCTGGTTTGTGTCAATGTCTGACCTAGAAAATCACCTACTCAGGTGGTGCTAATATTGAGCTAAGTAGGCTGTACTATAGTTATGTAGATTGCTACTTGATATCAAGAGAGGGAAGAAATGTTCCAAATTCCTGTTCTTAATAGCCTAGTAACATTAAAGGCTGATTAGGATCACTTAAGTGCCAGCATCATTAACCTTTTTACTGGCCAGTGAGGCAGAAATTTGCAGTGAATGTACATATTCACTGAGGCTGAACCCTGCTGTCACAGCTTTACATCCATTTGTTTGATAGCCAGATGTACAAATCTGCAGTTAGGATACATTACCCATTTACTTTTTAGTTATGTCCGAGGTAGATGTGACATTTTTACTATGTGAAGTAATCTCAGTGAAAGGAAAATGGTGTATTTTGTCATTTAGGAAGTATATTGCCATAATTTATTTTGCTTGCATTACATGAAATGGGCTGTTGATGCCCATAGTGGCTGTTCAGTCCAGTAATTCCTGATAAAATAAACTGTTTCATTGCACTTTGTACCTCATAGATTACAGATGTTTTATCTTCATAAAAGAACCTGCATTTCTCAGGGAGGGTGATGTTGTGAAAAAACATTCCATATAAATTGTTCACACGAAATTCATGTTATGCTTCTTCAGGTACAAAGGGGTCACCAAATACCAATTGGTTTATTTTTTTCAGTCATATCTTGCTAATTTGGCTGAGGATCACATTCCTTTTAAAATGCTTTGGATGTTGGAAATAGTTGTTCAACCAGCTAAACATCTTCGGTCCCTTCTCCAGATACTTCTCTCACCTTTCCCATTTTTTTTAAAGGTGGAAGGAGTCAATTGATAACATTTGTAACTTGATAATACAATAGCAGTTGGTGGCTCCAATGTCAGTGGGGCAGCGAAACATGCCAAGTTTCATTCCCAAGCCCTGTTGTCTTGCTTTAAAGTGAGCAAGCACTCAAAACCATACACATCCACCAGGGAAAGCTTGATTTGTCCCCAGGTGAAATCAGTGCCTGTAGAAGTAGGAGCATAATCATAATACAAACAGTCAAAAGTCAAAGGAAACAGTCCTGATCCAAGTCCAAAACCAAATAGGGACTTGCCAGAGAAATTAGTCCAAATGCCAGTCAAAGATCAGAGATATAGGAAGCTGAGTATATCACACCCAAATATCAAGAATTGTTGGATCTGTTGTCCACATCATCAGAAGGACCTTGGTTGATCTAATTTATAGCCAGCAGTAAATTAGCCCATTTATTTGGCAAAGTTTACTTAAGGCAGAAGAACATTTCTGATGTTTCTGTTCCTTGTGTTTGAGCAGTTGGCAGGGCACAGAGACTCCAACTCCTTTTCCAAATTGGCACCTGCAGCCTGGAATGGACTATCAGGCTGCCAAGCTGCCAATCTCTTCCGGCTCTGGCTTGAGCTCACCCCCCCTGGTGTTCCTCTTCTCCTTCATCTGAGGAGGTACAACACCTCTTCACCCAAATTGGTTCAGCGTTTTAGATGCCTCATTTAAAACTGAGCTAAAAACCTTGAACAGACTCCCTGTGCCACCGTCATGGAATTTGCTTGCAAATACCTGTTGGCAATTGAAATAAATGCATGGATTTATTTTAAGAGAGAGAGAGAGAGAGAGAGAGAGAGAGAGAGAGAGAGAGAGAGAGATGGTCTTTAGGTGTTATTCCCCTTAATGTAATAGAGTACAGAGTAGCTTTTTCTTTAGCTCCAAGATTGCAAAGAAACTTAGCCACTCTTTGATGGCCAATGGAAGGCATTATAAGCTCATCAACTCCCAGGAGAAAATATGTCATGAAAACATTAATCACTGTGGCAATTTTAAAAAGTTGCAAATGGCATTGTTCATTGGCTGCATATTTGACCAGTGTCCTCAAAGTCCTATCAAATGTTCCATCACCATCAATAATGCTGATATGTACTCTTGCTTTCATGTAGGATGGAAGCACCTCAAAAGAATTGTTTGTTTGTTTGTTTTTTATTTGCCTATTAAGCTTCTCTGGGTTATTTACAAAATATATCAATGTCAGTTATTCAGATTCAGAAATGGCCTTGACAAACCAAGCTAGTATTTCCCAGAGCTTGGAAATGTAGCATTTTTTTCTAATGCATGCTTTATATGCTATTATCTTTAAAGTATGCACTTTTCACACAATTTTCTCAAATGTATGCCTATTTGTAGACATTTTGTGACTGAAGTCCTATACTGCAAAATTCAAAGAAGTGTAAAAAAAATCAAAGAATACTTCTGTTGACCAGTTAGTATGGTGAGATTATCACACCGGGCAGGAGAAAATTGCTCTCATCCTTACCCCATCCTTTTCACATCCACATTTATCCCATCCTTCTCCCATCAGTGGCACTCATCATTGTATTAACACAAGTTTCTGCTAATACAAGCTGACAGGCCCATGCCACTTCAGGGATGGGAGAAGGACGGGATAAGTGTGATGTCATCTGAAAATCTTATTGTGATTGCACAACAAGAATGGGATAACGACAACGTCATCTGAAAATCTTTATGTGATTATGCAGGAAGGACAGGATATGGATGGACAAGACATCCTGTTCCCCCATGTGATAATTTCCTGGGGAACAGGAATTAGGTTGGCTGATATTAGTATGTAGATGAAACTAATTTCTACTTCTTAATTTTGAGTTTGGTTCAGATTATCTTGTCTTCGTAATGACACCTCTAGGATTGCAATGGCATCTAGATCTCACCCATAATGAGCTCCCAGCTCCTTTACTTGGTTGATGCTGCACCAAAAACGGTAATAGCAGACAGTAGAGAGTTCTCTCTTTCCGTCTCTTTCTCTTCCATATGCTGTCACACTCACCCATCTTTTCCCCCCTTCCTCCTTTCCTGAGAACCCTGCTACCATGCTATACAGCTTCCCATATACTAAAAGCATGGGAAAACTGAATTCCAAGGAAACTTGAAAAGCAACTGGGGCAAACTCACAAGGGTAAAGAGGGTAAAAAGGTGTGAAGATCCTCCTTTTTCTTTTCCTCCCTTTTCTGTGAAACTAAATTATTTACCAGTTAGGAGCCTTTTCATGACATATGAAATCAGCTGTGTGAAGGTACCACTGAATTTTGGTGAGGCTGAAGTAGTTCCCACCATATTTTAGAAAATGGTGACAATGAGGAATCAGTATTTCAAAGTTTCCATGAGCAAGTTTAACAACAGCAACAAGCCTGCATGTAGCATTAAATTCATGAATACTATTCATGTATTTATAATGTGGCTAAATTGATATTGTTGTTGCTAGTCAAATATTTATACCCCATCCTATTTCAAAAGATCTCAGTTAAATGTATGGAGAGGAAGAAAGGGTCAGCCTAGCTGACATTTCAATTGCACTCCACAGGTCAAATCTGAAGAAGATGGTACCTTCTACTAATGGAGGTTGTCAATGTAATTCAGAATCATGATTTTTTCAGGATTTGGAACAGGAGAGATAGAATCATAGAGTTGGAAGAGACCACAGGGGCCATTGGGACTTTCTAGATTGGCAGGAAAGGGCGACATGAAGTTGCCTTTTCCTTAATACTTAGCAGCTGCACTGCAAGTCTCAGGTGTGTAATAAAAAGGCATAGGGCAGCTACACTGAGGAGGTGTGGGGATGACTTCTCTGAAGTTTATTCTGTTGCTCAGCAACTACATTGGAAGCTGTCAGGATGCTAGAAGCTAGAAACACAGGCGGAGCAGCTGCACGGGTGGCAATGAATGGGGCTTTTGGCCGCACTGAACCTTTAATATTTTTTGTTGTTGTTGTTGCCGGCTGCAAACTGTGCAGTTGCACCAGTACATCACACATGAACTGTGCAGTTATGAAGATCTGTCAAATTACCATTGTGGTTTCGCATCAGTGCACCATGAATGAACCCTATTATTATTATTATTATTATTATTATTATTACCCCACCCCTTTGAGATCAATCCAGACGGCTTACACATTAAAATACTATTACATCAATAAAACAAACTGCATCCCTCCTCCCTTAAAAATATATTAAATCTGTTACAATTTAGGTTTATCAATAAACTTCTTTATTTTATGAATGAATTGACATTTTATGTGCAGTTGCATAACAGTTACAGCATCCCAGAGTCCCTACTGCACATGTCTAGGGTTCGGGTTAGGGCTGGAGCTAGGGTTTGGGAGCTTTAAAAAACTGCACAGTTGCACCACAGCATGTAGATGCAGCTGCACAGTTACACCCTTTTTAAAAAGAATCTGGGGAAAGCAGCTCCTTTTGAAAGCTGCTTTTTCCCCACTAAAATGCAAAATAAGTGGGTTCATGCCAAACTTTCAGTGTGGGTCATCTAAAGACTACACTTTCATGCAGGCATGAACACACCCGTTTTTGTGAGTCTAGATCAGCCCATTGAGTCCAACTTCCTGACTTGCAGGAACATGAAATTAAAGCACCCCGACAGATGACCATACAGCCTCTGTTTAAAAACCTCCAAAGAGACTCCACTACACTCTGAGGCAGCACATTCCACTGTCAAACAGCTTGGACCATCAGGATGTTCCTCCTGAGATTCTGGTGGAATCTCTTTTCGCGTAGTTTGAATCCATTGTTCCTTATCCTAGTCTCTGGAGCCATGAAAAACAAGCCTGTTCCCTCTTCACTATGACATCCCTTCAAATATTTAAACCTGTCTATCATGTCCCTTCTTAACCTTCTTTTCATCAGGCTAAAAATTGCCAGTTCCCTAAGCCGTCTTCATAGGGGCATGGCTTTCACCATTTTGGTCACCCTCCTCTGGACATGCCCCAGCTTGTCAACATCCTTTTTGAACTGTGGTGCCCAGAACTGGACACAATATTCCAGGTGAGGTCTGACCAAAGCAGAATACAGTGGTACTTTCACTCCCTTTGATGTAGACACCATATTCCTGCTAAAACAATTCAGTTTATGGTCTACTAAGGGGCTCAACAGATGGGTGGCTCCATGCTGCCCATCTTTGCTCTGAATCAATGCTTCAGCAGCCACATGCTGCAGCACTGATGCACCACCAAAAAGAAGCTGCATAGGTGCTGCCATGATGCCACTTCCAGGAAGTGATGCTGTGTGGTAGCTGCGGCATCATGGCGGCCTTCGCGTGGACAAGAAGCTGTCGTGATGGCACCGCCAGCACATGCTAGGGTTTGGGATAATGTAGTGGGTGCATGCACCCAAACCCTAGAATCAGGCCCGGGGCACCACAAATTGCCCATTTGTACTGGGCCTAAGTTTCCTATATCCCTTTCAAATGAACTGTTGTCTAGACAGGTGCTTCCCATCCTATATCTGTGCATTTTATTTTTTATTTTTCTGCCTAGGTGTAGGACATTTCTCCCTGTTAAAATTCATCTTATTAGCTTTAGATGTGCCCTCTAATCTGACAAAGTGATTTTGAATACTTCATGCGGAAGATGTGGAGAAACTGGAGCATGTCCAAAGGAAGGTGACTAAAATATTTAAGGGTCTGGAAACCATGCCTTATGAGGAAAGATTTAGGGAGCTGGGGGTGTTTAGCCTGGAGAAGAGAAGGTTTAGAGGTGATATGATAGCTCTGTTTAAATATTTGAAGGCATGTCATATTGAGGAAGGAACAAGCTTGTTTTCTGCTGCTCCAGAGGCTAGGACCTGGAACAATGGATGCAAGCTCCAGGAAAAGAGATTCTACCTCAACATTAAGAGGAACTTCCTGACAGTAAGGGCAGTTCGACAGTGAAACACGCTCCCTCAGAGAGTGGTGGAGTCTCCTTCCTTGGAGGTCTTTAAGCAGAGGCTGGATGGCCATCTGTCAGGGATGCTTTGACTGGGAGTTCCTGCATGGCAGGAGGTTGGACTGGATAGCCCTTGTGGTCTCTTCCAACTCTATGATTCTATGATTCTATGTGTAGCAGAGGTTCTCATTTTCTGATTGTTTGCATGCTTCTCTTCTACACACATCAGACTCTCACCAAATCCACCTGTCTTTTCAGAAGCAATGTCTCTTCCTTTCTGCAGCTTTCCCATCTACACTCAACACTTGTTTAAGGGAAATAGTTGCTCTCCTCTTTGGGAGCATCCTGAAGGGCTACTATCAAAGAGAGATAGAAGTACCGGCACTAGCATTAGATCCCCACGTATCCTATTGGATCTTGGCTTTATGAATGCCTGAATGGAGGTAATCTTGATACCCTTGCTGAAACATGACTCCAACAGGAAAAGTTCAGGAAGCTAGTGTCTCACTTGTGTCCTCAGAACAGCAACCAAACCTGCTTTCAATAGATTTTTTTAGTTTAGATTTCATACTAGTGTAGCAAATACACCGTAAGGATCAATGCTTTGAAACAAACTGGCACAAGGTAGAGTAACTTTCAGGTTAGAAGGGTTCAGTTAAGAATCATTTTATGTTTGGCTGAAGAGACAAACAAAGAAACAATGAGTCTTTCCATTCAATGGAAGCTCAACTGAATGATGCTAAGTTAAAATGACTGAAATGATAATCTGATTATGATGATCTGATGTGAAACGCTGGAGGTCATTTTTTATTATTTGACACATTGTCTTAATGAAGGATTTAACTGTGATTTTGATTATTTTTCTGTAAATTATTAATTAGTCACCTCCATGAAATCAGTAAATATTACCACATTATTATCAGAATCAGATGAATGTGTGTGTATGTGTGTGTTGCAAACCAGTAAATAACATCTTTTAAGAAAGCTTGGGAGTTCTGCAAAAGGTTGTGATTTCATCGGTAAATGAAGGGAGGAAGTATTTGCATTCAAACTTTGGGAGAACCCCAAATTGGACATTTCCAAATGATGGCTTAGATATATGAACCTAAAGAAACTGTTATTCACACGCCAGGCTGCAGAGAGCCAAGAAAAACAGAGATACAACAAAGGCACTTCTCATGCTGACTATGGAAACCATGAGCAGGAATATAGTTGATGCTGAATGTCTATTAGAAATCCTGTATGTTGGTCAATTGAAACAGGCTGTGTATATGGTTTGTACAAAGATATGGTTTTTACAAAAATGTACTACTTTTAAATTTAATCTCTGTATCTGGTGAATGGATTTTTAAAAAGCTTATCTGCACTTGACTTGTATTTTTTCCCCTTCTTCTTAAGGGGATACTGCCTAGATTAATTTGTTATATTTATGTGGGCCCATAAAATAAAATGCAAAGCTAAACCCAAACATAAGAATAGGGAAACATCTGAAACATATTTAGCAAGGCAGCCTAAGATGTGACAGCTGTGATGGATCACTGCCGTCTGCTCATGTAGCAGAGCCTTGAAAAGAGCTACTAATTGAGAATGACCCAGTGTGCTTTTACATAAGAAAATAAAATAAGCAAGCAAACCCAAACCTTTTTTGACTACTTTGATTTGGGGGTTTGGAGGAACCCTTTACTGTACAACAGAGTAGCAGAGGGGCACACTGAAATGCTTCAGATTTAGAGCCAATACTAATATTTTTCAAAACAAAAACGTGCCCTTCATTGAACTTTAGGACCAAGCTGTTGATTGTGAATGCATGGTTTATGCCAAACAGTGTCACTTGGGCTGTCTGACATGTGGAGATATTAACTTCTTTGTTTAACCTACAAGAGCCATGAGACTCTGTGTTCCTATTGCCAAGAAGTGGAACACATATGTTCAAACCAATTTTTTTCCATATTAGATTGTTTTTCTATACAGTCAAATGCAGATTTACATTATTATTATCATCGTTATTTTTTTTTTTTTTAAAAAAACCATCTGGAATATTAATGAAAGTGGAAAGAAGTACTAAACACGTGGAACAAAGTTCAAGGCAGTGTGATGGATCCAAACTTACCAATGATTAGAGTACATGTATTGTAAAATCAGTATATTGAGCAAATCTTGGTCCCCTTATTTTCAGTGGATCCATTTAAACTCTGACTCTAGCCAGGTCTGCACAGACTCTGTACTTAAAAGTCTTTTTAACTTGGAGGCAGTCTCCTAAGAATGAAGGGAACACCTCTGGATGGGGCAAAACATGACCTCAATGTTGTTCTTAAAAACAAACAAACATCAAAATGTGCTTGCAAAGGGCGTAAGTGAACATGCCCTTCAGATACTGATATTTATTCTTAAGTGGTTTGGGCAGTATCAAATAAAAGAGTTGCATTCACAAGGTAAGAGCCAATCTGTATATATCTTTATCCTCTTTCAAGTCCAGATAGGTGGCTTAACCACTCTGAAAACTGCACGATACCTCACAATGTTGGATGTACCAGTCTGAGCCAGTTTGACAAGTCTCCGGTAGACAAGAAAGTTAAGCACTGATCGTTTTCATTGAGAATTTCCTTGTCAGCAGGAAGTGGGCAGAATTTCCACTTTGCACTTTGAATAAGGCTTCACTTTTTCCAAGATGGACAAGGATCCAGACCACCACTGTCCAGTATGCTTTCTTAATAATTTGTATAGACATCTGGCTTCTTTAATTTAAGTCTAATAACGAGCACAACTTACAACAGAAGACAGTAGGAAAAGAGGAAGACATTATTACAGGTGCATACACTCAAATCAAGGAAACCAAGCTCCTGAGGCTGCAAGACCTGAGCAAGACTGTTGATGGTGGGGTGACTTGAGGCCTGAACAGACAGGGCAAAATAAAGCTGCTTCAGGTCACTTTGGAGGTACCGTATGCTGTTTAAATGACACACATGTCTTAAGAAACCAGAAGTTGTGCCAAAGCTGCTTTGGCATGGATTCCAGCCTCTAAGGATGCATGTACCATTTAAACAGCACACTTCCAAAATAACCTGAACCTGCTTCATTTTGGCTTGTCTTTTCAGGCCCTTAGAGATCTCTCATTCATTAGCTTGCAAAAGATCAAAAAAATTTTGACACCAACAAATTCTAGGTTTTTCATGGCAAGGTATATTCAAAGAAGGTTTGCCATGTCTTCCACTGAGTCCAAGGGCCAAAACAGACAGCCATATGGGGCGGCTTGACACCGCCCCTTTGAGTGCCAGATCAGAGCTGCAGCAACTGCACACCTCTACTCTGATCTAGCTTTTTTTTCTGGTGCAAAATCAGCTCCTTTTTGAGCCAGAAAAAGGGTGCCCTTTCTGCCGCTGCTGTTGCTTTTCGGTGCTCCTGCAGTGTGTGGTGTCTAAATGCTGCACTGTTGGAGTGCCAAAAAGCTGTCACCATTTAAACAGTGAGATGGTTTCACAGCGGCTTCCTGCCAGATTGGGGGTGTGCGTTGTGCATATGTCTTGCCCCCAAGCCACCAGGAAGCTAGCTTTTTTTGTCAGTCTGTTCCGGTCTGGAAAGACTGTGATTTGCTCAAGTACACAGAGAAGGCTCCAATGCCTGAGTGGGGATTCATACCTTCTTCTAGATTCCTAGGCTATATCTACACTGCAGAATTAATGCAGTTTGGCGCTGCTTTTATTACCATGGCTGAATGCTATGGAATTCTAAATTGTGTAGTTCTGTGAGATATCTTGCCTTATTCTGGTGCCATGTTAAACTGCAAATTCCACGATTCCGTAAGATGGGGCCATGGCAATTAAAATGGCATCAAATTGTATTAATTCTGCAGTGTGGCAGCAGTCCTAGTCCAACACTCAGCCCAATAAACAATCCTGGCTGTCTTTATGGAGATTAGGACACCTGAAAGATCAAACAACAGAGAAATTGCTATCATTCCAAGTAATAAGATTTTTTCTGTGTTAATAACTTATCTGAAGAGAAGACATAAATAAGTCAAACTACATGTTATTTGGATATAAACTGTCACATTTATGACAGTAAATCACAAACAAGCAGTATTACTTCAAGTTTGAGAAACAAACAAAATGGGACATAGAAATCTGCCTTTGGGGGGAAATGTTATGACGATTTAATAATGACATTTAAAAAATATTTTACATCAATGTACTGTCATCTCATTTTCAAACATTTGCCTGCTGAGAAATTTTCCAACCAGTTTTTGAGCTACACATTTGTGGGAACTACTTTCATATGGTAATATCCAAGAGACACACTACTGAACAGACACACCAGTAGGGATAAATGAGTGATTAGCAGCACCAAGGTTTTTCTTGGTGATGGTGGGTTTTTAAAACAGAGTTAAAATAATCATCTCCCAGATGCAAGCACAGACCTAGATGCTGCAATAATTCCATACAAATGTCAAAGGCTTGCTTCAGTTTTTTTTAAAAAAGGTTATTTGCTTGCTAGTAGAATGGCAAAAAGAGAGGGGGGTAGCATAGCCTTCCATGGTAGAAAGTTCAAACTTATTGTGGGCAGTAGAAACAAGATCTTAGCAGTGAAGAATGTTTAAATGGAAAAATACAGACTTTAGATAGTCTTCTCCCAAAGAGAAGAGGTCATAGCTAGCACTTTGAATTCTGCCCCCAAACAGATAGCAAAGATATTGTGAAAGGGAGGCACATGCTACCTATAACAATCCCATGGTGACCAGACATCCTCCTTTTCCTGAACATGTCCTACATTTCAACCTTCTGTCCAGGAGGAATTCCAAATTGTCCTTCATTTTGAGCATGACCAAGAAGCATGAATTTATATTTGCCTCAGTGTTTTAGATTTTATTTGATAATGCTCTCCATTTCTTTTGAATGTCTCACATTTTGAGGTGCCTTGTACTCCTTTGGGCTTAGGACATCTGGTCACCCTGAACATTCTCCAGCCAACAGTTTGGCTGCTCCTTTCTGATTCTCATTCTGAAGTAGCACTTTTCAAAGATAGCCCAGGTACAGCTTGCTGTAGTGGCTGAAATTAAGGTATGCAAACTTCTGCTAACATGTGCATTCTTCAGGAATGGGCAGAGTTGGCACATTAACCTTAACAAAACAACAGAACCTCCCAAACCAGAACATCTAATTTGATACAGTACATTATTCAGGAGGACACCAAAACCATGGCTTTGAGTCTTTAAGAAGATTGTAATCCCAGCTAACACAGGCTGAATCCCTGTTCTTGGTGTTTCAGTTGATTAACCACATCTTTGATTTGCTGGATTAGGCTTCAGCTTGTTCACTCTTTCCTAGCCCATTGCAGTGATTTGAAAAAAGAACAAGTCTCTTTGATTTAGATGGGGGGGGGGGGGTAAGTATCACAGGAATACTGTTGGCACTGAATTATATTATTTTAAAGTATATCAAGGGTGGGGGACACCCAGCTGTTTGAGAGACTATGGGGCTTGACGGACCAGCATTATAAGTCAGCATGGGGGAGGCATGGGAGCATGGCAACTGCATGCTGGCCACCTCGACTCCACCCCCATGGCGCCCGCCTGACCAGACAGTGGGTGGCATCACACCACGCCTTCAGCACAGAACTTACATGTGCTGTGCTGAAGAAGCAGCAAGAAGCAGCCACTGCCATTTTTACGGCTTCTTTTTGTGCCATGGGAAGGCCAGATCAGGGCCACAGCATGCAATTGCTGCCGCCCCGATCAGCTGAAGAAAGGGGCAGCACAGAGCCGACCCTTAGGGGCCACCTAATGAACCCCTATGTTGGCCTCCCTTAGGAATTTGAAAGACTGTACAAACTCCGAATGGTGCCTGAAATTTTTAAACCTTACCCAATGTGTGTATATATTGTGACAATTTAAAAAAAATTGTTATCTGTACTGCTTCAGGATTGGGTTTTCTAGTTCACTATTCTGAATAAGGAAAGTAATGCATTTTGAAAAAAGAAAAGAAAAAGATGTCTTAGAACCCACGCCTGATCTACTACCCAATGAAAGGAAATGTATAAACTAAGTTAACACAGATTTGCTTACAGGTGCAACAGATGCTCATACCATAGTAGCTTTCAGCTCAGGGGTGGGCAAAGTGCGGCTCCTTGCACTCCATGTGCACCCCCAGGCTGTTTTGTGGTTCTTTGCGCTCTCTCAAATGATCTTTTTCTAACAAAAAAGATGAATGGACTCACTTTGAACCCTCCTGGAGTAGCAATTCATCTTTTTAATAAGTTTCAGAACATGCCCCACAATGTTTAACATAAAACAACCACCTGCTTTTATAAAACTGAAGGTGGACATCCATTTTAGCAGTGCATGTAACCACCAGAGAGGTCTAAAACCCTGATTTAAAGTTATGGAATCTTTTTTTTTTAAAGACAAGATAGTATGTTTATATGTGATTCATAGAATCATAGAGTTAACAGAGACCCCAAGGGCCATCCAATCCAACTTCCTGCCATGCAGGAATATACAATCTTGTAGAAGTCTGCAGATTAAGCCTTATGAGGGGGTATCATAAAGTAATAATTATCACCTGGAAGTTATTATGGCATATTGATGAAATGTTGTCAGTGCCATCATTGGTCCCTAAGGGCACATTGCTGAGAAAATCAGCTCATTGCAGCCTTTATTTTTGTGACTGGCTGTGCAAGTGAGTAAAGTGTAAAATCCTCATTAGCCGCAATCTGCAGACTTCTACAATATCAGGTAGATTTATCAGATTTATACGCTGGGAAAAATGTATAAATCTAGATAGTGACTACATAGAGATATTAATAACTATAAATCAAAACCAATTTTCTGTCATATTTTTAAAAAGGTGATCATTAAAACTTTTGGATACCCCCTTGTGTGTCATGGTCTCTGGAGCAAGCTTGTTTTTTTCCTAAGTCACTCCTCATATGGCATGGTTTCCAGACCTTGGGTTTCATAATGCTTGCCATATCTTTAATACCTTATTTGTCAGTCTTTTAACTTTGCATCTCATCATCTAGGAACAGGCACTTCTTTAATCCAATAAGGACTGATTGCTGAATGCATTTTTATTAATGCAGAATCCTCATGGCCTATGTGTTAATCTCTTGTCTGCTTGGTCACTCCATTAGAAAACAACCTAATTTCTGCATTGAACTGGATTAACAGTTTTGATTGGAAAGCAAACAACCCACACAGTGGGCATTGATTGACCGTGAGCTGCCAGCTGATATTTTCTCCCTCCAATTTAAGGAGTAAAAGAACCGAGAATTCAATTGCTTTTACTGACAGTTCTCAATTGTGTTACAGATTTTAATTTGGAGCTGACTATTACAACTGTGTACAGGTCATTGGACTATTATGCGAAATCCAGCTTTTAGTCTCCCTGGATTTGTGGCTGCAAGTGCAGAAAGTGTGGAGTGTGTAGAGAGGAGAAAAAGACTCCAATCAAGTCTTTTGGGTTTCCCTCCTCTGTTTGATTGATCTCTTTTCTGACCTTGGTTGTCTATGCCTCTAGGGCTTTGAATGGGTATGGGGCAAGAGAATCTCTCACAAGTTAGATTGTTCAGTTGCATACAGTGACAACAATTGCAGACATAAAGTAATATACCAGTAAACCAGACAATAAAATCCTAGAGATGCTTATCACTTCTAGGAGAAGAGAAACAAATAAGAAGGGACATTTTCAATGAGAGTAGAATAATTCTTTAGCATTGGGAGCTAGTTTTGTCTTCTTATGATCTCGTAATAAAATAAAATAAGATGATATATCCCATATTTGTACAAGCAAATACATTTTCCAGAGCTTAAAGCTATAAAATAGATTGCTAGATTGCATCAATCTCAAATAGGAAAACTAGCTACTTGCATCCATTGTGGTCCTGAGTGCTGTATTCTGCAATCTGAAATACAATCTGCAGGTTCCTGGTCTATGATTTCAATCAACTGCAGATTGTCACAGACCATATTATTCAATGGCAGCAGCCTGAACGTGCATACTTCAGCTTGTCTGCATTCATGTCACCTCTATTTTGTAACATGGGGCATGATCATACACATTTTTCCTATTCATGCTGAGATTAGGTGATGGAACCTCTGTGGAACCAAAGGACCCACTGTATTTAGCATTTTGTTTAGGAACTATTGGAGACTCCTAATTATTTTAAAGATAATTTATACTTATGTGCGTTTTCCCCCAAACACAATGGTTAACACAATATTGCTGAATAAGACTTCATATACCGACACTGCCCACAAACATGCTCCATTGGTGTCTGTTACACTCCTGGGACACCCAGTGTGTTGAGTAGGCAAAACAACAACAATACAACAGTTTGGGGATTAATACTACCTATGTGGCCACCACCTTAAGCAAACAAAGTAACCTGAAGCTCTATCAGAGTGAGCCATGTCAACACCAAAAGAAGTTCTAGACATGCAGTGGGCCCTTGGTATCCATTTGGGGTTGGCTCCAGGATCTGCTGTGGATAACAAAATACCAAAATCAATGGATGCTCAAGTCCAATTAAATACAATGGCATAGTAAGATGGTGACTTATATAAAATGGTAAAACCAAGGGTTGCTTACACACACACACACACACACACATTATTTTCACATTGTGGATACTTATGGATACAGAGGGGCTGACTGTATTTTTAACAAAATTTTATACTGTTTAGATGAAATAATTTTAATTGTTTTGAAAAATGAATTGCTAATTTATCAACCACTTTTATCTCTGAGCCAATTTGGTTCCCACTCTGGAAGAAAAGTGGCATATAAATAAAATATAAAATATATGGGGATTAAAAATGTCTATATAGAGATTTCAAAATGTCAGCCACTGGAAAGTATGCTTCCTATTCAGTTGAGTTTTCTACCAAACTTAACCCTTACCCTCCCATATCTTCAATATGTCCACCTCAGATTCCAACAAATATGAGCTGAGTGTATAACTGAGTCAGCTTTAGCTAGTAGATCACAAAATGTACAAACAAACATGAAAGATGGCAGGAAGGCATCATCAGGAGGCCTCTCAACAGTCTCAGGTTTTTGACAAATGTCTAGTTCAGCCCACTTCTGATATTGACCATGAATGTTATTATTACACCCTCAAATGATCCTGTGTAGGTGGTACTGTGAGATGCATTGTTTCTGAAGTCCAACATGAAACAGATTCATTTACTGACAAGATCTATGGGATCTCTTGACTCTACAAATGGATTCATGTTCAAAGTGCTTATTTTCAATAGCACACAAAATAGCATGCCATCTCCAAATTGGATGTCTTTTTCCCCACAAAGACAACTTACTACTTTAGACATCAAGCTCCTGAAACTCATCCTATAACCAATTAAAAGATTTCTTCCTTTAAAATTCTTTACAAATGCTTTTGTTATTTTAACAAATATTTTAACACAATTATGTATTATCACCTGTAATATTTCCGAAATTCAAGAAGCATTTTTGCACTCTCCACCATCAAAGGCCTCCCTTAATCTGTTCTGCAAGTGAGCAGAAAGAGCTGAAAATTACCTTGACATTAAAAGCTCAGTGGGGTCTTTATTTGGCTTTCATTTGGAAACCATATATCAGTGTTATCCCAGGGCTTTCTGAAATTACTCTACTGTATTCATATTGCCATAAAGAAAACATAATTATGTTGAGACATTCAGAAAGGTCTGCTTCTTTTTATAGCTTTTGTGAACAGACAAGAGACATACAATTTCAAACAAATAAGGTCAAAATATGCAATTTGTAACGTTCTAAGTAGTACTTAGGTTTATAGTATAATTTTTCCACTAGATGCAATCAGAAGTGCCTAATTTGGGTTTCCTTGTGTGAATCCTAGCTCCAGTTTAGTTAGAGCCAGAGTGCTAGAGTAATATCTCCATATTCAGTCACATCATATCTTTTATTTGCAGAGATTTGGTCAAGGGGATATGGAAAACAGCAGAGATACCTATGCAGTAGTGCCAAGGTATTTACTGTCAGAATCATAATAGAGAAAATGACACCCCTTATCTCACCAATCAAATCAGGTTTGCAAGGACCCAGAGGCTAAGAATGGTTAAGAATTCCCTTTCAGCTTGGCTTTGTTAAAAAGTGACCAGCACTTGCAGAACATGAATGCAGGAGAAAGTGGAAGTGAGAATGATTTATTTGCCCAAGACCAGTAAAAGTACTTTGACACTCAACACAAGTGTTCCACTGCATAATTAATACAATTTGACCCCACTTTGTCACACCTCCATCCTATGAAATCCTGGGATTTGTAGTCTGTTGTGGCACCAGAGCTCTCTGACACAGGCAGCTAGATTTCTCAAGAAACTACAAATCCCAGTCTTTCTTTCTCTTTCTTTCTTTCCTCTCTCTCTTTCTCTCTTTCTTTTTTTAAAAAAAACAAACCCCTAAATCACAGTAGTGTGGACAATCCTACCTTTGGTATTCAATGATACATCTTTACAATTCAAAATATTATTTAGTTCCTTGATACCTGCCTTTCTAAAGCCAAGTCTGATTTCTTGACTGCAGTCTCACTTCTCATTAAAGGCTGAGACAAGCTATGGAAATTCCTGAACTATGTTAATGTCTTCATTTTCTGCTTGAAAATTATGTAAATCATCTGTGGTCATTATTTTTTGCTTTCTTAACTTTCAGCTATAAATCCCTCTTTGTGCTTTTTCTTGACTTTCTACAGTAATCATTTCAAATCTTTGCTATTTTCTGCTAGTAGTACAAAGTGTCATCCATATATCTTAAATTATTGACATTTCTTCCTCCAATTTTCATGCTTCTTTCCTCCAAGTCTCATCCTGCTTTACTTATTTTCTGCATTCAGGTTAAACAGATAGGGTGACAAGATGCAGCTTTTCCTCACTCCCACAATTGGAATCCATTCTGTTTCTCAGTATTCTGTCCTAACAGTTTCCTCTTGTCCTAAAGTACATGTTACCTATCAGGACAATCAGATGTTGCGGAGCCCTGATGGTGCAGTGGTTAAATGCTGGTACTGCAGCCACAACATTGCAAGTTCAATCCTAGAGGAGGGCTCCAAGGTCCACTCAACCTTCTGTCCTTTCGTAGATTGGTAAAATGAGTACTCGGCTTGTTGGGGGCAATTGGGTTACAAATTGTGAACCACTTAGGGAGTGCTAGTTCACTGATAAGCAGTATAGAAATGTATTTGCTGTTGCTATTGCTATGTTGTGATATGTTCTTTTTTGTTTAAAAATGATCCAGAGGGCAGGAGCAGATGGGCAGGAAAAAGCAACTTGGTCCTGCTTTTTCTGAAAGTGGGTCAAAATCCTGCTGTCTGCATGGCCTGCTCCCAAGGCAGGCCAAACATACACAGGCAGACCACACAGTGTGGTGTGAAGCCATGCTGCAAGGTAATTTTTTGTTGCCTCTCCTCCATCCATGTGCCACTTTGCAACCTCCAAACACCTTCCACATCCCACCCAGATGTCATCCTGTTGCACGGCTGCCCCTTTGATTGGCCACACAGTCACAAGCGTGATACTCTTCCTGAAGAGAAAATTGGTGCATCAGTGTGCGAGTCATACACTGGCAAATCACAATCATGGAGCTCCCCCCCCCCATACATGCACCCTTCACTTTCTTCATCCCATTCCCCCCCCCCCCTCGGTTGGACTATGTGGCTTGTGGATGGTGTAATTATGTCTATTGAAGTTGTCACACTTTCACATGCTGGCTCCAGGGTGTTTATATGTAGGTGCAAAGATGTGCATTTTCTGGGCTAAAGTGGGGTATGGGGTACACCAGCTCCTTTTTGCTCCAGGTTTAAGCCCCAGAGTCCAGCTTGATTTTGCTTTTCACCTGCTCTGGAGATGTGTTTCATAAAAACATCCCTCTTTCCCTATTTTGCCCATCTGTTTCAGCCCCTAGTCTTGGTAATCCACACAATCAAAGGTTTTGCTATATTTTATAAAGCACAGGCTGATTTTCTTTTGAAATTATTTGGAGCACTCCGTTATCCAATGTAGGTTTGCAATATGGTTCCTAGTACCTCTTATTTTCCTGAAACCTGGTTTTATATCTAGCATTTCTCACTCCATATTTAGTAAAAGTCTTTGTTGTAGAATTTTCAGCAGCATTTTACTTGCATGGCACATTAATATAATAGTCCTCTTGTTACCTCAATACTTGGTATTCCCTTTCTTGGGAACTGGAATGTATTTTGAGTGTTTCATCTGTAGACATTGTTTTGTTTTCCATATTTGTTGACAGATTTTAGTTAGAACTAGACTAGATTCTGTGTCTGTAGATTAGAGCAGCTCTGTTGGTATGCCATCTGTTTCTGATAATTTGTTTCTCTCAAGTGCTCCAAGTGCAGCTTCCACTTCATTTTGACAAAACTGGAAGTTTGTCTTAGTGTGGTTCTTTTTCACATGAATCTGGCAGCATCTCATCTCTTTGATATAATTATTTTCATGTATTGTTCCCATCTTCCTTATATTTCAACATGGTTATATAATGTGTTGCCCTGCTGGTCACAGAGCAGCCCCATTCTTGGTTTAAATTTCCCTTTGGTTTCTTAGAGCATATGGAAGAGGTCTCCTGTTCTTCCTTTTTGGTTGTCCTTTTCTATTTCTCTGCATAGAATATTATAGTAGTTCTCCTTGTCTCTGTGCACAAGTCATTGAACAGTTGCATTCCGGGTTCCAACTCTGTTTCTGTCACTGTATAATTTTGCTTCTCACCTCTCTTTAACATCTCTGTCATCCATTGAGGTTTCTTTTTCTTTTTGACTGAAAGTAGTGTCTTTCGGCATGTCACCTGTCCTCATTCCAGAGTTGATCTGGTTCCTGATCAGTTCAGCTTAATGGTTCAAACTGACTTTTCACATTATTATTTTAATTCTGCAGGGATGTTCTGGTTGTATTTTGATATGATGGTTGGTTTAGTGGTCTTTAGCTTTACTCTAACTTTTGTTATTAGTAGTTCATGGTCTGTGCCACAATCTGCTCCTGGTCTTGTTTTTGCAGAGATAATGTAACTTTTCCATTTTCTGCTTCCAATTATGTCATCTATTTGATTTCTATACTGGCATCAGGCTATATCCATGTATACAGACACTTCTTGGGTTATTTGCTTTGCAAAATTCAGTCAGTCAGTTTCCTGCTTCATTTCTTGATCATAGGGCAAATTTTTCTATAGTCTCTGACTCTGCTATTTCCTATTTTTGCATTCCAATCACCTATGATTAACAAGAAGTCCTATTTTGTGGGTGATCAATGTGTGTGATCAATTTCCTCCTGGACTGCAGCACATCTTTCAATTCCTTCATCTGCCTCTGTAATTGGAGCATAAACTTGGACTATGGTTGTATTGATGGTTTTCCCTGAAGTCTTATTGATATAATTTGGTCAGGCTTTGCATTACATAATTGGGAGCAGAACTTTCTATTCAAGTTTAATGCTGCACGGTTGGAATAACTATTGTGTGAACATTCTTACTTGCCATAAGTGTTTAGAATGATATTTTAATGTAAATTTGTACCTGTGGGGTGAAGAGACCATGAATGCATGGTTTAATGGTAAATGTTATAGAGGTTGAAATCTAGTGCAGTAGGTGGGAAAATCTGTCTACATGTTTCAAAAAGTGGTGTTCCTATTCATCATCTGAAAGAGTTTGTTTAGTTTCTAATGCCTGTCTCATCAGGGGTCTTTCTTGTAGAGATACATACTTCAGATATTTGAAATAAAATAGATATTTCCTTAACATCTTTAGGTAGACCAGAATCTAACAGCAGCAGCTTTCAAAAGCTGAAATCATACTTCAGTATCATGTAAGCATAGACTCCCCTATGCCCACCACCTTAAGAGTAATTTTTAAAAGCTGGTGTATGATGAGGCCCTTTTTCCAAGATGATGGAAACATTAATTCTTCTGTTATTGTTCTCCAAAAAGACAGAGTAGGACGAGGCTTTGTTTCTGTGTTTGGTTTTTTTTAGTAAAATGTACCCGTTACCCTACAGCTCTTGCAGTCTTCCACACTGTTCTGGGCAAAGGTGTAAGAAGACAATATTCACTGAGGAGTGAAACAAAAATTGGAGTAGGGAGCACAAGTGTTCTAGCATCAGTAAAGGAGGATTCTGTGGAGAAAGGTTTTCATAGGTCATGACAAATATGACCCACAATTAATCCATTTGATCAGAAAGTATGTTCTGAAACAAAAAAGCGAATCAGTTTAAAATATACTAATTACCATATGCAAAGCAGTTGTGTAAATTAAATTAACAGTAACTAGGAATTATATGTATATTGTGCAGATCATCCTACTATAATGAAAAATGAACTCATAATAAAGTTTCATGAGCCATGATTTCTCTGCCAACTTGTGAAGGAAGCTTCTACTTGAAATTCCTGCATATATATTATTTTCAAAAGCCAAGCTTATTAAATTTACTTTTCACTGTTGGAGCATTGAACGCTGTATGATGTCAACCCATGTCAAATTTGGGAATTATTTCCACAGACAAAAGTGGGTCTGCAGGATGCAAAATGTACATGAATGGAAAAACTTTCTTAGCATGTACAAGTCAAGAATCCCTTATCAGGAATTCTAAAATCAAAAATAATCCAAAATCCAAAATTGTTTACATGAGTGGCTGAGATAGTGACACCTTTGATTTCTGGGATTTAGTGTACATAAACTTTGCTTCATACACAAAAATTATTTTAAAATATTACGTATAAAAATGCCCTCAGGCTATGTTTATAAGGTATATTTGAAACTTAAATGAATTTCATGTTTAGACTTAGGTCCCATCTCCATTATGTTAATACAAGTATTCTAAAATTCAAATAAATAAATAAAACATTTCTACATCCCAAGCATTTCAGATAAGGGAGATACAATCTGTACAATGTTTTAATAGAATCACAGAATCATAGAATCATAGAGTTGGAAGAGACCACAAGGGCCATCAGTCCAACCCCCTGCCATGCAGGAACTCCAAGTCAAAGCATCCCTGACAGATGGCCATCCAGCCTCTGCTTAAAGACCTCTAAGGAAGGAGACTCCACCACACTCCGAGGGAGTGTGTTCCACTGTCAAACAGCCCTTACTGTCAGGAAGTTCCTCCTAATGTTGAGGTGGAATCTCTTTTCCTGCAATTTGTTTAATAATAAGTTTAATAATAAGTTTAATAATAAGTTTATGAAGTTTTAACATTGAAATTTTTTAGGATTCTTGTTATTAATTGCCATCTAATCAACTTGGACTTATGGTGACCCTATTAATGAGAGGCCTCTAAGCCACCCTATGATCAACAGCCTTGCTCAGGTCTTGCACCCTTGTGGCTTTGGCTTCCTTGACTGAGTCTAAGCATCTGAAATGTGATCTTACTCTTTTCCTGCTGCCTTCTACCTTACCAAGCATTATTGTCTTTTCTAGTGAGTTATGTCTTCTCATGATGTGGCCAAAATACAACAGTCTCAGACTAGTCAACATGGTTTTGGGGTAGGGGTGGGGGTGTACAAGCTTGATTTGTTCTAGGACCCTTTTTCATTTTTAGCCGCCCACAGTATCTGTAGAACTTGTCTCTAACATTACATTTCAAATGAGTTGCTTTTTCCCATACATAGAAATGAGAAATACAATGGCACGGACCATCCTAAACTTAATATTCAATGATATATCCTTACACTTCAGACTCTTGTCTAATTTTTACATAGTTGCCCCTCTAACTCCTAGGGCTCAGGCAGACAGGGCTAACGGAGTGGCCACAGGCTGCTCCTGCCCCAATTGCCCCAGGACCACCACAGGACCACAGCAACCAGGGACACTGGTCCTGAAGGCACCTGCTGCTGTGGTACTCAATGGGCCACAGAAAGAAATGGTAAGAAACTGCTCCTTTCATGGCCAGTTTTGTGCCAGTTTTGGCAGCCCCAGTGTGGCCCTGGAGCAGCCTCTGAGTGATCCAGGGCATGCATCACATACAAATGCCACCCCCAGTTTGGTCTGACAGCAGCCCTTTAGGGCCATCTGTTTGAGGCCAAAGTCTTCCAATTTCCTGACTAGGCCACCATATCCTTTTCTATGGATAACTAAACTGTGTTTCAAAATGACCAACTATATTTTATTGCAATATTAGAAATTATTGGAATATTAGAAATTTGGGCACTGAAGGAAAATTTCAATGAGGGAGCAGAATTTATTGGGGGGGGGGACCTTTTCTGTCATCTTTGATGTGAAACCTCTGGTTCTGGGTAGATCCTGCAACTCTCTGGAGCAGGTTGGGTGGTATGTGAAACAGCAGAAGGGAAGGGAAAATAAATTTAAAAATGATCTTCCCATGGTAAACATTAGAAAATTAAATGGACCATCATATGAATTTCATATGTTTGTCCATAGAAACTGTTACACTCCTAATTACTTTATATATGTAACTGGTAAAAGGAAACAGAAAAGACTGCAGCAACTATAGGATCATAGCATTAATTTCCCACTCAAGTAAAATTATGCTCAAAATTCTGCAGCTTAGTCTTAAAATTCTGCAGCTTAGGCTCCAAACATACATGGAAATTCCAGGGGTGCAAGTGGAGTTCAGGAAAGGAAGAGGTACTAGAAATCACATAGCAAATATAGGATGGATAATGGCGTGCACAAAGGAATTCCAGAAGAAAATCAGTGTGAGTTTACAAATTATAGCAAGGCCTTTGACTGCATAGATCACAAAAAGTTATGGAAGGTTCTTAAAGAAATGGGAGTGACATTACATTTGATATTCCAGATGATAAATCTGTACTTGTGACAAGAGGTTACTGTCCGAATAAAATATGGAGAAACAGAATGGTTACCAATAGTCAAGGGGTCAAACAAGGCTGCATTATATCACCCTATTTGTTCAACGTGTGTGCAGAAATTATGATATGAAGAGCTGTTTTAGTCTCAGAAGAAGGAAGTGTGAAGATAGGAGGAAGGAACATCAACAACCTAAGACATGTAGACAACACCATACAACTGGCAGAAGATATCAGAGACTTGGAACAATTACTAAGGAAAGTTAAAAAAGAAAGTGTAAAAGCAGGCTTACTGATAACATAAAGAAAACAAAAATCATGGCCACAGAGGATTTATAAATCCAACCTAGATAATGAGGAAATCAAAATAGTTAAAGATTTCCCATATCAAAGGTTTATCAGAACCAAGACTGTAGTCAAGAAATCAGAAGAAGATTAGGAATGGGAAGGGCGGCTATGAGAGAATCAGACAAGAGGCTAAAGAGTAATCCAAATATAAGCAAAATGGTATGATGAAGATAGAAAGTATTTAATGATGATGGCCCTTTTTGCATAATTTCTGCCCACCTAACAAACAGAAGGGTGCATTTTGGAAGTATTTTATGCCAGCAGGCTGTCTTCAACAATGCCTTTGCCATTTCTCCAATTTTGTTTATTTATTTATTTATTGGATTTATATCCCCTCTTTTTAACAAAATGGGATTAAAAGTGGCTGAAATCTCCTCTGTCAATGGTAGTCCTGCTCCAGAAGCAACTTCCATAATAGCTTTTCATATTGTACAGGAAAGCTGGTGAGGAAGACTGTTAAATTTTAATGCTCCATTTTGTACAAGCAGAAGTGATTTTTGCTAGCACAAACCACTTTGACATATATCTCAATATATTTTAATTTCTTTTTGTGTGTAGCATTGTTAAAAGTAAGGCATAAAATAAATGCAATTAGAAATAAGGTTGGAAAGGGAAAAATTCTTGTTACATGAAGCCATAGCATCTCTATAATCTCTTGCTGCCTTTTACATTAATTGAAAACATATACTTAGTTCTTCCTTTCCTAGTCTCTGGCCTTATCTTTTTCTCTTGTTTCCTCCAGCCCACCAGCAACAGGAAGGCCAATCTTAATTCTCTATATATAACCAGCATAGATTATGAATACAGCATGGAAAGTGGAGGGGAGATCATAGCAGCAGACCATACACTTATTACAGTCAGTCTCCATGCATTTGCTAATGTGCAATAAAAGATGTAGGCATGCAAGCAGTTTCCACATAAATAGGGCACTCTATGAAAACTATAACTGGCATCCTTTTAGTGAGTTACAATAATATAAATATGCCATTGTAACTCACTTTTGTGGTTGTTGCAGATGTCAGAGTTCTCTAACAACCATGGAAGGAACAATCCTTCTAAAAACTCTTTTTGATCTGCACACACACACTCCCCAATTTGGCTGTAGCCTCACAATTTCCTGGCCATAGGTTAGTTAGTGGGAAGATCATCAAACAAGTGTCCAGCTATCTTCCTATAGTTGGATGCAAAGCAATGTCATCACCCTAAGGGACTCTAGAGGATATCAGAGATCCCTGTGGATGCCTTTTGACCAGTTTGTACAGGCAGGAGAAGCAGTTATGTGTGAATCAATGAGTTATGTCTGACTCATACACAGTTAATCAAGGAAGTTTTTTGTGGAGCTTTCAGGCTATCAAGGATTCCTTAATCAAGGAAGTTTAGCAAGGTTGAAGGGAAATGCAATAGTAGAAGTAGTACTAATAGAATTAGTTATACCCACCTCTCCCCATGGATTGCGACAAAGGACAGCAACAGATTAAACACATATCAGTTAAAAACACATAAAATCAGCACCCTCATCTGGAATTTACATGAGATATAGTACCACTGGAGTGCACTGTGATGTGACAGCCAAGAAAGCCAACATGATTTTTGGTTGCATCAAAAGGAGCATAGTGTCTAGATCAAGGAAAGTGATAGTATCACTGTATTCTGTTGTGATCAGGCCTCACCTGCAATATTGTGTCCAGTTCTGGGCATTTCAAGAAGAATGTTGAGAAGCTGGAGTGTGTCCAGGGGAGTGCAACCAAAATAGTGAAAGGTCTGGAATCCGTGCCAAGGAGGAGTGGCTTACGGGGAGCAATGGATTCAAACTATAGGAAAAGAGATTCTGCCTACATCTCAGAAGGAATGTCCTGATGGTCAGAGCTGTTCGACAGTAGAATATGTTGCCTCACAGTGTGCTGATGTCTCCTTCTTCAGAGGTTTCTAAACAGAGGCTGGATGGCCATCTGTTGAGGGTGCTTTGTATTCCTGCATGACAGGGATTGGACTTGATGGCTCCTGTGGTTTCTTCCAGCTCTTTGATTCTGAGATTCTATGGTATTTGTTGATGTGAATCTAGGTCTAGGAAGATAGTTGGATACTTGTCTGCCACCCCTCCCCCCTCTCATCCTGGATCAGGAAATGATCATGTTGGGGGATCTGTGGCAGAAAAGGTGGATTGTGGAAACCTGGGTAGGTACCTTTGACTTTACTTTGAACAGGAGACATATCATAGCTACATATCATTGCTGTGTCTCCCAATCCAGCATCCTGGCCTCTGTTTTTAAGTAAGGCTGATTGAAGTTTATGAGGCCAATATCCACATCTCATAAAGGAACATGCAGACACTATTCTGATTATTATTATCTCTTTTTTTAATCTACTCATGATGATCCATGCTCTAGTGACTCCTAGTTGCATCATCCATGTATTATTTACTATACTGTACATGGGGTTACTGTCAGAGTCACCCTCCATGGCTCCCTCTGTCATGTTAAAGTTAGGCCTGCTGAACTATGTTGTAGCCACTTTGGGAGTTTGGATGTAATGGGAGTTAGCTAAGGAAATGTGTGTGTGTTTCCCAGTCCTGCTACCCCAGTTATGCAATGTTCTTCCTTTAAAAAGTTGTGTCTGACATATAAATGAACAAATAAAGTTGTACCATATGAAGACTTGTTTTTAAAATTTAGCCATGCATTTAAATATGACAGATGCTTTCAGGTGCCTTAGGTTTTTAATTGTTGCTTTGTTTTATGGTTAATATTGTAATGTTGCGATGTTGTATCTACTTAAAACTATAAAGAATATTTTCACATATTTTCATATTTCCTCATCCTCTTCCTAAGAAAGGATGTAAGTTGTTGTTGTTGTTGATGTTGTTGTTATGGCCTTGGTGAGAGCAAAAAGAGAGTGAAAAGACCAGTGCTTTTGTCCTCAGCAGCAGCAATAGGCACCATTGCTTGTGTGTGTGGGGAGTGCTGGAAATGCCATCCTCCTTGCATCCTGATTGAAAGCTAATTGAATTCCTTTTGTCCAATCTGGCAGCCGGCTCTTAAGGTGGGCTGAGGGGGTCTGGCCAGGAGATATTACACTGGACTGTTCCTAGCCACAGACATTCAGTTCCACTCCTCCCCAACACTATTACATTACCTATATTACACTCTGCCCTCTATATCTATGGCTGCTTTATCCATGGATTCAAACATGCATGGTTTGAAATTATTCCAAAAAGATATAAATTCCAAAAAGCAAACCTCAGTTTTGCTATTTTATATAAGAAACCTCATTTCACTAGACTATTGTGTTTAATAGGACAAGAGTATCCACAGATTTTGGTGTCCATGGGGAGACCTGGAACCAACCCTCAGTGGATACCAAGGGCTCCATGTATTCAGTGATGGTATCATGTCCACAAATGTGGAGAATCCTTTTTTGTTGTTAGGGACACTTTGGGATTCTCGATGTCTTACAGTGGAATAACTATTAACTACATTCTTTCAGATACTATGCAAGGGTATATGCTGTATTTTCTTGCAGAATACACACACACCCTGTACAACGGCTACTAGATGGGTAGGGGATTGGGTGGGAGAGTCCTGTCTGGCAGCCATCATCCTCCTGGGCCTCATATGTAAGTATTTTGGAGTAAATTTTTGTTCTCCTAGATCTTGAGTAAGATGATCAAAAACATATCTTCTTCTTCTACTACAATAGTTAATATTGCTATTCTTACTGCTAAGTTGTACTAGCAATACATTTTTCATTCTTATAGTTATACCTAAAGGAAGCTAGGTCCTGGTAGAAAAAAGAAAGACCCTGTGTTCACAATCCAAAAAGGCAAGACTTACTAAGAAAGAAATATGGTAAGGCAAAAGACAATGGTTGAAATCCTGGTGGTTTTTACACACATCTAAATTCCCCAAAGGAAGTAGTTGGATATTGTTGTCTAATGCAAAATGCATATATTCAGTTCAAGGTTATGGAAGCCAAGTTGAATAAACAATGTCATGGTGCATGCAGATATGCACTCACATGTCCATGTGCATGCATAGTTACATTCAGTTGTGTATTCAATAAACCTAGACAATGAAGAAATTGAAATAGTTAAAGATTTCTTGTACCTTGGATCAAATATTGATCAGCATAGAGACTGCATTCAAGAGATAAGAAGAAGACTAGGAATGGGAAGGGCAGCAATGAAAGAACTAGACAAGATATTAAAGAGCAAAGATACACAATTGAGCACTAAACTTAAAAATCGTTGAAGCCATAGTCTTCCCCATCACTATGGATGGATGTAAGAGGTGGACAGTGACGAAAGTGGAAATGAAAGAAATCAATTCATTTGAGATATGGTGCTGGATAGAAGGGCTGAGGATACTATGGACAGCCAAAAAACCCAAACAAATGTGTCCTTGAGCAGATCAAGCCTGAAATATCCCTAGAAGCCAATATTATCATATTTTGTCATACTTTGGCCACATCATGAGAAGGCACTACTCACTGGAAAAAAAGCAACAATGCTAGGAAAAATTGAGGTAGTAGAAAAAGCAGAAGGCCTCACATCAGATGACTAGACTCAATTAGGGAGGTCATGGGCATGAATCTAACAAGTCTTAAGCAGAGCAGTAGAGGACAGGGAGTCTTGGAGATGTCTCATCCACAGTGTTGATACGAGTTGAGGTCAATAAAGTAACTTGAGGGCAGTTAACAACAACAACATTCAGTTGACAATTTTGCCATTCAATACAGGGCAGCATAGCACAGTCAATGTGTAACTCCACAAGCAGTGATTTATGCTAAGCAAATATGATGTAGAATATCAGCCTTTGAAAGAGAGAGCAATATGGAAGTGGAAGAGCACCAGATTACTTTCCAGGGACAGCAAAGACAGTGAAATGCAGTTGACTTCCCCACGAAACACTACATGTATTTTGCTAGATCTTTAGAACAGATGATTTGATGGAAATGACATGTTTATCTCAGAATATGTTAATCAAAAAAGATTGCAGTGGGTAAAGCAGATGAAAGAATCAATCATTTTTGGTTTTCATTTGATAACACTGAAATGAAAAGTAGAACCCAGTAGGCGGTAAAATCCCACATGGATTTCAAAGACTCTGTGCATTTGTGAGCCTGTTGCTTTTCAAAGACAGGTTTCCCATTGTATCCCCATCAGGTTACCAACCTCTGGGGCTAAGCACTACAGGTATTATATAGATGGTATTTTTAACAAACTTTGATATCAATAGGAGCTCAATGAAGCAGTTTCTGACAAAAAATTAAATGGATTAATGTGGACTTCTGTTTACCAGCTCAGAACTGAAAAGTTGTTCCTTCTGTTTTCCTTCAAAACAACAAGTTAGCTAAGTTCCCATGATAATGACAGACATTTGTAAAACGTATTAAAACACTGAATATTCTTTCTGTCTGCCTCTTGGATATATCACTAGCTGGTGAGCTTTTATCTGTTCAGAATTTATGCTCTCAAGCAGAGGGTCACACAGTTGGATGTAAATTATCCAGTTCAAGACCTTGCTGGGTCCAGGAAATTTAGAATTGGAGGGTTTTCTTGAGTAAAAAGGTACCTTTGGTAGTTGTCTGCAATTGTTGTCAGCTACAGTGTCCTAGTACAGGACTAGGATATTTTCCTTATTTGGACTATGGAGATTATTGCATGTGAAATCTGTACCAGGGTATTTGCGGGTTGTAACTGTCAGTGACAAATCTTATCACACTGCCAAGTGCCTGGGCAGTAGGCACCCCGTATCCAACCCTGGCTTCCCTGGCAGCTTGTCAAGAATGGAGAAATCCCATTCTTGAAAAGCTTCTGGAGAAGCCTGGGTTGGATATGGGCTGGCTACTGCTGAGGCACTGGGCAGTGTGATAAGATTTGTCTCTGACAATTTCAACCCGCATCTATCCCAGCATGGATTTAACATGCGATGATCTCCATAAGTCTCTGAATATCTCAGCCAGCATAACCAGTGCTTGGGGGAGACTGTGAGTTGTAGATCAAAATTTTAGAAAATGTAGAAGTTCTTTGTTTGAGCACTTCTTTTCCTAGTCCAAGAATGGTCATACAATAGAGGAAACGATATCGCAATACCACATTATCAGTCAGATTGCTTATAGGGCAATGTCAGTGGAAATAAATATTGGTCAAAATTTGCCCACTTTTGTTTCAGATAGTGTTTTCAGGGTTTCAGAATGGCAAAAAGAGACAACCGAAGTTCATGACATGAAGGGCTGAACATCAGGAAGTGGCTATTGACAAGCTAGTGTTTTATGGACATACCAAAGGACTGTGTTGATTTCAGTTAACTGACCTTGCATCTATACAGCAGAATTAATGCACTTTGACACCATTTCAACTGCCATGGATCAATGCTATGGAATTCTGGGATTTGTAGTTTTGTGAGATATTTAGCCCTGTCTGTCAGAGAGCTCTGGTACCTCAAAAACTACTAATCCCAGGATTCCTTGGGGGTAGGGCCATGACAGTTAAAGTGGTGTCAATCTGCATTAATTCAGGAGCAGCGGCCTAAAGGTGCATCTGCACAGTAGCACCACCCTACAGAATCTTAGGAATTGTAGTTTTCTGAGGCAACAGCATTATTTGGCAGAGAAGGCTAAAGACTTTGCAATACTGCACATCCTAGAATTTCATTGGTGTTATGACCTGAAGTTTATAGCTTTAGTGAAACTTTGATTCAGACTGCAGATAGTCTTAAACATATGTAGGCCTCATGTATCTTGCCAGGAGAATGGGTCAAAGAAAGTTCTCCCTAGCTGTGATGGTACACAGCAGAGGAGGAATGGCATTCCAGAACAAATAGAGATAAGCAATCTCCAGCTCATCCTGACACCAGTGATTTGATAAAGAACTGGCTGAGTGGGCATGAGAATGTCTCCCTTTCTTTCCCTTGGTGCAGACTCTGTAGGATTCATGATGACATAGTATATGCTAAGTAGGTAGAAAAAGATCACACACAGAGATCTCACACACACAGGACTACCTGGCCTTTGGTGTGTATGTCTTTGCCTCTGTTTATGTTAATCTGTTTGAGATCATGGATCTATGTTTTTCATTTCTACCTCATTTTCTTAAATTTCTTTTATTATTTCACCAGTCCATACCCTTTGAACCCACACTTGGCAGCTAGAGTCTGTGAGTGTTGCATTCGACAGCTAAGGGTTGGGCTGTGAGTGTGTGCACTAAGGCCGGGCTTGGGCTGCCAGTGATACAATTGGATAGAGCCAAAGCACATAAAGTGATGTCAAACTAAATTATTTCTACAGTGTAAATGCACCCTTAAACATGCATTTGATACAATGTTCACCTTCATAAATTGCATGATGCACACATTTCTGTCTTTATTAAGAGCCCATCCCCCAAAATGTGGGATTTTTTTAGGCATCTTATTCAGTCTATATAAAAGGGGAAAATTCTAATAATCAAATAGGGGACATCCTTATAATAAAAGACACCTGCCAGTCCTGTAAGGGACAAACTTTCAAACACTCAGAGAAGAGATTTCCCTTTTCGAGGTACTCAAGGACACCTAGCAATCATAGTTTCAAGTCATCCCTATATAATTCAATGATCTTAGGATCTGGTGGTAGATACAGTTCTCATTATGTTTGGGAGAATGTCCCACCAAAACAACATGAAGAAGGCAACTGAGAAGTAAATACTACTTATTACCAGTGTGCCAATATAAAAATACCCTTTCTGTTACATAGCAACTACATTCTGTTTGATTGTTTGACAGTTGTAATGTTAGGCTTGCCATGATTTTTTTTTAACCAGAGTTCTATGTCTTTCTCAGCTACATACCTGACACAAATTCACAATGAACAACTTTGGTCTTATACATGAACACTGAAAAATAGGTTTAACTGACTGCCTGAAACTCTGAAAAACACAAAACCTCTATCAGGAGGGGAAAGAAGGAAGGAGTCCTATGTAAAAATATGGAAACGATCTAATTCATCTTTATCATTAGATTTAAGAGCAGCTTTTAAGTTTCAGCATATGATTTTGTTTAGTTTTATCTTGAGGTGTGCATTGCTTCTTTCACAAAAAATAATGTATGAAGTTTAATTAACCAGCCCTCATCTTCCAAGACTTATATTTCTTCTTTGTTCTCTGTACATCTGATTTCTCATTCTTTCCATGAGATATGGGAAGTAGGTTAGGTGAGAACAGAGGAATGAGAAGAAATATTGGAAGACAGATGTCTTTCGATTTCTTTTTTTATCCCTCCCGTACATATGCACAAAGTTATAAAGTTAACATTTGTTCACTTCTCCTTTTTCAAATGTTCACTTTGTTTTCTCTCATTATTGCACCAATTTGTGATTTTTTAAAAAAAGTCTCAGCAAAAAAATTGTACAAATGTTCACATGCATTTTTAAAAACATAATATTTGTATATGCTTTTGTAAATTTTCTAAATATACTTTTTTGTGAGCTATAACTAAAATAAAATATTTTATGTACACATTTCTCTAACACGTATACATTTCTGCAGTTCTTTTTTTAAAATGCAAATTGAACCGTAAAATTTTAAGGAAGTGAATAAACTCATATATAGGTTTAGAAAATGACAATTTAGGAAGTCTACATTAAAGGAAAATTCAACAAATTTCTCCCTATCCATACTTTTTGAAGCCAAGTCTAAAGAGAAATAAGGGTTTCATATATAAGGCCTAGTGCTCCATTAAAATGTTCATACAACAGTCTGAAGAGATTTTTCTCTCCTGTGCCCTTCCTGTCTGTGTCTCTGTTTGAAATTTAATAACCTCACAGCATCAGGCAGTAACTATTGAGTTCAGTCTTACTGTCTACACTAGGGTTAGAACTGTTGGTGCCTAGGGCTTCCAGGAAACCTTGGAGCACTTCACCTCCTGATGTAACACCTGTAAAACACACACACGTAGATCATCTGCACTGTCTTTTCTCCTCCTGTCTGTATATATTCATGTCAAGTTCAGAATGAAGCCTACATATGGAAAGTTAGCTCCACATCATCCGAAACTATTAAAATTGAGGCTTCTTTCTTATATGATTGTATGAGCTTGTATGAGCTTTGTGCCCATACAATAATGTAATTGTGGACTCCAGATTTTTTAATCTGAGGCAATCTGAAGTGGGAAAGGTTAAAAGTGTGAGATTCTTCCTACCTTTAGCCGACATATTGAAAGAATGCATAAATATGTTATAGCCATATATTATAACTGGAACTGACACTATTACTAACAAACAGGAGTAAATTTGTAGCAGGACAAGGACCTTGTGCCTTTGTACACATAGCATAGCTGTGTATCAAAGCGGTATGTGACAGAGCAAAAATGAAACCTGCAAATTGTGATCCAGCCTGCAGATCCTGAATTTTGACTGTGGATTCTAGCACTTAAAAAAAAATACCCCAGAAGTTTGGCTATTTAAAAAGAATGAGTAGATATATATGAGTAGGTATTTTCACAACAATTTGGGGTGGGGGGAGGGATCATGAAGAGAAATGTGAAGTCAGCCTCTGTTAACCACCAACAGAGTTACTCACCTGCATCAAGTTTCCAGATGATTATGGTGTTAGGAGTGAGCTGCATATAGCTGACTCCATCTGAGCTCTGAAATGCCATGCTGTTTAGCTGCAATGCTATGTGGCATGAAACTGTTCTGCAGTTTTAAAGAGAGAGCAATTTTAGGTGGGTTTTTCATGTGGGGAGCAGGAACCCACATTTAGGGTCACAAACCCTCCTATGGGATTTGCGCTGATAAGGTTATAATATATATACATGGCATACATCACTGCCAACACCACTGTGTAGAGATGGAAGCATCCTCTGTATATCTGATACTGTCTGAAAAGTATGCAAAGGAGGCAAATCTGATTTGGAAACCCCCAGTTTCGACAACAGTGTCTTGAAATCCAAGCGTGTGGTTTCCAAATCAGATCCTCCTCTTTTACATGATTTCCAGACAGTTTCACAAATGCAGAGGATACTTCCTTCTCTTTGGGCACCAGTTTCTATGGACACCACTTCTGGATTTCAAGCAGGGCCTCAAGAGACCCTTTAGTAATGAATTCCTGTCCCTTAAGACTTGCCTATGCATTTTTCATCTAAACCTTACAGTTGTCACACAAACTGTGTTGCCCTGCAGCTTATGGCCTATAAAGAAGATTTTTCAAGGAGGAAGAATGAATCTGAAGACCCTTTGTTCTCCTGATATAAGAGATTGATGCCAATGATTACAGCACAACACTATTCAGGCAGGCGTTACGCAAGCTCACACAGCATCACAAGCGCCCCTGGAGCCCAACCTGTTATTCCAATCTCATGCCCTTTTGAGCAGGCTGTGCACCAGAAACTCCGTGTTATGCCAGAATGATTGGCAGTTTCATCACAGCAAGAGACAGAAGCTTGATAAACTGAGGGGACTTAGCACACATTCACTTCTAACCTGTACTTTGGTCTTAATGGGTGAGAGGCTGATGCATTAATTCATCATATCCAGGAGTTCTCATCTAAAGTTCTAGTGCATGAAAACTGAGACATGAAGGGTGAACCTGCTAGGAGTATAACTTAGGGAAAGATGTAACCTTTACCTACTGTGTTCAAAAATGTGTAAGAAATGCTTCCTCCTTGGTGGAATTTGTTCCCATGTGACTTTGTACACAGGGTAATTCTGTCTTGATAGAGATTGCCTTACTCCCAAAGGCCTAAGACCAGTATAGTAATGATGAAGAAAATGGCACTTGTCAATTTCCTTCTGTTACGAGTCAATGAAAAGCACAGTACCATATCTTAGATGGGAGAGAGAGTGTGCCTGTATACCAACTGTGCATAGGAGTTGCCTTATAAATAAATAAATAAATAAATAAATAAATAAATAAATCTTCTGAAACCATAAGTTTCTTCAACAAGCAAAGATCTTGCTCACCTAGTTTTCAGGTACCACAGTTCAAGAAGGATGTGGACAAGTTGGAATGTATCAAGACAAGAGTGACCAAAATGGTGAAAGGTCTTGAAACCATGCCCTATGAAAAGTGGCTAAGGGACTGGATATGTTTATCCTGGAGAAGAGAAGGTTAAGAAATGACATAATAGCCATATTTAAATATTTGAATAGATGTCATGTTGAAGATGGAGGAAGCTTCTCTAGAGACCACAACACAGAGCAATGGATTCAAACTACAGGAATAGAAATGCCACTTAAACATTAGGAGGAACCTCCTGATGGTAAGAGCTGTTCAACAGTGGAATACACTGCCTCAGAGAATGGTTGAGTCTCCCTCTTAGGAGGGTTTTAAATGGAGGGTGAATGGCTGTCTATCAAGAATACTTTGGTTGTATCTTCCTGCATGGTAGAGAATTGAACTGGATGGTCTTTGTGGTTTCTTCTAACTTTTGGATTCTATGATTCTATTTTTAAAAGCATGTTGGGAGTGGGTCAAGGGTGAATTATATAATGGGCTATATACTGTCTTCCGATGCTCTGAAAGGAAAGGTGTGCAGTTTAGGGACCTTTTGTAGTAGACAGTTATAGCACTATACTTTATCTGACCAGGATCCATCCTATAGAATCATGAGATTTATAGTTTGGGCAGGCACTGGAGATCTCTGGCTGAGAATGCTAAATACCCTCCCCCCACCACCCTCTGAGGTTAGATTGAGATGGTTGCAGCCCTGCAGCAATTCCCAAAGCAGTGGCTGCTTTTTGCACATGTGTAAGCTATTTTGGGAGTTTCTTCACATACATTAATTAATTAAAAAAAATGACTATATAAATAATAAATAATAAACAAAGTTCAACAGACAACAGTAAAAAATCTTCATGCACAAATTCATTTTCAGGGTTACAACTTCAATGAGACCACGAGACTGAACCCATGTATTTTTATTCAATTGTTCAAGTAACTCAAAAAATATTGAGCACATGAGAAAATATTGAGAGATTCAGGAAGTGATTATAGAATCATAGAATCATAGAGTTGGAAGAGACCACAAGGGCCATCCAGTCCAACCCCCTGCCATGCAGGAACTCCAAATCAAAGCATCCCCAACAGATGGCCATCCAGCCTCTGCTTAAAGACCTCCAAGGATGGAGGCTCTACCACACTCCGAGGGAGTGTGTTCCACTGTCGAACAGCCCTTACTGTTAGGAAGTTCCTCCTAATGTTGAGGTGGAATCTCTTTTCCTGCAATTTGTATCCATTGTTCTGCGTGCTAGTCTCTGGAGCAGGAGAAAACAAGCCTGCTCCCTCCTCAATATGACATCCCTTCAAATATTTAAACAGGGCTATCATATCACCTCTTAACCTTCTCTTCTCCAGGCTAAACATCCCCAATTCCCTAAGGCGTTCCTCATGGTTTCCAGCGAAGAAGATTCCAATCCTGAAAATCTTAAGATTCCATAAGGGTTGCCATGGCAGTTAAAACAAAATCACAGTGCTATAATCAAGAGTACATACCTAGGACCTTTCTGGGAGCACAGAAAAGGATAGACCAACCAATTTATGGGAACAAGAAGGACAATCAAAGACAAGCAATAACATGTAGTGACTCCTTTGATAAAGCTAAGGACTCCCTTGCAACCTCAAAAATCTCTCTGTGTCAGGCAATGCAACGCAATGCAAATTTTGCAAATACCTTTGTATGATTCCCACAGACAGAGTGGGAGGAAGAGAGGAGATGCATGTCAGAAGAAGAGAGAAAAGCGATTCCTGCTGATTTCTGGTTCTAGCCTTGCTTACTGCTAGTAAGCATTCCCACCAAAGAGACTATTCTCAAGGGAATGTGGACCTTTACTGGGAAAACAAGTCCCCATTCCCTTCTTTAACAGGGTATTCCATTTAAGAGGTAATTTTGTTCACCTGAGATCCTTGAATAACTATCTGGAACTGAATTTGGGAGTCCAAACGAAAACATGCAGAGCTATATTCATTAGCTGAATGCAGTCTATGAGAACAGACAGTTATATTTCTCTGTATTTTTCTGATGGGTGCAAGGCAGTGTGAGCATTCAAACAGAAATGCATACAAAGAATGAATACAGTTTTAAAAGTGCAAGCAAAATGCATACATTTAAGAGTGAATATGAAAAAGTGCAGTCACTGAAAAATCAGCATGTGACTGCTTTGTTCAATGGGAAAAACACTTCAAAATATGTGTACATTAGAAAAAAGCATACATAAAATTTGTGTCTTTTAAAATATGTACAAGATTTCTGCAGACCTGAAAAATTGCAGGAGAAAATACATTAAATTCAATTTGACAGTTCTGGACATTCTTAGCTATTTGACATACTGTAATAGAGAAATCTGGGGTTTAATCCCAAAAATGTGAATGAAGGCTTCTCTGTGTCTCTTCCACTTATGTGATATAATGGTGTAGAAGAAGAAGAAAAAATCACTAAGTATCTCCATAGGTATATTGTGAAAGTCAAGCACCTCAGTTTTCAGCTTGCTAATTAGAGTTAATTCATTGACTTTGCTGGATTCTTCTGCTTTTTCCACCTTGCCTCTTTAAAAAAATACCATCCAATTAATTCCATTTTTATTACTTAAGGAGGAAACTCCACAATTTTTGATTAAAATCGATTGGACAGTTTATTTATTTTTTTTTTTAAAAAAATGCTTCCACCATCCATTGATTCCTCATTTATTTAGCTATTGTGTGTTGTTAAACTGATCTTTCCCTCCTTCCTTCCCCCCCTCCCCCCAGCCTATAATGTTATTTTTGAGAAAATATTTCCCCATTTTCTCAGGGCACCCTAATCTATGTATCACACTAGGGGGCAAACAGGATTTAAATGAGAGTTAAACGAAAGTTAAATGAGAGTTAAACAGGAAAGGCCCTATGTTTATCATAGGGCATTTCCTGTTTAACTCTTATTTAACTCTCGTTTAAATCCTGTTTGCCCCCTAGTGTGATAAAGCAGTATGTGAAAGTTAGTAAAAGAAATGTGTGGCTTACAGTATATGGAAAGCTCATATCAGTACACATGAATGCAGCATTTGTTTGGGGGAAATGGGTTAAAAAAAATCTTTGTTGATATGATAGTCATCTTCACATATTTGAAGAGAGGCCATGTAGAAGATGGAGCAAGATTGTTTTCTGTGGCTCCAGAGGCTAGGACCTGGATCAATGGATTCAAATTACAAGCAAGGAGATTGGAAATAAACATTAGAAGGAGCTTTCTGATTATAAGAGCAGTTCAACCATGGAATAGACTACTGCAGAGGGCAGTAGGATCTCACTTCCAATAAACAGATATTAGATGGCTACCTCTCAGAGAACCTTCAGCTGTGGATTTCTTCCTTGACAAAGGATTAGAGAAGATGACACTTGAGTATTTTCACATTCTACGACTCTGTCTGTTCTTCATATGCACAAACCAGCACACATCTATAGAACTGACCAAAGCCATAGAATCTGATAAAGAGTATCTAATGTTCTGATTAGACTATACGGCATATACAGCTGTTGAGAAAACTTAAGAGCAACCCCATTAAATAATGACTTAAAAGTGAAGTTATGGAGAAAATCAAATGAATGCAGAGTTAAAAAGCAAAGATTAGGCAAAAAGGAAGCCTATGGAATTTGAGTGGAGCCATTTTTGGCTCCTGCTGATTGCCAGCATGCTCTAATTACTGAAGCAGGACGTCTGAAGAGCAATCAGTAGCATTGGAATAATCAGATCGTTGCCCCGATATTCCAGCTCTCCATAAAGGCCAAACAGAACTAACAGTGCTTATTTGAGTTTTCATTATTGTGCAGCCTTCTGAGGAAAAATTCAGAGATGCATATCTATTCAGTGACACAATCATAACATTTCCCTTTATTTGTTTATATCTGAAGTTCCATTTTAGAAAGATTCCTCCCCTATGCACCATAGGATCCCAATTATTCTGAAATCTCCAGGGAACCTAAAACCAACTAGATAATTGAGGAGACAGCCAGCGAGTCTAATACAGTGTGAATATAACCTTTTAGAAATATTAATTTAAGACAGTCTTTCGGAGGTTGTTCAGGGAAAAAAACAACAACACTGGTGTCCCTGAAATGTCAAGATTAGTGAGAGCCTCTTGGTTGTTGGAAAGGAAGGAAGGAAGGAAGGAAGGAAGGAAGATGTTTGCATTTTCTTTTTTTCTCTTAAAATATTAGTTTTACTTCAGATGTTTGCATGTAATGGAGACTTTTGCCATTGATGTCTGTCAGAGTAATCAACCCATGACACAACTGGTCTGCAAATATCTCACTTTGGACAGAAACAGGCTGTGGCAATTGCCTGTGTCCTGAAGAGATAGAATCATAGAATCATAGAATCATAGAGTTGGAAGAGACCACAAGGGCCATCCAGTCCAACCCCCTGCCATGCAGGAACTCCCAGTCAAAGCATCCCCAACAAATGGCCATCCAGCCTCTGCTTAAAGACCTCCAAGGACGGAGACTCCACTACACTCCGAGGGAGTGTGTTCCACTGTCGAACAGCCCTTACTGTCAGGAAGTTCCTCCTAATGTTGAGGTGGAATCTCTTTTCCTGCAACTTGCATCCATTGTTCCACGTTCTAGTCTCTGCAGCAGCAGAAAACAAGTTTGCTCCCTCCTCAATATGACATCCCTTCAAATATTTGAACAGGGCTATCGTATCACCTCTTAACCTTCTCTTCTCCAGGCTAAACATCCCCAGCTCTCTAAGTCGATCCTCATAGGGCATGGTTTCCAGACCCTTCACCATCTTAGTTGCCCTCCTTTGGACCCGCTCCAGTTTCTCCACATCCTTTTTGAATTGTGGTGCCCAGAACTGGACAAGGTATTCCAGGTGGGGCCTGACTAAAGCAGAGTAGAGCGGCACTATTACTTCCCTTGATCTAGATACTATACTTCTATTGATGCAGCCTAAAATAGCCTTGGCCTTTTTAGCTGCCGCACCGCACTGTTGACTAATGTTCAACTTATGGCCTACTTGGACTCCTAGATCCCTTTCACACATCGTTTCATTCAGCCAGATGTCCCCCATCCTATATCTGTGCATTTCATTTTTGCGCCCTAAGTGCAGTACCTTACATTTCTCTGCATTAATGGTATGAGTGGGGTGAGGCTTAGTGTGAGGAGAAAGGAGAGGCTCCAGGTTTTCTTTTTTCTTTTTTAAAAATATATTCTTAATGTTTTTATTGTTTTAAAATTTTCTTTAAAAACATCACATCTTCCAAATTTTCAGTTTAACCACGTAAAACTGTGTTTCATGTACTGTACATTTAGGCTGTGTGTCTGATATTGTAATTAATTTAAAGGTATAATTTTAATTTTGCTAGCTGATCATGTCACAACTATTACCATTACAGTCAGCAATATACCAGAATTACGATTTATGAGTAACATTAACACAAAAAACATTACTAAGGATTTGGTATGGTATGGTATGGTATGGGAGGAGCTTCCTGAAGGGGGTGACACCATGAGTAACCACACTGGATGACACCAAACCTAGTGACACAAGTGCTCTCAGTCAGCATTTTGGAACCACTGAAGTGTCTGAGCAGTTTCCAAAGGCAGAAACCGATAGACTATGTTACAACAGTCCAAACAGGATATAATGAAAGCATGTGTTACTGCAGCCAAATCTGACTTTTCAAGGTGTGGACACACTGGCCTGATCTAGATGGGCCTTAAAGAATGCAATTAGGGCTCTTTAAGGTGCCATCAGGGTTCGTGAGTGCAGAGCGTTCACATGCTTATGAACCCTAGCACGTGATAACGTGAGCGTCATCACTTAAAAACTTTTAAACAGTGTGCGTATGCACATCAATGCAACTGCAAAGCTTCTAGATGGAGCTGTGCAGTTGCAGAGCCACAAAGGCATCAAATGGCACCTTTTCTGAAAATCGTGCCACAACTGAGGCACAAAAAAGGAGCGTGGGTTGCCCGCTCTTTTTTTGCAGTGGAGCCTCACTGCAGGAAAAAAAAAAGTGGCACCAGACCGCCCCTTTTGGGCGGTCTGGAAAGGCCCAATGGTACAAGAGTCTTAACTGTACAAAGGCACATTGCTGAAACCTGGGGCCAATTCCAGGTATTCTGCAGAAATAATCCATCTTGAGACCACTTTAACTGCCCTGGCTCAATGCTAGGGAATTCTGGGAACTGTAGTTTTGTGAGGCATTGATCCTTCTCTGTTAAAGAGCTGTGATGCCACAACAAACTACAGTTCCCTAAATTCCCTAGCACTGATCCAGGGAAGTTATAATGGTCTCAAGAGGAATTATTTCTGCAATCTGTTCTGGCCCTTTGTTCATTCTCCTCTAGTCCATTACTGACAGCAACAGATTAATTATAAGTCTTCTTGATTGCCATAAAGAAATTTATTCATTCCAGTGGCCTATCAGGATGTCTCACCAAGGCTACAATCTCATATACATTTACCTTTGAGTAAGTCCCACTGAATTCATTAGAGCTTCCATCTGAATATGAGCCAGCGTGGACTACAACTCTGGATACCAGAATTTGAATCCCGATTTGGCCATGAAAACCCACTGAGTGACTTTGGGTAAGGCACCCTCTCTCAGCCTCAATGAGCAGTTTCACTTTTCTTTTTTTAGGCTATTTATATTTTACTGTAATAGATATACAATTATATTTATCATAGATATGCACTTTGTCGGGAATGGCAGAATACCATGTTCAGAAATCCAGGCTTCAGTAGTTAAAACTTAGAAAACCTTTATTAAGAAACTATAGGTCCACTCCCAAGACTTTTCTTGCCAGAACTAAATGGCAAGTTTTAACATTGCCTAATTAAACTATGTACAATTTCAACCCTGAAGATCTTTACTCAAACTTGCCCCCTTCTGTCATTATCTCAGCACCTGTAGCTGAGATCACCATGTTTCAAATATTCCATTGTCAACTGAATAATCCATTAAACCAACTTTCCACATATTCTGGAAGGCAAGGTGCATACACAACTCCTGGCACAGTTGTACAAACAGATATGAATATACACTGCCCTTAGGAAGAACACAGACTTTTCAGTATTTTTGGCACATTACCTAACAGGCATATCTACGTGGAAGACTAGTGTTTGGTCAGTTTGCTGTCTATTTCTTATGGGCCAGTTTCCTACTCACCAATCATCTAATCAACTTAGATATCCTTAATGGCTTCTGCTTATGTAAACAATATTCTTCTTTAATCAGGCTACTGATCTTAGAGATGAACCAGACCCCCCTAAAGGGGAGGTGTCACACTGCCCATTTGAATGCTGGATCGTGGCCACAGCAACTGCATGCAGTGGGCACGATCCAGCATTTTCCTGGTACAAAAGGCTACTGCTTTTTGCACTGGGAAAAAGGCTCCTTTGCCACCATGGTGGCAGTTTTTCCTGGTTTCTGTGTCATGCAGCATCTCAATGCTGTGCCACCAAAATGTCAAAAATGCCACCACTGTGTGGTTGCTTGGGGTGGCCTCACAGCATGTTCCCAGCAGCTTTGGTGTGTGTGTTGTAAGCCGTCTCTTTTTGCCGGTCTGTACTGGCAGTTAGTGGTCTTTCTTCTGTGATGTAATGATTGGTAAATACTAGTTCTTGTCTGCCTTCCATCAGATTGCATCAGCCAGTTGATTCTAATAGCCCTTTATGATTGAGTTTTTCATAAGCAAATTCATTGTTTATGTTTCTCTTTCTCTCTTATTTTATTTTTGTTAGGCTGGCTTGATTAGTGGTCAGTCTGTAACACATGGAATCCCTGGTGATGCAGAGAGAGCCTTCTGTATGTGAACCCAGGTCAGAAATGTGGTGGTCAGTGTTTGATGTGGAAAACAAAAATGCACAGTCCCATTTCCCTTTCCATTATTCACATTCTAATATAACTTCTGGTACTACATTTCTAATATCTCTTTTTGTTCTGTTGTTCAGCAAATGGTAAATAGAATCATATATATGGATGGTACCTGCAACTTACGTAATCTACCCCAATGCAGGATCTGCAATGCAGAATGCTGATACAGCATTCCTGACAGACAACCATCCATCTGGATATTGCTTAAATATCACAAAAGAAGGTATGATGGTATCTTCCAGGACCTTCTAGAATGCTGAATATCTTGTACAATTGGGTCATTCCTCCTACTATTTAGCCAAATTATAATTCTCTGTTAATTTCACATGTTAACTCTAGCCTGCTCTCTGGAGCAAGAGCAGACAAAATACTCCCACCTTCTCACTCTATAACTTCCCCTTGCTCACAGGGAACAAAACTTGCCTCAGTCCCCATCAGTCCACTGTTCACTTTCACCCTCTCCCTAATCATTCTTCAACTTCATTTATGTGGTGGTCTGTGCAACATGCAAATGCCATCATCCTTGACATCCCACTCTTTCCCACAACACTGTGATAATTTTCTAGTGAAGCAATGTTAGGGGCAAGCCCAGTTCCTTCCTCCTTTTAAAATTCTTCACAACTAAATCTTCTCCTCTTCAGGTAAAATGTATCCTGCATTATTCAGTTTAACTAATTGTGTAACCAGTTCTGAGACTCTCCTGGGTCTATAGAATCAATTCACTGACCAGCTTTCCCTACATCTTTCATCCTGTCTCTTTCCTCCCCCTCTACAAGCAATAACATGGTAGAAGCACTTTCCACGGAAGCTTAAAGAAATCTATTGGCAGTTATTCCTGCTCATTCATTAGAAGATAGATTTCTTTTAATGCCTGCCGGGAGTGGCATGGACTTCTCTGTTGACTATGGAAACAATGCAACAGTGCTAAAGAGCCTCTCTGAAAAATAGTTGTATGTGGGCACTGTTTTGCAGTACACGACAGATGGCTACAGCTCTTTCTGAGCATCATTGCATGTTTTTAGCAGCAGCTGCCAGGCTTCGCTCAGTAAGTCATGCTTTGGATCCATCCACAAACCTGTCCCTAGGGTCTAGACTGAAGAAAAGTAGTACTCAGTTCGCCAACAACAATTGGAAATGTTGTAACACTGCTGGCAAATACATTATGACACTTCTGTGTTGAGAGAAAGTGGATGCTGAGGCAGCATATGGTTCTACTCACTCTTTGGGAGGAAACAATGAAGCTTAGCTGATGTATCTCTAGTGCCTTAGGCCCCTTTCCCCTGTGTCCAATCCCACATGGCTGCACTGTATAGGTAAGCATCCAAATCATGTGGGAAGAAACAATGTATGGTTTTTTAAAAACCCAATATGTGTGTATCAAAGAATAGTACAATATTCAGGGAAGAGTGCAATATTTAATACAATGATCAACTAGGAAAGACCAGCACCATTTCTCTATTTTCCTTATTTATTGATTTTACACTGAAAGATGCCATGCAATGTACAATAATTCATTACTACATATTTCCATTTTTACTCTGCATGGATTTCAACTCTTCTCCCCGTCTCTGATGGCTATAAATGAGTATTTTAGTATCTAGTATCTATAATATGAAATATCTTATTAATAGTTTCTCTAACTTTTCAGCTTTAACTTTTTCAATTCAAAAACCCCACTTGTACCACCAGATGATTTCCTTTATTTGATCATTATAGTTTCCCTTTTCTCTCTCTTAAAAAAAAATCAAATAAGAGATATTCTGCTATATAATGCAACCAATTACTCCCCCCACCATTATTTTTCCATTTTAATGCTATTAGAGCTTGTGTCACTTGGAAAAGACTTTTTATTACATAGTCTTATCTCTTATTCAATCCCAACGGAATAATCCCAGCACAATTTCTGTAACTATATAGCCTAAGTAGTGGAAATCAAAGTTTCCTATTAAAATCAAAGACTTACAACTTATTATAGACCCAAATAGATTGTTTAATTGCTGTTCCCACCCAGTTGAAGTTTCATTAATTGTGTGACAGAAGTTCTTTGCAGATGGAAGGCCTGGAGGACTGATAAGTGGAAAGGGCCATCTTTTGGCTCAAAGATGGATGAATGTGTAAGATTTACTTTCTCCCACATTAAATTATTTAGAAAAATTTTTATCCAATGGTTAAATACATTTTTACATTTTAGTGAAAAATAAACAAAAATGTCAACTATCTTCACTGACTACTGACCAACTTCAGTTTGACCAAATTCCCAGGATATAGAGTGGACTATATTGTATGCCATTGTGCTGTTAAGGATGAGGTGCCTACCTGAAAGGAACAGGTGGCAGTCATAACTCAGCACCACAAGTGAGGGTGAATAGAAGAATTCAAAGCCATACTTTGAAGAAGTAAGCCCTTAAAGGCCTCTCCCTCTATGAATGAATATCTCTGCTCCACATGTTACCACATTTGATTTTTTTTTAAAATCATAAGTTTATTTATTTTTCAAATTTGTGAAGAAATGTGTGAAATGTTGAGACGTTCTTATTAAAATCATACAAAACAAACTTTGGGCCAGTCTTCAACCATCACTTTTCCAGCAGTAATGCACTGGTGAAAAAAAAATCTGCAAAGGGTGGAGTTGTATTCATAAAGTTGTATGGGTGTAGCTTTTACATACACTATGTCTGGAATAACTGCATGAAAGATGTTTAAAACTGACGGAAAATCTGTACATGTATTCATCTCTTCACATAAGGGATGGGAAAGAACTTTTATGAGAAGTAGGAGGAAAGAGAGTTAAACCACATCCAGATCCACTGTAGTGCCAGTAGAGACAGGGAGGACACAAAAATGCCTGAACTGGACTGCAATCCACAGTGTTTGGATAAATATATTTGTGTGGTTTCACTCTAATTTTGGTCACCTCTCTATAACTTGAATTAAACCATTTTCTCCATTCTTAGTCAAGCCATACTAAACACATGGGCAGGAATCATGCAATCCCCAAGGTGCTGTTTTATCACAGCTCTGAGCATGCTTCACCACTGACTATGCTGACTAAGGTTGCTGAATCTTGTAGCCAATATCCTAGCTATACTAGATCATCCTTGCTATACACATCCTTGCTATACTAGATCATATGCTGTGTTATGCATACTACACTGAACCTCTTGGTACACATGTTTACAGGCAAAAAGAGGAGGGGCAAGGGATTGAAGAGGAGGGAGAGATGATAATGATGATGATGATGATGATGATGATGATGATGAATACTGAATTTGGGGCATGGTAAAATTTGAGGCAAAAAAATTACATTACCATTAGCATAATGTTTTGATAAGAAGGGAGATTACACACTTCTACAAAACTGAAAGTTTGATTCTCTAAAAACATTATGGCCCAATCTAGATGGGCACTACGAGGCGCGATAAGGGCTCAAAAGGCCACCTTTAGGGTTAGGGAGGGCACATCGTCCACACACTCCCAAACCCTAAAGCATATGGGTGCCGCAATTTAAAAATGGTGCTGTCCATACGGGCACACCATGATGTTGTCATGGTGCGCACAGCCTTTAGAAATGCTGTGTGCACCATGACAACTTCATGCTGTGGGAAGGAGCCAAGTGTGCCCTCCCACGGTGCAAAAAAGGAGCTCAAAAGCTGAGCTCCTTTTTTGTGCTGGTTGGTTGATGTGGCCTTCAAATGGCTGTGTCAAACACCCGGGGATAAAGGGGCTGCGGTGGCAGCCCCTTTCTCCCCTCAGCACCGCCTCCAGAAGTGGGGTGCAGCGAGCACCCAGGGTGCCTGCTGCACTCTGTTTTGAGGCCATGGGGAAGTGGCAATTTGCCGCTTCCCCACGGCCTCCGGAAGCAGTGGGATGGGGCCTCCAAGGTTTCTGGTGCGGTAGCCTTGGCCCCATCTCACCGCTTCTTGGGGAAGATACAGACCTCCCCTTCTGGGCAGTCTGTACCACCCCTATGTGTCCAAGAGGGAGGAATGAAATACAATTGTGATTTTCTGCATTCCAGTCTATTTCCAATATGGTTCTACTTCAGTGTAAATACATGCTGGGCCAAAATATTCCCTTGTTATTTTCAGGGACATGATGCATTGTCCTTAGTAGTATCCTGGTCATTCTCTTTTTCTGTCTCTCTGTCTCTCTGTGATGGAAATATGACATTTACTGGACCAAGAATGCTACCAAGGAGTCCCATGAATTTTGTCCCTACTCTTGAAATTCAAAATGTTAATAAGAATAATTAATTCTCTCACCTTTTGGTATTCACCTCCAATATTTGACCCAAAGTTTAGCAGATGAGAATATTTGGCTTAGCACTAGAAAACAACTAAACAACATTTCATGTGATACCAGCATTGGAATTAAAATATTTGAACTGTCAGGTTGCCTGTGTGTACCTATAAAACTGTGCTGTTTTCGTGCTCTGAGAGGCTAGAGTTGCCAGGCATCACAGTGCCAACTGAAGTAATGGGAAATTATTGTGCTTGTCCAGGTCTTCAGAAGGGGAGATACACCCTCTGGCTGAGCAGCACTGGAGAAAGAGAAAGTTTGATGATGATGATGATGATGATTGATTGATTGATTGATTTGCATATGGGATAGCTTTAAAGCCTGAGAACTCATCTCTATCCTTCCTCAGCTGTCTTCAAGGCTGACTGATTTGGTGTGGAAAATGTGTGAGTGCATTTGGCTTGTGCAACCTTTGCCCTGTCTGCGTGAGTTAGAAAACTCCATGGGCAGCCAGAGTATTTTGGCCTCAGAGTATTTTGGGAGGGCATTAAGGCCTTATTTTGGCCTTAATGCCCTCCCACTACCTAACGCTTCCATTGTAATGATGGGTGTCTGTTCACACATGCATCCCATTGTGCTATCTGGTGTGGCTGCTGTTGTGGTGAGTCGCTTGCTCTGATGTGAGAATGAGGTGTCCAGCATCACATATGGCTGGTTGCCTTATTCTGAACAGAGTGAATGATTTGTGGCTGCAAAAGCCATGCTAAGTGACACAGCAGAACACACTGTAAACAGCCACCTGGAATCACAATGTGAGGGGCTCCAAATCTTCTGGAAAGCTCCAAATCAAAAGGTGAGTTATTTTAATTTATTATAATGATGATATACCCTGGGCTTGGCAGTGAATAGACTAGATATTGTCCAGATTGTTCACACTAGAACCAAGGTTTGGGCCATGCCTCATCTGGACTGCCTGTCAAGGGGACAAGAGGAAGATATAGACAGGGTGATTGATGCACCCAAAAGCCAGGAGTGAGGGAAGAGTACTGTGCAGGAAGATGACGGGTAGATGCACTTGACCTTAACATGCCTTTTGGAGAAAGGTAGGTATGGTAGTTCTTTTGTGAAAATACGTGACCCTTCTTGTTTTGCTAGCCCTGGCATCAGTGATACTGGGCATGGGAAACAAACTCGTGTATGGCTTCCTCTTAGCTCTCCAAAGTAGTATAGTGCCTGGAAAAATTCTTAGTGTGTCATGTCTGCTACAGGTAAAGCCATGTAGGATGTGAGGCCTAGCAGGAAAGGCAGCATCCTCTGTAACTTTTGGGTACATTTTGCTGCCTTCATATCCAATGAAATATAAGATTGTCATATTCCAAATGGAGCTTGCTTTAACCAAACTGTCAGCCAGATTTCCCTCATTTCCATTTCAAAAACTGACTAAACTGGAAGCCGTTCCATCCATCTGCCCATCCATGCTTGCCCCACCTCTGCTACATTGTGAGGGCCAACACCTATGATGTCACATCATAACACAACACACTATACTGTATGACATCACAAGTACTCAACCCTATTCTCATGTTGTGACTCTGCCATCTCAAGTAATTGGATGCAGTTAACGTACAATCCTATTTAGAGATGAAAAGACTTTTTCCTGCAACGTTTATTTCCCCCATTTAAGTCTGGATAACTACTGAAAGGTACAAATAGCATTTGTGCCATCACCAGATATTATGTCAAATGAAAAGGAAGAGAGATTTTGAAACGATAGGACAAAAAATTGTTAACATACACTCTCATATACGACCCATATATATCAATTTCCTCAGACAAGCAGGCTCAATAGCAGCAACTCTCTGTGTGAAATAGCGCTTAATAGTACCATGAAAGGATAGAGAGTTATTGTATTTTGAGGAAATTACTGGGATTGACTATTTCCACTGAGGCTTCAGGCCAAGTATTAATCTGGGGGGTCACAGTCTGCTCCTGTGCATCTCAGAGTCAGTCATGAATAAATGCTTGGTAGAGTCATACTTTAGAAGGTGCCCTTTCGCTATGGCAAGCCTTTCCAGAAGGTATCACACTAACTACATATCTTACAAGTCTTAGAATAAAAAGCACAAACTGCAATTTGATGTCTGCTAAAGCTAAATATATCCCTAAGGTGCTAGCAGTGTAAAAGAAAAACAGAGAATTGTATTATGACATCTACCACAAAGAATGCTGGGAAGACATGTAACCCAGAGCAACTCTATTCTCAGTTTCAGTGTAGATAGACATTTCACCCTTTTAGGTCTAGCTTTAGATCTGAGAGAAATCTCAGTGACTCATTCTGGAAGGGGAGAGGTGTTTCTCCAGCTCACAAGCTGCTGCCTACAGTCTTGAAAATGGTGATCCTTGCGCCAAACGTTGATGTGGTGCATCAAGTACTGCACAACAACAAACGCTAATATGGACATACACTGCAGCAAGAAAACATGACAACATGGCTTGCTGGGCCGAATGAGTCTCACCCACCAAGAACTCCTCCTGCCCTAGGCATCATGCTAACATCACTGTGGAGCACTATTCATATACACAAGTGAATATCCTAGTTTTCTGCTCAAATCCAGAGTAAATCCCAACTTTCTTTTCCTCCTGATTAAAACCCAGAGGTGCAGGAAAGGCTCAGATTTGATCCAAATAATCCTGTATGTCATCTGGACAGTTAACTGTGAAAATGAGGTAAGGCCACTTTATTTGGACTACGTAGACAAGCCCTCAACCAGTTTTCTGAGTCAATTGCGGCTGGTGAGAAGCCATCAACTAGGTACCCCAGCATTTCATCCCTTCAAGCTACAGAGAGACATAGAATGGCTAACATAGATTAAGAGACCAGATTTTTGAAAATAGTTAGCTTTTCCACCTCACTGTTTCCCATCTCTTTTAATGACTTGTAGATAATTCAAAAATTCACAAATCTATGCAGTAGTTTTGTAACATTCCAGTGATCCTGAGGAAAGGAATTACCTTAGCCAACATTTTAGATTTACTTAAGGACCACACTACAAAGGACCAAAGCACAACTTACTTATGGACCACAGAACCACAACATAACATAACATAACATAACATAACATCAGGTAGCTTTAATGTATAGCTTCAATTATGGTATAATTAGTATCAAATGGGTGTTTCTGGAGAGAGAGTTCTACAGATAAGACAACATTGCAGGAAAGTTCCTAATCCCAATCTTGACCCAGTTAGTATAACCTTGAGTCAAACCTAAGGAGATATCAAGGAAAGAGAAGGTTCATTTGGGAGTGGGTTGTTACAGAAATTCACAGAAGCAGCACTTTTTTCTTGTGTCATGCGAAATCCATAATAGTGTAGATTTCATTTATTCAAATCATTACCAATGTTTTGATGGAAGGAGGGAAGAAAATCAAAGTTATTGAGGTATTAGACTGGTATTCGTCTGGCTGAAAGTAATCACCTACCATTTCTACTTCAAAAGGAAGGAAAGAAAGAAAGATCATTATAATTTGATCTATATAGCAAATCTTTTGGCCTTGGGAATATGGGACAATTGTGGTCTTCATACTGGTTTCTTGTTGCAGAATAAATCAATTATCTAATTTAACTTTGTCCATGCTTCATAATCTGCACAGAATCTTTACTTTACTGGGACATTTTGATATTTCAGAATATGATAGCTAGAGTGAAATCTCACCTTGGAATGGTCTCAAAAAAGATTATCTGGATTTACTGTCCCACTGACATCAAAGCCACCAGCCACCACTGGTATTACCCTGTTTTCCCAAAAATAAGACATCCCCCCAAAATAAGACCTAGTAAAGGTTTTGCTGAATTGCTAAATAGAAGGCCTCCCCTGAAAGTAAGATCTAGCCAAGTTTTTGTACATAAATATATATACAGTATATAATAAATGTTCTTTTTTGTTCTTCAACATTAAATGTTAATTCTTCTTCATGGAAAAATAAGACATCCTCTGAAAATAAGACCTAGCGCATCTTTGGGAGCAAAAATTAATATAAGACACTGTCTTATTTTCAGAGAAACACAGTAGGCACAAGGGAACCACGGTACCAGAGGACTATTACTCTCATGACCCGCTTGTGGTTTTTCCATAGGCATCTGTTACCCATTGTGGGTAACAGGCTGCTAGCCTAGGTTAGGGTTGTGTGAAGATGTAATTCTGTTTTGTGTTTTGATGAGAATTTTTCCAATATGTACCTATTCCTTCAAATATAGGAGAAAGTACAACTTACATATCTGTCCTAGCAGTCAAAGGGTTTTCAATGCTTAGCTCTTAAAAGTTTGATATTCAAGCTCTTTGTGTGCAATCATGTTTATGGTGCTAAATTAAGGTTTCTATCCCCCCCCCCCCCGAGAATCTTCTACTCTTTCACAGCTACATGGACTTCAGGTAAAACATAATCCTCTCAAAGTTTGGAACAGCTCTATCTATTCAACATAGCCTGTACAGATGTTTAAAAACTGTGCCGCATTTATGTGCTTCATTTATAAGAATTTCAAGTGAAATTTGTTCACAAATGGGATAGAGATAATTCTACTTCTTTTAAAAAATATATGCAAATGTCACAGAATTATATTTTAAGGATGAAACAGGTATGGTTCCCTACCTCTGTCGCTTTAGAATGAGGTAGTGAGGGTCTTGATCCATTTCTCAGATAATCTGAAACTGTATGGGGTTCATTTTATTACCATCTGACTACCAATATGTAATTGTGCTGAACGCCAGACAGGCAGAACTTCACTAAAGCATTTTTAAGTACCAGAATCTCAAGATATTTTTACATGAGAATGAGGAGGTTCTCTGTTAATCTTTGTTATCTGCAATCATAAATACGTAAACATACACACTCCTTTAGGAAAAAAATATTGTCATGTCAATATCTAGGCTTTAATTACATTCCATTGCATTGAATGGAAGGCAGCATACATTCATTACGTTACAGTATATAGCAGATAACATGATGCACTTTCATAACTACACACCTTTTATCTATGCATCTTTAGCAGGCCTCTCTAAGGTTAACTTATAGGGAAACATTGCCATCTTAAAAAATGTAACTCAGCTATTTATCCACTAAGGAATGCACTCTCTTTTGTTGTTGATGAACTATACTTCTCTAAACAGGTATTTGTGAACACACTGACATCCAAGGGATTAGTTTCCCTGGGCATTGCTATACATAGCAACCAGAATAATGGGAAACATATTTATTTGGTATAGGTTTGTTCCAAGCAGAAATTCTCTCTCTTACAAGCATGGTTTATATCCATCAGTATGTCTGGGTTATCAGCTTTGAACATTACAGCTGTTTATTATAAACAATCTTCATACGTTGAAGACAAGCAAGAAGCCTGACTTCTCTCTCTTTTTGGATTGTTTTATATCTTTTCTAGCTTCATCTAGCTTGAATACCTGGCCCAATGTGATAAGAGACACTTAGGGCTGAAATAGATGGGCACCTCAGGCCACCCCAGCCACGTGTGTGCCTGAATCGGCACAGGACCATGGCAATCAGATGCTGCGATCCTGGGACCGGCTGCTGCTGCAATCCACAATGGATTGCTAGGAGGAGCGGTTCTTTTCTGCTTCTTTTTGGGCTTCCTAAGGTGGCCCTGGTGCAGCCCCAGCATGGCTTCCGGCTGATCTGGGGATGTGCATCATGTGAGCGCCATGCCCCCAAATCAGCTGGAAGGTGGAGCGTTTGGCCCATCTGTTTCAGCCCTTACAGGTCCTTGTTTATATAAACATTTCAGAGGTGACAGAATATATATCAGGTACACTTAGCTGCTATCAGATTACATCAACCAGTCAAATTCCTCAGCCATTGTTCTCTAGTGTAGCACCTGATCTGAGTTCATTATTAATTAAGTCATTATTTATACTAGCAACTCAATGCTGATAGTCATGATGGAGTTCTGTCTCAAACTAAGCAGTGTCTAGGTACTTGGTAACATACACATTCTATAACACACAGATTTTTTCTGCTTTATGTTATATGTTGTGCTTTATAAAAACACCCTATCTACATTCCTGGGACTCAGAGTTCCCAATCAAAGAATCATGCTGATTAACTAAGCAGTTTGGAATGAACAAAATATGATATAGATTAATAACATTTTGTTGTTGGTTTTACTACTTTTCTTACATTCCCCCAATTCTGCATTTTATATGTACAAAAAGCTAGAAACATGTAGTGTAAATAAATAAATAAAATAACATCTCATACATTATTTGTATGAAGTTACTATGCACTCTTGTACTAATTTAAGAAGTGTGGAAAATATACCAGTAGCATAAATCATTACGAGTTTAAGGTTGCCATATTCCAGCTTCTCAAATCTAGACTACTAATTTGCATAATATTTGCATTTTATATGTACATTATTTGTATATAATTATTGTGATTATGCAACTTATTTATTTTCATTCTGATCATGCAAATAAGGCACATTAATAACCACATTTTTCTGCCATTATGTTTCTGTTCTGCTGTTTTTTCACACTAGGGGGCAAACAGGATTTATTGATAGTTAAATGAGAGTTAAACAGGAAATGTCCTGTGATAAACATAGGGCATTTTCTGTTCAACTCTTGTTTAAATCCTGTTTGCCCCTAGTGTGAAAAAGCAGTTAGTACCATTTTGAATTTCAGATGTTTATAGTATTGGCATTAGAATAGACAGACAAAGTTTGATCATGGAATTTACCATGTGACCTTGAGCCATCACCATCTCTCAGGAATTCTGTCTTTCAAGGTTCTGGTGGGGATTAATAGCAACACAGCAAAATGCTCTTGTAGATTTCTGAGAGAGGACTGCGAAGGAGGAGAGAGAAGATCCATGAAAGTAGTTCCTGAGAGAGACAGCCTTCAGATTTGTTGGGGAGAGGGTACAAGGGAAGTAATGATAAGTATGCAAAGCACATTTGCTCCCCTTGAAATTTTTTAAAAATTGAATTCTACTGCTACTACTACTACTACTACTACTACTAATAATAATTTATTAGTACAAGGTTAAAAACGATTACAATTAAAATATTACAAACCCAATCCCTACCTCCCACCCCTTAAAATAGGATTAAATTAACACAAAATTAAAACAGTTAACAATAAAACAATACAGTGTCTAAAAACCAATTATTCTTGGGTGACCTTGGAGGTGGCAACTGATGTGTGCCTGGCAGAAACTGGAAAGATTCTGGATGTAGCTTTGGAGCCAGGGAAGTTAACCACTATCCGGGACCGCCTGCCGGAAAAGATACGTCTCTACAGCGTTTTTGAAGCTGTCAAGAGTCGAAATAAGATGTGTATCATCCGGCAGGCCATTCCACAGTCTGGGAGCAGTGGCAGAAAAGGCCTTCTGAGAAGTCTGCGACAGTCTAGTCTTCATGGGCTGTATCAGGTTCCTCCCAGAGGACCAGAGAGTGTGTGTGTGTGTGTGTGGGGGGCTCATATGGGAAGAGGCGGTCCCTAAGATAGGATGGACCCAAGCCATGTAGGGCTTTAAAGGTTAAAACCAACACCTTGTATTGTGCCCGGAAACTGATCGGCAGCCAGTGAAGAGATTTGAGCACAGGTGTTATGTGCTCTCTCCTGGAATGTCCAGTGACAAGCCTGGCTGCCATATTTTGAACCAGTTGAAGTTTCCAGGTTAAGCACCAGGGTAGCCCCATGTAGAGTGCGTAACAGTAATCCAGGCGGAAGGTTACCAGAGCATGTACCACAGTTTCCAGGTCCCTCATATCCAGGACAGGGTGCAGCTGGCATATCAGGCGGATCTGGTAGCAGGTACTCCTGACGGTCGTGTTCACCTGACAAGTCATATAGAGCGACAAATCTAGAAGTACCCCCCCCCCCCAACTGCGAACAGAGTCCTTCAAGGAGAGCATGACTCTGTCTAGGACTGGGAGTTGTATTCCCAGACCTGGTTTCGGGCCTGTGACTGTCAGTACTTCCATTTTGTCTGGATTTAGCTTCAATCTGTTTTTCCTAATCCAGTCCATTACTGCCGCAAGACATTCATTGAGAGGAGAGATGCCATCTGAGGTCTGAGCAGACAATCTGGTCATGAAGAAGTATATTTGAGTGGCATCATCATACTAAAAATGCATAATATTGCAACATCAGGAAAACCAACAATGATTACATTGTATTCCACCTTATACCCTGCATTGTTGCATCACTGCTCCAACCCAATGGCATTATTAGTTCTGTGTACTTCTGCAAGGAGCTGTCCATCATAGACTTCAACTAGACTTTCCTCCAGAGCTAGACTTATCTGCAATGTTATAATATTGAGCTAGGGAAATGGGATTTTAAAATTGAGAGAGGATAGGTCAAAATGTTAATTATAGGTGTGAGACTGTACTCATTGTAAACACAGTCAAAAGAAAGAGAACATATCCATGACGACCACATAGCAAAGTCCAATAACATCTCCAATCCACTAAAAAGTAAAGGCAGGGAGGTAATACCTTGTTTCTTAGAAAGCAATTGCATGGAAGAGCACACTTTTTGTCACATAACTCCTCTCCCACAAGGGTTAGAGATTTACTTTTTCTTTTAGTCAAATCATGGAATCTAGCTAGAATATGGTCTAAATTCACTGTGAGTGGCATGGCCAAAATCCCACCTAAGTTCAGCTATCTTAATGGATTGGCAACACCAGATGAGCTGGATTCAGAAGCAGCTTTATTTTAAATAGTGTTTTCTTGAGTCATGGCATGTTCCAGGGACAAAGCTTACCTGGGTTTGGTTTTCTACAGAACAAAGAGCTGCTAGAGTATGGTGGCAGTTTTGTAAAAGTGGATTCATTTGCAAATGCACAAGTTAAGGATTGCTAGAAACAAAAACAATTAAGCACTCCTAGCAAAATAGACATGCAACACACATAACAAATCCTTAGAGAGCCAGCCTACCAGTACACCATGCCTTCAGCTATATTTTTGCCTCCATCCCCTGTCTCATTTTATTTTTCTATTTCTGAGTTGGGCTTCCAGCAAAATCTTAACAGGGAGAGACAGGTGGGTCCTTCTGTCAGTGGGAGTCTTTAGATTCAATTGAGCTTTTTTCATTGGGGGAATGTGAGGGGACACAGTTCTCATAAATTGCTTAAATCTTTCCTGACGTTCCCTACAGTCAGGGCTGGATTATCAGTGGTTTAGTTGGCGCAATTGCTCCAGACTCCTCAATATCTATGGATCAAATGTTGACAGAAAAACTTGCAGTCAGTCTCCTGGCCTTCCACAGTCAGTTGCTAAATCTTGATGTTTTTGTTACTATTAACATTACAGTGGGCCCTTGGTATCCACTGAGGCTTGCATCCAAGACAAATGGAGTCCTCCATTTATCAGAGAACTTCTTCCCAGACAGCAAAGCATTATATGTTGAGTGGTGGTGCATTTTAATGAGGGTTTACATCACTGCTGATGAGATGGTGACTGACCAATGAGATGGGGGAGCTTGGACAGAACACGAACCTTTGAGATGCTTCTGAGTGTGAGGTTTCAAAAAAGCCTCATTGAAACACTAGTCTTGAACTTTCTTTTGTCTGGCTTTGGGGGCCTTCTGCCCTAGAGGTAGATCACAAGGGGCTGGTAGAGCTGGACTGAGTCCAGACATCAAGGACTACAGATCCCATCTGAGTTGTAAGATTAAGAATGTGTACTAGTTAGTGGCATTAAAAATTTTGGTTATTTTACTGGATTGACTGAAATGACTGTATTCTATAACTTACATTTTCTGTGCCTGTAGGGCAGCGGGGTACTACATGTAATGATATCTTTTGCTCTGGATTTCCTTATTTAGAATAAAGCTTTTCTTTAAAGTGCCCTGCCTCTCTCACAGTCCCTTTTCATGTGTCTTTGGCTCGGCTACTTCTTGCTTAAGTTGGCAAGGGAAAGCATTTGTGGAACTTCTCCTAGCAAAGTCCTGGTGTGTTGCTAAGTGGGAGGATCAGGTAATTCACCAGGTAATAGCAGTTATTTGAAAAAGGTAGTCTCAAGGGGTCCCATCCAGTTCAGCAGGAGTGGAAAGGGGATCCAGAGGACTTTCAATGGTGGCTTCTGTTTCAAAGAGCCATAGCAAAGTAGCAGTGTTTTGCTCTGAGCCCACAGAACATCATAATACCATCGATGGTTGAATCCCTGGATGCAGAAGCAATGGATGCAGAAGGCTGACTACTTAGGTAACTACGTAAAACTCATGGTAGTAGGCTATTAGTCTCACTGAAGCCATAGGGCTGAAAATGAGCTCAAATAAAAAATTGCTCAGGTGCTATCTGCATTTTATTAATTGTTTTTTAATCAATCAGTACAAATGAATTATTTTAAATTATGAACAAACTGCATACAGTCAGCTCTCCTCTTACACATACTTGCCATCTGTGGCTTGGAGCATCTGTGGATCTGCCCCATTTCCTCAATGGTGGCACATGCACGTGGCTGCATCAACATGGTCATGAGCATGTCATATATAGAACTGACTGTATATTACACAAACTGTATTTAAAAAAATCTATATCCATCATACCTGTCATGTTCCGTGTTTGCCAGCCATGTAGGTATTAATGATAAGGAAATTCAGAGTACTCTTATGGCTGAAAACACAAAATACAAACAATACAAACCCAGGCATTTAAGAATTAAGGATTCAAAATTTGGGGCCTAGGTAGCTGAATCTGTCTGTTTCTTCTTTCTTTTCTTTTCTTTCTTTCTTTCTGGTTTCCATTCTCCATTATGAAGAAATGTGCAAATATTGGTGAATTATTTTTTAAAAAAAAATGTATGTGAAACTTAACTGGAATGTTGCCTTCTCAAAGATGTCTAAGGGAAAAGATTCAGTAAGACAAAGAGGGAACTATACACAAGATGGGCCCCTCTATGTGTTTTAAACTTAATAGTTAGATGATAACACAATTTCCCCTTGTGTAATTTACAATAAAGATTTAAAACTTACAAATTAAACCAAAGAAAATCTGGTTTATAACAAAACCTTCATATGTCCACCCACCAACTGAGGTTAATAAACAGCCTGTGATTATCAAGATTAGGAAATGGGATGCAAAGACATGAGAAGGTGGTCATGACATGATCCATTGCAGCTGAGATGTCCACCCCTGTAGAGATTAATGTTTGGATCTCAGTAGCCTGCTGGGGAGAAAGGAAGAAAATTTATACCCTGAACAACAGCCAACCAGGACTTATAGGACATTCATCGTGCAAAAGGGTGAAGTGAATTGTGGGATGCAGTCTGGGGATGATATAAACCAGGAAAGAAATGTAGCCTCTGGAACCAAACTAGGCTGAAAAGGGAAAACAAAAACAAAAGTAAACCCTATTGTTTTGCTTGTGTTTTACTTTACATAATACCTGTACTTGGATGTATGCCCTCAGATAAATTGGTGTCTTCACTTGATCTTTGGTAATTATGGAATACTGGAATACTGTGTCCAGTTCTGGGCACCACAATTCAAAAAAGATGTGGAGAAACTGGAGTGGGTCCAAAGGGGGGCAACTAAGATGGTGAAGGGTCTGGAAACCATGCCCTATGAGGAATGCCTTAGGGAACTGGGGATGTTTAGCCTAGAGAAGAGAAGGTTAAGGGGTGATATGATAGCCCTGTTTAAATATTTGAAGGGATGTCATATTGAGGAGGGAGCAAGCTTGTTTTCTGCTGCTGCAGAGACTAGAACGCAGAACAATGGATGCAAACTGCAGGAAAAGAGATTCCACCTCAACATTAGGAGGAACTTCCTGACAGTAAGGGCTGTTCGACAGTGGAACACACTCCCTCAGAATGTGGTGGAGTCTCCTTCCTTAGGGGTCTTTAAGCAGAGGCTGGATGGCCATCTGTCAGGGATGCTTTGATTTGGAGTTCCTGCATGGCAGGGGGTTGGACTGGATGGTCCTTGTGGTCTCTTCCAATTCTCTGATTCTATGATTCTATATATTTAATGAAATTCCAATGAAGAATGAACATAAGTACAAATCCCAGAATTCCACAGAATGGAGTTATAACAGTTAGAATGGGATCAAACTCTACAGTATAGATGCACTTTGGACAAAATAAGCCAGCAGGGTTCAAGATGTCACTGACACTTCTCATCTCTATTAGACCATACCAAAATCAGGTGGCTGTGATATTCTATTATCTATACTGATCCATTCCTCTTAGGCCCTGAGCAGATGGGCCAGGATAGTATGGGCAAGCCCATGCTATCCTGGCCCAAGTCCCAACTCATATTGATCCTTGGGCTGGTGTGGGGACAGACACGAGTAAGGTAAAGAATGTGTGGTGTATCTAGTCTGCTGGAGTTTGTCACAATTTCAAAGAAAGGCCTCAAGAAATGGTGCTTCATTTTAATCCATGTTAAGGCCCCTTTACCCCAGGATCAGGCCAGATCTGGGGCCGATCCCAGCCTGGGGCTAATGGCCTGCATTATCCAAACAGGAAATAGCAATAACAATAGCAAAAACATTTCTGTACCACTTATCAGTGCATGTAAGCACTCCCTAAGCATTTTACAAAGTGTAAGCTAATTGCCCCCAACAATCTGGCAACTCAATTAGCGGCCTTGAAAAGATGCAAGACTGAGTTTAGCCTGAGTCTCTGGCTGGTATTGAACACGCAACTTTATGGTTTGTGAGTGTGTGGCTGCAGTACAGGCATTTAACCACTGCTTCACCAGGCAACACAAGGCCGGGGGAACTTCTGGGGGGGGGGCATACAGAGGATTGGTTCACTCTGAATCCATTCTTCATTTAATCATTCTTCAGTGAAAGCATTTTATATAATTTTAATTATATTAAATATAATATAATTATTATAATTAATTATAATCATACTGATAGTAGGCCCACTAAAATCAGTGGAACATGATGAGCAGAACTGACTTAACTCTCATTGATTTCACTGGGTTGGCTAAAGCCCAATGGATTTCAGTGGATTTGCTCTAACAATGGTTAAAGCTGGATTCACTACATTGTCTTCTCTTACACACACACACACACACAGATCTCTCTCTCTCTCTCTCTCTCTCTCTCTCTGTATGATTTTCCAGAACATTAACAATATATAGAACGGGGAGGGGGGGATAAAAATATAAATAAAAATAGATACAAATAGAAATAGAGGGAAAAGGAAAGAAAGAATATAAAAGTGACTTCCAATCTTCTATTCAGTGGTGATGGAACTAAAACTATGAGATTCATTAGTACCTCTTTCATACAACAAATCATCAAATTATTTTCTATAACGTACAGCTATTAATAATAAAAATAAAATCCTGTACAATCGTAAATATATTCCCTACAGAAAGTCAATCAATATTTGTGTGCCTTCAAGTCATGTCCAACTTATGGAGACCCTAAGATGAACCTATCATGGGGTTTTCTTGGCAAATTTCTTCAGAGGGGGTTTGACATTGCCATCCTCTGAGGCTGAGAGTTTGTGACTCACCCAGGGTCACAAAAACAAAACGAACAGCTTCATTTATATACCTCTTCATACCGCCTAAGGAGCGTCTAAGCAATTTACAACTGTAAGCTACTTGCCCCCAACAATCTGGGTACTCATTTTAGTGACCTTGGGAGGATGCAAGCCTGAGTCGAGCTTGAGCCCTTTTTCTAGTCTTGAACTCACAACTTTATGGTTTTGAGTGAGTGGCTGCAGTATAGGCATTTAACCACTGCACCACCAGGGGGCTTCCATGGCCAAGCCAGGATTCAAACCCTGGTCTCCAGAGTCCTAGTCCAGTGCTCAAACCACTACATCACACTGGCTCTCCACTCAATATTAATAATAATAATCTTTACCAACTAAAATTACTGCTATTCCTTCCCTAAACTATAGGGAATTACTTGACCATACAACAAAGTAAAATAACATCCAAAATCCACAAAATAGTGATATCTTTATTGGCCAACCATAATGCACAAAATACATGATGAAATTTTGCATATCCAGGCCATCAAAGCCCATATAAATTGACCCTAACAACTTTTTTTAATAATTTGAATAATTTTGAATAATTGAATAATAAATCAGCAGGCTTGGTTTATGACCGATTCCTTTACACTAAATAGGCATCAGACAATGAGATCCATATTAATATCTTAAATCCCCAAAAGGCCAATCCTTATTCCTTTACTCTTTCCTACTTGAATTTAACCTTTGGTGGTTTGTAGAGTTTTGTTTGTTTGTTTGTTTTCCAGATCTTTGCAGTTATCACCAAATTACATTAACAGCTGGGGGCAGGAGGCATCCTCACATAAGAAACATTCCTGTTGATCTTTTAAAAAAATCCTGATTTTTCTCTTTCCAAAAATAAATAAATAAATAAATAAATAAATAAATATGTCATCATTATTCCTCCCATCCACCCCACACATGTCACAACCCTCTCCACATTTGATGTCACTACTCCACTCTGAGTTGCCTCTGATGTCACCAACATTATGCTCCATCTCTTCCAAAATCATATCCAGCTCTCCCAAATCCTCCTGGTGTAACTACAAACTCTGTCTAAAATTATCTCTTCATACTTCAAGCTGACTCTTTCATCATGATTTTCTATGCCAGGTCCCATCACTTCTTCCAGTTCCTCTCTAGCAATGTCTGGGGTGGGTGGGTGTTGGTTAGGGTTATAAACATGAATATGAAACATAAAAAAACAATAATTTGAATGTTATGAACCAGAACGTACATCAACAGCCAGAGACTGTATTACATAGTATCTTAAAAGAAAGAATAGAATATGAACAAAGCCTCAACATGCACAATATACTAGTTAGTTACAACTTACACTGGAGGAAAAGGAATAATTCTTTAGTGTTTGATTTTATTATCTTTTCCTGCATGCTCCAATTTCTGGAAGGCTTCTTTCTAAACCAATGTGATGCAGATGTAAAAGGAAGAAAACAGGTCTACCAAACACAGATGCTGCATTAGCACACAATTATTTGGAATAATTTCCTTGTAAGTGTGGAACGTTAAGTAAATGCACAACACTTAATGGCTTATTGAATTTTTCAAAGCTTTGTTATTAACCTTTATTTTATTTTTCCTTAGTCATGGCAGGTGCAAAATCCCAGGTTTCTGGACATTTAAATTAAGTAAGAAACAGCAGTGGACAAAGGATTCATTAGTCTAATGAATCCTGGATTTAGAGGCAGCTGGGATGAAGCTACCTAAACCTTTACAAGTGCTTCTTCTCATCAAGTTTTTGATCTGACATGAGTTCTCTTTAATTTTTGTCAGCTTGAACTGTAAAGAAACCCCAACACCATGCAGGATGGAAATATTTACTCCTTTCTTTCTCATACCCAAGAACAAAGAATATTTAGAAGTTTTCTCACTGGGTAAGAAAGGGGCACATTTACACTGGTCACTTAATCTAAGACCAGTTCAGAGTATTATGCCCCAGGCTGTCTCCACCCCATAATGGTTACCACACACTCCAGGCTGAACTCAGTATGATGCTGCATCATTGTGCACACAGGCCAGCCAAACCAACACTGCATTGGCCCTGCTGGCCCATCCATCTTGATGCCACCCCTACTGCAGCCGTGCCTGCCAAGCAGCTTCATATGTATGAACGCCTGCCTGGCATTTCGTCACCTTTGCATAGGACACAATGGAGCTTTCTAGATTGGCAGGAAAGGACGACATGAAGTTGCCTTTTCCTTAATACTTAGCATCTGCACTGCAAGTCTCAGGTGTGTAATAAAAAGGCATAGGGCAGCTACACTGAGGAGGTGTAGGGACAACTTATCTGAAGTCTTTTCGGTTGCTCAGCAACTACATTGGAAGCTGTCAGGATGCTAAAAACACAGGCAGAGCAGCTGCACGGGTGGCAATGAATGGGGCTTTTGGCCGCACTGAACCTTTAATTTGTTGTTGTTGTTGTTGTTGTTGCCGGCTGCATCAATACTTCTTCTTCTTCTTCTTCTTATTATTATTATTATTATATAAAGGGGTTCATTCAAGGTGCACCGATGCACCTGCGCACTTTAAAAAGGGAAGCAAAACCACAATGGTAATTTGACAGATCTTCATAACTGCACAGTTCATGTGTGATGTACCTACACAACTGCGCTGTTCGCAGCTGGTAATACAATTGCCTGTACAATGTAGTTGCTGAGCAACAGAAAAGACTTCAGATAAGTCATCCCCACACCTCCTCAGTGTAGCTGCCCTATGCCTTTTTATTACACACCTGAGGCTTGCAGTGTAGCTGCTAAGCATTAAGGAAACGGCAACATCATGTCGCCCTTTCCTGACAATCTAGAAAACCCCAAAAGTGTTAAAGCCATGTGATCAACAAAGAAGAAGATCACTTTTCCTCTCCTTTGCTGATTGTGTGGGTGCCCCTTCCAGCCTCAGCAGAAGCAATGGTGCGCCTAGCAGGCTCTTGTAAGGAGCTGTTGTTCATAAAGAAGTAGTGGCAGCCTGTTTTCAGAGCTGTTTGCCACTTCCTCACTGGCAGGAGCTCTGTGACTGATTGGCATGCCACTACTCTTCTGAGGACAGAAAGGGGTGTCCACATTCCTCCTTGATCACATGTCTAGGAGGCCATTTCTCTCCATAGCAGAAATGGCAGCATGCTGAGCAAGCTTTACACAGAGTTCTTGACTGCCCGAAAGCAGCAGTGGTGGCTCCAAAACAGGCCATCACCTTTTCCTGCACTGTTCAGCATGGGAAAGAGAGTAGGAACACAGGGGGTTTCACTTTCACTGAAGGTTTAAAAAATTCTCACTGGGCTTGAAAACCTGTTTGATGGAGTATCATACATCAAGGACAAAATAAGTAATTATTCTTTGCATATCCCTAAATATGTAAATATTCTTTACGCATACCTAAATACATACTCATAGGACAAATCATAGAATCATGGATAACACTCCAACATGCTGATATTAAAATGGTGCCATGGATGAAACCTACACAATGAGGAAATCAAAACAAAGAGTTACCATACCTTGGGTGAAACATTGAACAGAATGGAGACTGCAGCTAAGAGGTTTTAACTTCTGTAACATGCTCTACATGGGGCTACCTTTGGAAACTGTTCAAAATTCCCTGGCTACTGGTTCATTTCCAGGAACAAACCAAAATGCTGGTTATGACTTATAAAGCCATGTGTGGCTTAGATTCATTCTATTTAAAAGGTCATATCTCCCTACATGAACCTGCCAGAGTTTTAAGATGACTAGAAGAAGGCTTTCTCTTGGTCCTGCCACCATCCTCTGGAACGCCCTTCTTTGGGAGGTCACAGACTTGAATCTAAAATACATAAGCAGAGCAGTAGAGGACTGGGGCTCTTGGAAGTGTCTCATTTACAGGATCTCCATGAGTCAGGGTCAACCTGAGAGAAATTAACAAAAATAACAATGGATGAAATGTCAAATTATTCTCTAATCTTTCCTACCATTCAGAAAATGCTGCAAATACTTTACAGAAAGGGAACATTTACAAAAAGAGGAGAAAATACTATCTGCCCTCTGCCCTCTCCATGCTGCCTGAAAACACTCTCTGAAGCAGATTTCAGAGAGTTGTCTCCCTTCCTCATCAGGATCAGTAAAATTGTTCTACAAATGGCTGGCAAACCAAGGCATTCTGGGAATTCTGAAGTACCACTTGCTAGCCCAGCATATGTCTGAAGAGCCTTCATTCTGCAAACTTCATTGCAGATTACTGAGATGACTTCATTTTGCTGAAAATGGAGCTAGAAATCTGGGTGGGTGACATTATCTCTACCTGGTATACAAAACTTGTAATGAAGGCTATGTGGATTGTGTAAGGGTCTTGATGATCATGTCTCTTTTTTGGTTTTGCTTGCTTTTTCTCTAAAACTTTTCAATGTTTACTGCATACTCCAAAGTGTACACTTATTTTTTTCTCACTCTGTAAGCTCTTTTCAGAATGTTCAGTGTTTTGAAATGTCACTTTAAAAAGCTAATATAAAAATTACTCTTTGGCCACTATTCCTTACTGGCTATTTGTGAGTACCAATCAGTTTAAAAATACAAAATAATGCTCAGAAAACCCCCGTGCAACCACCCTAAAAATAACATTTTGAAGAAAGCTATTAAATGTTATTTTAAAAATCCTTCCTATGATTTGCTTCATTCTCATTGAAACACGTAACAGTAATGATCTCGATCCTCTAAATGAAAAATAAAAGTTACGAGAAAGATTGTTCCCATGGATGTTAATAGCATTACTTGCACATAGGTAAATACAGTGAAGCTACATACATACTAGGCAGAGCAATCAGAAGCAATCATATCATGCTTTCTTTCTAAAATATGCACAAACTTGCTCAGTGAGCTTAAATATTTGATTAATTAGTGTGACCCATGTTGTATTGCAGATGTCAGAAGAGAAAAATGGATGTGTACACTACTTTCATTTACTGTGCTTTTGTTCAGCAAATGAAGGCTCTTAAATAAGAAGTCATACATTAGGGTATTTAGCCAAGGAGCCTGAAATATAGCAGATGACAAGGCAGTGAATTATTACTCTGTGTTTCATGACTGCAAGAGAAACTTTAGGTATTAAAATTTCTTCCTAATGCACTCTTTAATACTTACACTGCCATCAACAATGCCACTATGCCAAAGAATAGGATTGCTGTGGAGATTCATCAAAGATACAAACTGAGATGAAATGTGTGGTTCAGCTCAACCAGAATAAAGTTCTGACATGGTAAATGAACTTGCATAGTCTTAATCAAATCTCTGACTCATACATTCTGGAAAAATATCATAATGGTTTATTTTTATAACAATTTGATTTTCTAAAAACATATATCTCCTATAATGTCATTTTAAATGTAGTACTAATGTCACACTAAACCCTCTTCACTTGTGAATGCTTGTTTTCACCGAGGTGTTCAAACAATGTCATGATCCTATAGCAAGGTCATCCAGAATTAGAATCACACAGTTTTCCTTCTGTTCCATTTTAGAGTAGAATAACAGCATGTTTTGCCAAGTTATGATATGACTCTTGCTGTGCTATGAATCTTGTGATTTAAGAATCATGTTCTTCCTGGAATTTCATATAACTGAAGGTGAATTTGTTGCTGATACATTACGTGTGTTTCTTCCCGCTCCTAGACTAGTTTTGATTGACACTCCTTTAATTTTTCAGCCTCAAAAGTATACAGAATAAAGAAGAACATTGCCAAGCAAACAATGCCTACCTAGCAAAGATTCACAAGAGATATTTGAACAAACGTACAGCTTTCAGTATTATCTAGAAATGCCAGGAAGTTCTATTGAGATAGGAGGAGAAAACAACTAATTGGGTTTATAAATTGGAACTTCAAAAAGTAATGTGAACTTTACAAATCCCCATAATCTTCATTAACTTGAGTTAAACTCCAAGATAGAGAATAGCTTCCAAAGTTTATCCATATCACTCTCTGTCTTCTAAATGCCCATCCTAACAATCCCCTGCTGTTGCAAACACATTTTCCCCTTTTTTGACGACCAGGAATAGAAAAATCTATAAAAATCATTTTCATCCAATTTTCAATTTCCATTCCTGCAAATTCCACCATAGTTATGGAGGAACAAGATCAAATTCTGAAATGTAAAGATATATCATTGAATACCAAAGTCAAGATCATCCATACATGAACTTCCACTAGAAGATTGGGACCAAACTGAGGCATATCATGAGACAACATGACTCACTGTGAAAGATGAAAATGCTTGGTAAAGTGGGAGACAGTTAAAAAGAGGAGGTCTGTCAATAGACCTCTTCAAGCTGTGAATATGCAGTGCTTAAGCCCAGGGTGTCCTGGAGGGTTCTGAATAATACTGTCACTAATAGGGATGTAATTCCTCTCTAAGTTTCTTCTTGAAGGATGACATGAGTAAACTGAGCAATTTTCTTCCTGCTATGAAAAAGTCTTTGACAACCATGCGGTTTTCTAAGTCTATTAATAATTTGTACTTTTTTCTTTGCAAAATTCACATGTAACCATTTTGCATTTCCTTTGCAAGAAACATTTTCTGCATGTAAAATTATATTTCTATAGAGAAATTTTAATTCATGCACAGAAAAATTTTCTTCTTGCCCAGAAAACTCTGCTTTCTATGCAAATCATGTGTGAATTTAGAACAGAATGAGTTCCTGTTTTGTATATGAAACAGCTTTTTCTGTTTAAGAAATAATATTTCTGTGTAGAAAAATTATGTTATATACAGAAAATGCTATTTTCTGCATAAAACAATCAAGTGTAAACTTTGTACAGAACCTTGGAAAATCTTATCAGTCCAAGATTCTTCTTATGTGGGTTTCTTGACACTCAAAAATATGTTCTACTGTTTTTCAAAAATTTTCTAATCTTCTTTCCATTCCTAGTCACCAGATAACCACAAAATTCTACCACTGTATCAGTCAACAAACAGCAAAATTCACTTTTAAAAAGAGTACATGAAAATTTGCACCTTTTAAAAAAAATGGTTCATGTTGAGCACACTTTTTTATTAGCAATTGCCTGAATAGAATGTATTCTTTACAGATAATTTTCCTGATATCTAAATGTTTTTATGCAACATTAATTGACTGTACACATTTTTATGTACATTTTTCAGGTTGTGAATAGAAAAATTCTAAAAAGTGCAGGTTATACTATAACAAAGAACCAACAAGTGAATTCCCATTCACCATGGAGGCTTTAGCATATCTCCCCTACCAGTAAGGTGAAAAGATGTATGAGGCCATAGTGGTTATTTATTTGTGTTATTCATAATATTATAATTCCATGAGCATTATATATTATCTTGCTTTACACAAACTGACATCAATGCTAGTAGGATAGTGTGTGTATGCATGTGTAGGAAACAGATGAAGTAATCTCACAGCTCAACTCTTTGAGGGCGAAAACCTCATCGAGGTGGGGTTATTCCTCTCTATATCTCAGCTGCTACTGCAATCCATCATTTTTTTCTTCCACTTGTAAATCAATATAACTCTTTTCCCTTTAGAATAAACTACAAAAGGTCTCATCCTCTTTATTACAACTGGAGGTGAGGAAAGGGGCAGAGTTTCATTAAGGAGTGCAGCTTATGAAATCATATCAATCTACATTCCTTTCTGTTCTCTTCCCCTCCTTTGCCCACACTGTATTTCCCATACCGAAAATGCAACTTTAATTTCTTATGCTTTTGTCCACCAAGAATAACAGACATTTTTATTCCACAAATACCCCCAATATAATTGTCTTCTTATCACTGGGATCAGGAGAGACTGTACAGATGCTAGATCAGTCCCTAAAGTCAGTAATGCATTGGATGAAAGCCAATAAACATAGATCAAGGATGGACAATGTGCCACATGTACCCTCCCAGGGCTGGGTTGTTGTTGGGTTTTTGTTTTGTTTTGTTTTGTTTTGTTTGTTTTTTTGGTGGGATGGGGGGGCCTGCCCCACTAAAACAGATTAAAAATGCTAAAAAAATTATTTTTCTGTCCCTTTATGCCAACAAATTCTCCCTAGGGGTTGTAGAGGATGTTTTCAGCACATTCTTCCTGGGTCATTTTAGGCTCTGAAAGGTCTTTTTTTTTTTTTTTAATAAAAGCAAATGAACAGGAAGTAACATCTGGTCCCTTCTCTTCCATAAAAAGACTTCTTGGCCCTAAAATGGTCCTGGAGTTTGGGTAAAACATGGAAAAAATCTTCACACATGCCATAGAAAATTTTGGGGGCACAAGAGGCAATATATATATATATATATTATTTACCAGTGATTGCTAGGGATTTTGATTTGCCAGCTAATGCACCTCCCTACCCTCTCACAGTTGTCCATCTTGACCTAGCCTGGATCCTAGCAAGACAAAGTTTCTATTAGTAGGTGGCTGTCAGGTATGGCAATTGGGTATGGGGTTGGAGCCTCCTTGAAAGAATCAATGCATATTCTAGGGATGGCCCTTCTACCAGTTTTTCAGCACATATCATGTTTGCCTCACTACCATGGAATTGACTGGCTTGGCTGTTTTGCCGGTTATATCCATTCCCAGGAACCGACAATTTGGCCATCATTACCCATGCTTTGGCAATCTTTTGCCTGGGGCTGTATAATGTGCTTGATAGGGTGTCCCCTTGACAATTATTTATACAGCTGAAAAATAGGTTCATCAGAATATTGAAATGGACAACTGACAGGGAGTCCTGAAAAAGCTGGATTGGTTTGTTCGTCAACCAATTTTGAGGTACAACTCTTGACCAGTAACCTATAGGGGCAAAAAAAATATTACAAAACATTCATTTTTGTCAAAAATATGTTGTTGTTTTTTATTGTTGGGAAGCTGATTTAAAAAATCCTTGATAGAAGTTTTTTTTATTGGATTTATATCTTTCCTTTCTTTCAAAATAGGAGACATTCAGAACTATTTCTGCACAAAATTTGCACATGATTGCTTTATGCAGGGAACAGCATTTTCTATACACAGAATAGCATTTCTATGCAGAAATATGACTCCCTCCATCAGAAATTCTGTAATTGGGTATTTTTCTCTGCTGCAATCCAGCCAGGGGCTTACATCTTCATAAATTGACTTATGTCTGTGGGAATTAGAATTGCACAGTTGTGTAACCTCTGTATCAGTAGAGGGGTGCTGTTACATTACTATGGTCCAAAACATATTGCAGAAACAATCCAGTTTGAGACCACTTTAACTGCCCTGGCTAAGTGTTAGGGAATATTGGGAACTGTAGGCCTTCAACAGAGAGGCAAGAAACGCCGGTATGAGGTTAGAGTGGTGATGTGGTAACCATCCATCACCTATCCCCCCTGCTGGTATCACATCAGCATCACACCGTGCACACCACTGCACAGAGTGTGGTGTCATGCTGTGTCTTGGGTGCAGCGTTTAGACACACTGTGCCAAAAAGCTGTGGAAGAGCTGCAGTGGTGGCGGCTATGTCACCCTTTCCACAGTGCAAAAAGAAGCTACTTCTTGGGGCTTCTTTTTGTGCAATGTACAGCCGGCTCTGTAATGTAGTTAGGTACTGTTAAAGATACAGGTCATATAGGATTCCAGCACAGCTGTGTAATTGATTTGCAAAGTAAAAAGCATTTTCTATGCAGAAAATAATAATTGTGAGCAGCAATATAATTGTCTGTGCAGAAAATGCCTTTTCCTGCACAGATAGATGTTATAATTGCATAATTTTAGTAGTGTTCTTCCCACTATGAGGAAGTCTTTGAAAACCATGCAGTTTTTGAAGCCTATTTGCAATATGGGCCTTCTGAGAAATTTACATGTAGATGTTTTAAACAAACAAACAAACAAAACATCTATATGCAAATTGCTCAGAGTAAGTCCCATATTGCAAATAGGCCTCAAAAACTGTATGAGTTTTAAATAATTTCTCATACTGGGAAGAAAATCATTCAAGTTATGCATCATTTCCTTTAAGAATAAAATTAGTAAACAATTGCATTTCTAGTACCCAAGAGGACACCTCTCCAAATATTTGCCTTTCTTTTGTTGTGTAATCAGTAACACCTACTACTACTAGCATTTGGCTTATGAGTGATTACCCCATATGGGAATGCAGCCCTCAGGAATGGTGGTGGTGGTGGTGGGAGGATTATGTACTTCTAGTTTTATTACACACCTTGTATTTTATTGCTTTATTATTCTGCATTGTACTTTACCAGTTTAATATTATTAGCTGCCCTGAGTTTTTATGAAGGGTGGGATATAAACAAAAGTAAATTTCCCGGGTGCAATCTAAACATTTAGCATACATTTCCTAAACCAAAACAGGAACAGATATACAAATATCTTTTGTTTTCTTATGTTGTTGTTGTTGTTTACTAATACATGAGATAGGTATCTGTCTAAACTTCAGAATTATTTCTACAAAAACCTTTTGGCATCTCTGTTATACCAGCACTGAAACACAACAAGAAGAAAGGTAAAACAGCTATCATGATACAGAATAGGAATGGAAGCTCAGTCAGAAAACAGAAGAAGCAACTTTTTTTCCAGGGACATAATCCCATGATTTATGACTCTGAAAGCCAAGTGTAGTGTGTGGTATGAGAGACATTAGTGATATGCTATCAGAGGAACACATTCCCAGATAGCTAATACAGTCGGCCTTCCTTATCCACAGATTTTTTATACATGGATTCAATCATACATGGCTTGAAAATATTCAAAAAAAAAAGTATACATTCCAAGTAGCAAACCTTGATTTTGCCATTTTATACAAAGGACACCATTTTGTTATGCCAATGTATTAAATGGGACTTGAGCATCCACGGATTTTGTTATCCATGGGGAGTCCTGGAACCAAACTCTAGCGGAGAACAAGGACCCACTGTAAGAGCTGTGGACAGGGGCTGTAACATAATGTAATGTACACTAGTACTAGAAACTGGAGGAGATCAAGATGTGTCTCACTGGTTCTTGCATACAATGAGGGATACAACTGAAAATATGTACTTCTTACCTTCCTCTGGTCTTTGTTTGTGTAGAAAGTCCACAATGTGAATCAAGCTTTTTCTATGAGGCGACAAATCATGTGGGATCAACTTTTGTACAGTATTACAATCCTTTTCTTTCTGGAGGTGGGAAAATGCATAAACCAGGTTGCATGTGACTGGATGCTGATGTTGAAGACCCTAATAATTCTGTATGGTGTTCACAAAGGGGAGGGGGAGCATGATAAATTTCATTCACTGGTACCAGCTGTATATGAACCACAATATTGTTAGCACTCATATCATTTAAAGCACAGTTAGGCAACCTAGTGCCTGCCACGTGGTTGAAACCATGAATCCACATAGTTGGATCAACTTGATGAGAACCATAATTTGAATATCTGGAGGGCACAGACTCATGTGCCTGACTAAAGCAGATCATTATAAAATTAATTATATAACTTTATTGAACCAAGTAATGAATATTATGGGATAGAGCATTGTTCAAAGTACTTGCTGTATCATTTTCAGGATGTGTATAGGCCCACATTCCAAATGTCAGACATGGACAGAAATCTTACTGGTTAGTCTCAATTAGAACAGAGCGATTAAATCTGCTGTTGAATGTCAAGTCAATATGTAGGTAAATAAAATTAATTCAATTGGTCTATTGTTGTTGGGATTAACAATATTTTTAGGCATATGAGTCTTAGTTCCCTGTCATGGAACTTAGTAGTTTCATGCAGTAGCATACTTTCTGTAATAATGCATGATGTCTACATGGCCTTACATACTCATTTTGACAGCTAGCTTTCTTTGTACACTAAAATGATGGTCACTTTTTGTTAGGCTTTCATGTTATATTTAACATGAGTGTGACATGGTCTTATACACTACAAAGCAGAATGCATCAACAGACCCCTCACTTTTCCTAGACAGAAATATTCACTGCACACCCAGTTAAACATAGATGTATGCACAAAGCTCAGAATGATTAATTAAAAACTGGTCACATTTTGAATTCAAAATAGACTTATAAGTAACATTTAAGAAGAAAAGCATTCACAAAGCTCCAAATAAATCCTTGTCTGTCAATAGCCCACACAATACCAAATGACCTCAAAGCCTCTTCTCATGTCTAGTTTAATTGGAGGTAAAGTGCAAGAGAAGTTCAGGTTGGAAAGCTGTGCTAGTATAATCTATGGAAGACAAATCATCCAAATGAACTGAACTCTTTCAATCCAAAGTACTGAGAGTTTAAAAGGTTCATCCTTCCCTTCCTCCCAACTGCACATTTTGCCTCCAGCCTCTCATTAATGGAAGACAATAAAGTGTTGTACTAGCCAAGTACTGGGAACTTTTTATTATTTTTTAAAAAGATAAGTGGATTGAACTCCCAGTCTGGACACTCTGTTTAATATGATGTAGACATGGATGATTTTCATACCTGGCTGCATCACTGCTAAAACGTCCTCCAAACGTCCCTCAAAGGTGGGGGAAGCACCTGTATCTGAATGCCAGGAAATGTGGTTCCCTCTTAACGTAACCAAATTGTTCCTAGGGATCAGAATTCTTATGAACACAGAGTTAGCATTCATAGGAAATCTGTTCCCCTTAAGATGTTTCAGGGAAATGTCTTATGTTGCCTTTCAACTGTAAAACTATATTTCTATGAACATTTTCTTATCTGGGTTATCCTTCCAGACTTCCTAAGTGAAGGAACCCCATTTTTCCCAATGGGAAATAAATAATGGTGGATATTCTTTCCTGCTCTAAACTATGCACATTTGGATCTCAAGGTTTAAACTGCACACATTTGTTTCAAAAAGGAAAACAGCACTGAAGTAAGGTTAATTCCAAAATCATCCTTATCTGAATTTTCCCCCAGGTTCTTGCGTTTCAGATCACCACCTTTTTTACCCTCCTTCTAAAATAACTAAAACATTAGGAATTTCTATAGTTCCATTTTTATTTCTAGATTTTCAACTGAATGAACTGAAAGCATATAAGGTTACAAAGTTCATTTCCTTCATAGATTCATGTCTTCACCCTTACTGATTCGTAAATACATATAGAGCAAATGTAATACAAAGTCAATAGAATGCATTCCTATTTTTTTTTCTGTGCTGTTTTGCCAGTATGCTTTCAATAGTACCATGAGGATACATGAGTGCATCAGTGAATGTTATACAGAATGTAATTTAATCTGATCATTTTTATGAACAGTTCAGTATTAGAAGAGTAGATCCATTTTGTATAAAAAAAGAAAAATTGAAATGACTATGATCTGTTTGCTTCATTTGTCACTATTAAAGAATGCAGGAGCGTCTGTTTTTCATTCATTAAGAAACAAGCAGAACTCATTTGGAGCTATTTTTGCATTCACTTTCCCCTAGGAACTCAGAGAGGTCAGATACAGGTTAGAAGAGAAGGAGGGAGAGGCAGCAGAAGAAAGGAAATTAAATATTGTCAATTGTCCAATTGTCAACTCAAACATAAGTTAGTAAAATTCTGATATATTTTTGTTCCATATTGAGCTCCTTAGTGACAGTGAAAAAGATTTTTGGAAGACTATCAATAAGAAAACCACAGCTCCTTCTGCTACTGCTATAGCTGGTCCTTCTCATTCGTCTCTTTCTTTTGGATGAGCGAATTATCTGTCCTTAGTAAACATTTGCAGGTTTTCTGCTTGTTTCATCTCTTGACCCATTTTAGCTGTAACATTAAACCACTTTAAGCCACATCTTAACAATTTGTAAATAGGAGGAAGAAAGCCATGGTTATGACAGTTGGTTTCTCCTCTCCTCATTAGGGAGGTGTGAGGATTTTGAAGTTCTTCATAAATTTGATGGAATGAACTTGATTTTTATTTTTTAAAAAAGAATATGGAAGGAATTGAAACTGACAGGATATGGGTAATAGTGAAACTGAAAGAGCATGGGAGAAAGGGAAACTAATAGGGAGGGAATGAAACTGAGGAAGTGTGGGAGAAAGGGAAATTGATAGCACATGCATGCTGTGATACTAACCATTATTTCCAATGTGGAGAAGCTCTGGGTAAGTTAAACTACACTTGCTGAAACAAGCCACCTTCAGAACATGATTTATGATTCTGAATTGTAGAAAACAGTTTCAAATCAGCCACAACTTGCAGTTCTTTTGAACGCTTTCTATTTAGTACTCATTGTGTTTCTCCTCAACTTAACATTGCCTTATCAATGGCAGCTAGTGACTTCCATGCAATGAATTTTATGGAGGTTCTAATCTGACCTTCAGAGGAGCTACTAAAATTATTTTAGATGTGAATTTGACCATCCCAAAATACTGAGCTATGTTTACTAAAGCATGGTTTAATGTTATTCCATCTGCCTTGTTAAGGGAACCCCTTATAATGAATGTGTCTGCCCTTGCGGTGAAGTTTCTGTTGAGTCTCTAAATCATGTTCTATTTTCCTGTGTTTTTAATAAGGATAAGAGACTAAGATTAATTTTAAGTTTCCAGGTAGACCATTCAATTGGTACTTGGTGTACTTGTTAAATGACTCTAAGAAAAGTAAAACAGAAGCAGTGGCAAACTTCTTTCTCTCTCCTGCTCAAACTCATAAGATTATGACCCACGCATAAGTACCCATACAAATATCACTTTGTCCCAGTGTCATGCAGTTTAGTAACACCTAAGGTATCTGTAAGTGACTTTATATATGTATATATAAGTGTGTGTGTGTATAAAAATATGCATGTGCAGGAGTGTATATATAATTTATATATTATTACTTCTCTAATAGGATTGTAAATATGTTTGTCTTGAATATTGGTTTTTATAATGTAATTTTAATATTTATTCATCATTTATTATTAGGAGTATGTTATGAATGTTTGTTTTATAGCACTATTTTAACATGCTTTAATATATTCTGTTGCCTAATGGCCTGTGGGATAAAATAAAGGTATGTGTTCTTGTTCTTATTTTAGGTGTTGGGTTCAGCAATTTGCAGACAATCCACACTGCCAGCATAATCCAGATTGACACCACTTTAACTCCTATAGCTCAGTGCTATGGAATTCTGAGAAATGTACTTTGTTGTGGCCCCAGTGCTCTCTGATGGAGAAGGTGAAATGTCTCTGTCAGAGGGCGGATGCAGGGGAGGAAGAGGGTTGAGATCCCGTATGGGAAGAGGATGGGCAGCAGGATCCTGAGGAACTAGGGAGGTCTAGGGACCCTGCTGGTACATGGGATACAGCTGAGGAAGGGGTGGGACCAGAGGGAGGGATGCTGGCGCGGCTTATAAAGATGGAGGAGTGTGCTGTAGAGGGGGAGGAGGATTCAAGGATAATGCTGGAGATGGAAGGAGAGCCAGAGGGCAGTGAAGAGGAAAAAAGATGGAATCAGGAGGCGTAGACAGCAGCTCTGACATGCCGTCACTTGTGGGCCTGGAGGGGAAGCCATGAAGGGGACGAAATGCGGGACCTGAGGGAGGAGAGCTTCTTGGCCGATAGAGTTCATCCAGCCAGTTTTGAGGCAGATGAAGGGCCCCCCTCCAGGCTTGTCTAGTAATAGGGCTGGGGTCACAACTTTGCTGGGATATCTGTGGAAGGTGTGGGCCCATTGGGTCCCCACACCGGGCTCAGGGAAGAGAAGAGCTCCAGGAAAGGAAGGAGGAAGATACCCCATAGAGTGCCCTAGTTAGTTCAGCAGCTGTGAAGTAATGAACATGGTGAGACAACGCTTTGTTTTTTGGTTCAGTTGTAGTTTAATAATAATAATTTTAATAAAAATAATTTTTATTTCTAGCCCGCCCCTCTGAGCAAGCAATCGGGGAGGGTTACAACAAGGTTTAAAAAAAAACAGTACAAATTAAAATATTCCATCCCATTACCCAACTCCCCCCCCTTTAAAACAGGATTAAATCTCAGCAAAATTAAAATAGCTAAAATAAACAAATAATAAAGGTATCAAGCATCCACCCCAGAGTTCATCCTTCTGCTGCGATGGAGGTTACAGGGAGACCCACCCTGACCAAAACAGAATAGAGTGGCACTATTACTTCCCTTGATCTAGACACTATACTTCTATTGATGCAGCCTAAAATTGCATTGGCCTTTTTGGCTGCTGCATCACACTGTTGACCCAAGTTCAACTTGTGGTCTACTTGGACTCCTACATCCCTTTCACATGTGGTCTCATTCAGCCAGATGTCCCCTGTCCCATATCTGTGCATTTCATTTGTCCTCCCTAAGTGCAGAACCTTACATTTCTCTGTGTTGAATTTCATTTTTGTTAGCTTTGGCCCAGCTTCCTAGTCTATTCAGGTCATTTTGAATTTTGATCCTGTCCTCTGGGGTATTAGCTACTCCTCCTAATTTGGTGTCATCTGAAAATTTGATAACTAGGCTCTTAGACACCCTCTCACCTGAGGAGGCAGGCAACTATGAGAAGGTGAAGGCAGTTATTCTTCATATGCTGAACATTTCAGAGGATATTTACCGGAGACGGCTGTGAGAACTATGCTGAACTCCCGATTTGCATCTGTGCACACTGGATGAGTGAGTTCATGCCAATAGACTCAGGTGGTTGATGTCTGCCACTCGTAGTGCTGGGGAACTGGCTGAAGTCATCATAGTGGAGCAGTATATTAATTCAATTGCAGTGTCAGCGAGAAGTTGGGTATGGTGCAATCTCCTGAAGAAATGGTGGTGCTAATGGAAGCCTTTGTGGGGGCTGAAGAGTCAAAGGCACCATGGCGGTGGTCATCAGAGATGTCAGGGGCCCAACAGGGAAAGAGTGAGGTGGGCGATTCTGGAGGAGCAAAGAAGGAAGACAAGGCCCCAACTCAGAGTAGACCCTGAGAAGAGAGTGAGCTGCGAAAGACTGGGCACTTTAGTTTAATAAAGCTATCAAGCATCCACCCTAGAATTCAGTCATCCTTCCACCGCAATGGAGGTTACACGAAGCCCCACCCTACCTCGTGTGGCCAGGGACCCGGTGACAGTTTCAGAAAACTATAGTTCCCATACTTCCATGGCATTGAGTCATGATATTTAAAGAGGTGTCAACCTGGATTATTTCTGCAATTCAGATGCAGCCTGAGAAAGTTCATGCTAAAATCCAGAGTCAATTCATCACCTGCTGACATCAAAGATGCCCACATGCTAATTTTTTTGTAATTAAGTCAGATGCATTAGTTAACAGTATGATCTTCATGAACCATTTGACCCTCCCTCCCCCTGTTAATTGCCTGTTGTCCCTGATGTTTGGTATGTGTAAATGGAAAAGTTACAGGCTAGAAAATATGGAAATTACTTGCATTAAGAGAACAGTGTCTTTCTTCCTGTTGTCAATTGGAAATTTTAATGAAATACTTTTTTAAATAAAATGATATGGAAGCTCAGTAAGGTGATGTTTGAAAAGAAAGATGAGAGAGGAGTTTCTGGGTGAAATCCAGTGTTGCATGAAAGACAGGAATGTAAAATACTCCCACAAATTTTCTCATTAGTGACAAGAAAGGATATCTCAGCACATAAATACATCAGCACATAAATACATAAATACATGCTATGATTTTTTTTTTCTTTCAGGACTTTTTTTAAAAGCAAAATTAATTTGCCCAAAGAAAACATTTTGGTAGTAAACACGCCCCCCAGCAACAACACTCAGGGCATGAGATCCTGCATCAAAAACATACTCATGATGTCATGTTTGCATGCCATCTCCCAATGTATCCCTAAAACCCACCTTAAAATCCAGGCAGCTGTACTGAGTGAAAGAGTTCTATGATGCTGTCAATTGGGATGCACCCAGCTCCCTCCTAACAGTTATTTCTGCAAACTTCAGCCCTTAGAGGATACACAGCAGACCAACATGCCAGGGCTGTATACCCTTCAACATTTCACAAATGTAAACTGGGTTGCAGGTGGCCAAGTAGCATCAGTCCGTGGACAAGATGGCAAAAGTTATTAATAAGGAAGAACAGAGTAGCTAGGATAGACAGTAGTAGTTAGATTTTGCCCAAGACTGCTGGGAAAGGCAAGGTTCTACCCTGTCCTCTCTGTTCCCCACTGCTGATCAAGCTGAGTACAAATTGCTTTTCCACTATGAACTCATTTTGCAGCAACTGAAGGAAGCTGAGGTCAAAGGGGAAAGTGAGAAGAAGAGAGAGAAACTGGAACATTTTAAAAATAAATGAAAAAATAGGACAACATAGGATAATTTGGAACTTTCCTTGTCCAATTTAGGCAGTAGGAGGGTATGGGGCTACAGAGATCAGCATATTGTATATTCCTTTAAATTAGAAATTGGCTACAATAGAATATAATACAGATATAATAGAATAATGTATATACTCTACTATAAATTGACCTCATGTATAAGTCTAGGTCAGGTTTTGTAGCCAAAATTATGGATTTTGCTCTGATAAGTGGATAAGTTGAAGGTAAAACTTAGGAGCGTATAGCAAAGTATCTAAAGGATGAAGCAAAGCAAAACAATGTCAAAGAACTTACAAAATTCAAGCTGACATAACTTTGTGCTTACTCTTAAGGCTGGATGGATGAGAGAATAGAGGGGGTCAGTGCTTCCAGGACAGATTATACTCTCGCTTTTCACCAGGAAATGGTTCCTTCTTTTGAATAAGAGTTAAGATACAGTACACTGACCTGTGGATAAGTCGACTCAAGTTATTTTGATCAATTTTTGACCTAAATTTCGAGACTTATATATTAGTATATACAGTAATATAAAATACTTGTGAAAGAAGCAGAAACTAAAAAGCTAAAAAACATCCAATGAAGTCCACAGAAGAAGCAAGATTCTCAAAAGATAGTTTCAAAAAATCTTGGCACATTTTGGCATATGTGTAATCTTTACAAGGTGTAATCTTTCTTCAAGGTGCTGCTTATAATTTCTGAACCAGGAACTCAAACAATTTGAATGGACAAGTGAAAACCTAAAAAGATATAGAACACTCCAGAAATTTGTGTGTCAATTTTCTTCAGGGCAGCACCAGCTAATCTCCATATCATTTTAATTGTACTATATGTACAGCTAAAGTAAGCACAATTTGTCACTAAAAATGCTTTAAAGGTACACAAAGGCTAAAATATGTCAGGTTTCTCTACTAACAGAATTATTATCTTTTGAGCATCTTGAAACATGTCTTTAGTTTCTTCCATGGATAAAACACTTATGAACAATCTGTAGACATATAGGATTTTATCACATGAGAGACAGGATGTCATTGTCCCATCCCTGTCCTGTCCTTCCCTACTGATCGCAGAAAGGACTTTCACACTTGACCCACACTTGACTTGGCAGGGAAGCATGAGTGAGAGTGATTGTGCAAATCACTATCACACTGCAGCAGGCTGAAAAGTTCTTTCAATTGTCATTTGCAGTCTTTGTATTAACGGCCTCACCCATTAATACCATGATGGCTAAAAGTGCTTTCAGCTGACCGCTGAAAGTGCTTTTCAACAGGCTATAGTGTGAAAGTGATTTGCACAATCACTTTCGTTCAGGTCCTAATTGAATTTACATCTTTGCTCTGTTCAGATAAAAAAAATTCCAAAAAGATCTGTCAATAAAATTAGGTGATCTTCTATGCTAACAATGTGCACTTTGATTTCAAGAGCGATAACAATTGGATTTGAATTATCAAGGGATTCCCCATCCCCTAGGGAGGGGTGTTCTATTTGTTTGCAGGTATTCACCAATTCCTCATTGTTAGAATGGGAGTTACAATTTGAACCTAGCAAGCCTTCATTTTCCGCAATTTCGGTTGCTAGGTCAGTTTTGGGAGCATGGATACTGATGGGAGCCAAAGATTCTAACTTTCTCCAAGGAGATTCAATAGACCAGTCATGTGGTTTTTGCTCAACAGAAGATAAGCATTCATTTAACTTATTGGGTTCACTAGGAACATCCCTATGAGGAAAAAAAAGATGAGATTTTTGTTTGAACTGTCTTCCTCCTTCTTGATGGTAGATCAAACACAAGTGGAGAGGAAATTCCCAATTCTTTACAGACATTCCTTGTGAGGATCATATTTTCAACAGGAGATACAGCTAAATGAGGGGAGGGGAGACTCTGGCCACACACCCCTTGCAGCTGTAGTTCCAAGGCTGGCTTGGCCTTGGTGTTGAGAGGCAGAGAGTCAGTGTCTTCAGCTCAGCTTCCCTCAGCCAATATTTTCACTCGGGTCATGGATGGGACAATGACAGGGGAGTGATCCCATCCCCCTTGTAATAATCTCCATAACCTTTGCATGCAATCCTCCAGTAAGGTTAAGCCACCATATCCACCACATCCCATACCACCTATTTTTGCTGGAGAGAAGAACATGCAAAGAGAACAATCCCCATTAGGTCCCATTAAATCAGTATTTCATCCCATTAAATGGAGAAGATAGTCTATGGCAAGGCCTCCAACTTCACTGTTTTAAACTTTGTCTCTACCTAGCTGAGTGTCAGTGGAGAAAGCTGTGATGTGTGGAGGTACATGAGTTTTAAACGTCTTCATCCATACATTCTTAGCTAGTGTATGTCTGGGTGTCATTTTCTTTCTGTCTTTGAGGAAAATGTGTGTGCTTGTGTGTATGTGTGTTTACGGTTGTATGTGCCTCTTTAGTGCCTGGATATACATGCAGGTGTGAGAGAAATGTGTGGTATGTTTCCCCCCACTTCTTGGTAGGAGGGAAACATCACTGTTGTTTGAGTGTTGGATTGTCTGTGTCTATCAAGTACTGTGTGTTTTCCTGGATATATCTCAGTGTGGAGAAGGAGTTTAGTGTGTGTGTAGTACTATCTGAATGTGGATATGGGTACGAAGGAAGTATGTGATGGATGCCTTCCTCTTCCCCCTTCCCCCTCGCTCATGATGTGGACCTGCCTTGTCTGGTGTCTGGGTGTATCTGGTTGTGAGGGAAGAGAGTGTGTGAAAGCAGAGCTTGGAGTGGAGTGAAATCAGAGCTTCGAATGCTGGGCTTGAACATGATAATGTTAAACATTGGAAATTGAAAAATTATTTCATTACCATAAACATTCAAAATCAAAAAAGTTTAAATAACTGGTGGTCATTGTGAATTAATTCTCTATTAGCTTGTTAGTGTTGGCCAGACTATAGGGGTTGTTACTGGTGACCTCAGCAAGGCATATTTTGTTAGTGATGCTGCTTTTTTTTTTTTTTTTACTATTTCATTCAATTTTATTTTTATCCCTTTGTTCTCCTAAAGTGCACCAAAAATGGGTTACTACTACTACTACTAATGCCTTTCTTCAGTCTACAAGATTCTGCACATGGGCTACAAAGCCCATAATATGATTGTTGCTTGGAAATGGTGGGTGTCCACCATGTCAAGGAACTTTCAGACTGGGAAAGGCTGTCCTAAGGCATGAGATCTCAGAGGAGAAAATTGTTACAACTTCTTAAATATTTTCTTTTTACCCCTCCAAGTTGCATTCTCCCCCCCACACACACACACACATCAAAGACATTGGGGAGAGGAAAATAGTTTGCTGGCCACCTTGGAGCAGGGAAACAAGCTTTAAATCATGTCACAGCTGTTATGCCATGGCAGGAGGAGCCAGGGGATGTGGCCAGAGGTGACTTCATTCCAGATGCCCCCAGCTGTTCATTCTGGTTCTGGTGATCAACCCACCCTCCCACTGCTGGTGAAATATGAAATTTCTTGGTTGATTTGAGGCTGGGTATGATTTTTCCCCCTTTCAACAGTCTTTTTTGCCTACCCTTTACAGTTCCTAGTCAGAATTGGACAATTGGCCAGGGTGGAGTCTAAATAGGTTGTCATTTGGCAAGAGTGGGGGTGAATTAGAATTCGGTTAGCACTTAGGGCACTGTTTTGGTGGAAATGAGGTCTCTGGAACTACCTCTTTAGGTCTTGGGACCGGGGTGGTGGAGAAAGAGACTGCCCTTGAGGCTTGCCTGAAAGATAAACCCTCTTTTTAATCCCCAGGACTTGGGAGAGATACTGTGTAGTTGGTCTTTCTTATGCGGGCCATCTGGCAAATAACCCAGCCTTTGACATCTTGTTGGGGCTTAGAAATAAATAAAATGGTCTAATTTTCAAACCATTCTCTCATGTCTTGTCTCATTATTTCCAGGATTGGTCAGCACCTTGGGACTATTTCATTCACTCTTCAAATTCCTCATTTTTAAAGGTTAATAAGGATTAATAATATATTCTATTTGTAACAATAGTATTCAGTATAAACCAGTCCAGAACATAACCAGTAAAGGAGAACATACTGAAGAAATTCACAATTCATTCCCACCCCAGAAAAATGTCAAAGATTTTCCTTCTGTAAAGATATACAGGTATGTGTGTGTGGAGAAGACACTTAACTTTCACACCTGAAAGGTCTAACACTCTGAAAGGGACCTGGTGACTTAGAGATTTGGTCTTCTGCTAAGCAAATAAACCATGCCTCCTACATCAACCCATCCATGGTTGAGAGCAGTATACTGGGTGTACTGGTTTGGGGGAAAAGATCCTTCAAGTACTAACCCTTTGTAGGACCATACAGGTTGAGATTTTTTAAAAGAACAATTAACCAGAAAAGCTCCACATACTCTCACACCCCAAAAAGAAAGAAAAGAAAAGAAAAGAAAGAAAAGAAATTTCAGTTGAGGGCTAGCACAAACATTTACTTGAATTATTAGGAGCCCTGGTGGTGCAGTGGTTAAATGACTGTACTGCAGCCACTCACTCAAAAACCACAAGGTTTGTAAACTGCTTAGAGACTGTGCAATGTGATATGAAGCAGTAGATAAAGGAAGCTGCTGTTACTATTTCTATTACTATTTCTTTACTTTAAAAAAACAGAAAAAGATGGCAGTAGAAATCAACAGAACAATCTATATCCAGTGTATGCTGTACATTTTACTTTTCTCAAAGTAAAAGAGCAGAGACATGGCAGGTGCTAAAACCCTAGTCTTGATCAATATAAGGGGGCTAGAGGGTTGTAGCTAAACTTAAGACTAAAATACACAGATTTTCTCACCCTCCAATGTGAAGAAGAGACTAGATCTGTTTCTGTGTCTCTCATGTGTTGCTTTGCCCCTTTGTCTATATTTAAGCTTTTCCTAAGTTAGAGGCTGTCATTTGGAATGAAGAGGACACCTCAGGATGGGGCAAAATAAGACCTCAATGTTTTATGGAGCGTTCAAAAACAAAATCTTGTGTTTAAAGTGATGAGTGCAAAGCTTGAGTCTCATGTGCAGACGGCACTGATAATGACTCTTAGATAGTCTGGAAGGTTGAAAACAATGGTGCTGCATGCATGAGATAAAGCTAATTAGACATTTACCCTCTTTCAAATCCAGATAGAGAAGCCTAACATCCCTGAAAATTGCACAATGAATCACAATGGGTGGTGGTGGTGGTGGTACCAATTTGAACCAGTTTGGCAGGGTCCCATTCAGTAGATGTAAACATGAGAGTTAAATACCGATTGCTCTCCTGAAAACATCAATAAAACCTTTTGCCTGTCAGTGTGTGTGTGCAAGGAAATTCCACTTTGTATTCTCAATCTAGGCTTGACTTGGACAGGGGTCCAGGCTCTCTTGCCTTACCCTTCAACATGCCTTCCTACAATGCATGCAGAGTCTTGCAAGAAGCAGCTCCCTGCCTCAGTATCAAAGTAAAGTTGGCCCTCCTTATCCACGGATTTCTTATTCATGGATTTGAGCATACATGGCTTGAAAACATTCCAAAAAAGTATAAAATCTTGATTTTCCATTTTATATATGGGACACCATTTTGTTGTGGAATTATATTGAATGGGGAAATGCAGCTGACCCTTGACTTTTGCAGAGCTTAGGGGCATGGGACCTCTGCAAAAATGAAAAATCCATGAATAAGGCATGGGAGGGGCAAGAGCAGTGTGTGTGCGCAAATGCCCCCACCTTCCTTCTGATGCTTCAGAGTTCAGGCAAGCTCTCTGAGTCATTAGAAGGGAGGTGGGAGACTCACATGCACTTCTCTTGCCCCTCCTCTGATGGCTCACACAGCTTGCCTAAGCTGTCTGAGGCATTAAAAGGGAGGAGGGCACTTGCATATGTGCTTATCTAGCCCCTCCTCTGATGCATCAGACAGCTTGCCTGAGTGGTCTGAGGCATCAGAGGAGGGGTGAAAGCAGTGTGTGTGCATCCTTCCAAGCTGCTCCCTCCCTCCTGAGCTTCCCCCTGCCCCAAGGAGAAAAGCATGGGAAGGAGGAGGAGGGAAAGTCCATGCGCCATGGCATTACACTCATGAATAATCAAGTTTGTGAGTGTCAAAGCTACAAAAGTGGAGGGACCACTGTAACTGCAAAAAATGTAATTAATAGCTGGAATAGCATGGTGATTCCAACTGCTGAGTGAGGCACTGGGGAAAAGTGTTTGTGGGTATGGGTGTACTCATATATATGTACATGCATATCTAGGCCCTCACTGAATTTACTACACAGGGTCTGATATAAAACCTCTAGAATACTATCTACAGATTTGGTAAAACAAATGAATAGCCCATTGATCAAAGCAACATAAAAAGACAATGATTTCAGACATCAAACAGATAGCACATGTGGGGCAAATATTAATTTGGGGGACATATTTCATCAGCTTTACATCCTTTCCAGTTACTTGATCTTGATCCTGATAGCATGATCCCCTATCCTCCCCAATGGAAGTTTGATCATAATCATCCCACCATTCTGTCTGTCTCAGTATAACACCACCTCCATTCCCATGTTTTTGAAGGACAGTTTTGCAGTACTTCAGTTTCAGCTTCAGTACTGCATTCTTTGCTGTAGCTCAGCAACAGCTGTCACTCTCATAGTGGACATAATTTTACCCTCTTTAGACTGAAACTGGCTGGAACACATTTTGTTGAAGCGTGCATTATTTTATGTATTGTCTGCCCTCCAAAGGAACTGCAGACACTCCTCTTTGCCAGGTTCTCAGCTTTGACATTTCACTGAATTTTGGCAGGCCTGAAGGAAATGTTATCCCTGCTTTTAGTCAGCTAGTCTAACCTCTGCGCACATATTACATTGAGAGTGTAAAGAAGAGGGCAATTTTCACTCCAAAGGCATGTTTCATGTTTGAGACTATTTCTTGCATACCCCCAAGAGGAATATGAATACTCAGAAAGAGAGAAAAATTGACATCTGAGGAGTAAACCTGGGAGACCTTTCATCGAAGGACATGGCACTGCTGTCATTACAGAACCTGATATACTGTGGCTTCTCTGTCACTGGAAGTGAGGAGTGGTGTGCTATGTCAGCTCAAGACCTACAAGATATGAGGGAAAAGGCATCCTTTGAACATAAATCCCTAAGCATCAAAGCTGCAGTTATACCATGCCTCTTTCATTTATTCATCTTTGACTCAGGGAAAAGAGTGAGGGGAATCACCATAAACATCTTAATGTTATTGTGGGGTGGGGAGAAAGAAAGCCATTAAAGTATGTTCAGATGAGATTTGAAAATCAGCCACAGAGGCTGCAGCTGTCCCCTTGGGATTATTACTTGTGTATTTGCATGAAGAATAAGAGAAAGTTTGGAAAATGATCCCAGAATCCTCCAAACAGCATGGCAGGTAGTAAAAAAAAGATGAAGATGACAAAGAGGCCATCTGGTTTTGAAGTTCTGGGTGATGCTAGGATTCAGAAAACATCCAGAAGCAAGCATGCAAAATTTTGCATGTGGTTGCTTTGTCCAAATTTTATGCAGACTAAATTCCCATTGCCAAATTTTCTGTGCAGAAAACAGTTTTTTTTTGTTTTTGTTTTTGTTTTGTTTTGTTTTTTTGCACAGGAAAGAGCATATTTCAACACAGAAATATGGATTTTTGCACAGAAAATGTTTTCTGCACAGAAAATGATTCTGCCCAAGATTTGGATGTGGTTGGTTTGCAGAGAAAACATTATTATTATTATTATTATTATTATTACACTGAAAACACCCATTTGCTGAGCAGATCCGGCCCAATAAAACAATACACAGGGTTGGAGGAAAAAAGGCCACAACTTTATTAATAGTTCCAAACAAAACAGCATAACCATAGGGTTGGCCCAAGGCATAAGGTCTGAATCTGGACATCAGCAACACCCCAGTTGGTTGATGTATTAGGTATGGTTGCTTGCAGCCGCAAGCATCGGGATGACGTAGGTGCCAAGCTCTGCCCTGTTGCGCAGTTAGGCAACTGTGCTGCTTCAACTCGAATTGCAAGGCATCCTAGTCACCGGGTGTTAACCAACTGTGGCCCCTACAATGGCCACAACAAACCGCTCCACACCCAGGTCTCAAGGACTCCCGATCCAGTGCCAGCAGGCCCTGGAAACCCCTAACCCAGATCCAGGCCTATGCTGCCGCCAACAACAAGTTGTGACAATCAACTCCCAGGCAGGAAGGAAGGGCGGGGAGCAAAATGGGAAAGGCAGCAAGCTGCTCCGCACGGGGCCTTTTATAGGCCCTCCAACCAATAAGGACCCTGGGAGGATGAGGCCCAGCCCTTCCCAGAGTCCTCCACCAATCAGAGGGCTTGGTGGGCCCGAAAGGGCCAATCAGGCTGTCCCAAGTTCCCGCTCTCCCGGCAGAAAATCAAAGGCAAGCTCCCACTTGCCTCTGTAGCCGGGAGAAGCCAAGCGGGGAGGCAAGCCTCCTCGTGTCAGCAACAGTGCCGGCCCAGTGAGTCGGGCGGCGCCATTTCTGTGCAGAAATTAATAGTTCTGCACTGGATTATTTTCCACACAGAAAATACTGGTTTCGGCACATAAAATCATGTTTTTAGCATAAAACAGCCATAAACACATTTTGTGGAGAATAAATCCTGAATTGTAAATGAATTTTGGTAACTGCATGATTTACGAAGACTTTCATACAATAGGAAGAAAATTGCTGGAATCACTTGTTTCTGCCTTCAAGAAGAAACAAAGGATCAAAATAATCTACTTTGAGACTACTTTAAATGCCTTGACTCAGGGATTTCTGGGAACAATGGTCCAATACAGATGGCCTAAAAGGGCCATCTGTGGGGCATGAGTAGAGTTAGGGAGGGTGCAGGATCAGCACTCTGCCTAACCCTACCTTGTATGGACAGCACCATCTTTTTTGCGAGCTGCCCATACGTGTGTGCCATGATGATGTCATGGCACGCGCTACATTTATACAACGCAACACACGCCTGACATCATGGCACTGCAGGAGGGTGCCTAGGGTGCCCTTTCTGTGATGCCAAAAGGAGCTACAAAATGGAGCTCCTTTTTTGTTGCTGGTCCTTGGCACAGCCTTTTCACAGCCGTGCCAGGGACCCCAAGGGGAAAAGGCCACGGTGGTGGCCCCTTTCTCCCTTTGGAACTGCTGGGGATAGTGGGGTGCAGTGGGCCCCCAGTGCCCCTCCTGCACCCTGCTTTCAGGCCATGGAGAAGCGGCAGTTCACTGCTTTTCCGTGGCCTGGAGAAGCACCGGGATGGGGCCTCTGGGGCTGCTGGTGAGGCAGCCCTGGCCCCATCTTGGTACTTCCCTTTTGGGCGGTCTGTACAGCCCCTAGAGTCTGTCATATCACCAGAGCTCTCTGACAGAGAAAGCTAAATGTCTCAGAAAACTACAGTACCCAGAATTCTCTAGCATTGGGCCAGGGCAGTTAAAGTAGTCTCAAACTGGATTATTTCTGCTGAGTGTTTTGGCCCCTACAATTATAGCCCTAGCCTGAAATAGAAAATAGAAGGATGCACCTCCACAGATCCCCCCCCCCCAACATTCTACAATGAAACAGAAATTACAGTTGTGGGAGCTGTGCTACTTGAAAGAGGGCTTTGGAGGAATTTTGTTCAATATACCATTGGTAAAGAATTACAACTTCTGCAATGACAAAAAAGTGAGTTGCAATGGACTAATTCACCAACAGGAAACTGGGCTATTAAACTCTACATTCCCTGCCATTGACAACATGGCTAGGGCTGCTGCATATTGAAGTCCAAAAACATCTGGAAGGCTATATAATTCCCATATTTGGCACAAAAGTAGTTTTGGTCAATCTCTTCCTTAGAAAAGCCATCAGGACATCTAGAGGTTGGGCTACCAGCCACCTACCTCAGCCAAGCAGGAAAATACATCAGGTAAGGTCATCTCCAGAGCTGTTTTTGGCAGTAATCTGTTTCATTGAACTCACTTTGATGGCAATATCAATCAATCAATCAATCAATCACTTTATTTATATCACGTCTGTCCCCCAAAACTAGCATTCTGTCTGGGGCACAGTGAAAAATTTTTACTAGTGAGGCAGAGACAAAATTTGGAAGGCAGACAAAAGAGATTATAAAAGAGGTTTCTGTGGGAAAAGAATATCATCATCTGTGACAAAAATAACCCCCATTTAATGCATTTTGATTAGAAAGTGTGTTAAGATGCCTCTAAAAAAAGCAAAGCAATATTTTCCATGTGCAAAATAAAATACTTGTGTAAATTAAATAGCAGCAACTAGGAAGGAAATGTATATTACACAAGTCTGTAAGAACATTTAATATAGAGTATCTAACTATAATTTCTGGACAGACCTGTTTAAAAAACCTGTCTCTTGACATTCCTTAAAATATGTTACTTTCTGAAGCCAAGATTTGCTTTTCTCTAATGAAGTATTGAATGTCTGTATGTCAGCACATGTGTGAAATCTGAGAATGAATTTTCACGCACAACTATAAATGCAACAAAGGTGAGTTGTGCAGCAAAGAAAGTGTACATGAATGGAAATCTTCCCTGTGCCTGTGCAATGTTTTAGTAAGTTCATGAAATTTTAGTATTGGGGCTTTGCAGGATTCTTTCATAACCCCCTTTTTTTCTAGAGGCTCAACTGCAATGCTAAAAATATGAGGACTGAAGGGGGGGAGATCATAATTCTTATTGGGAGACAATGACCTCATTCTCCGATCCCCCCCCCATCACTATACCTCCCATCTCAACACAACTTACAGTTTAAAAGAAATACAAACCCACGTGTAGCTGAAAACATACAAAACTCAAATTTAATATTGTGTTAAACTGTCTATAGAGTCAAAGCAATGTAAATCATTAAAAGCACAGAATAACAGTAATACATCACACCAAAACACAATGACATTATATGTGAAACAATTAGTCCCCAAATGCCTGCTGAAACAACACAGCAAACAAGGAGCCAGGCTAGCCTCCGGGAAGGGAGGGCCAAAGTCGGTGTGCAGTCAAGGGGAAGGCCCTTTTCATGTTCCCATTAAAGGTACCAGTGAAAGTGAAAAGATCTACCCTGATGGTCTTAGAGTTGAGGCTGGGAAGATTTGTTGTCATTGTATGCCATAAAATTGTCTTTAACATATGGGAATCCTGTGAGATACTTTCAAGGTCCCTGATCATCAACTTCCATATTCAGGTCTTGCAAACTTAGGGCCATGGCTATTTGTGTCAATCTACCTGTAGTTTGGTCTTCATCTTTTCCTACTACCTTACACTTTACCAAGCATTATCATCTTTTCCAGTGATATCTCCAAGGTAGGACATCCTCAGTAGTCATCTATAGGAAGATTCAGTCCTTTAGATAATCAAGAGCCAGGTTGTATAGGGGATGACCAACACTTCGGGTTGTGCTCAGAAATAGACAGGAAGTATGTAGAGCTGTTATAACAAGGGTGTTTCCATACAACCAGGCCCTGTAGGCAGTCTGGCTGCTGATATGGAATAACATTTAGCAATCACTTTTGGAACAAGATATACAGCAGAGCTGAGCATATTTAGCAGTGGTGGATAATGTTCAGACAAAGTTCAACATAATACTCACCGTTGGCTCTGTTGCCTAGAACTGATGGGGGTTGCTACCCAAAAAAAATCAAGGGTCACACTTTGCCCACCTCTGAGATTTTCTGATTACTAGAAAATTGCTTGTATTTTTGGCTCCATCTGCTGGATTCCTCAAAGACCTTTTCCATGACATGTTACAGCTATCTATCTTTGTTCCAAAACACACTGCAGATATAACCCAGTATGAGACCACTTTAACTGCCTTGGCTCAGTGCTAGGGAACTCTGGGAACTGTAGTTTATTGTGGCATCAGAGCTCTCAGACAGAGAAGGCTAAATGTCTCCCAAAACTACAATTCCCAGAATTCCCTAGCATTGAGCCACAGCAGTTTTATTTATTTGTTTATTTATTTATTTATTTATTTATTTTATTTATATACCGCCTTTCCAAAAAAGATCAAAGCGGTTTACAAAAGTGGATAAACAAGGGTTCTCTTTCCTCAGGCAAGCCCTGGTGGAGCTGGGCCTGCCTCTTCTCTCCCTCCTAGGCAGAGGATGGCAGTTGGTATGGAGGGAGAGTCCTCTTGCCTCAGGCAAGCCCTGGTGGAGCTGGGCCTGCCTCTTCTCTCCCTCCCTAGGCAGAGGATGGCAGTTGGTATGGAGGGAGAGTCCTCTTGCCTCAGGCAAGCCCTGGTGGAGCTGGGCCTGCCTCTTCTCTCCCTCCCTAGGCAGAGGATGGCAGTTGGTATGGAGGGAGAGTCCTCTTGCCTCAGGCAAGCCCTGGTGGAGCTGGGCCTGCCTCTTCTCTCCCTCCCTAGGCAGAGGATGGCAGTTGGTATGGAGGGAGAGTCCTCTTGCCTCAGGCAAGCCCTGGTGGAGCTGGGCCTGCCTCTTCTCTCCCTCCCTAGGCAGAGGATGGCAGTTGGTATGGAGGGAGAGTCCTCTTGCCTCAGGCAAGCCCTGGTGGAGCTGGGCCTGCCTCTTCTCTCCCTCCCTAGGCAGAGGATGGCAGTTGGTATGGAGGGAGAGTCCTCTTGCCTCAGGCAAGCCCTGGTGGAGCTGGAGTTAAAGCAGTCTCAAAGTGAATTATTTCTGCAGAGTGTGTTGGATCTCAGATCAAGTCCCACACAATTGTGTTTGAATTGTTCAGATGGATTTTGGTATTATTTTTTCCCTGCAACATTTATTTATTTTGCCAGTTCTTTTTGGACCAGCAAAAAGCCAGATTGGGGCTGTGGCATGTGGTTGTCGTGGCCCCAACCCAGCTCAACCTAGTTATTTACATTATTTGATGATCTTATGTTGAAATACAAATTGATGGATTTTTGCATTTAAATAGATTATATAGTTATACAATTAATTCATGAATTAATTTCTTTGTTATATGGCTGCAAATGACAAGGAATGAATTTCACTAAATTTCTGGGTAATGCATCCTGAAGAACAGGATTTAAAAAAACAACAACTCCAAGATACCAACCAGTGTACATTTGAGTTTTAGCTGGGACTACATAGAAATTAAGGTTGAAACAGACCACCCCAAAGGGGTGGCTTGAAGCTGCCCCTGAGAGAGCTGGGTTGGGGCTGTGGCAAAGACATGCCATAGCCCCAATCTGGCTTTTTGCTGGCCCCAAAAGAACTGGCAAAATGTCGCTCCTTTTTGAGCTGGCAGAAAGCTGGCTTTTCCCTCCCCACCATGGCTTTACGGCACTCTTGTGGCATGCAGCGCATAAACGTTGCACTGCTGGAGTGCCGTGAAGCTGGCCCACATGTGGGCAGCCTGGTGGCTTCCAGGTGACATCAGAGTACGTGTCAAGCATATGCCATGTCCCCAAGCTGCCAGGAAGCTGGTGTTTCGAGCCAGTCTGTTTCAGCTATCAGACTCTGAGTTCTGACTTACAAAATACATTAAATTAAGATCAAATGCATTCACATGATAATGATTAGCTGTTTGCATTTGAAGTTTATATGTAAAAACATTGAAACATATGTAAAATAATGTGAGGTAATCTATGCACCATTCTATGCTGGACATAAACTTTATTAGAAGATATTTTTCATGAGAACTTCATTCAGTGACAGAATGAGAGAGAGAGAGAGAGAGAGAGAGAATGTAATTATTATTCATTGTGCTGTTCTCTATAAATTCTCTAAAGAACATCAGAATCAACCCCGCCCTTCACTCTAATACTAATTTTCTTCAGCATCTGGCTGCAGTTTGGACAATACTTGAAGATAACTTCTTGCATGTTAAATTTATTGAGGAAATAATTAAATCAGCATTAGCAGCAGCCCGTGTGGAGAGCGTCTGCTGTGTCATTCATTATCACCATCCTGCCTCTAATTTGCATGTGTGCCTGGTACCCACTACCGTTATGTGAGAGGAAGTAAAAGATAATTTATATAAATTAAAACCAATAGGGGGCTGAGTAGTGAACACTATGGAATATCCTTTGGGCTAGTGGAAATTTCAGAGAGAAGAGGATTCATCTTAGCTGTTTGGTTTCTCTCATCAAGGTAAGATTTAAATCAATTAATTATCATTTGTGAACTGTTAAATGTTGCAAAAGCTTTGACTGGCGATATGATGTACTAGCAACTTAAAAATGAAATTCTTTTTAGAGAAGATCCATATATATATATATATATATATATATATCCTGAGATCCTTAATTTGAAACATGCTATGCTGAAGTCAGTGAGATATAAATCAAATATGAATATGATTAGGATATGGGTGTGACTATTTCTTCGTTGTGCTTGCCGATTTTGTCCTTGAAATTGAGGAATTTCCCATTTCCACAGGCCTCTGCTGTTACTGGATTCATCATAGGTCTTTCTGTATTTTCCTCCACTATTGTGAGTGGTGAGCAGAAAACAGGCCTTTTCACCCATTTGTTTTTAACTGCCCTCAAATTGGCTCCAACTCACTGTGACCCTGAGGATGACACATCTCCAAGACTTAATCTGTAGATATGTTTTATTCGGTCAATGACCAGCAAGATTGAAAAAGATACAAAGCATAACACAAAGTGTGGCAATAAACTTCACATGATACACAATAAAATAAAATAAAATAGTAATATAAAAATACATTCTCCTTTGATTTTATACATTTCATAATTACATGAAAATGCTAATATCCTTTGTACAGATAGCAAAGAAGAATTGGAAGTATTTTAGGGATGTCAGCTTTACTGTGTCCCTTCTAAACTGTCATCTCCGCATCCCTTATGCTTTTGAGATGTCCAGGGGCAACATGCTGACTGAAGGGCAGCATGATATAGACAGACATATTTTATTTAGTCAATGTCCAACAAGATTTTAAAAGATTTCAAAGCCCAGTACATAAGTACAACAGTGGATTTAGAAATGATTCAGTACAATAGAGTACTATAAAGTAAAATAAATTAAAATAGAGTTAAAAAATTGTATTTCCCCTGAGAATTTTTCTTTAAAACTTTAAAATTAAAATGATAATAAAATAAAATAAGAATGTATTTAAGATAGGGAGATTTTTTTAATCTGGATTTGTTTTATATTCATTGCAGCAACACAAACTTTAACAACTTTATATGTATTCTATATGACACATCTCCAACTGCTTTATCACACTAAGGGCAAAGAGGATTTAAATGAGAGTTAAACAAGAGTTAAATAGGAAATGTCCTATGTTTATCACAGGACATTTCCTCTTTAATTCTCATTTAACTTTCTTTTAAATCCTGTTTGCCCCCTAGTGTGATAAAGCAGCAAGACTCCCTATCTTCCACTTGGCACCCACTGTTCCCTCAGCACTCCTCTCCAGCAGCACATCTCAAATGAGCTGATTTTCATTCACCAACCAGCTCTCACATCCGTGCATGGTGATGGGTAGTATGATGGCTTGGACAATTCTAATTTTAGCTCAGTTGGTCATCATTATCTTTACTCTTTAGGATCTTGTCTAGTTCTTTCATGGCTTCCCTTCCTAGATGAATTTCTAGACTTCTTATATCTTGACGGCAGCCTCCATTCTGTTCAGTGTTTAATCCAAGGTATGGAAAAGCTTTATCTATTTTGATTCCCTTATTATGTAGATTGAATTTATGTAGATTCTCCAAGGTCATTATTTTTGTTTTCTTTATGATCTGCAATACATTGAACATTGAATCAAAAATCTAAGTCCTGGTCTCTTTGTTCTTGCTTAGCTGTGAAATATTTCTCTGTGACAATTTTTATGGGGTTCTTGACATGTTGAGACAACCTATCTTAGCAAGGAAAAAATAGTGTAAATATTATTTTCACCTCTACTTCAAATTGTGATACACTGAACAGACTCATTGAAATCAGTGAGCGTTCTTTCAGTCATGTCTATTACAGTCATGCCTGTTGCATCCAATCCTGGAGAAAAGGCAAGATATTAAAGAGATAGATATTAGATATACAGATAGAGAGACATATATTATAAGTATGACAATCAGTACAGTTTTTCATTGTCAAGATGACAAAGAACTACCTGAGCCAGTACTATCCCAGCTGAAGTTGTACTTCCCGCCTAAACAAACTAGAAATTTCTTAGTACTATGATCTCCCTGGCCTAATTTTCTGTTGCTATTGTTGTATCCATGGTCTCAAGGAAGTCATCCCTTATTCCATTTCTTCTCAACCTTCTTTTGTTGGCAGATCTTATTCAGGATGGGGAGATGCTACAGTTGAAGAGACTCTATTAGTCTTATTAGGAAAAGAATTCTAAATAGCTGCAAATCCCAAACTGCAAATCTATAGAGAATACTACGTATTTTACTGAATTACAAATCCCATAATGAAAACAATCTCCAAGACCTCCTGAGGGTCCTATTGAGTTCCCAAGAGGATTATTTATTTGTTTATTTATTATATTTATTTGTATCCCATGATTTCCCCAGAACTAGGACTCAGAGCAGCTTCACAACATTAAAAACAGTACAAGTAAAAACAAAGAAAAAAGTGCATTAAAATGAATTAAATTATTACAATATTAAAACAATTATTAAAAAAATAAAACACTATATATATTCAAATCTTTTTGAAATGGTAGTTCTTAACCTGATGGTGGAAGGCTATCAAGGAGGGAGCCATTCTGATCTCTCTGGACAGGGAGTTCCAGAGTTTAGGGGCAGCCAGCAAGAAGGCCCTCTCTTGCGTCCCCACCAACCATGCTTGTGATGGTGGTGAGACAGAGAGAAGGGCCTCTCTAGAGGATCTCAGAGTCTGGGCTGGTTCATACAAGGAGATATGGTCTGCCAAATAGTGTGGACCTGAGCCATATAGGGCTTTATAGATCATAACCAACACCTTGAATTGTTCCCAGAAACAAACTGGCAGCCAATGAAGCTGTTTCAACAGGGGCATTGCGTGGTCTCTGCAATCTGTCCCTGTTTGCAGCCTGGCAGGAGCTCTTTGGGCCAGCTGATTTTTTTCTGAACACTCTTCAAAGGCAGCCTCATGTAGACCCCATTACAGTACCCCCAAACTGTGAACTTGTGTCTTCAGGGGGAGTGTGACCCCACCTAACACAGGGTGGATCCCTACTCCCTGATCCACCTTCTGACTGACCAGGAACACCTCTGTCTTGTCTGGATCAAGTTTCAACTTGTTTGCCCTCATCCTGTTTGTTACTGATGACAGACACTGGTTTAGGACCAGGACAGCTTCCTTGGATTGAGGTGGGAAGGAGTAGTAAAGTTGAGTGTCATCTGCATATTATTAATAATAATAATAATAATTAAAAAAATGTATTTGTATTTCCCGCCTCTCCCCATGGATCGAGGCGGGATTCCAACCGATAAAATCTACAAGTCTAAAAATATAAAATACAATCACAAAATCCAATACAGTCATAAAACAGTTAAAACTCATTAGTTCTTGCTCAGCGTTATTGCTGTTCCGTTGTCCGTCGACGGTTCCGTTTGTTGATGGAATGATCATAGTAAGTCAGATGGGAAGGCTCGACGGAAGAGATCGGTCTTTAGTGCTTTTTTAAAAGCATCTAGGGTGGTAATAAGACGGATCTCTTCCAGGAGATCATTCCATAGTTTCAGAGAAAAAGTTCTATTGGAGGTTGACATCAGTCTGGTATTCAGACTGGTTTCCAGAAGATTCTTACCCGATGTTCTGAGGGTGTGGGGCGGACTGTACAGGAGAAGGTGTTCCTTCAGGTAGCTTGGGCCCAAGCCATATAGGGCTTTAAAGGTAATAACCAACACTTTGTATTGCGCTCGGAAGCTAATTGGCAACCAGTGTAAAGATTTTAATATGGGGGTGATATGATCAGATCTTAAGGCCCCCGTGAGTAATCTGGCTGCCGCGTTCTGGATTAATTGAAGTTTCTGAACCTGGTACCAAGGTAGCCTCATGTAAAGCGCATTGCAGAAATCTAGACGAGAGGTTACCAGTGTATGTATCAATGTTTCAAGGTCCCCTCTGCCCAGGTAGGAACGCAGCTGGCGTATCAGCCGAAGCCGATACCACGCACCTCTAGCTGTCGCTTCCACCTGAGCAGTCAGCTGGAGCGACGAATCCAGAAGTACGCCCAGACTGCGAACATTGTCCTTTAGAGGAAGTGTGACCCCGTCCAGAACAGGTTGACAAATCTCCATCCCTGGGCAGTCTGAGTTTGTTTTCCCTCATCCAGATCATTACCGACTCCAAGCAGGTATTTAGAGGGGAGATGCCTTCCTTGGTCGCTGCAATAGCCGGAGACATGGAGAAATATATTTGAGTCTGTTAGACCACGGGGTGGACGGTAGACCAACAGAATCCCCAAACTGTCCTTGACCTTCAGGGTCAGGTAAATACACTCGATGTGCGTAGTTGCACAGATAGGCCTCCTGGTCAATTTGATGGTGGATGTATGGATCAAGGCCACTCCCCCCCGCCCACTTTCTCTTATCTGCTCCTGGACAGTATACCCGGCTGGGAGGGCTTTAGCCCAGGTTACATTACTATCTTCACTTAGCCAGGTTTCTGTGATAGCAGCCAGGTCGGGTTTATCATCCTCTAGAAGATCATATAAAATATGGGTTTTATTTTTCACAGATCTGGCGTTAAGAAGGAACAGAGTAAGAGAATGTGTTATGGATGGGTCGACCCTCAGCTCCTTCCGGTTAGCAGAGGGCTTGGAAGAAGGGATAGATATTAACCATCGATCCCATCTTCCCTTATGCCTTATTCGCCCTCTGCTAATGCCATATCTCCCATTGCCCTGCACCACTTTAATCGACATTCCCCAAGGGTCTGGTTCAGGCTTAAAACTGTTCTCCATTATAAACTCACAATTCCATATAAGATTATATAAAGTGGCTCTAACAGGATTAGTTCAAACCCAATATAGTGACCGCGACTGGTGACAAGGGAATCTATTAACATAATCGAAGGAAAGGGAGGAAGAAAAATTGACAATCCACTTATTGATGATACCGCACCCTAAAACTCTGGGCAAACTCTCCCAGAATTTTCATGTATATGTTAAATTGTATAGGACACAGCACAGAACCCTGAGGAACCCCACAGTCAATGGCCAGGAGGTCAAGCAGGAGTCTCCCAGCACCACCTTCTGAATTCGCCCCTCCAGGAAGGAATGGAGCCACTGTAAAACAATGCTTTCCAGTCCCATCCCAGAGAAACAACCCAGAAGGATACAGCTTCTGAGAGGTCAAGGAGAACCAACTCCCCCATTCAGTTCCCTGCATAGGTCATCCACCAAAGCAACCAAGGCTGTTTCTGTTTCAGATCCAGGCCTGAAACCAGATTGAAATGGATCTAGTTAATCAACAACAACAACAAAAATTATTGTACATCTGGATCTGGGGAAGCCTCTCACAGACCCATCATTCTACATCAGTCACTAAGTGGTTGTGGTATGACTTTCAATAGAAAGGTGAGTTCTGACGAAGGAGATGGGGGGAAATATGATACTATTGTAATTCCATCTGGGATGTCCATCTGGGAGGTACCTTTGGTTAAATCTACACTGCAGAATTAATGCAGTTTGATACCACTTTAACTGTCATGACTCAATGCTATTGAATTCTAGGATGTATTATATTGTGAGATATTTAGCCCTTTCTGTAGATAACTCTGGTGTCACAACAAACTACAAATCCCAGGATTTCATAGGATGGAGCAATGAAAATTAAAGCAGTTTCAAACTACATTAATTCTCCAGTGTGGCAGCAGCCATAGTTCCATTTGGGAAGAACTTTATGAACATATATTGATGCATGATCTTGGCCATCTGTTTCGTATGGTGAACTTACCTTATAACAAGGCTGGGGGTGCATCTGCATTATAGAAATAATCCAGTTTCACACCTCCTTAACTGCCATGGCTCAATGCTATGGGATTCTAACAATTGTGGTTTATTGTGGCACCAGAGTTCTCTGGCAGAGATGACTACTGTCTCAAAAATTATAATTCCCAGAATTTCATAGCAGTTAAAGTGGTGTCAAACAGGATTATTTTTCCAATGTGGATGCAGCCCAGATTGTCAAAAGTGCAAATGGAATAAATACTGTAGGGATCTCAAGGGCCAGGGGCCCCATGTTGCTAGTGCCACTGAATGCAGATATATATGAATGCATGAACACACAAGCACACGTACAGACATACCCTTCTTGTACTAAGAATTTTCTGATAGAGAGCTCTTTTCCACAACCTTGAATTTTCATTGATCTGATATAATCCTGGATCCCATTCTTTTCAGGTAAGTAGACTGAACCTCTCTAGTGAAGAATTCTAAGTACTGTACCATACTAAAAAATGCCAAGATTCTTTTGGATAGAGTTATGACAGTAAAAGTAGCACAATACTGATATAGCTCAACAGTGCAGCGATTACTATTCAGTCACTGTCTGTAAATTCCCAGAATGAGTGAACCAGCCAGTATCCTAAGTAATTAGTTCCATTGTCAAATATCCACAGTATTAGTAATATCTCAGTATCCCTTAGGATACTGGAATTTCTACTATAAATTCTAAGACAAAGTCAGGAAAATCTAATGGGTCTCACTGCCAATTTTTGTCCGATTCAAGTGCATTCCATGAGGTCACTGATGTAATTAACTTGTACATGCACAAAAAAGCCAAGCATAATTCAAGTGTGGTCTGGAACTCTAAGTATGTTTTCCAAGGAGTTTTGCCAAAGTGGAATCCCAGATCCTCCACTGAGACTTAGACAAAAATGGATTTTGGCAGCATTCCTAGCTTCCAAATCTCTGGCAAGAACTGATGATCAGAGTTCCACATGTAACAAATAAGGACTCAAGAAAAAAATGCACTGGGACAGTCCATTAATTAATATCCAGCCAAAGTGACTCATTTAATCAGGGTGGGGTGGAATGTGTGTCCCACAAAATGTTGTTGGACTAAAAATCCCATCAGCCCCAGCTAGAATAATTCATAGAGTCATAGAATCACAGAGTTAAAAGTGGCCTCATGGGTCATTAAGTACCTCTTTCCATGTCATCCCTCAGTCTTCTCTTCACCAAGGTGAACATCCTTTAACCTTTCTGCATGTGTTTTGTTCTCCATAATTCTTCTCATCTTTGTTGCCCTTCTTTGAATCTCCCCCAGCTTGTCTATATCCTTCTTAAAATGAGGTGCTCAGATATGAACAGTACTCCAGATGAGGCCAGTACTCCAGATGAGACCAGCTCAAAATATTGTGGGGCTAATTACTTTCCTTGACTTGGAAACTACACTTCTGTTAATGCAGGCTAAACTAGCATTTGCCTTCTTTATGGAAGCATCACACTGCTTGCTCATGTTTGATTTATGATCAACAATAATCCAAGGTCCTTTTTGCATGCAGTATTGCTGAGCCATGTATCCCCCATTATATAAATGTAGTTTGGGTGTGCATGCTACTCATATACTTCTGAATATCCCAGCATTATTTTCTTCTTGCACTCTTGTGAGGACTGGCTGCAGAAATGTACCTCCTTCCTGTTCATGTTAACTCATGAAAACTCCTAGGCCCTGGATTCTGCCTTCCTGGTTATTGCAAAATGCTAGGCACATTTATTTTACCATTTAAGTCACAGGGAGACTAACATTACACTAAGTATCCTAAATGGAATGCTTTTAGGGAAATTCTAGCTCAAAGCATTTCACCACGAATGCTTTCCAACCCCTGAAGCGATGAAGCCACATTTATTTAGAAGCTAATTAAATCACTACAATCAACAAACAACTGCCAAACAGCCACTGACATCTTACGAGAAAGTGCTTAGTCTGGAACTGTTTTCTGACAGAGGGCAGTTTCTGTCTTCTAATTCAACCCCTCCTGGATGCACACACACCGTTTTTAAGGATATCAGCATGAAAAGGGAATATTTTCTCTCAGGAGCTCATCTGTTCTCACTGCTTATCAGCCACCTGAAGTCAAAAGCCTTTGTTTGTGCCTGTAATCATCTCCTCAGAAACTAATTGTGATGTCACAGGCAGAGGATTATGACTTCAGGGGTGGAACAGACAGCAGGAGGAGGTGACCTCTAAAAAGACAAGGAGGCTCTTGTCATGCAAATCACTCGTTTGCATAAAAAAAGGAGAGAGAGAAAATGCAGACCAGAATAGGAGAAATAAATCCATGCCCAATATGAAAGCCTTTTACAGTTTACACCAAGGAAGTGGGATTATGCCTTTATTTGGAATTCAGAAGAGAGAGGCTTTCAAGCAGTAATGAATTGTTCATCAAACAGAATTTTTTTTAAAATAAAAATAAAAATTTTGTTTGGGGAGGATTGATGAGGATGTTGCCTCACCAGATCATGGTATACACAATTCCTTCCTTTGATAGCTAAGATGGTGGAAATTAAAGTCCAACGTAAAACAGTACAGAGTTATAGTTATCTTTGTTGATGTGTGCCTTCAAGTCATTTTTGACTTATGGCAGCACTAAGGCAATCCAATTGTTGAGTTTTCTTGGCAAGATTTCTTCTGAGGCGGTTCACCACTGCCTACTTCTGGTGCTGAGTATGACTTGTTCAAGGTCACCCAGGGGATTCAAATCCTGGTTTCCCGAGTCCTAGTCCAGTACTCAAAACATCATATGGAATCCTGAGATTTGCAGTTTAAGGAAAAGTATTTAAAATTCTCAGAGAGAATTCTAGTACCTCATGAAACTACAACCCTCCGAAATCCATAGGTTGCAGCCATAGCATAGTAAAAGTGCAACTATAATGCTAGAACTATATAGTCTGAAAAATAAAGTCCTACTGGAGCTGAACAATGATCCATCTATTGAAGAATGGGGAACCTCAGCCCTTGCAGCTGAATCAGGTTCTTTAAGGCCCTGGCCTGTTCCAGCCCTCTTGGTTCCACAGATGACCATTCCCTCTTTCCCCAATACCATATTTGTGGTCTCCTACTTTTTGTATGGTATTCCCCCATTCTTGGAGGCTACAATACCCCTGCTAAGACTTAGTAAGAACCTTTTAATGACTGACCATAAAATAGCAAGACTGCCTGGTCTTGTTATTTCATGGTCATCAAGAAGTTCTTACTGATAATTTACTTACTGGTACAAAGCACAGTGCATTAAAACAAGGGTCACATTATTTTGCCTAAGATGCTGTTTAATGAACTCAACCTGGGGATAAGTGATGGAGGGAGGGAGCAACCTGATGTGGGTCCAGCTGAGGCCAAATGTCAACCTGTGACCACTTCCTCAGCTTTCCCTTCAGCATAAACACCTGACCCCCAAGGGCAATCCAATATCATAGGTTGCTCCCTAGCCAGCCATTTACTGGACATTTACAGTGTCCCCCAGATACAGTGTAGAGTAGGTTTAAAAACAACAACATATGTCTAGGTTCACAAATGCATTGCAACCTATTCTGAAACAGAATTCTGTCCTTGGGCTTTGATTTAGTCCCACATCTTTTCCCGTTATCAGCCGGTCAGATGCACCCGAGAAAGTCAACAAGAAAAAAACAACAGCCCTCTCTCAAATGATCCCCCACACCTGTTATTTTCTGGTAAGCTGCTTCTGAGCCTCGATTTCCCATTTAGTTTTCATGACTACATATTTCTCTCTTTCAATAATATTTCTGCTTCTCTCTTTACGCCCTTTCCTGCTCTCATGCATGAATCTGAACCTCTTGCTGCCATTTACGACTAATCATGGTGTGAAGTCACTGATATTTGTGGTTAGTTCAAAAGCAAAGCTTGCAAATCTGATTCAAACTACAGTTGGCCCTCCACATTTATGGGTTTAACATCTCAGGATTCAGTTATTCATGAATTTGCCATCATGCACTTTTCTGCCATTTATATACTGTACAAGGACTTAAGGCCTTTTACCATTTTAAATATAAGGATGTGCATGCTTACTTACACAGCCAGGCCAAATAGTCCTTGGGCAGCAGTGGATGTGGTGGCAAGTCCTGGATGCCAAGGATGCATTCTTCATATTTCCTCCCTCTGGGCTTTAGAAGCAAGAGACTTCAGACATGATATATGGCATAGGGCAGCAGTGGCAATCCCTGGCCACCAGGCGTGGATTCTTTGTGTTCCTCTCTGGGGAGTCCACCACCCACACACTTCCACCTCTGCACATTCTGCTTTTTAATTCCAAAGGTGGGTGATGGACTCCCCGAAGGAGGAGAACACAAAGCATGTGGGTCTGGTGGCCACTTGCTACCACATTTGCTACTGCCCTGGGAGCACTTTTCATACTGGTTGGACTTCTATTTATTTGTGGTTTTCTCAGTTTGATGAGGATCCTGTGCCTCTAACCCTTGTGAATGTAGAGGGCCAACTGTATGGTGAAAAACTCTCATTCGATTGCAATCACAGTGTAAGGCTAGGACTCATTTTTCTGCCCTTATGTGGGTGATAATATGTGGAGGGGACCGGGATTACAGTCTAATGTTGTAGTATCATGCCTAGAAAGGAAAACATGGCAGCTACCCTAACTAGTAATTAATGTGTCTTCCTGCCAGTGATTTGACAAAAATAGTTTTAAAACTATCAATGGTAGCTACTGGCTCCCATTCAATGGGATGATGAATCCTTTCTACATGGTTCACCATACAGTTGGCCCTCTGCATGGTTATGACCTATAAAGCCCCGTGTGGCTTAGGTCCTGAGTATTTGAGAGACCATATTTTCCTATATGAACCTGCTAGAGCCCTAAGATCTTCCAGGGGAGGCTTTCTCTTGGTCCTGCCACCATCACCGGCTCACTTGTTTAGGACACAAGAGAGATTCTTCTCGATGACTGCTCCCACTCTTTGGAATGCCCTTCCATGGGAAGCTAGGCTGGCCCCCTCCCTACTTGCTTTTCACCAGGAAGCAAAAACATTTTTATTTAAGCAAGCTTTTTAATATGTCATCAAGAGAGGTGGGGTATGTGTTTTAGTGATGTTTTTAACTTTGTATGTTTAATGTTAACTTTATATTGTCTTGAATAATTTTAATTGTTTTAATTTTTTATTGTGAAGTCTTGTTTTTTTTAGATGTTTTCATCTTGTAAGTTGCCTTGGGTCCCTTTCTGGGAGAAAGGCGACATAGAAATTAAGTAAATAAATCAATAAATGTCTGGGTTTCAATCCAATTCAGGTCTGTACTGCAAACCACAAGGTTGTGAGTTCAATCCCAGGGGCTTGCATCCTTCCATAGATCACTAAAATGAGTACCCATCTTGTTGGAAACAATTAGCTTACACATTGTAAACTGCTTAGGGAGTGATTAGTTCACTGCCAAGCAGTACAGAAATGTATTTGCTATTGCTATTGCTATTAAAGGAGTGCTTATTCAAAACGCTGAATCTACATGGGGAATAAGTTAAGACCAAAATCTGGGAGTGCATTCACTATTCCATTGACAGGGACCCACCAGCCACCACTGAGAACTATATATTGTAAAATAATGTCTGGGAACAAATGCCTGGTTTTTATGGTCATCTTCCAATCCCCTGCTTACTTCCCTGAAATAAAAAAATCACAGGGTACCAAGTTACATATGTGTTGAGGTGCACTAAAGGTATGCTAAAAATATTACTGTGCCTTTGACAGGTACTTTATAAAAGGCAGATGTTACTGGAGTTTTCTTCAACAAAATGATTGACAATCATATAAAACTGACATTCTTACATGTTAAAAAGACCTTCTACTATTTTGAGATTTGGATATGCTTCTTTTGATAAATGGTTTAATTTTGCCTTGTGCAATCCTAAGTGTTATTCATGCTGGTTTATCGTTATGCTCTCCCAGCATTCCTCTGACCTTTATGTGTTTTAAAATTGCTGCTAACTAAAATCTCCTTCTATTTTAATCTCACTAATTACAATTATTTCAAGGCACAGCACAGCAGACATAGTGCTCACAGAGAGAATCATACAAAGACGTGAAATAAGAATGCATTCTGATAAGAAAGAAAAGTTGAAATTTTTATCTCCTTGTTTTATTCATACAGGGGTAAAAATAGCAACTTAGGGCTTGTTATAATTCTTCTTTCTACATCTAAAGTAAACAGCAGTATAATCATGCTTGCTGTGGTATTGTTAATTTGCTAGTGTTCTGTGGTCTTTATCTTATTTGACTTCACAACATCCCCATGAGATAGCACTGCTATTTCAATGAAGGAGATATTAGGGATGTGTGAACATCTGAGAATTTTCAGCATTCTTTTTACTGCCCTTCTATGCTATGAGCAGGCATCTGCAACTGTATATGGACATTTCACTTTGGGGGGGGGGGACCTCTTACTCTTCTCTTTTTCCTTCCTTTTTCCTGACATAATTATTGATCTCTGGGTCTTCCTTCTTTACCATCAATGACAGCATCACAGTTGTCTTCCTCTCAATTCTTTTATGAGTGTAGGCTGCTGCCACAGTGCAGAATTAATGCAGTTTGACAGAACTTTACCTGCCATTGCTCCATCCAAGGGTTTGCTAGGATTTGTAGTTTGCTGTGGCACTAGAGCTTTGTGTCAGAGAAGGCTAAATACCTTACAAAAATTCCATAACATTGAGCCATGGCAATTAAATTTCTGTTATACTGCATTAATTCTGCAGTGTACGAAGGGGTATCCAAAGGTTTTAATGATCATCTTTTTAAAAAATTGACAGAAAGTTTGTTTTGATGTGTAGTTGTTAACTTATCTCTATGTAGTCACTATCTAAATTTACACATTTTCCCCAGCGTATAATAATAATAATAATAATAATAATAATATTTATTTCTATTCCGCCCCTCTGAACAAGCAATCGGGGCGGAGTACAGCAGAGGTTAAAACAATATCAAGTTAAAATACCCCTTCCTTACCCTTACCACCCTCCCTTAAAAAAGAATTAAATCACAATGGAGTTAAAAAACATAATAGATTAAAACAGCAATACACAATAGTAGGGAGTGGACCCAGCTTAGGTTGTATGGAGAAAAATGCAGGAAAAGATTTAAAAAGCCCTTAAAACCTAGGTATGGAGCTGGGGATATTCACATTCTCTGGAAAGGCTTGCCGGAAGAGATGCGTCTTTAGGGCTCTTTTAAAGCCTTCTAAAGATGTAATGAGACGCATCTCGTCGGGCAGGTCATTCCACAACTTGGGGGCGACAGCCGAAAAAGCCCTCTGGGAGGTCTGTACCAGCTTGGTCTTCATGGGTTGAAGCAGGTTCCTCCCAGAGGACCGGAGTGTGCGGGGGGGGGGGTTCATATGGGAGGAGGCGGTCCCTTAGATAAGATGGGCCCAAGCCATGACGGGCTTTAAAGGTTAAAACCAACACCTTGTACTGTGCCCGGAAACTGATCGGCAGCCAGTGGAGGGCTTTTAGCACAGGAGTGATATGCTCTCTCCTGGATGTTCCAGCCAGAAGTCTGGCTGCCATATTTTGGACCATTTGTAGTTTCCGGGTTAGGCACAAGGGTAGCCCCATGTAGAGTGCATTGCAGTAGTCCAAACGTGAGGTTACCAGCGCGTGTATCACAGTTTCCAGATCCCTCCTCTCCAGGAAAGGGCGCAGCTGGCGTATCAGCCGAAGCTGGTAACAAGCGCTCCTGACCGTCGCATTCACCTGACTTGTCATGTGAAGCGACGGATCAAGGAGTACCCCCAGACTGCGAACAGAGTCCTTCGAGGAGAGTGTGACTCCATCGAGGACTGGAAGTTGTATTCCCAAACCTGGTTTCGGGCCTGTGACTGTGAGCACCTCCGTTTTGTCTGGATTAAGCTTCAATAGGTTTTTCCTCATCCAATCCATTACCGCCGCAAGGCAGTCATTGAGAGGGGAGACGCCATCTGAGGTCTGAGCAGACGATCTGGTCACGGAGAAATAGATCTGAGTGTCATCAGCGTACTGATGACACTGAGCTCCGTGCCTCCGAATGATCTCACCCAACGGCTTCATATAAATATTGAATAACATCGGGGACAGAATAGCGCCCTGTGGAACTCCACAGCTAAGCTCGATTTTAGAAGAGCAGCTGTCCCCGAGTCTCACCCTTTGAGATCTGCCGGAGAGGAAGGAACGGAACCACCGGAGCGCGGTGCCGCCGATCCCCAACTCTCTCAGCCGATCTAAAAGGATGGAATGATCGATTGTATCAAAAGCCGCGGAGAGATCCAAGAGCACTAACAGGGTCACACTACCCCTGTCAATGCTCAGGCGGATATTGTAGAAGTGTGCAGATTGCATCTTACGAGGGGGTATTGTAAAGTAATAATTATCACCTGGAAGTTATTATGGCATATTGATGAAATTTTGTCAGTCTCATCATTGGTCCCTAAGTGCACGTTGCTGAGAAAATCACCTCACTGCTTCCTTTATTTTTGTGACTGGCTCTGCCAGAAATGACTAAGGTGTAAAATCCTCGTCAGGTGCAATCTGCAGGCTTCTAACATATCAGGTATTTGGCGGGTCAAGATATGCTGGGAAAAATCTATAAATCTAGATAGTGACTACATAGAGATAAGTTAACAACTACACATCAAAACAAACTTTCTGTCAATTTTTTAAAAAGGTGATCATTAAAAGTTTTGGATACCCCCTCGTAGGTGCAGCCTTATCATCCATTTACATCTGCAGTCTCAAATGTATCAGATAATATGCACAGAGATGCCTGATTCCCATGATGATGACCACTGGGGCTGGTATAGCAAAGGGTATGGCAAAGACAAAGGTCTCCAGAGGTGGAGCTAACTACATCTGGTATCCTGTTGGTGTATACCTGTTTGTGCATAAAATTAACACCTGTGAACTGAACACTTCTGGTAATTGCAATACATAATCATACCATGGCTGTAATTATATAAAACTATAATGTGGCAGTATCTTTTATTGAGTGGCATCCTATTCATGGCATACACAGATATAAGTCAATGTTACATTTGTGTATATATAATCTTTGTTTCTGCAGAGGTGTGCATTTTCTCCCTCTTTCTACAGAGACTAAAGTTCTCCTCAAGACCTACCACAGAACTGTTGGAGACACCCAGTGAATAGTGGGAGGACGTGCACAAATATCTATCTATGTCCCCATTGCCAGATATGAAAGGATTACATCAGCAGCTCACAACTCGGAAGGACCCTAGCAGACCTCAGTAGATGATGTCATAACTTCAAAATTGACTATGAATACACAGACAGATGCTTCTGCAATGCAACCCTCTACGCCCATTCTCCACCAGTTTGCTCTGGTCGGTAGGGCTCAGTGGTTGCACAGTAAGTTTAGGGTGTGATAAATTGATCAGTATAGTGTAGTTTCACATGCAGAACTATTAAGCTACACTGACCTATGCAGGACTATGGCCATTGTAATGCACTGTAGAAGAGTTCCTCAGTGGTTGCTTCCATGTCCCCCCCAAGTTTGCCTGGTGCCTTTTCTGTTGGACTTCCCCATAACAGATAAACACATGATTGCAATTATGATCATTGGCAATGAAACTTATTACTAGTTGAGTAATGCATATTCCTACTGGTATGATTTTATTTCAGTTTGTGCCTTTAATTTCAATATGAAGATTTTCACACTTGCCTGCATTGCTGGTAAATCATTTCCCAAACATCCTGTCATGGAAACGGATCTGGCTGAAGTGTTATTCAAACATTGAAAGAGAAGCAGGGAAGCAGGCAGCTTCCTATTAAAGTGAACTTAGTGTTAAGAGGGAAAAAAAGAAATCTGTCTCCTTCTCTGCTTCTCTTGCAATATTTGAATAACGCTGCAGCCAGATCCATTTCCATGACGATTGAGGACTGCTTCCAGCCTTCACACACAGAGGCTTTTTTGCTCTTTCAGCCACCTTTGGAGGACATTTGGGAAATGATTTACCAGAGATGCATGCAATTGTGAAAATCTTCTATGTCTTAATGGCCAATCCTGTTTTGTCATTTAGCAGTATTCTTTTAGATAATATTCTTATGAGCTGACTTGAATCTTAGGCTCACATCCTGTGAGTGACATATACCACTGTAATGCTATTGTACTTTTGATTTTGATTTTTTTATTGCAAAGAAAAAAAATCAATACCTGCCCCACACAATAGACAACACCTCCAGAGGAGTCACCTTTCTCCTACACCCTCTAGTCATTAACTGGACAGTGGAGTGTGGGGAGTTTCAGAAAATCCATTTGGCTAGAATCAGAAGTAGATAGAACCTCCCAGAATTCCTCTGAGGGCTCCAGAGCACAACATTATTGTACACTGGGACACAGCAGGATCTGGGCTGTGTGTGTGATATTCCACATGACCCCAGATGGCCCCTGCCATGCAGTCTGCTATAATCCCAAAAGTGATGGGACATGTAAACACCACACCTAAGTGAAGTCAGCCTAATGGGAATTATTGGGAACAATACCTATAGGAATAGCCCACCAGGTACTATGGGAGTTGCAAATGGGATCATCATCCCCTACAGTAATCAGAAGAACGGGTGATGATTGTCTAGATGTTTCACCTGATGAGCTGGCTATAAACTCCCTTTCCATTTCCCTTGCTTATTGCCAGACTAGATAACCTCACCCCACACAATCCAACGCCTTTGCCCTGTGGCTAATTTTAGCCCTTAAAATCCCTGGAAACCTCCCCCCAGTGTGCTAGTTTGGAGTTCATGAGGACACTATGTCACTGTGACCTCTGAATTAGCTCTGGCCAGTCAGTCACTCAGCGCTTGCAGAATGATTGAGTCTCACACCACCTCAACCAACTGGATCCTGAAGCAAGTCTTTGCTTGTGTAGGTATCTCCATGAGTTCTGCCTCCGTCTATTCAAACCTCCTCCCTTATTTTCTGAGCCTTGTATGAATGTGTTAGTGTGTGTTAGTGACTTGCTGTGTGATTTACCCCTTTAAATAAAATATACTTTAATTGGAGAAGTCTGCCTCTGCATCATTTCTTAGATCCACTGGCCTCTCAATAGCCAACCCCTTCTCAATTTGAGCTAAGTAAAATTCCCCTACATAGATATTGGCTACACTCTCCACTTGCCACCAGACCTGAAATGGCCATGAAGGTGAGACATAGGAAGAAAGTCAATCCTGTGAGAGGTGAGAGTAGGAGATTTATAATAGTTCTGCTGAGATGTAACATTATGATACATTTCCTGCTGTAGGATCTAAACAAACATGTAGTTTTCTATTTAATTCCCTGATTTATTTATAATTCCCTTTCACTAAAGGGCAGGATATCAGTCATATATGATCAAGAATGACACACATCAATATACTAAAGATAAAATCATCATCACACCACCGGTTGCTACCAATCTCAGCAGCCTTAGGCATACCCAACAGCTTAATCCAGGACACTCTTCAACCCTTTATGATAATAGGTAAGATTCTCCTCCAGCCTCCACCAGGTACAAAAGAAAATCCTCCACCAGTTACAAAGGAAGACTGACTTATGCACAGCCAGATCTTGAAAGGCTTGCAGCCTTGAAAGAGCCATACACATTGATAGAACTTCTAATAATCCCTTATCTATGGATCTTCCTAGATGGTGCATACCAGTTTAGATGAGCTGGGAGAGGTTAACTGGGAAAGGTTAAACCACAGACCCTCAAATACCAGGACCAAAAGCTTGTAATGAGCTTTGGCCTGAAATGGTAGCCGCTGCAGAGATCTATGAGGGGAAGAGATATGTATTATTTGTTGTTGTTGTTGTTATGTGCCTTCAAGTTATTTCCAATTTATGCGACCCTAAGGCATAATGGAGTTTTCTGGGGCTGAGAGTGTGTGACTCACCCAAGGTTACCCAAAGGGTTTCCATGGCTAACCAATGGTCAAAACACTACACCATGTTGAGTACTGAAAGACATTTAAAACTACCCAAACAGCACTGTTCTGGATTTAAACCAGAGGGATAAGAGAGCAGAAATCTCCCCCTCTCTTCTGGTTGAGAGAGATGTTGTGGGTCACATGAATGGTATCTCTTTCCTCCAAATAGTAGGACCACTTGTGCTCTTTCTACATACCACTTTAGCTGGCTTAGAAGGTTGGTGGTGTTTGTATCAATAGCATTTCAGGGGACTTGGTAGCAAGGCTTATGGAAGTTTCTTGCATATGTACCTCTAGTTACAGAAAAACAACAACCACAAATTAAAAAATATCAACATGAACAGAAACTTTAGAAAGTTGATGTACCCTAGCATCTGTATGATTATTATTTGCACAAAATAGATTACGAAACATTTACTGGTGCATTATGAATTACTATCAATAATTAAACTAGGCTATAATTGTTACTCTACATGACCAGAATATTTTTTGCAATGCAATTTCTTCCCGTTTACATTGTTTATTTATTATCAGGCTAATCTACCAGCTCAGTAAATAGTTGTGTGATTCAGAAAGATTTCACTATATTATTGCACATCTTTTATTCTGTACTGTTATTAAAATTAGGATGAGGCAGCCTAATATTCAATAAGTGTACTGTGTACTGTGATGTCTGATATTGAAATGATACCATGATTGACTACCATTTTAATTTGAACTAGAAAATACCAAACATGAATCTTCTTATGTCCCCCACCCACTTACCCCAACAGCACCGTACTGCCATAATTTTGTGATCTTGGCCCAGGGGTTAGGCACTTTATTAATTAGTGCAGTCCCCTTTAATATTTCCAGATATAATCTGACAAAGCCATTAAAATATGAATTCTCAAATCATTGTTTTATGTTTAACTAGGGTTTCTGGGTGGTTTTGTTTTGTTTTGAATTACGTATTCTGTGAAATAGTGCTGATATTTAAAATATATGGCTTAATGACATTAGGAAAGACACCACCTTGTAACATTATCAGCGTTCATTCCCTATGTCACTACATGGGGGTCATCCCTGGCTCTCAAGTAGAATTCTGAAATCTCAGGCACTGGAATAGACATTATCTGGAAACTCTAATTTTTGTATGTATCTGTGGAGAGACACTGGCAAAGTGAAATGTTCACAGCAGGCAGTCAGAGACAGGTTGGCAAAAAGTTGGGGTCTTGCCTGATGAGCAGCTATAAAAAGGAGAAGGAACCCGTTAAGAGGGGAAGGGTGTCTATAAACTTCCAGGAGTGCAGATAGACCTGCCAGGGGTGCAATTAGAAATAAGACATTAGCCTTGATGGGATTCAGACTCCCATATAAGGGGGAAAGATTTAAAAGGACAAAAGAAGTCCTGTGAAATTCAAATATTATTTTCTTTGAGAAGTGAAGAGCCAGTTTGGGAGGGGGGAGTTATATCCAATTTATTCTGTGGAATTGTGACTTATGAATAGAACTAAACTTTCATAGGATTTATACTCCTATTGAATGAGCCTTAGTGGAAAGTGTATGTGAAGAAATAAAACACAGTTTGAAGAGTTACTGAAGTCCTTGAGTGTAGTGGGACAAGGTCAATTTGTAACAAGTGAAGTGATGTACACATTGTAACAACAAGCCTTGATAACCAGATACGAAAAGAGATACTATCCTAAGTTCTGTCTGTAAATAAAATTTATCTTCTTCTTGTTCACCAAGGAGTGGCTTGAAGTGATTTATAAGAAACAACATCAAAAACATGCTACCAAGAATATTAAAAACACTTACCAGTTGAGAAACTGAATTCAGTGGGAAGACCAAGGGATAGAGAGATAGTTATGAGGGAAGAGAAGCCTCAAACTACCGGTATTTAGGATAAGACAGGAGAAGAATCCTGTGGAACCCAGTGATCCCAGTATGTAGCATAAAACGTAAGCCTCAGATATTCCAAACACAGTTCAGGCAACCATTCAAAGGCTGATTGTTACACAGTTGATAGCCAGCAGCTAATGAGCAAATCCAGCCACAGAGTAGCTTACAGTTTAGCACTTACTTTACTTTAGTAAATACAAGCCTTACATCCCAAACACAGTTCAGCAAGATCCATGTAAGGTAAACAACATCCAGAGTCAGCAAACATAGTCCAGATTGAGCACAGTGTACAGGAACACAATGGGGAGCCATGTAGTCCAGATAATTTCTGAAAACTCCTGCAGGGTGCTGAGAATTTATAAATCAGCAGCTCAATACAGCTGCTGCTTAATTAATTGCTGTTTCCTATAAATGCTCTGAGACCTCCTCAAGCCCTCACTTTGTTGTCTCTGCTTGGTCTTCTATATTTGCATAGGCAGGACTCTCTGCTAGAGCTGGTACTGCACTCTGGTATGCCTCTGAGACCTGTGGCTTTGGAACATTCTCCTGCTCTGGCTCAGCAGTAAGTCCCAGGAAAGAACCTGCTTCATTATCTGGGTCCACTGCTTCAGTCTCTGAGTTGGAGAGCATGTTCTGGAAGCAGGGCATGTCACCAGATAATTTAAACTTTCATCTACTGCATCTAAATAAAAGATTCTCCTTAGATTAAAAAAAATGGCCTGATGAGAGGCACAAATCTCTCTCTCTCTCATGGTTTGCTGCTACTTCCTGGAATCTGATTTCAACAACTGCATCATCAGACCATGGAATCATAGAATCAAGAAACCACAAGGGCCATCCAGTTCAACCCCCTGCCATGCAGGAACTCTCCATCAAAGCATCCCCGACAGATGGCCATCCAGCCTCTGCTTAAAGACCTCTAAAAAAGAAGACTCCACCACACTCCGAGGGAGTGTGTTCCACTGTCGAACAGCCCTTACTGTCAGGAAGTTCCTCCTAATGTTGAGGTGGAATCTCTTTTCCTGCAATTCGTATCAATTAGTCCTCAATATGACATCCCTTCAAATATTTGAACAGGGCTATCATATCACCTCTTAACCTTCTCTTATACAGGCTAAACATCCCCACTTCCCTAAGGTGTTCCTTGTAGGGCATGGTTTCCAGACCCTTCACCATCTTAGTTGCCCTTCTTTGGACATGCTCCAGTTTCTCCACATCTTTTCTGAATTGTGGTGCCCAGAACTGGACACAGTATTCCAGGTGGGACCTGACCAAAGCAGAATAGAGTAGCACTATTACTTCCCTTGATCTAGACACTATGGGGCTTTTTACATTGGCAAGAAAGTGTGACCTGAAGTCGCATTTATCTTAATGCTTAGCAGCTACATAGCAAGCCCCAGGTGTGCATTAAAAAAGTGCAGAGCTGCTACACTGAGGGGTGTGGGAACGACTTATCTGAGGTCTTTTTTGTGGCTCAGCAGTTACATGGGAAGCTGTCAGAACACTACAAATACAGGCGGAGCTGCTACATGGGCAGCAATAAACGCGGCTTTAAACTGCGATTTTAATTTTTTTTTCCTTGCTGGCTGCGAATTGCGCTGTTGCGCTGTTCGTGCCGCCGCGAACAGCGCTATTGCGAGGGTCGAGGCTTGAACTGTGCTATTGCGAGGGTCGAGGCTTGAACTGCGCTATTGCGAGGGTCGAGGCTTGAACTGCGCTATTGCGCTGTTTGCGGCTGCGAATTGCGCAGTTTTAAATGATTTAAAGGGGGTTTGGGAGCTTTAAAAAACTGCGCGGTTAAACCCCAGCTTTTACACCTGGAGGGCATAGAACGTTTTAATTAGGAGTGAAGTCCACACCACGCATGCTCCCAACCCACGATCCATTCTGATTCGCACCTGCAGCACAGCCTTTAAATGGGTGCCTTAAGGAAACAGAGCCCCATTTAACTGCACAATGGCATCTTAGCGTTTTGATGTACTAGCGCTATAACGCACTTTTTAAAAAAGTAGTGGGGCAACCGAACTACTTTTTAAAGGCGCGTTTTTTCCCTTAAAACGCCAAAATGGCGTTTTCATGGCACATTTTCCCATTTTCTAATGTAAAAGCTGGGTTTTCAAGCAGCCTTCATGACACCTCTTTTTGCCAATGTAAAACGGACCTATACTTCTATTGATGCAGCCTAAAATTGCATTTGCTTTTTTTAGCTGCCGCATCACACTGTAGACTCATGTTCAACTTGAGGTTTACGTGGACTCCTAGATCCCTTTCACGTGCGGTCTCATTCAGCCAGGTGTCCCCCATCCCATATCTGTGCATTTCATTTTTCCACCCTAAGTACAGAACCTTACATTTCTCTGTGTTCTATTTCATTTTGATAGCATTGGCCCAGCTTTCTAGTCTATTCAGGTCATTTTGAATTTTGATCCTGTCCTCTGGGGTATTAGCTACTCCTCCTAGTTTAGTGTCATCTGCAGATTTGATAAGTATGCCCCCAATTCTGTCATCCAAATCATTAATAAAGATATTGAATAGCACTGGGCCCAGGACAGAACCCTGTGGGACCCCACTTGTCACTTCTCTCCAGGATGAAAAGGAGCCATTGTAGAGCACCCTTTGAGTGCGGCCAGTCAACCAGTTACAAATCCATGTAACGGTTACCTTGTCTAGTCCACATTTTGCAAGCTTGTTTGCAAGAATGTCATGGGGAACCTTGTCAAAGGCCTTACTGAAATCAAGATATACTATATCTACAGCATTCCCTTCATCTACCAAGCTGGTAATTTTATCAAAAAAAGAGATCAGATTTGTCTGGCAAGACTTGTTTCTCTGAAACCCATGTTGGCTTTTTGTGATTATGGCATTCCCTTCTAAATGTTCACAGACTCTCTGCTTAATGATCTGCTCTAGAATCTTTCCTAGAATTGATGTCAGACTAACTGGACGATAATTGTTGGGATCCTCTTTTTTTTCCTTTTTTGAAGATGGGGACAACATTTGCCCTCCTCCAGTCTGCTGGGACTTCTCCTGTTCTCCAGGAGTTCTCAAAGATTATTGCCAGTGGTTCTGATATTACATCTGCCAGTTCTTTTAATACCCTTAGATGTAGTTCATCTGGTCCTGGAGCCTTATATTCATTTAGGTGAATCAGGTATTCCTGTACTAATTCTTTACTTATTCTGTGCTGAAATTCACCTATTCTGTCTTCTGCTCCATTAGCCTTAGGTTGAGCACCCTTTGCCCTTTCTGAGAAGACTGAAGCAAAGAAGGTGTTGAGTAATTCTGCCTTTTCTCTGTCCCCTGTTAGCATTTTGCCATCTTCTGCATGCAGTGGCCCAACCGTTTCATTCTTCTTCCTTTTGCTGCGGACATATCCAAAAAAGCCCTTTTTATTGTTCTTAACCTCTCTAGCAAGCCTGAGTTCATTCTTCGCTGTTTGAAATTCCGCCTTTTGAGGAACTCTCATCCATCTTTAACTCCTTTCTCTTTTAGCATTCTTGACCATGGGATCACCCCCAGTATTTCTCTAATATTATTGAAACCAGCTCTCCTAAACTGTAGAATGCGTGTCTGACTATGCCTAGCTTCACCTTTCCACTGTATAACAAAGTCCAGGAGAACATGGTCACTCTCACCTAAGGATCCCACCACTTGCACCCCATCAACTAGGTCTTCCCTGTTGATTAAGATAAGATCTAAAATGGCTGATCCCCTTGTTGCCTCTTCCACCTTTTGGACAATGAAATTGTCTTCCAGGCAAGTGAGGAATTTTCTAGACCTTGAAGATTTGGCTGAGTTTGACTTCCAGCAAATATCAGGATAGTTGACGTGCCCCATCACTACTACATCTCTCTTTTCTGACTGTGTGGTCATCTGTTCTAGAAAAGCATCATCCAGTTCCTCCATCTGACTTGGGGGTCTGTAGTAGACTCCCACAGTAGCATCCCTGTTGTTTCCCTCTCCTTTAATTTTTATCCAGATGCTCTCCACCTGGCTCCCAGTATTGATTTCCTGGATCTCTTCACAGGTGTAAATATCCCTGACATATAATGCTATTCCTCCTCCTTTCCTGTTATTCCTGTTTCTCTTAAAAAGGTTATATCCCTCTATTTCTACATTCCAATCGTGAGACTCATCCCACCAGGTTTCAGTGATGCCTATCATATCATATTTCCCTTGTTGTGCTAGGAGTTCAAGTTCATCCTGCTTATTTCCCATACTTTGTGCATCTAAGACCATGTGTCCTCTTTTCTTGTTGCTTTTGCACTTTTTTTGCTTCCTACTGTTGGGTCCTTACACTGTTTGCCTTGTTCCCTCTATGTCAGTTTGACTATTTTTTCCAGCCGTCTTGCCTTCCAGAATGCTGTCTCCCTTTCCCACATAACTCAGTTTAAAGCCCTCCTCATCAGATTCTTCAGACTGTTGGCAAAACAGAAGTCCCTCCTCATGGAACCGCAACCTAATCACAGGCTAAGACCAATCACAGGCTAAGTCAGATGAAGGCAGAGATGGTGGAAGTGACAGTAGTAGGTAGTTCCAGTGTCTTTGAGCCTCTGTGAGATCTTGAATCAGGCACTTACAAAAGATTGCCCCACGTTTGGTTGAACAGTATTCCAGACCAATAGCTCTGCAAATCAGCTATACCTTATTCTTCCATCAAAAGTAAGTTTGCCAAGCTCATCTTTCCTTAACACAGCTGCAAAGGATACTGGAAAGACAAGAGATCTATCACTTTGTAATCACTGCAATGCTTCTGTTGCTAATTATAGTTTGTTTTGTTTTACTAAACAACATTTTGCACCAGCCAGGATTTTTTTTTTTTGTTTCTTTCATTTATTTTGCATTTGTCCATTTTGTCTGTTAAATGTCCAAGAGAATTTGCTGACAAGATCAGTGTGACTATATTATCCAATCACGCTTATTCTAATGACTGGAAAGGAAGATTACTATGAATATGTGCTTCAGATTATATTTAGAACCATCTCAATGGGGCTTTTAAAAGACTGGCCAATCAGGACTCAAAAATAGTCTCCCAGAGGAGAAATTTTGACATTGACATCTTCACTGGATAATCTCCACATGGCTCATTGATTAAACCCTGTCAAAGATTTGTGCAGTAAATGTGCAAGGAAAATAAGAGTTTACCCCATTGTCTGTAAAGTCTTGCATACACCACATGATGGGAGATAAAGCACAACTGAGTGTTTTGTTTTATGGTATTGGCTTTGATGTGGCAGCATGATGGTGAAAGAAAGGGAAAATATTCAGCACAGTGCTCCCTTCTAGTAACAAGCTTGTTAAATTCAGGCTGGGATGGGCAAAATGTAGATCAGGTTGCATTGGTCTTAGGCTGATATCCAAGTGAAAAGCCCTTTCATTGTACCTATGCTGGATCCTAAGCATGGAAAGGAGAGCAGAGACATCCAGGAGTGACTAAAATAAGGCTGTCAATAGGGCTTCCCTTTGTTTTCCCTTGCTCATTCATGCAGCCTTTCCAGCCACTGGCTCTTCCCATGGTGGAGGACTTTTCCCTCTCCAGGTGAAGGCAGATATCCACAGTTCATGACATATGAGGGGAGAAATAAATATAAAAACATGATGCTAACACGTTAGAGGAAGTAGAGTAGAGCCAGCGTGACATAGTGGTTTGAACATTGGACTATGACTCTGAAGACCAGGTTTTGATTCTCAGCTTGGCCATGAAACCCACTGGGTGACTTTGGACAAGTCATATCCTGTCATCCTCAGTGGAAGTCAATGGCAAACCTTCTCTGCACAAATCTTGCTGAGAACACCCCATGATACAGTCACCATGTCAAAAATAGCTTGAAGGTATGCAACAACATCAGAGTTTTTTGTAGGTTTTCAGGCTATGTGGCCTTGTTCTGGAAGAATTTATTCCTGACATTTCACCTGCATCTGTGTCTGGCATCTTCAGAGAATGAAGGGCCACTTAGTCCAAAAAACCCACAAAAAAACTATGGATGCTGGATGCGAAAGCCTGCAACTTCACAACAACAACAGAGTTAGAGAGAATAGAGTGTGTGGAGCATTTCAGAGGAGGAGAAAATCTGGTTTGGGTTTTGAAGAGCTGAGAGTGTGGAGAGAGTTCTTGGTTTGAACCAGGAGGGTTACTGTATACTGTGGGCATAGAACCATCATGAGGCTAGATGTTTATTTTATTTATTGTATAATAAATCTTTACTGTTCTTATTTTCTACACCTCCTGACAAGATGTTTTATTTTATTAACTGTTAAGAAGAACTGTGTGAGCAAGTATGGTGTAGTAGTTTGAGCATTGGGCCATGGCACTAGAAATTAGGATTCAAATCCTACTCAACCACAGAAGACCACTGGGTGACCTTGGGCAAGGTACACTCTCTCCACCTCAGAGGGAAGCAAAGGCAACCCCCCCCCCAAAAAAAAATCTTGGCAAGAAAACATGATAGGTTTGCCTTATGGTAGTCATAAACTGGGCATGATGTGAAGGCATGCAATAACAACTGCAACAAGAATTGTTCCTGCTTTGCCACAGTGAATCCACTGATCAACAGTCTTTTGTCAAGTATAGCACTCACTCTGAGACTCAAGTATGAAATCCAGGGAGGGGGCCTGGGGTGTAAAAGGTGAAATACAAGAGTCCAAGGGGTGGAACTGTGGGCCAGCCTGAAGAGGGGTTTCATCACACATAGCACCCTCTTTTAACTGAACCTTGATTGGAGGCCAGAGGATTTAATTCCTGAGACAGTCCTCAGAAAATGTGGGTATAGAAAGTGTCGGAGTATGTGTGAAAGGAATGACAGTGCTTTGCATAATGGACTTTGTGTCTCCTCTTTAATTTAAGGAAGCTGGTGTCCAGTCAGGCTTGGCAACAGCAGGACAGAGAACAGCTTGCCAAGGAGGTATCAGATGCCTTCTTACACCATCTTTGAAATGGTAAACTGTTCCTGCTTTGGTGATTTGCAGCAGATTGTCAAGGGTTTATGATTTCCTGTGGTTTAACCACAACAACAGCAAAAACCATTTAAAAAGTGACAGTTTCCCCTAAATTAGGTTATCAAAATGAAGATACTTAAAGAGAGAAGCAGGAATGGATTTGTGTGTGATAGTACTGAAATCTAGAGATGTAAATCTTTGCTCATTTCATTTTTGCATACAGGATGGAATAAATTCAGTTTTTCTCCATGTGGGAGAAGGTTATAATAGGGTTTTTAATGTAATATTTTATTTTTCTTTCAACATATTTTTGATATAAATGAATCAAGGACTGATTTTGACACACACACAAACATTTTTTGTCCACACAAATCAGTCATGATATGAAAGGATTGATTTGTCAAGACACACTTTCTTATTGAGGACAAAAAAAAAGACCTTTAAAAAATATCCCTACTTCATATTCAGTGCAAGTAAGAATGTAAGAAATGCCAGGACAGATCAATTGTTCACAGGTCTAATATCCCTCACTTCTGAGTGTATGTTTTTTAGATATATATCTTCCCACTTCCCTTGAGCCACAAGTTTGAACTAGTAGACCTCCATATTCTACACGGTGCATTTAGCCCATCTGAAATTTGTTCATTTGTTCTGTGTTTTATATGTACCCCCTTTAGTGTCTCAAAATTCCAGTGCATACTATTTTCTAAAGTAGAAATAACTATAAGGAGTGCAGAATCATTGCCCCCTGCCTCTGTCAGGCATGTATTCAAGGTTCTATTTGCAAAGTAGTTGAAAAATATAATGCTAAACCTATGAGCCATGCCATACAAAAAGTAAGAGTTCATATCAAAAATATAAGGGGAGGACAATTTATTAATTTCCTAACTTGGAAATGGCAACTCCTTTTAAAAGTATTTAGATATCAAACATAATTCAGTCTTCTGGACTACAGTACTAGAGGTGTCCAGCAAAAAAATTAAGTAACTCACTAGTTTACAAATCACAGGAATTGATAAGGAGCAGGAATGGACAAAGTGTAACCAATAGACTGCATGCACTACCCCTGGTCTGTTTTTGTGGGCTTTGTGGTACCCTGGGGTCATTCTTTTACATACTGTTGGCTCCAAAAATGTCCTCTAGTGAGTATAGAAGGCATTTTGTCCATGTTTGGAGGCCCCCGGCCCCCACCATGGGGTCCAAAATAATTTCTGCAACTATTTTCAACAACAATTGCCCCCACTTCTGCAAAAATGTCTTCTATGAGGTGAGAGGCACATATCTAGCATCTTTTGTGGCACTCTAAGCCAATGTAGTCCAGGATAAGCCTTTTTTGAAACTGAAAGTAAACAATAACAAACCCTGTTAGTAAAAATGCCTCTCCACCCCAAAACATGAAAATACCTCCATGATCCTTAGAGGAGTAAAAATAATTCTTTCTTTCTTTCTTTCTTTCTTTCTTTCTTTCTTTCTTTTTACAGGAGCAGTTGTGATGGAGGGCTGTGACCATCCAAGGTTTCCTGAAGAGCTAATATGGTCTTCTAGATTTTTCATATCTTGAATCAAATATTGATCAGAACAGAGACTGCGATTAAAAAAAAAGAAGACTAGGAATGTGAAGGGCAGCCATGAAAGAATTAGACAGGCCCCCAAAGTGTAAAGATATAGAAATGAGCACCAAAGTTAGAATCGTCCAAGTGATTATATTTCCTGTCACCATGTACGGATGTGAGTACTGGATGGTGAAGAAAGGTGATAGGAAGAAAATCAACTCATTTGAGATGTGGTCCTGGAGAAGAGTGCTGAGGATACCATGGAGGATCAAAAAGACAAACAAATGGATCCTAGAACAGATCAACCTTGAATTCTCCCTGGAAGCCATGATGATAAAACTGAGGCTGTTGTATTTTGGCCACATCATAAGGCATAACTCATTAGAAAAGACAACAATGTTAGTGATGGTAGAAAGTAATAGAAAAAGAGGAAGACTGCATGCTTAGACTCAATCAAAGAGGTTGTGGGGCTCAATTTGCAGGATATAAGCAGAACAGTGGAGCATAGATGTGGGGGGCAGGGCATGATTGGAGATTTCTCATCCTCAGAGCTGCCATGAATTGGGATCAACTCAAAGGCAGGGGAAAAAAAAAACTCCCACACTTGTCCATCCCTGAGGTACAGCCATTTCATTTAAGGTGATGTCACCCTTTTGTGGTTGTAGTGTAGATACAACCTTTGTTCTTATCCACCCATTAGCCTGGTACTCGTGGATCAATTTAGTCTGCATAATTCACAAAGATCACATTCCTCTACTATCCCTTGTTCATCCTTAGCATCACCTCTCTATGGCAATCCTGCCTGAAGCACTCTTGTTGTGCTCCCATGACATTGTCTTTCATAATTGCTACAAACTATAGTTGTATCCATGGGGAAACTTCCCTTAAATAGCAATATTGTACATAATTTCTAATTAGGAAACCTGGGATTGAGTAGGTATGAATATTCACAAGCTCTTCTGTCTTCACCCCACCAAGAGTTCCTCTTAATGGCCTTGAACAATATGTGGTACATATTGTTGTTTTTGTGATTGACAAATTAACAACTCAGGCTTTCGTGTAATACAAAAAGCAATAACACAAGTATGATTCAGAAAAGCACAGGCATTGGGGAAATAATCTGTCAAGTTATTGCTAAATGAATTTAGAATGTTATTTTATCATAATAAGAGTCAAATAAAACAACTGGAAAGCCATGAAGGATGCCAGTCCTTCTGCTATGATGTATGCAGGAGCTGGCCTGTTTCTTAACAACTGCATTACTCGACAAAGCAGCATTACTTCTTTGGCCAAGAATTTTTTAAAAAGAGAAAAAGATGCAAAACATGAGTCTGCTATCTTAATTGTAGCATCTCAGATATTAGGCTGTCAACATGTGCTGTATCTTGGGTATTTGGAAGACATTGGTTTTAATTATGAGCCATTCTCTTTACCGTGGTTTTATGCTGTCAGCATTTCCACGTCTCAAGAGGCTAAGGAGGATAAACAAGTTGGCTTTACTGCATAACAAGATAGAACATTCCTTTGGTTTGAATCCAGGTCTCCAGCTGTTAAGGGAAAAAAAGGTAATATCTTGGAAAAGTTGTATTCCCACCTATGCGCACATTCTAGTTATACACACGTGAAGGTTTCTACTTGCTTGGAGGTTTGCAGGTTCAAATGCACTTACATCTGCACAACAAATGGAGCATCTATGATCAAATGAAAAGTTTGTGCTATATAAATATATCTATACATTTATAGACCACTTTTAACATCCTCATTTTGTTCAGCTGCATAGTCCTGCTCAGCTGTTCAAATGACTCATGTAAGGATGAAAGGGGGTGAGAATGTGTGCTGACTTTGTCTCTCCTCTGTTGCAACCCTTCTTATTTTCCAGGAATTAGAGGTGAACATGTTTCAGGGTTCTAAATTGCACTGGGAACCTCCACTCATAAAAAGGAGTGCATGCTGGAGATATTTGTCTCTAATTCATAGAGTGCAGTGGGGATCACGAAGGAGATATGAAACAGGGAGAGGAAGAAATTTGCCATCAAAATCAACTTGGTTGAAGTACCATTTCTCCTGAGGCTTCTTCCAAGAAATGGGATACCTCTCCTTATGCATTTACAAATTTGTGAGGTTTATGGGACATTCCAAAGATATGAAGTATGCAGAAACTAATCTACATATTTTGAAATACAATTGTCTAGGATAATATAATATTGAAAAAAACTGCACATAAACAATGAGGAAAAATTGTATAATCAAGCAAACTGTGCAAATAAATGCACAAAAATCAGGAAAAAATATATTAAAATGGTGCATCTTTCAATGTTGGGTGGGGTGTGGGGTATGTGAGCCATAACCCTGCCTCAGAAGATAAAACTATGAGATATAGTTATGACTGTGTTTTGTCTACCTCCTACCAAGCACCTATTTTCATCAGCTAAAGCTCCCTGAACCTGTCCATTTCCTGATTGATGGAAAGCAAAGTGCAGCAGACAAGTATTCATCTATTAACCTATAGATGGACATATGGTGACAGGCAACCTCTTGGGGTTTCTTCAGAGGCCCCTGGAGATGATGCCACTCCTTTGCATCCAGTTATAGGAAAATAGCTGGATATTCATCTGCTGCTCGCTCCATACTCCAGCAACCAGGAAATATCTGGTTGGGAGGATTTTGGTTGTCCCATGAGTGTTAACTACCACCATAACCAAAGAGGTGAGTTCCAACTTATGCCATTAAAATTTGCCAACAGGGTGCTGGCCAAAGTCACACAGCCTGATATCAAACAAGAATGGGAAGAAAATTCAGACAGCATTTGGTGAAATACAATGAATTTGAGACTCAGGGATTACTAAAGCCATCAAGAGAAAAAAAATAGTACAGTGGTCCCCCAGGTTACGAATACCCCGGGGTACAAAAGAGCCAGGGCTGGAAAAACGGCCCCGGCTTGCGAAAAAAACCCGGGGTACGGAAAAAAAGCGCCGGCCCTTTAAATTTGCCACGCGGCGCTACAAACAAAGCAGTCCCCCGGGTTACGAAGACTTCCGGGTTACGAAAGGTAAGCTGGAACGGATTACTTTCATAACCCGGGGGACCACTGTACAAGTTTCTCATTGAATACTTGTTTCAGTTTAGTCACACATGACTTCTACCTATCCATTTAGACTTTTAAAAAAACCCTCTATCAATTCCCCATAAAAATCTCACTAGCCTTCTGTGGACAGGACAGAAGTGTATTTTACATTAGGTGATTCTAACTTTGGTGCTCATTTCTATATCTTTACACTTTGGGGGGCCTGTCTAATTCTTTCATGGCTGCCCTTCACATTCCTAGTCTTCTTCTTTTTTTAAATCGCAGTCTCTGTTCTGATCAATATTTGATTCAAGATATGAAAAATCTAGAAGACCATATTAGCTCTTCAGGAAACCTTGGATGAATTTTACTGAAATTTTAAATGTTTTTGTCTCTGAGTTCCTTGGGTCCCTATGAGGAGCAAGGTGGCATACAAATGAAATGAAATAAATAAATAGTTTGGAATACCAGTATGCAAAGGAATCTTGTAGCACTTTTGAGACTAACTTTGTGAAAGAAGTTGTTGCATAAGTCTTTGTAGACTTGGTCTACTTTTTCAAATAATATAGACCATGTCTATGACAGTTTATTCTACAACTTTTTTCACACAATTAATCTCAAAGGTGCTACAAGATGTCTTTGCATAGAAAGAAAGTATTCACTCTTGTTTTGGGGCTATTTGTTCTCTCATTTTGCCATCACTTATCATGCTTACCAATACCTGTTCATCCACATAATAAGCCCTTTACACAATATTGTTCCTCAGAACCCACCATATATTAGATCAATTGATGAACTGGGTTTTTGTCTCCTAGCATGGTCTACTAAGATATGTGTGATGTCTACCAAGGGAACCCTGTTTGCATGAAAAGGTAAGCTGAGTGCTTACTGCACAATAAGCTCCTAAGTGAATGGAGTACTTAAGTACATATTGCTGTGTGAGTTGAGATTTTTCTTTATGGGCATTTATTCACACACATACACACATACACACACCTCAGGAAGGTGTGAACAGAAATCTTGGGTGCAATCCTATTTTCAAAATAAGGGTTCAGCCAAACAACAAAAGGGACTGCTTGAAAATCTAGGCACACAATGCCTGTTGATTCCCCTGTCTACATGCTTACTGACACTGGTGGCAGCTAGTGACTTCCATGTTGATGGGGTGGTGAATCTACTTTGGATTTTAGTCCAAACTGAAAAGTACTATCTAAGGTTTGTTGTTTTGTGTGCCTTTAAATAATTTCTTATTTAAGGCAACCCTAAGATGGATCTATCACAGGTTTTTCTTGGCAGAATTTGTTAAGAAGGAGGTTGCCTTTGTCTTCTTCTGTGGTTGAGAGAATGTGATTTGTCCAAGGTCAGCCAGTTAGCTCCCATGGCTGAGTAGGAATTTGAACCTTGGTCTCAGTATCCTAGTCCATCACACAAACCAATATACCATGTCTCTATCCAAGGTGCTGAATCCTATCTGAAAAGTAGGTTCAGCACCTTGAATAGCTTCTTTCTAATCTGGATTAAACAAAAGGAATCGCCACTGTACTGATGTGAAAGCCAAATCTAATACTAGTTGACATGCCTAAGAAACTAAAAAAGTTAATGAAATGGGACTTTGCTTTTCAGAAGCCATGTGGAGTCTTCTTCAGTTTCTCTACGCTGCATGCTCGATAATTTTATCTTAAATAATGTTTTCCACTAGTTTACCCAGAACAGACATTAAGCTTTAAAAAAATTTTGAAATCTCTCTGGATACCATTTTAATTGGACACTTTAGAGGCCTGTAGTAGAGAGGCTGATATTTAGTTCTATTAAATATCTTATCTTATGCTAAATTATATTATTCCTTCAATACTCTTATCATTTTAAAAGACATTCCACTAACTTTACCTTTCTTGGGGATTGCATTAAACAGTATTCTTATCACTACTATGTGGAAAGCATAAAAATAATCTGAAACAGACCAAACACTGGAGAAAGAATAAAGGAAATGATTATTCAACAGCTTGAATATACAAATCTGGGGGTTTTGACACTGATCAATATCATCTTACTGCATCACTCTGAGATATCTCAGAGTTCAGATAATGGACTTTGTCAGATCCAAGGGGAGATTGCAAAGGCTTTATGCATCACTCCCATTTCATGACAACAAAAAATGTAGTAATCCAACAGTGTTTATAAAGTTTATTATGGATACTAAGTAATTCTTGCCTCCTCCCAGACAATAAATCTGCAACAAAATCAGTGGGATGATTGTGCGTGTGTGTGCATCCTGCCAAGATTTTGATAAATGATCTTTTCTCATCCTCCACTTCCACAATGTGATACTTCATATGTCATCCACACCACTTCTATCAACCCCTTCCTGTTTTATCACCAAATGTGCAGTTGTCTAAGCCATTCAAATAAATGGTGTTAATGATAAATATGTGAAAAGCAACTGACTGAGTCACTGGCTGCCAAGGAACATTTTCTAAAATGGTTTTTACACTTACAGCGCATGAGCCTATGCATGTCTACTCAGAAATAAGTTAGATGAGATTTATTCTCAAGGAGAATTGTGTATAGGAGTGCACCTTTTCAATGGAATCTGATACATGCCTATTCAAGTTAAGCTGCACGAAGTTCGGAGAGACTTAGGTCTGAAACAGAAGGCCATAAAGGGACAGTTTAATGCTGCCCCTTTGAGTGCCAAATCGGGGCCATGGCAACTGCATGCAATGGCCCCAATCTGTCATTTTTCCTGCCCAAAAAGAAGTGGGAAAATGCCACTCCCTTTTGGGATGGAAAAAGTTGACCTTTCCACCGCTGCAGGGTTTTTTTCCACATTTCTGTGGTGCAGCACATGTAAATGTCATGCAGCAGAAATGCTGTGATGCTGCTCACTGTGTGGTCAGTGGGGAGATGTGACGCTGGCTTGAGGGTGTCGTTGGGACATATGGCATGTGTACGCCATGCCCCCATAAAACTCCAAAGTCGGCACTTTTTGCCTGTTTTGAACCTTAGTTTCAGGTATGTGAAATTAGAACCTGCAACCCTATTCCATGTATCTGGGATTTAGTCCTGCAGAACTCTGCATGCTTTGAATGGGGATGTTTTTATCAAGAGCTAGTTATATATCTTCTTTATTCAGATAACTACTTGAACTAAACCCAACTGCTAATGCCAAGTAGAGTAGTTCAATGAAAACAATTGCTCAATAGTAACTCAACTTTTATGTAAGTCCAACTGATTCAATGGGTCAACTCTGTTAGAACCTTTGCATCCCACCAGATTTCTGTGAGAACTGAACATATACACAACAATAACTGCTCTAGAAAATGTATTTGTAGTTGCAAGGCAAAACATAAAATAAAAATCATGGCCATGAGTGAGTGGCTTGTTTAATAAAGATGAAGACTTGTTCCAGCTTTTAAGTAGATGCACATGGTAGATAAATGCTTTCCCACTGGCCATTATCCAGAGAATGTCAAGACTGATAAAGTATCTAGCAGAATTATTATCAACTGCCACAATAAACCACTCAATGGATTTTGTCCTCAGCCTGCCAACATTTGGAAGGCCTCTTCAAAATGGGCCAAATCATCAGGTGGTCCAACACATTCCTTCCTGGCATCTTCATTGTTTTACTATGTTCTGAAATCACATTTCTATGTGAAACTGGATCATGATCTCATAGTGTAAAAAAAAACCAAAACCCACATGTAATATTGTTATTGCTATTGCTCAATGAAGAGTCCACATACTCTTCACATATAGCCACCAGTATAGAAAGCACAGGCAGTATATGGCATATAGTAAAAGGTTTAACAAGCTGAATGTCTGCTGGCTTCAATGCTAAGCACAACTGCTGTGGCATTGATTAACCTAATTTTTCTGTGCTTTTCACTCTTGCTGTGGTGATAAACTGCATTAAGTGAGCTAGACAAAACCCAAAGAGGCATTTATAATAATGGGTACCAGGGTTTTAGACATGAGGGGGTGGACCAAGGCAGGATTTAGCCTGAATTAGTGGCAGCTATAGGAGATGGGGAAAATGTCTTTCTTCTCTTAATCAGTGCTTTTAGACAACAAAATATAGGCATGATTGTCCTCTAGTTGTGCTTTTTAAAATTATCCTCCAAAAGAGCTCTGTATATTTTGATCAGGTTTAGTGCCAGGTAAGGCAGGGCTGACTGTCCTTCTCCACATGTACATGACTATTACTCTCCTGTGCAAGGTGGGGAGGGGGGACTTGGATAACTATGTGGGGACATCCGATTTGTAACTCCATTTGTTTTGCTATGTGCTTTCTATTCATGTCTAATTTATGCTGACCCTAAAAAAACCCCTATGAAATACATGGAGTCACCATAAGTCAACAGGAGAATTGAAGGAACATACACACACGCTCCCAAGCAAGATGTGTCCGGAGAAGGTTTGCCTTTGGGTGAGGCTGAGCAACTATGACTTGCCTTACGTCACCCAATGTGTTTCCATTAAGCAGAAACCTCCCAGCATTCTATTCAACATAAAAATTACTACACCACACTGGGTCTTTCTGTAATTCTAATCCACATGAAAATGTTGCTGAACATGTTTGAGCTGGAACCATTCTGTAGGAAGTATGACTACATGACTCAGTCTCATTTTTTAGAAGTTAATTCACCATCTTAAAGAGTTGAACCTATTAGCAGATTGTGCCTATTTATTTTTCTGCTTCACAAGCATGAGCTTTAAGACACGTTAGCAAATATTTTGCCAAGATCTCCTTAATCTACATAAAGGCCAACTGACAAGAGCCTCTTCGTAAGGTAGTATGCTTATCTGCCTGCTGATCTCTCTGTCTATTTCTCTGAAGCTTGAACAATGGTCATTAGACCCAACCTTTACATTTGAGATATAGACCTATAATTATTTATCTATGGTCTAGTAAATAGGGAATATAACTTTGCTGAAAAAGCCTTAGTCTTACATGGATAGTTTTCTTCTTCTTCTTCTTCTTCTTCTTTGGTAATATTCTTGTCAAGTTTCTTTTGGACAATTTGCCAGCAAAAATTTAAACTTTTGATCTTTTCTTTTGAAACTCTGAAATAAGGTTCATTTGGTTCTTGAGAGTTCTGTTTTATACAAAGAAATGGAAGAACCCCTTTAGTTAACCTTGTTTCAGAAGCTGCTGAGTGTCATTTTGAAGAATTATGAAGTTTATTGGTTGTGTGTGCTACTGTGAAACTAGACAAAAGGAAGAGGTGTTACTTCATTTTCTCTATCGTCCCTTCATTCCTCTTCCAGTAAGGTAAGATTCATTAAAAAGTACATCACTGTGCCTTTGCTATATTGCTCTTGGTCTCTCTGAAGCAATTTGAGAGCAGGGAACAGCACCCAGATGCCAGGCTTTCTGTTCTTCCAGCAGAATCTCATCTAGATATTGGCAGTCATTTTAACCAACCTGGGCTGTTTAATTGCCTAAGATTAAATCTACATGAGGGCTGTATCCCAGCTCCTCTGCATAGTATTCTGCCCCAGTTTGACTTTACTGCCTTTACTCTCATTACTGCCATGTGTATCTGCTTTAATCCAAACTGAAATCAGTTTGGATAGCCACATGGGGCCTTCATCAAGTAGTCACATCAGTACAAGGGGGTATTTCTACTGTGTGAATGTTTTCTCTGTATCAGTTTATGTCACATAACTGCACTGGCTATGGGATGTTATTTTGCATGCGCATATTAGCATAATCAAATAACTTTTCACCGTTTTTTGTTGTTCTGATCACCTATATCCACTCCCATTGGATTAGATGCATATCCAGTCAGTTATGTTAGCTCTCACATGTATTACCTTTAATGTTTTGCCTCATTATTTAAATTTAATTCCCAGGAAAGCAGGTGTAAGATTAATGGCATATGGTACAATATTATATGGGTCTACTCAGACTGAATTCAATAATACTTACTCCCAGAAAAGTTGTTCGTAGAGAGCTCCCCTCCTTGTCACCCTACTCAAAAGGACATTGAAAGGCAAGCAAAGATTCAAAGATTCACATATGTCCAGCATTCAAAGAATAAATTAAGAGGAAAAATGATGCCGACCCTCCCAGCCCTTCCTGTGTGAGCAAGGGTCCATGGGACAGTCACCACCTACAAACCTTGTTCCCAACCCTCATGGTGTCCAAATTGAGGGTCAAACTACATGATAAAAAAATGGAATTTTTAAAAAATCAACTTAAAGTCCTCAAACATAAAAAAAAAATCAAGTTTATTTTCATGTCAAAATAAAAGCAAAATCATATGTTCCAACAGGACTGTGGTCTAATTTGCACTGTAGAAATAATGCATTTTAACAGTACTTTAATTGTCATGGCATTCTGAGATTTGTAGTTTTGGAAGATATTTAGCCTTCCCTGTCAGGGTGCACTGGTGCCACAACAAATTACAAATAACATAATCCCATAACATTGAGCCATAGCAGTTAAAGCAGCATCAAACTGTGTTATTTCTGCAGTGAAGATGGAGCCTGAGATTGAGGACACATTATTTTGCCAGTGTATTTTTCGCCTAAGAGAATAGTAAGAGAACCATGTTCTATCATTGTTAAAAAAAAAGATAAGCAATTCTTTGACTAGGCCACAGTATGATGGGAGCTTGGTTAGAAGCCTAATTAGGCATAAGTTTCATACATAAGAAATTGCTGTTTTTCCTTTTTTAAAAATAAAATTTATCAATTCTTTCTCTATAATATTGCTAAAATCTGACCATTTCTTTTGGCCTCTCCTGCCAAGATTCTGGTCCATGCACTTGTGGTCTCGCAACTGGATTCATAGATTCATAGAATCATAGAAACTTAGAGTTGATAGAGACCAAAAGGGCCATCCAGTCCAACCCGCTGCCATGCAGGAACTCCCAATGAAAGCATCCCCGACAGATGGCCATCCAGCCTCTGCTTAAAAACCTCCAAGGAAGGAGACTCCACCACACTCCGAGGGAGTGTGTTCCACTGTCGAACAGCCCTTACTGTCAGGAAGTTCTTCCTAACATTGAGGTGGAATCTTTTCCCCTCAGTTTGCATTAATTGTTCGGAGCCCTGTTCTCTGGAGCAGCAGAAAACAAGCTTGCTCCTTCCTCAATGTGACATCCCTTCAAGTATTTAAACAGGGCGATCATATCACCTCTTAACCTTCTCTTCTCTAGGCTAAACATCCCCAGCTCCCTAAATCGTTCCTCATAGGGCATGGTTTCGAGATCCTTCACCATCTTAGTTGCCCTCCTTTGGACACGCTCAAGTTTCTCCACATCCTTTTTGAATTGTGGTGCCCAGAACTGGACACAGTATTCCAGGTGGGGCCTGACCAAAGCAGAATAGAGTGGCACTATTACTTCCCTTGATCTAGACACTATATTTCTATTGATGCAACCTAAAATTGCATTGGCCATTTTAGCTTCTGCATCGCACTGTTGACTCATGTTCAACTTGAGGTCTACATGGACTCCTAGATCCCTTTCACATGTTGTCTCATTCAGCCAGGTGTCTCCCATCCTATATCTGTGCATTTCATTTTTCCACCCTACGTGCAGGACCTTACATTTCTCTGTGTTGAATTTCATTTTGTTAGCTTTGGTCCAACTTTCTAGTCTATTCAGGCCATTTTGAATTTTGATCCTGTCCCCTGGGGTATTAGCTACTCCTCCTAATTTAGTGTCATCCGCAAATTTGATAACTAGGCTCTCAATACTGTCATCCAAGTCATTAATAAAGATGTTGAATAGCACTGGGCCCAGGACAGAGCCCTGTGGGAAACCACTGGTCACTTCTTTCCAGGATGAAAAGGAACCATTGTTGAGCACCCTTTGGGTTTGGTCAGTTATCCAGTTACAAATCCATGTAACGGTTACCTTGTCTAGTCCACATTTTGCAATCTTGTTTGCAAGAATGTCATGGGGAACCTTGTCAAAGGCCTTACTGAAATCAAGATATACTATATCCACAGCATTCCCCTCATCTACCAAACTGGTAATTTTATCAAAAAAAAAAAAAAAAAAAAAAAGAGAGAGAGAGAGAGAGATCAGATTTGTCTGGCAAAACTTGTTTCTCTGAAACCCATGTTGCTTTTTGTGATTATGGCATTCCCTTCTAAATGTTCACAGACTCTCTGCTTAATGATCTGCTCTAGAATCTTTCCTGGAATTGATGTCAGACTAACTGGATGATAATTGTTGGGATCCTCTTTTTTTCCCCTTTTTGAAGATTGGGACAACATTTGCCCTCCTCCAGTCTGCTGGGATTTCTCCTGTTCTCCAGGAGTTCTCAAAGATTATTGCCAGTGGTTCTGATATTACATCTGCCAGTTCTTTTAATACCCTTAGATGCAGTTCATCTGGTCCTGGAACCTTATATTCATTTAGTTGAATCAGGTATTCCTGTACTATCTCTTTACTTATTCTGTGCTGAAATTCCCCTATTCTGTCTTCTTCCCCATTGTCCTTAGGTTGAGCACCTTTTGCCTTTTCTGAGAAGACTGAAGCAAAGAAGGGGTTGAGTAATTCTGCCTTTTCTCTGTCCCCTGTGAGCATTTTGCCATCTTCTGCACGCAGTGGCCATACTGTTTCCTTCTTCTTCCTTTTGTTGCGGACATATCCAAAAAAATCCCTTTTTATTGTTCTTAACTTCACTAGCAAGCCTGAGTTCATTTTGCACTTTAGCTTTTCTGACTTTATCCCTTTATATATGTGCTGGCTATTTGTTTGAATTCCCCTTTGGTGATTTCCCCATTTTTCCATTTTTTATACATGTACCGTTTAAAACTTAACTCATTTGTAAGTTCCTCAGTCATCCATACCGGTTTCTTGAGACATCTCCCATTTTTCTTCCTCATTGGAACTGTCTGAAATTGTCCCTTTAGTATCTCCCTTTTGAGGAACTCTCATCCGTCTTGAACTCCTTTCTCTTTTAGCATTCTTGACCATGGGATCACCCCCAGTATTTCTCTAAAATTATTGAAATCAGCTCTCCTAAAGTCTAGAATGTGTGTCTGACTATGCCTAGCTTCTCCCTTCCACTGTATAACAAACTCCAGGAGGATGTGGTCACTCCCACCTAAGGATCCCACCACTTGCACCCCATCAACTAGGTCTTCCCTGTTGGTTAAGATCAGATACAAAATAACTGATCCCCTTGTTGCCTCTTCCACCTTTTGGAGGCAAGTGAGGGATTTGTTAGACCTTGAGGATTTGGCAGAGTTTGACTTCCAGCAAATATCCGGGTAGCTGAAGTCCCCCATCACTACTACATGTCTCCTTTCTGATTGTGTGGTCATCTGTTCTAGAAAAGCATCATCCATTTCCTCCATCTGACTTGGGGGTCTGTAGTAGACTCCCACAGTAACATCCTTGTTGTTTCCCTCTCCTTTAATTTTTATCCAGATGCTCTCCACCTGGCTCTTCACAGGTGTAAATATCCCTGACATATAATGCTATTCCTCCTCCTTTCTTGTTTGTCCTGTTTCTCTTTAAAAGGTTATACCCCTCTATTTCTACATTCCAATCATGAGACTCATCCCACCAGGTTTCAGTGATGCCTATTATATCATATTTCCCTTGTTGTGCTCGGAGTGAAAGTTCATCTTGCTTATTTCCCATGCTCTTTGCATTAGTGTAGAGACAGCAAAGACCATGTGTCCCCTTTACTTGATGCCTGTGCATGTTTTTTTGCCTCCTATTTTTGGGTCCTTGCACTGTTTGCCTTGTTCCCTCTATGTCAGTTTGACTATTTTTTCCAGCTTTTTTGCCTACCAGACTGCTGTCTCCCTTCCCCAGATCACTCAGTTTAAAGCCCTCCTGATCAGATTCTTCAGACTGTTGGCAAAAACGTTTTTGCCAACTGGCATGAGGTGCGGCCCATCCCTTGCTAGAAGTCCTTCCTCATGGAACCACAGCCTGTAACTTCCTTCTGGCGGGGCTTCCTCTTTTTCATCTCCATCCTTTAATTTTTGTCCATCATTCAGCTGCACGCATTATCATATCTGCTCAGCACTTTTATCACATTTCTCCTTTATTGTCATTCTTCTATTGGCTCCCCCTCCATTTCCATATTTGTTACAAACTTCTGTTGATGACTTTTAAAGTGCTGCATGGGCTGCCCTCTCCTTATATACCAGAGCTTCTTTCTTCTTACCTCCCCACGTGTGCTCTCTGTACCACTAGTCAAGTATTGCAGTTATAGCCAAGTATTTTCACTGCTCCATCCTGGATCCTGGATCCACCCCTTTTCACTTGCTGCCCCTCACTCCTGGAATTTCCTTTCCCATGATCATAGTTCATACCCTCTTTAACCATCTTCAAAACTGAATTAAAGACAATACTGTTCAGGGAAGCATTCCCAGATATTACATGATTGTTATACAATGTTATTCTAATTTGTTGTCCGCTATATTTTATTGTTTGACTGTTAAGATGTATTAATATGTATTATGTTTAATTATTTTCATAGAATATACATCAGAGCAGGTTTATTTTATCTGTTTTAATTGATTGTATGTACAGTGCTCTGTAGATTTATAGTACTTTATAAATAAAGCATAATAATAATTATAATAGACTGAACTTTAAAGTTCATTATTGACCCCTTCTCTCCTCATGAATACCATATGTTTCCTAGCCCAGACAGATTTGTATGCTTGGAAAAGGAGGGTTATGCAATATTTCATATAGCAATGGACCTTCCCATCCATGCAGGTTTGGCTCTGCCCTACTCATTGGATAGATGGGGGAAACACTCATGTCCCATATTATTCAGTGGGTGGTGTCCACATCAGTGAACACACTGATACAGCAGGCTCACTGGAGAAGCATTTAGGCTCCCTTCCAAACCCAACTTAAAAATCCAATGTGTTCAGAGGAGGCCTTGCTTCCATGTAAAAGATCATGGGATCCTGGCCTCCAGATTAAAAATCAAGAACTATCTGGATAGTCAAGGCACTGGACGGTATTCTGTTGTCACTATGGGTGAAAAAAATCCTGTTCATTGTAGGAGAATACAACAGCAGCAGCAGCAGCAGCAAAAATTAGTTATCACCATAAGTGCACGCTTCTGTAACAATCCCTCTCTATCTCTAAATCAAACTTCCATTACATTACTCTTCTATTCACAATTCAAATCTTTGTTTTTGTTTTTTGTTTTCTGTATCAAGTTCACTGTTGCTGTTGCCTCTACATTATTTTTTTAAAAGAAACAAACTGCCTAAATGCTAATTGTGAATACATTTCCATCTCCAAGCCAAGTCTCTGCACTTTGTCTTTCTAAAGCAAATTGACAATAAAATTAAACAAATTGAATTTTAACTGCTATAAATAATTCTCTGCTAGATACTCCGCACGCAATTTGTGGGTCTGTGGAGGGATCTGCTTAGAGGTCTAAGCCTCAGATTTGAAGTATGACATCTCAATGGAACAGAAATACAAATGTCAAGATCTCAACTGTTTGATGTTTCCAAGGTAAATAAGCTGGCTTGGAACAGATGCTTCAAAACTATATTGGTCTTTTGGAATGTTTAAGTCCAAATTTGAACTATGAATCATGTACAAAACTTCAGATTTGCACTTCACAACCTTTTCGCAACATGCAGTTGCTATACAGAATGGCCATTTCCCTGCCCCATCTTTCTGCCCTGCCAGAGGAAGTCTATCCTAATACTTGCTGATTAAGGTGGTGGGGCTAGCTGGACTTTGAAAGACAGTAGGCTTCTTAGGGTTGTTGCTCACATCCCTACCTTTTTTGATCAATGCAGCTGTTGCTGGTTGTTTTGGGACACCATAGTTATTTTCCCCTTCTCTGCTGGAGCATTTCAGCAACAAGATTGTTTCTATATACAGTACCTATATACAGGGGGTGTTGCCTTGGTGCATAAAAACACCTTGTCTTTAACCAGGAACCATGTTCGTCAGACTTCCTATATCGAGTGTATTTACATGACCCTGAAAGCTAGAGACGGTCTAGGGATTCTGTTGGTCTACCAGCCACCCCGTGCGCTAACAGATTCCCTTAACGAGCTGACACAGTTGGTCTCAGAGCTGGTGTTGGAGTCTCCGAGGCTCTTAGTCCTGGGAGACTTCAACATCCCCTTCGCGGCCAACAATGTTCCATCTGGTGCAGCTCGGGAATTCATGGATACCATGACAGCCATGGGCCTGTCTCAGCTTGTCACGGGTCCAACGCATTTTGCGGGGAATACGCTTGATTTGGTTTTCTGTATGGACATGGAAGCTCCGTGGGCGGAAATTGCCAACATTTCTGCCCTGTCATGGATGGATCATTTCCTGGTGGAGGCGCGCATCAAGGCATCAACCCAGATCCCCCCCGGGGGTGGCGGACCTATTAGAATGGTCCACCCTCGAAGGCTGATGGAACCCAAGAGGTTTCAAGAAGCCCTAGAGGGGTATATGGTTGGAACTGACGGCGATACTGTTGATGCCCTAGTCAACATCTGGGATACGGATCTCTCCAGGGCTATACACAGTATCGCTCCCAAGCGCCCTCTCAGACCTGCTTCTAAAAAGAAGCCCTGGTATACAGAAGATCTCCGGGCCAAGAAGCGGGCTCTGCAACGGCTAGAGCGCACCTGGCGGAGACACCAGCGCTTATCCGACAAGACTCTCCTAGACCACCTTTTGAAGGACTATGGAGAGGCGATACAAGCAGCTAAGAATTCGTTCTATGCTGCTCGTGTTGCGTCCGCGGAGTCGCGTCCAGCAGAGTTGTTCAGGGTAGTGAGAGAGCTAACTCAGCTCCCTCCTGCCCCGAACCAGATCCTTGAACCCACCAAGGACTGCTGTGACCAATTTAACAACTTCTTCGCGGATAAAATCTCTCGGATAAGCGAAGGTCTCGACATCAGTGTTGAAGCAGAATCCAGAATAGAGGCGTCCAGAGCTTCCGTGGACTTGGTTGTACTGGATCAGTTTGAGTCGGTCAGTACCGAGGATGTGGACAAGATCCTTGGAAGTCTTAGGAAGACAACCTGCTCCCTCGATCCCTGTCCCTCATGGCTAGTAGCACAGGGGGGACCGGTCGTAACTTCACTGTTACACCGGATCATTAATTCATCTTTGAGGGAAGGGCAGTTTCCTAACAACCTTAAATTGGCCACTATAAAACCTATACTGAAAAAGCCCTCCCTCGACCCCCTGGTTCATAGCAATTATCGGCCAGTTTCGCTACTGCCATTTTTGGGGAAGGCGATCGAGAGAGCGGTTGCATTCCAACTTCAATCGATCTTGGAGGAAACGGATTTTCTAGATCCATTTCAAACCGGTTTTCGGGCGGGCTATGGGGTTGAGACTGCCATGGTCGCCCTGGTCGATGATCTCCGTCTGGGCATTGACAGGGGTAGTGTGTCCCTGTTGGTGCTCTTGGACATCTCAGCGGCTTTCGATACCATCGACCATGGTATCCTTCTGGAACGCCTGGCAGAGGTGGGGATCGGGGGCACTGCGCTCCAGTGGTTCCGGTCCTACCTCTCCGGGAGGTTCCAGATGGTGCAGCTGGGGGACGTGTGCTCCGATAAGAGGGCCCTCACCTCTGGGGTCCCTCAAGGAGCCATTCTGTCCCCCATGCTTTTTAACATCTACATGAAACCGCTGGAAGAGATCATCCGGAGACATGGGGCGCGGGTTTATCAGTACGCTGATGATACCCAAATAATCTTCTCTATGTCTCCGACTGACGCAGTGACCAGGGATGGCGTCGCTCCCCTTGTGGCCTGTCTGGAATCGGTAATGGACTGGATGAGGGAAAACAGACTCAGCCTGAATCCAGAGAAAACGGAAGTACTTGTGATAGGTTCCCCCGGCCCAGGATTGGAGGTGGTTCCACCTGTCCTAAACGGTAGGACACTGTACGCAGTCTGGGGGTGCTCCTTGACTCGTCGCTCCATCTTACTTCTCAGGTGGATGCGACGGTCAGGAGCACCTGTTTTCAGCTTCGGCTGATACGCCAGCTGCGTCCCTACTTGGACCGGAGGGACCTTGAAACAGTAGTACATGCCCTGGTAACCTCTCGGTTGGATTTCTGCAACGCGCTCTACATGGGGCAGCCTTTGTATCACACTCGGAAGCTACAATTGGTGCAGAATATGGCAGCTCGGGTGGTCACTGGCGCTCCCAGGGCCGCCCATATAACACCAATATTGAAAGATCTTCCGGGCTCAGTACAAAGTGCTGGTTATCACCTATAAAGCCCTATATGGCTTGGGCCCAGAGTACCTAAAGGACCGTCTCTCCTCATACAATCCGCCCCGCACACTTAGATCTACAGGGCAACAACGTCTAAGAGTTCCAGAGGCTAGATTGTCAATAACGGCGAAGAGGGCATTTTCTACCGCGGCCCCTAGCCTCTGGAACTCGCTGCCTACGGAGCTCTGCTCAGCCGCCTCCCTCAATCTGTTTAAAAAAGGATTGAAAACCTTTTTGTTTGAGCTTGCCTACCCCTGATTCACTCCCCTTACTGCTATTTTATACTTCCCTCACCATGACTGGACCCGATGTTGTTTTCATAGTGCTGCCCTGGCTGATAGTATATTATTATTGTGATATTGGATGTTTTAACTTTTATATATGTTTTAATCGTTTAATTGTTCACCGCCCTGATCTTCGGAAGGGCGGTATAGAAATAAAGCTTATTATTATTATTATTATTATTATGTATGTTCATCCACAGAATGTAGGCTCACAGCTGATATGTACAACTTAGATGAGTGTGGGTAGGAATCTGTTTTAGACCTTGTGTTTCTGGCAGACAGGTCTGACATTTGGAATCTCTTTAAAATAACTCTCTTGTAGGAGTTGTTTAGCGCACAGCATCTGAGATGCAGCCAGATATTATCATATGCATTTTGCTGCCGATTCCACCTCCCAACCAAAAACCAGCTCTACCAGCCAATTTGCAAAAGCGGGAGCTTCCTGGCTTTGCAAATCAGAATTTGGGAAGGCAGGAGGCGGCATCAGCAGCCAAATGCATATGATAATATCTGGCTACATCACAGAAGAGGATTCAAACTCGGCAAGGTAAACCAGATTATTTAGCTGTGCACTACAGTAAACTCCATAGTTGTGACTTTAATTGCCTTGGTAGGCTTCAGAATGGTAGACAGCGAGGAGATGTTTCATATTTAGAAATTAACTTAGACAAACTTTTAATGTTAGAAATAAAACGTATTGTAATTATTATTATTATTAGAACTGAGCTTGTTCAAAGAGAAAAGCACTCCAAAATCACCTAATCACGCACAACACTTGTTTAATCTATGCATTAGTAAAAAAAAAAAAAAGAGGCTTAATTTTTATTTTATTTTTTGTGAGTATGGAAGGGCAGATTCAAATTCAGATAATAAGTCAAACCCTATACCGTACATCCAGCAGGAAACCCACACTCAGTACTTATGCATAATTAATTTAGCCTTAATAAGAACATGTATCTTTTTATCAGCCACACTGTCATGGGCACACACATGGCCCCATGGTATATTACATTCTGATAATCAGTAAACTAAGTACTATGGTCCCACATTTGGTAGAATATGCCTTCTTCTTCATAGGTCAAAAAGATGTGCTTTAATCACCAGATGTTCTTGTAAACCAACCTCATAACCACAGCCACTTTGCAAAATCATAGATGGGAACATTAATGACATTTACTCATTCATTCATTCATTCATTCAATTTACTAAATTAATTTTCCACATTAACAAAAGTGAGCCAGTGTGGTATAATGGTTTTAGTTGTGGACTCTGGAGACAGGGGTTCAAAAGCCAGAACAAGTTATAGAAATTATACTAGCTGCAAATATACTAACCAGATGAAAACACTCAACAGAGTGAGGTTTTTTTCTTTTTTTTCTTTTTTTTTAAAAAAAACAGAGTTAAGGTATGAGAAACGTCATGTCCTGTACAAGTTATATCCCAAACAAATCCTGAGTATATAAACCTGTTTTATATTTCATGTGAATGTTTTAATGATATTGGTAGAGATGGAAGAAAGAATGAAATGTTGCTATGTACATGGTTTGAAGACATTAAGGCAATTAATAATTTCATCTTCTGAAATTCAGTGGTGGATGATCTATTTCTAAGCATTGCCCTAGATAAGAGATCATTTGAGATTTTTTTGAGTTCCTTAGAGAAAGAACAGGATATATTAGTACCAAGTCCAATATTTTGCACAAAGGCTTTCTGTTTTTTGTTTTGTTTTAAAAAAAAAAAAAAAAAACCAAACAAGGAGTAAGTTGTGGAAACTGGATGGTTTGGGGTAGGCAAAATTCACTGTTGCAGGCAGCTATGAGTATTACACTGAAATAGGGGGATTGCTTTCCCCCAGTCTTATATTTATTTTTTATCTATTATAATATACACATAAAGATACATATCCAGCTGATCAGCAAGAGGTTTAAAGTGATAAATCATCAGTATTGAAAATACAGCTTCAGACGAGGACTCAGCACTGTTCTGGAGCAGAAACTCCAGAGTAAATGGCAGAAATGCAACTTTAATACAATACTGTTATTTATGCACATTTTAAGAGATTGTGGAACACCATGTAAATACAATAACAATATAAACCCAATGGCATGTGCATCTGCACAGAGACATCTTACCTTTGTTATAGTAACAAGTTTCCTTGCAATAGTCTCTGTAGAGTTACAGTCTGGAAAGAGCAGAAAAGAGCTTGTAGGAGGCTAGCCACTAACTCTATTGAATGTTTTGAAATATACAATTAACTAAAGTGACTCCAAGTAAAAATGAGGTTAAATGACAAGTTGATTTTGCAGCAATAACAATTATTTCTTAATTAAAAAGGCTGAAAAAGATAGCAGCAGAAATCAACAGAACGGTCTATCCAAGTAGTTTTTCAAAGTAAAAGAAGGGAAAGCATGGAAGCTAAAAACCCTTCTCCTAACCAATCTAAGGGGGATTGAGTTAAACTTAAGGTACTACAGGCTAAAACATGCACAATGGATTTTCTCACCCTCCAACATGAATAAGATGACTGGAGTAGGGAAGAATGCCTGCAAAGAAAGAGGGAAGTAGTTCTAAGAGAAAGCAGCAGGTCAAAGGCCTAAAACAGATAGGCCAAAAGGTGTGGCTTCTGGCTGCTTTGGGGGTGTGGCATGCAGATGATGTATGCCCTTGATGTGGCCGGAAGCCACTCTAAGGCTGCTTAAGATGGCCCAAAGCTAGCCCAAAATGGAATGCAACAGTGATTGTCTTTGACTGTGGCATCCAGTCACAACAATTCCTGACTGAACTGTTTATCTTTTTTGCTGTCCATGTATGCTCAGCACTCTTTTCCACCATCACATTGCAAATGAGTTCATTTTTTTCCCTATACACTTTTTCCGTTGTCCAAGTCTCACATCCATACATGGCTTGGGTGATTCTGACTTTAGTACTCAGTTATATGTCTACTGTATCTAATAATGCAGACTAAAATAGCATTTTTTATTTTTTTTATTTCATTTGCATTTTTTGTTGTAGCATCACACTGCTGGCTCATATTCAATTTTTAATCAGCAATAATCCCAAGATCTGTAGTACTGATGAGCCATGTATCCCCCATCCTATACCTCTGCATTTGGTTTTTGTATTTGTCTCTATTGAATTATCTCTATCATCTGCAAACCAATAGCCCCAGGACAGAACTCTGAGGAACTCCACTCAAGACTTTCTTCCAGTCTGAAATGTAACCCTTGCTGATGATTCTTTGACCATGGTTTTCCAACTAATTATGGATCCACCTGATGGTGCTTCTATTTCATATTTAATCAGTTTTTTAAACAAAACATTATGGGGGACCTTATGAAATGCTTTGCTGAAATCCAGATAAATTACATTTACAGCATTCCCACCATCTGGCTAAACTGCTGACCTGATTAATCTTATTTCTTTCTTTAAAAAAAAATCATGTTGGCTCCTACTGATCACTACACTGTCATCAAGATACTGCATTGGCTTTCTTGGCTGCTACATCACTTTAATGTGTTATCAAACCTGAATTTACCAATTGCTGAAATAGAGTGCCAATTGGAGACAAATTTCGCTCCATCTTCTACAATTGCTAAAGTAAGAATAAAATTTCCTTGACTTTTGCAGTTCAGCTGTTCTGCTTATGCAAAAATCTAAGAACAAAAACACATAGGGGGGCATTGCTAGAGCAAGTGAAAGTTAAAGGATACATTGGATGTTATGTAGGATATTTTTCTTTGAAGGCCTAGAAACAACAGACCATATTTTGTAGTGGTTCAAAATTCTGCATTCTTCAGAAATACATCATTTGAAAATGTTCTCTGACAAATAAATCTAAACTGCTTAAACATCCATGCTGGTATGCACATCATAAACATTCATAATCCCTTGGGTAAATGAAGAGAGTGGGGAACTGGGGTGGGTGACTGTGAGGGGTCAGGAATGTCTTGCAGATGCTGAAACTAAACAATGGAAATGTTTCCTAGTGCTGAAAAGTTAAAAACACACACACACACAAAACTCATCTATATTTCTCTTTGTAAGTTACTGCCAGTTGTGTGTGCATTCCTTCCTGGTGCAAATGTATAGAGCCTTCCTGCTGGTGAGACCAGAGGAGTTTCTTAACTTTTCTGATACTCATAAAATTGTCTTAAAACTTAGTAGGCCTTTTGTTCCACAAAGCAATAATTTCCAAACTTTTTATTGGTGTTTATGGCAGCCTCATGGTTTGCAGTAATGTTAAACTTTGCATATTAAATGGTAGCATGTGCACACATACACACACACTTTCACCTTCTTCCTTTCACAATTTCTTTGATAGAAACTCAGTAAATGCCTCCACTAATTAATTTATGTTTAATTTCAAAAGACAGGCCAAATTGAGCATAACACTAGTGTGGTGTAGTGGTTTGAATGTTGGACTATGACTCTGGAGACCAGGGTTCAATTCCCTGCTCAGCCATTGAAAGCCACTGGGTGACCTTGATCAAGTTATAGATTCTCACCCTCCAAGGAGGGCAAAGCAAAAACCCCTCTGAACAAATCTCGCCAAGAAAATCCCATGATGGGTTTCCCTTGAAGCTGCCATAAGACAGAAGGGTCATAACAACGAATTTTCAAGGAAAGGGATCATACTTCAGAAACCATGCTTTTCTGGTGTAATGATTTGAAAACAGGACAAAAACATTGTCAAGTCCTCATTTGGCCATGGACCTGATTGACTTCTGCCACTCACTGTCTCATTATTCACCCATGTCACAGGGCTTTTATGAAGAAAAATTTACAGAAGGACTGGATCTGATGCCATGAATTATTTGGAGAAAAGGTGATGCAGCAGCCAAAGAAGCCAATGCAATTCTGGGCTATATCAACAAGAGTGTAGTGTCCAGATCAAGGGAATTAGTGCTACTCTAGTCTTCTTGGATCAAACCTCATCTGGAATATGGTGTGCACTTCTGGACACCAGAGCGGGAACACATACAGAGAAAGGCAACCAAAGATGGTCAGTGGTCCAGAATCCAAACCTTATGATAATGTAGGGTGTTGTTGTTAAGCAACAACAAGGGAGTTAGGCATGTTTAGCTTGTAGAAAAGAATTCTGAGATATGCAGAATTCTCAGAGGTGGCTCTGGTGGAACTGACCACGACCATGTTTGCAGTGGACCTCCACTGCTTCTCCTATTGTGCCATCAGAGGTTTGGCATTCCATCATTTGACCTCACCTCTTGGTCCTGAAATGAGCACAGAAATTGCTCCTCTAATTTACCCTTATTGAATAGGAAAATGAATTGAGGGTGATAATTTTTGTCACCCTAATTAAGCAGATTTGAACTGTTGCTAGTGTTTTCTTAAATTGTTCTTAGTAGTGTGTGTGTGTATGTAGTTTTTCAGTTATTGGCTATACACATATGACAAAGACACCATCTCTTTGTGTGGACACTAAAGGTTTATTTCAAGACAGAGGCTTGTTATTATTGGCCATCAAGTAAACCTTGACTTTTGAAGATCATATCAATAAAAAACCTTCAAGATCCCTGGCCAATCACTCCCCTACTCAGATCTTGAAAACTCAGGACTGTGGCTTCCCACCTGTAATATGGGCGCCCTCCCCCCAACTACCTTTCACTTTACCAAAAAACTATCATCTTTTCCAGTGAGTCATAGCATCTCATGATATGTCCAAAGAACATCAGTCTCAGTTTAGCAATCTTGGCTTCTAATGATAGTTTGGGCTTGATTTGCAATGAGGCCCATTCGTTTGTCTGTAGCTCTCTCCTCCAATACCACATTTCAAATTGCAGTCACAATTCTAGGTAAATCTACAAACTTTTTCTGTTCTGGTCATAAATAAATTACTTGTCTCAGCTTAAGTAGATTCATTGAATCAACTGATAAATGGTAAGTAAACACATTTATCTCATTGGTTCCATGAGTCTACAGTAGCAAGGATTAGCTATTGAATTTAGGCCATTAGTATATATTCCTATCAGTGTAAGAGGATGCACCTGGTAGAAAACAAGATGTTTCAAAGTATCTGAGAATATTCTGCTTTTATTCTAATCTCAGTTGATGCATTTAAGTGACAGCAGATAAAAAGCTGCTGATGGAAACCTATCCTCAAAACCCCTATGTGTATTCTGAAACTTCTTATAGCTCTTCATCAAAAGACTTTGCAAAACTGTTTTTCTCACATATGTGGAGTTGTATCTTTGATCACTCAAGTGATTACATATTTGAAACTAAATACTAAAGGGGAAAAGGAGCCTGCAAAAGTCCCCTGACTCTTGCTACCAGCTTGCTTTATTTAGAAAATCTTCTCACTTACTCAAACAATTCCCACAAACATGCCAGGTATTTACAGTTAAGCATATAAATGTCTGAGATGAAGAAACAACGTTCATAAATTCTTTATGTTCGAAGCTATAAAAAGCTTGCAAATAAAGCTTTAGTTTTACCATTTCTCATTGGCTCTGTTGTGGACTTCTGTTTCTGACAGGGAATGCAAACCATATTTTTTTTTCCAATAAGAATAGCTAACATTAAATCAAAAGGCTAAACTGGGGCCTAAATCTTATGATTTACTGTAATTAGCTGGATTCATCGAGTCGGTTGGATTTACATACATGTTAACATACCAATTTAAAGGGTTCACAGTACTTGTATCATAAATCACACTGTGGAATATGAGGCATCTGACAGAAAGAAAGCAGACTTTGAAATGTTTTTGACTTTAGTTGATGGCTCCACACTCCCTCGGAGTGTAGTGGAGTCTCCGTCCTTAGAGGTCTTTAAGCAGAGGCTGGATGGCCATCTCTCGGGGATGCTTTGACTGGGGGTTCCTGCATGGCAGGGGGTTGGACTGGATGGCCCTTGTGGTCTCTTCGAACTCTATGATTCTATGAAACTCAAGAGCTAAGGACTGATGTAGCTGATAAGGAACTTCAGGAAGATGGATCCTCAGAATTGAGAAACACAGAGGAGACACCCCCATACTTTATCTTGTAGTTCATTAACAAGTGTGGGATCAGTGTCAAAGGAGTCAATGGGTGGGTACAGACCGGCCCTTTCTGGTGCCCTCGTCATGTGCTAGGCTTGCCTCAGAGCAGAGCTTACACATGCTCTACAACTCTAGCACATGATGAGGGTGTCAAGGTGGTGGTGGCCTGTTTACATGGGTGCCGCAATCATAAGCCCCGTGTGGCAACAACATGGAGAGGTGCGTCACTTATGTAATGAGTGTGCGAGTATGTCACTTATGTAATGAGTGTGCGAGTGCCATGGCTGCGTGCCACCACAGCTTAAAAAGAACCTGCTTTTTGTAGGTTCTTTTTTCACCAGCGGCTTTTTTGGCCGCTGCGGCTTCCCTCCGGCAGAAAAACAGGTATCAGGAGGGTGCCCTTTTGGGGCAATCTGTACAGCCCCAATGTCTCTGGCAGAAGCTTAAATGGAAAGTACAAAACAATTAAACACCTGGCAATTCAAGATCAGACAGCTATAAATCTCTTAGCAGGTGTGGGAGTTCCTGTAGAATCATAGAATAATGAGTTGGAAGACACCACAAGGGTCATCCAGTCCAACCCCCTGCCATGCAGGAACTCCGAAGCAAAGCATTCTGTCAGATGGCCATCCAGCCTCTGTTTAAAGACCTTTAAAGGAAGGAGACTCCACAACACTCTGAGGGAATGTGTTTCACTGTCAAACAGCCCTTACTGTCAGGACATTCCTCCTAATATTGAGGTGGAATCTCTTTTCTTGCAGATTGCATCCAAGAGAGGGGGCGGTGCCGGTGAGAGCGGCACTGCTACAAAGCCGGCTCCCGGCCCTCCTTCCTCCTCCACCTCCCTTGGGACCAAGCGCCAGCGCCGGAACAGCTGCTGAAGAGAGGGGGCAGTGCCGGTGAGAGCGGCACCGCTAAAAGCCGGCTCCCGGCCCTCCTTCCTCCTCCACCTCCCTTGGGACCAAGCGCCAGCGCCGGAACAGCTGCTGAAGAGAGGGGGCGGTGCCGGTGAGAGCGGCACCGCTAAAAGCCGGCTCCCGGCCCTCCTTCCTCCTCCACCTTCCTTGGGACCAAGCGCCAGCGCCGGAACAGCTGCTGAAGAGAGGGGGCGGTGCCGGTGAGAGCGGCACCGCTAAAAGCCGGCTCCCGGCCCTCCTTCCTCCTCCACCTCCCTTGGGACCAAGCGCCAGCGCCGGAACAGCTGCTGAAGAGAGGGGGCGGTGCCGGTGAGAGCGGCACTGCTAAAAGCCGGCTCCCGGCCCTCCTTCCTCCTCCACCTCCCTCGGGACCAAGCGCCAGCGCCGGAACAGCTGAGTGAGGAGAGGGGGCGGTGCCGGTGAGAGCGGCACTGCTACAAAGCCAGCTCCCAGCCCTCCTTCCTCCTCCAACTCCCTTGGACTAGCGACAACAAGTGTGCCTGGGGGAGAGGGTCATCATAAGTGGAACCAGCATTGCCTGGCCCTAATCTTTCCACCGTTTTCCTTCTCCTCCTTATGTTCCTTTACTTCGCCGGACTAATTTCTGCAACTGTGCATTACCGCTGGACTATTTTCTCAACCTTGAAATTGCGCACCTGCGCAGTTGAAGCTGCGCTTCTGCGCAGCTGAAGCCGCGCTCGTGCGCAGTTGAAGCTGCGCTTCTGCGCAGCTGAAGCCGCGCTCGTGCGCAGTTGAAGCGGCACACCTGCGCAGCTGCGCGGGTGTGTGTTTAACTGTTGCCCAGTGCTCGGGCGGCGGGACTGTATAGTTTGGATTTTTACCATCAATCAGAAGAGAACTGTGCATTCTGCGGGGAAAATGGACGCTATTGGGCCAGGACCGCCAGCGGAAGCAATACTTCCAGTCTGTTTTGTTTCTTTTTGGAACTTTGATCCGGAGTGCACATATTGATAACATGATAACGTAATTTTGTATTAACATATTCTATAACCATTTTGTCATCAGTTAATGCCTATTGTACCACTGTGCCCCAGTGAAGGGAAGGGGATTGTAAGGATAGATTAAGGATTGGTATACAATTAGATCTGTGAGGAAGGCAGAGGGAATGTCCCCTGAGGTGAGTGGGACCCTTATCCCAGTTGTGTGGGGCAGGAGGAAGCATGACGGTAGGAGCAAGGACTTGCGTTACAGGGGAAGGCGAGATCGATGCTTAATATCTATCTCCCCTTCTGGTCCTACTCCTAACCAAAGGGACCTGAGGGTCACTCCAACCGTACCACAAACCCTGTCTCTGCTCGTGTGCAACGCCAGGTCTATCAAGAACAAAACCCACATGTTGCATGATCTAATCAGCGATAACAACTGTGACCTGGCGTGCATAACCGAGACCTGGCTTGGGCCTGAAGGGGATGCTGTGTGGGCTCAGGTCCTCCCTTCCGGGTACTCGGTGAAGGACCAGAACAGGTTAGGTGGGCGGGGGGGGGTGTTGCCTTGGTGCATAAAAACACCCTGTCTCTAACCAGGAACCATGTCCGTCAGACCACCTATATCGAGTGTATTTACCTGACCCTGAAGGCTAGAGACAGTCTAGGGATTCTGTTGGTCTACCGGCCACCCCGTGCGCTAACAGACTCCCTTAACGAGCTGACACAGTTGGTCTCGGAGCTGGTGCTGGAGTCTCCCAGGCTTCTTGTCCTGGGAGACTTCAACATCCCCCTCGCGGCCAACAATGTTCCATCTGGTGCGGCTCGGGAATTCATGGATACCATGACAGCCATGGGCCTGTCTCAGCTTGTCACAGGTCCAATGCATTTTGCGGGGAATACGCTCGATTTGGTTTTCTGTACGGACATGGAAGCTCCGTGGGCGGAAATTACCAACATTTCCGCCCTGTCATGGACGGATCATTTCCTAGTGGAGGCACGCATCAAGGCATCAACCCAGATCCCCTCCGGGGGTGGCGGACCTATTCGAATGGTCCACCCTCGAAGGCTGATGGAACCCAAGAGGTTCCAAGAAGCCCTAGAGGGGCATATGGTTGGAAGTGACGGCGACACTGTTGATGCCCTAGTTAACACCTGGGACATTGATCTCTCCAGGGCTATACACAGTATCGCTCCCAAGCGCCCTCTCAGGCCTGCTTCCAAAAGGAAGCCCTGGTACACGGAAGATCTCCGGGCAAGGAAGCGGGTCCTGCGACGGCTAGAGCGCACCTGGCGGAGACACCAGCGCTTATCCGACAAGGCTCTCCTAGACCTTCATTTGGAGGACTATGGAGAGGCGATACAAGCAGCTAAGAATTCGTTCTATGCTGCTCGTGTCGCGTCCGCGGAGTCGCGTCCAGCAGAGTTGTTCAGGGTAGTGAGGGAGCTAACTCAGCTCCCTCCTGCCCCGAACCAGATCCTTGAACCTACTAAGGCCTGCTGTGACCAATTTAACAACTTCTTCGCGGATAAAATCTCTCGGATAAGCGAAGGTCTTGACACCAGTATTAGAGCAGAACCCAGAATAGAGGTATCCAGAGCTTCCGTGGACTTGGTTATACTGGATCAGTTTGAGTCGGTCAGTACCGAGGATGTGGACAAGATCCTTCGAAGTCTTAGGAAGACGACCTGCTCCCTCGATCCCTGTCCCTCATGGCTAGTAGCACAGGGGGGACCGGTGGTAACTTCACTGTTACACCGGATCATTAATTCATCTCTGAGGGAAGGGCAGTTTCCCAACAACCTCAAATTGGCCACTATAAAACCTATATTAAAAAAGCCCTCCCTCGACCCCCTGATTCATAGCAATTATCGGCCAGTTTCGCTGCTGCCATTTTTAGGGAAGGTGATCGAGAGGGCGGTTGCTTTCCAACTTCAATCGATCTTGGAGGAAACGGATTTTCTAGATCCATTTCAAACCGGTTTTCGGGCGGGCTACGGGGTTGAGACTGCCATGGTCGCCCTGGTCGATGATCTCCGTCTGGGCATTGACAGGGGTAGCGTGTCCCTGTTGGTGCTCTTGGACATCTCAGCGGCTTTCGATACCATTGACCATGGTATCCTTCTGGAACGCCTGGCAGAGGTGGGAATCGGGGGCACTGCGCTCCAGTGGTTCCGGTCCTACCTCTCTGGGAGGTTCCAGATGGTGCAGCTGGGGGACGTGTGCTCCGATAAGAGGGCCCTTACATCTGGGGTCCCTCAAGGAGCCATTCTGTCCCCCATGCTATTTAACATTTACATGAAACCGCTGGGAGAGATCATCCGGAGACATGGGGCGCGGTGTTATCAGTACGCTGATGACACCCAAATAGTCTTTTCTATGTCTCCGACTGATGCAGTGACCAGGGATGGCGTCGCTCCTCTCGTGGCCTGCCTGGAATCGGTAATGGACTGGATGAGGGAAAACAGACTCAGCCTGAATCCAGAGAAAACGGAAGTGCTCGTGATAGGTTCCCCCGGTCCAGGTCTGGAGGTGGTTCCACCTGTCCTGAATGGGGTCACGCTCCCTGTGAAGGACACTGTACGCAGCTTGGGGGTGCTCCTTGACTCGTCGCTCCATCTTACTTCTCAGGTGGATGCGACGGTCAGGAGCACCTGCTACCAGCTTCGGCTGATACGCCAGCTGCGTCCCTACCTGGACCGGAGGGACCTTGAAACAGTAGTACATGCTCTGGTAACCTCTCGGTTGGACTTCTGCAATGCGCTCTACATGGGGCAGCCTTTGTATCACACTCGGAAGCTACAATTGGTTCAGAACATGGCAGCTCGGGTGGTCACTGGCGCTCCCAGGACCGCCCACATAACACCAATTCTGAAAGATCTACATTGGCTGCCTATTCGCTTCCGGGCTCAGTACAAAGTGCTGGTCATTACCTATAAAGCCCTATATGGCTTGGGCCCAGAGTACCTAAAGGACCGTCTCTCCTCATATAATCCGCCCCGCACACTTAGATCCACAGGGCAACAACGTCTAAGAGTTCCAGAGGCTAGATTGTCAACAACGGCGAAGAGGGCTTTTTCTGCTTCGGCCCCTAGCCTCTGGAACTCGCTGCCCACGGAGCTCCGCTCAGTTACCTCCCTTAATGTGTTTTAAAAAGGATTGAAAACCTTCCTCTTTGAACTTGCGTACCCCTGACTTACTCCCCTGCTCCTATTCCACACTGCGAGTTGTATTGTTGTTATTGTGACTGCGCTCCCCTGGCCGATAATGCATTATTGTGATATTAGATGTTTTTAATTTTTTATATGTATTTTAATTGTTTTACCTGTTCACCGCCCTGATCTTGGGAAGGGCGGTATAAAAATAAAACCTATTATTATTATTATTATTATTGTTGTTGTTCCACATTCTAGTCTCTGGAGCAGTAGAAAACAAGATTGCTCTCTCCTCAATATGACATCCCTTCAAATATTTAAACAGGGCTAACATATCACCTCTTAACCTTCTCTTCTCCAGGCTAAACATCCCCAGCTCCCTAAATCGTTCCTCATAGGGTACGGTTTCCAGACCTTTCATCATCTTAGTTGGCCTCCTTTGGACAAGCTCCAGTTTCTCCACATCCTTTTTGAATTGTGGTGCCCAGAACTGGACACAGTATTACAGGTGGAGCCTGACCAAAGCAGAATAGAGTGGCACTGTAACAATTTTGGTGATTAAGCTTTCAGTACTCTTAATGCTTTAGAATTTATTGTACATTATTTATTATATGAATGTCCCTCCTTTCCCCCAGGACAGATCTTTACCACTTCATTGACTTACGTTTTATATCTCTTTCTCTTTCTTTCTTTCTTTCTTTCTTTCTTTTTTTTTGGGGGGGGGGGGGTTACTGCTGGTTTTTCATAAAAGATTCTGAATTGGCTGGGATCTTCCTCCTGCACCTCCCTTCAACTCCAGTGAAGGTTCATGATTACCTAGTATGACATGGACTGGCTTAGCTCACCTGCAGTGGCTTCCCCTAGTTGCTCCCTGTAGTTGCTCCCTGTAGGTATATGACAAGTTGAGATGAGAGTAGCAATTTAATTTAATCCTGAACTTTAATCGGCAAAGCATTTGCCCTGGATCGGAGATAAGATCTGAAATGTAATTCTGATTCAGTGGGGAAACTCATTGGATCACTCTGAAATAGGAGTGAGCTGTCTGCCTACCATGTTGTGCAGATAAAATGAGATAATCTCCACATATACCATTCAACTGTCCCAGGTAAGGACTCTTGATAATCATCCATTTTTCTAAGCTGCTTTTAAAATGTCCCATTTTTTTCTCCCCCTCTCATTTCTCCCCTTTGTCCTCAGCTTATTTCAACTGCTGCAAACTGGATTCAAAGTACAAAAGTAGTTAGCACTCATTTAATTCAGGCCAAAAGCAGATGGAGGGGGGAAAAACTGGCTAACCCTTAGGGTTTTCGGGCTTGTGGAGAGAATGTGTTGATCTCACTGCTGGATCCCACAACAGACAGACAACAGATGCATCATCTGTACCACCCCTTCCACTGTGAGGATGGATCTCACCACAGTGGAGCAATTGCTGCTGCAAGCTGCGCCATACAGTTATTTTCTCTTTCAGCACAAATGCATGTAGAAATGCATCCGTACAGAGCACATAGATGCTCTGTCAGCAGCAACCAATTGTTTCCCCATCTTGCCCAGCCAACACCTCATTGGATACCACATATGACCATCTGCTCAATCACATGACCAATTGACCACCTTACTGTGCACCGGTGCACCAAGTGACACATTGGCACAGCACGATTATGCCCCCCTGTGCATACCCCCTTTCTTGCTCTTTCCCCCCAGTCTGCTATTGCACTGGAAGTTTATTAATATTGTTATTAAATTCATTTTATTGTTGATAATCTGACAAGTTGGTCATCATTTTCTTTACAAAATATGTAAGGGGGCAAAGATGTGGTTGACTACCTGTTCACTTCTGTGATCAATTCATGGGTTGGTGAAAAATGGTTAGAAATGGTGCTGGTTACCATCTGGCCTCTCCCTCACCCTCAGCACCACTTCACAGTTTGCACCCCTATAGTTCTAGCTTTCTGACTTGAACTGAAGAAAACGGGTTTATTTTTGCTCTGGCATTAAGATGACCTTGTCTGCTCAAGATGTAAACTGAAGTGTTAAAAGAGTTTCTTTCATTCAACAGAACAGCAAGATATAGAAAGACATTTCTAAGTGACACAGCTGAAGTTTATTGCATATGGTCTTCAGTGGAATGGATTCAATGCATTTATACTAGATTCAGTTCATTCTCTGCTCTTTGAATCCTGTTGAGATGAGCAAACAAGGTAAGTCTCCCAAAGGTTTCAAAACAGAGCATCATTAACAGCATGCTGTGATAATTAGATGGACGTGTAAGTTAATTCAAGCCTTGTTGAGAGTGACTGGCCTTTGTTTGCATTACTATCAAGTGCATAGTGCTGGCATATAATTTCCTCCATTGCTACTTTTCTTTCACCCATCCTCCTCAGCTTGCATAAAGTCAGCATTTTACCAGTTATCTTACCCGGTTTAATACCAACTCATTTCCCTCTTTTCTTTTCCTTAAACAAAGCAAGCAAGCATTACAATCATCTTTTCTTTCATAGTCAAACTGATCAGGAAAATCTGAGGCACCCAGATAAACAATGAGAGGTTCTCCATAACCTCCAAACTTTCAAATAATTCATTCTGTATCAGGAGTAACATTTTAAAATGTTATTTTTTAAAAAAATTCCATGTACTATGGAAAAATGTAGCTCAGTACACAAAAATTCCATAGCTCCCAATTGGCATGCAAATTGAGCACATTCAGATGCACATATAAATGTACCTCATCCAATCTGTTGTACATCTTCAAGACTCCTGTTGACTTTTGGCAACCTCCATCATGGATTTCATAGGGTGTTTGTTCAGACAAAGACTGTACAAGAGGTAATTTGACATTGCCATCCTCTGAAATTTAGTCCACAGCACCTGATATTCATTGGAGGTTTCCCATCCAAGGACTAACCAGAGTTGACTCTGCTTGGCTTCCAAGATCAGATGGGATCTGGTGCCTTTTGGGTAGGAATTGGAATACAGACTGTATTTGTACATAAGGGAGTGTAAACCAGGGCATTACTGAATCATATGGGGGAAACTTCTTTGGGACTGGCAGAGCATCGTAGACTTACATTGTGAATGGGTGCACGATGAAGCAGGCTGTCTCAGAAAGTACTTGAATCTCTTTTCTGGGTATGTTAAATATCCCCTGGAGTATGGTGGTATGACATTGCATTTTAGGAAATAAATTGGTGTTGATGATTTGGAATTACTTCAGTGATTGTTTCTGCTTGACATCCTGTTCCATTCAGAGTCTATCTAAAGTTAGACAAGATCCCATTCAATATTTGGGACAGACTTCCCCAGAGAGATTGAGATGCAGAGAGAATGTGCAAAATAAAGGCAAAATGATAAATTTGCCTATCTGTTTATAATCCAGGTGGAAAACGTCACTGTCTGTCTCATTTGGTCTGTGCAGAAAACAGATGCCAGATTCCTTCTGGGAGATTCCAGTTTGTGTCAACCAAAGAGCTGAAGGAAAATGTATTGTGTGTCAATTTGGTCCTTGGAGATTTAAAAAATAATTCCTATTGCAAGAAAATACATTCCACTTCAGCATGTAGGCACTGTTAAACTTGAGTTTAAGTGAAAAATTCTTCTGATGCAGAAAGGGGAAAGAGCAAACAACTCAAAAATTATAAATGACAAAAAGTGCATGATTTGAAAATTAGACAAGCAGAATGGACTATAAGCAAAGACAGAAAATGATTTTGCGGTCAGCATCTGGCACCAGGATTTACAGTTCCCATTTCAATATTTTTCAAATTCACATTACAGTAAATCTCATTTTTTAAAAAAGGCTTTTGGTATAATTTTCACAGTATTTTCTGTTTTGGGGACTTATTAGTATTTCTTGGAAATAAGAAATAATGCTGTAGTAGATATCAGACCCTGAAATAACTAGTTAGTTGTAATTAATTCCTTTCATTCAAGAACAAAGCATTGTTTAATTGACTAATTGGATTAGTATCCTACCTTCATATCCTACCTTTCTCCTCAAAATAGGGCTGAGATCCTGTATGGGATAATGGAGTGTAACTACACCCAACCTGACCTCTCACAACAGTCATCATCTACAGCCCACCCCTCACAAGCACCTTTCTTTTTCCTCTCCCCCAGATTCCATTCTCTCTTCCTTATTGCTTCCTACATTCTCTTCCAGTTCTAGTTCATTCTTTCTTCTTCCTTCCCCCTCCTTCAGTCTTTCCTCTCCTTTCTTTTCCTCTTTCCCTACCTACTGTAGGTCCATTTGAAGTGTTCCCCCAAATCCACTTGTCCCACTTTTCCACTAGGAGCAATTGCAACCCATCTCAATGATCAGGTGTGCTGTACCTTCCTTCATGACATCTTCCATTAGAGTCACTGCCCTCATATGTCCCAGCCTGTCCCTGCTGTGTCTGCAAAAGGGTTCATTTCATGGTAAACTCCAGTGGATTCCCCCAAAGAGGCATAATATATGACTCTGGCTGGGCCTTCAGGAGAGACACAACTTTCAATCCCATCATTTTCACAGGCATGGTTAGTGGAGACAAATTGTAGAGCATTCTCTGTTTCTGCCTCACATCATCATCATCATCATCATCATCATCATCATCATTCCCAAAGGATTTTGACTGCTGAAGGTTTTAAAAGGAATTGCTTTTTTGAGTGTGATGTGCTTTTTAAATCCTACTAGTTGTTGTTCTTGTTTTACATTTTAAATTGATGCTGGTGTTGTTAACAGCTTAAGTCTATTTTATGTTGACCTTTTGCACTTTTTGTAGTATGGACATATCCTTACCACACTATTGTAACAGTTCGATACCACTTTAACTGTCATGACTCTACCCTATGGAATTCTGGGATCTGTAATTTTGTGTAGAGAATTCTTTCACATTCTCTTGAGCTACAGGATTAGAGCTCTCTAGTAGACAAGTTTAAATAATTCTCCAAATTAGAAATCTCTGGATACCATAGATTGTAGCCATGGTAATTAAAGCAGTATCAAAATGTTATAATTGTGCAGCTTGTGCATACATAACAGCAGCTGAGATTATGAAGATGAATGGAAAAGAACTTGTACAGCACTTTTCTTGTTCCCTTTTAGAAGCTTCATGCACACTATCTCAATGATTCTTAACAATAATCCTGCAAGTCATCCCAGAGGAACAATAAATTCATGCTTGTGTTCAGGTTAAATGGGAGCACAGTGCCATTCATATTGCATACTGTTTTAACTACTAGGTTGCACTGTTTCCCACATTTGTTATGAATCATATTGTAGCAAATATGATCAGGGAATGAAGAAGCTGTTCTATCCTATTTCACCATATTGTGGCAAGATCAGTTTCTCTTGTCTGTAGGGCACATTACACAATGCCAACAATGGATTGAAGGGCACAATATAGCTTACTTATTACACTCTGACAGTTAATCCTTTCCTGATGCATGCACTCATACCATACACTGACTACCTCAAAGAGGGAGATGTCAGCATTAGTGCTCAGCTCACAAAGCATCTTGGAATGTACTATCAAAAGAGAATTTGGTTTCCATATTCTTCTCTTCCCTTTTCTCTCAACCACTGTAAGCTCAGACAAGGAGTACTTGTTCTGTGTCTTCATCTTTACAACTTGCATCAGTACAGCACTAAGAGTTACACAGGCAATGCAAACGTACTGTCAGGAGCCTTTGCAGCATCATTAAGTGGCCAGTTATCAGTACAAAACTTAGGAAAGCCTCCTGCTGCTTTTTTGGACCTCCTGCTGGTATTACCTTTACTATCTTGGTCCTTTTGATTTTTCTCCCAATGAATTTCCTTCCTATTACAAACCTGAAATGTCACTACTGTTTCCTTACAAGACAGGGGCTGGGGAAACATCTTCTTACAAGTTACTGTCTACATCCCCTCCTGCCTATTCACGGCAATCAGAAGTTGAGAGCTAAGCGCTAAAGCTATCAAATAGTATGCCAGTGTAAAAGAGGCATGGGAATTCAAGCTAAGGAGTAAATACTTTAGCAAACTCTCCAAATGCCCTGAACTGTTAAGCATCCCTGCATACTCTACACTGTATTTTGGGATCCTCATATTTTTGTATTTGATATCTGGAGCAAGCATATTTTTTGAGAGATTGGTGACCTGTCAGGGAACCTGGGTCAGGTTCCCATGAAAAAAAGGATATTTTCCCCCAAGGCATGTGTGCATCCAAGTAAATCTAAAGTGGTCCCTCCATCCACCAAGTAACCTGCTTTTCTTCTTGAAACTTGAAACAAAGTATCTCTTTGTACCCTTTGTCCCTAGCCAAACTTTTTCGTCCATCACGGGAATATTTTTTTGGTCCAATCACTGTTTTTGTTACCTTAAAATTAAAACCATCATCCAATTCGGAATCCTTTGTTGATTCCTAGGACAAGCCTTTGTTACCTGGCCAAATAGTCCATTGCCCAGGGTTAGTTTTACGGTATAAATATGGTTTCAAAACCTAACTTCTATGCACACAGTTGGCATGCACACCCACTCTCTGTGTATGTTCTGTGTTACCCTCAGACCTCCCAGTCTGAGTTACTCCTGCTTTCCACAGTCTTCTCATTGGACAGATAATTATAACATCACTGGAAAAACATAAAATCTGTGCTATCCCCTTTCTATTTCCATTGCAGTTAGCTCTCTATGCTGTGTTTGTTTGAATTTCTGTCTTGTGTATGTCATTGTGCTCCATGTTTTTCTAAATAAAACCCTTCTTAATTCACCCCAAACCTGGAGTCATCCCAGTTAGTACTGATATACACTGGTGCACATTGTCCAAAGTTTACTCAAGCCATTTACAAAGCTAATTTCCTGAACATATGAAGTAATGCTAAGAGTTGGTAGGAACCCCCAAGTTCCCCACCCTCCCACCTGGTTTTTGGTAATAGAACCCAGGCCAATACTGCATAAATTTTTAAAGAGCAAGTGCATGTGACATTTAAAGGAACAACATTTCAAAGAGTGAAAAAACCCTGGTGTCCCACCCTACTGTCTCTCCCATAAGGCTCAGCCAGCCTGGCAAAGTAAACAGGGATTATAAGAATTCTAGTAAAAAATATTCGGTGGGGGAGAGACAGACTGATCTGTTGAGTGACCCACCCTGATTCTAAAGTAAATGTTTCTGACATTCTTATGTGTTCCTTTTATATTTAATTCCTTGATTGAAGAGTCCTCTTCAGACATCAATAGAAAATATGTAAAGGTCAGAGGCTGAGTGTTTGGGGACAAGGTTGTTCAGGATTGGGTTAACACCCCTGTTCCCCATTCCTAGATTTACAGGGTTTTGTTTTGTTTTTTTTTGTTTTGTTTTTTTTTTTGTTTTTTGTTTAATGAAAATCCTGCTTAATTGCTGACTAAGGTATCTTGCATCTTTCTTTTTTGTACACAGCTTTGTTTAGGACTGGCCATTTAAAGCAGTATGCTTGGACTATATAGATAGATAAACTGAGCCAGGGATTTCTGGATGACATGGATTACTTTGGTTTCAGGTTTGGTTATGGGACATAGACAACTTTGGTTGCCTTGGTGGATGACCTATGACAAGGGAGTGTGTCCCTGCTGGTTCTGCTGGATATAATCAGTGGGTTTAGATAGCATGGTATCCTTCCAGGCTGCCTCTCTGGGATAGGGCTCGGGGGCACTGCTATGCAGTGGTTCTAGTCTTTCTCGGATGGGCAAATCCAGAAGGTGGTGCTGGGAGACTCCTGTTCAACTCCCTGGCCATTGGCTTGTGAAGTCCCACAAGATTCTGTGCTGTTTAACATATACATGAAACTGCTGGAGGAGATGATCTGGAGTTTTCAGGTGGAGTGTCAACAGTATGCAGATGCACCCAAATCTATTTCTCCTTTCCATCAAATTTCAAAGATGCTGACTCTGTACTGAACCAATGTATGTTGTCAGTAATTATGAGGGTAAATAAACTGAAACTTAATCCTGACAAGACAGAGGTACTCCTGGTCAGTCGTAAGGCAGATCAGGTAATAGAGACTCTATCTGCACTAGATGAGTTACACTCCCCCTTAAATCTATGGCTCACAGCTTGGATGTTCTTCTGGACTCAACTCTAAGCCTGGATGCCCAGGTTTCAGCAGTGGCGAGGAGTGCATTTCCATATTTTAAACTAGTTTGCCAGTGGCTCCCATTCCTTGAGACGTCAGATCTGGCTATGGTGACACATGCCTTGATTACATCTCTTTTGGACTACTGTAAAGTACTCTATATATGCTGGTTATCACCTATAAAGCCCTAAATGGCTTGGGCCCAGAACACCTGAAGGACCGTCTCTCCTCACACAACCCGCCCCGCACACTTCGATCTACTGGTCAACAACTTCTAAGAGTTCCAGAGGCTAGATTATCGTCAACAGCAAAAAGGGCGTTTTCCGTTTCGGCCCCTAGCCTCTGGAACTCGCTCCCCACGGAGCTTCGGTTAGCCGCCTCTCTGAATGTGTTTAAAAAATGTGTTGCTAAAAACATTCCTGTTTGAGCAAGCCTATTGATGATCTTTTTCTCCTGTGTCACTCTATCACTCCCTCATTATGATCGGACTTGATGTTCCCATTGTACCCTGGCTGATACTATATTTTTAGAGTGTTATTGAATGTTTTAATTTTTGTATATGTTTTTAACTGTTTAACTGTACACCGCCCTGATCTTCGGAAGGGCGGTATAAAAATAAAATTTATTATTATTATTATTATTATTATTATTATTATATGGGTCTGCCTTTGGAAACCCACTGATTATATCCAGCAGAACCAGCAGGGACACACTCCCCTGTCCAATTTTAGACTGCATCAATAGAAGTATAGTGTCTAGATCCAAGGAAGTAATAGTGCCACTCTACTCTGCTTTGATCACCTGGAATCCTGTGTCCAGTTCTGGGCACCACAATTCAAAAAGGATGTGGAGAAACTGGAGCATGTCCAAAGGAGAGCAGGTAAGATGGTGAAGGGTTTGGAAGGCATGAGTTATGAGGAGCAACTTAGGGAGCTGGGGATGTTTATCCTGGAGAGGAGAAGATTAAGAGGTGATATGATAGCCCTGTTTAAATATTTGAAGGGATGTCATATTGAGGAGGGAGCAAGCTTGTTTTCTGCTGCTCCAGAGACTAGAATATGGAACAATGGATGCAAACTGCAGGAAAAGAGATTCCACCTCAACATTAGGAGGAACTTCCTGACAGTAAGGGCTGTTTGACAGTGGAACACACTCCTTCGGAGTGTAGTGGAGTCTCCTTCCTTAGAGGTCTTTAAGCAGAGGTTGGATGGCCATCTGTCAGGGATGCTTTGGGAATTCCTGCATGGCAGAGGGTTGGACTGGATGGCCCTTGTGGTCTTTTCCAACTCCATGATTCAATGGGGCTTTCTAGATTGGCAGGAAAGTGTGACATGAAGTTGCCTTTTCCTTAATGCTTAGCAGCTACACTACAAGCCCCAGGTGTGCATTTAAAAGGTACAGGGCAGCTAGACTGAGGGGTGTGAGAACGACTTATCTGTAGTCTTTTCTGTGGCTCAGCAGCTACATTGGAAGCTGTCAGAATGCTACAAACACAGGCGGAGCAGCTGCACCAGCGGCAATGAACGCGGCTTTTAACTGCGCTGAACCTTTAATTTTTTTTCTTGCCGTCTGAGAACTGCAGGTTTGCCGGCTGCGAACTGCACAGCTGTGCAGGTACACCATACAAACAATTGTACAGTTATGAGGATCTGTCAAATTATCATTGTGGTTTCTCTGCTTTTTTAAACTGTGCAGTTGTACTGGTGCATCATGAATGAACCCCTTTATTTTGTGAATGAATTGACATTTTATGCACAGTAGAATAACAGTTACAGCATCCCAGAGTCCCTACTGCACATGTCAGGGTTCGGATTATGGCTGGAGCTAGGGTTTGGGAACTTTAAAAAACTGCACAGTTAAACCCCAGCTTTTACACCTGCAAAGCATTGAGCATTTTAATTAGAAGTGAACTCCACACCACGCATGCTCCCAACTCACGATCCATTATGATCCGCACCTGTATCGCTGCCTTTAAATGGGCGCTTTAAAGATACAGCGGCCCCTTTAACTGTGCAACTACACCGCAGCCTTTAGATGAAGCTGCGCTGTTCCACCATTTTTTAAAAAGAAGCTGGGAAAACCAGCACCTTTTTAAAGGAGCTTCTTCTCCCCTAAAACACAAAAAAGTGTTTTCATGGCACACTTTCCCTTTTTCTCATATAAAGTCTAAACTTTCATGCAGCCATGAACACACTTCTTTTTGCCAATCTAGATCAGGCCAATGATTCTGTGAAATGGGTTAAAAACATTGCAGCCAGGGCCAGTTATGAGGAGCATATAGCTTTCTTGCTGAAACAGCTTCACAGGCTACTGTTTTGCTTGAGGGCAAAGTTCGAAGTGCTGGTAATATCCTATACAGCCCTATATGGCTTAGGGACAGACTATATGAAAAAATGTATCTCCTCTTTCAAATCTGCAGGAACTTTTAAGATCTTCAGGGGAAGGCTTTCCCACCACCATCACAATCTCTGTGGGACGATAGGCTGGCCTCCTCCCTGCTTTCCTTTTGCCACCAGGCAAAGACATTTTGTTTAAGCAGGTTTTTAAGGGTTAATCAAAGAAAGTTTTTTTTAAAAATTTGTGCGTTTTGTTGTCAACTTTTGTATGGCTTTTTAATAATTTTGTTGTGTCTAATGTGGAAATTTTAAATTGCTTTTAAATTTTTTATTGTAAACATTTTTAATCTGCTGTTTTTGGAAGCCACCTTGGGTCCCACTTTGGGAGAAAGGCATTATGTAAATGAAGTAAAAAAAATCTATAGATAGATAGATACTCAGATAGATAGGCAACTTTCCCTGTATTATTTACTTATCTGAGTCTGCCTTACCATCTGAAGCTGCTCAAGGAAGTCCAAATAGACCTAATATGTACTACACTGGCATGTAGAACACATCGGGGAAACCTGTGGCTTTCAGTATGTTGATTAAATACTAATTCCTTCACCACTGGCTGGGCTAGGAAATGCTAAATCAAACTAGGAGTCGAGCAGTTTTCTAAAATAAGCAAAGCAGATCAAATGTTAGATAAAAGTAAATGTAATTAATATGTACTTTAAAAAATATTCAAGATCCTGGATTGGAAAATGTATCATGCATGTGTCTCCCATCCATTTTCCCTTGCTCAAATTCCACCTGTTCTTTGCTTCAGCCCCACCTCCCACATGGCCATTTCTTTTTCTGTGGTTGGTGGAGGATGCAGCAGAGATGCTGGATATCCAGCAGTGACATCATTCTCAGGCAGCTCTGGAAGGCTCCCAAGTGCTCCTAGAAGATGGCTGCTATTTTGCATCCAGCTAGAGGGAAATAACTAGATTCTTCTTGCCACTCCCACCACTAGCCAGGAAATGGCTCTTTTGGAGTGGGGAGCTGCTGCAGAGAAAAAGTGGGCTTTTGGAGGAGGTTTTGGGCAGTACAGAATTCTGACTTCCATGATTACCAAAAAATTGAGTCACTATGCTGTAAGATGGACCTACTGGTACCTTGTCATAACACACTAATAGGATGACAGCCAATGCATCTTAAAAGACAGTGGCAGTTGAAATTCAGAGGCTGGATTGTAACACAGTCTGAAGACAACGGTGATTGTCACAACAGAAAAAAAAGAGGGGGGAGCATCCCTGTCAATATTGTTTGATAATGCGGTGATTATCACACAATTTTGTGTGACACTGAAATTATCCTGCAATTATCCAGTGAATAAAGAGGAAGTCTAGCACTGCTTTTTATTCACAGAAAATTCCCTTGAATAAAAAGCTATGCTAGAATTTCTGTTTATTCATGAGATAATCACAACATCATGCGACATCATGAGATAATCATTGCATTATCGTGCAATATTGATGGGAGCATACTTCTATACTACCATCTTTTTTACTGGTGTGATAATCTCCAATAACCGAAGGAGTTTTTCCTTTATTTCTTTCATTCATGGTTTCACTCCCTGGCAAGATAGACAGGAGAGGACTGTAATCCATGACTTGGCTCACTCTCTCTAGTCATCTGCTCTGCATGTAAAGTTTCTGATTGTGGCACAGCTCTGAGCATGGAGGTAGGTCCTCAATATCACACATGGTAAGAGTGGTTTTACATGACATAAAGGGCTTGTGTTTTATGTGCTAGTAAAGTTCTAGTAAAAGGTCATTATAGAACTTGGGTTCAAACTCCACTCCACCATGAAACTCTTTGAATGATCTTGGACCAGTCTCCCTCTATTTCAGCCTAACCTAACTTACAGGGTTATTGTGATAAGGCAGGAAAAAGGAGAGCCACATAGATCACCTTAAAGTCATTGAAGAACACACACAACAAATAAAAAGTAGAATAAGTATGCATATGCAATAACAGAACATTTATGGAATCAGAAGTTTCTGTAGCTAACATGCCCTGGAGAACCTCAAATCCCCACTACAACAGGCATAAGAGTCATGTGATCACCCAGTTTCTTGGTTAGGATTTCTGGGATTTATAGTCCAGCAATATATGGAGGACTATATGATTTACAATCTTGGCCAAGTAGCAGTCTGCCAATCTAAAATATGTGGTTTTGGGAGATCTCACTCCATGTGGAAACAGACACTTTGCTTTTATACACGAAGACCTCAACATTAGAATAATGCTTAGAAAACAGAGAATCTGATCTGTTGGTATTTTTAGCCATTTTTAAACCATTCAGACAGTCTTCTAAGGGGATGAAACCTGGAGATGGTCCAAGTGAATAATAGGAGTGGTGGCTTCACTTTGCTTTTTAATGTTTATCAAAATAGCCTGTGTGGGAAGCAGTGACCTAGAGGCAGTAAGGATAGTGACCTTTTATTCCTTTCTAAGTCACCCATCCTGATTTTCATCTCCATGCTTACATTAGCTTCCTCTTAACATTGTACAACTGGGTATTCAATGACCACACAGTACTTATATTACTTTGGCTTCATTATTATTTTCTGATTATGTTTCCATGCAGTTGACTGGATCTGAGCCAAGACTCAGTTCACCTTGATACCTCCGATTTTGGATGGGTAATAAAACCTTAGCATAGTTATTCAAATTGCAATTATGCTATGTTGTATCAGAAATAATTCCCATATTTGGAAACAACACACCAAGATTAAGTAAAATATTCAAGGAGATGATGGCAACAATTCTCTGTGTTTAACCCATGCAACAGACCAAGTCACAGAGAAAAAGGGGCATGCATAATTTAAATAGCAAAGGAATCACAGGAGAAAGTAACACAGTACTCTTGTCTCATATTCAGAACTCATGTATCATCTGTGATTTTGACCAATGGATTGATTAACCTGTCACTTACTTTCTTACAGCTTCTCTATTTGTGTACTTTGTGCCCCCCCCCCCCCGCAGGTATAAAGACCTGGACAGAAAGAGACACAACCTTTATTACTTTACAAAAAAGGAAACCTACAGTGGCAAGGTGTACGGATACAATTATGGTAATGGTTAAAGGTAAAACTACTTGGTATTCAAGGTAGCAATGTTACAGTGACTGTCCTTTCTCTTCAGCCAACTTCTGATGTGTAGCCTGTCCTCTTGAGAAAACCATTCTGAAGTCCTCCAATTCCAAATTCGTGGTCCATTCAAGGGCCAAAAGAAATACTTTATCCACTCCCTAGACCAATGATATAGTGTTATTGCAACTCTATTGCAACCAATAATTTCATTTAAAATCTAACAGAAATCTGCAATGGGACAATGTATAGATATATTGGGATTTTCCCCCTTTGAGTAAATTTCCTGGAGTATCAAGCAGCACTTTCTTACATGATCCCTGAAGAGGGTCTATGAATTATATTGTCTACCAGCTCTGGTTAGGGAAGAGTGGACTAGATCCTGAAGGGCTGTCCATTATAATTTCATTCTGTAGGGGACATGTGGTCATCCAGATGTTAGGCTGTAATTCCCATCACTACCAGGTAGCACCAAGTACAGTGGGTGATGATGGAAGCTTAGTCCAACACCCAGAGGGCCACAGTCTCCCTCCCTATTCTACACGATTGGACTGAGTTAGGTTCAAAATATACTGTCAAAATAATCCAGTTTAAGACCAGTTTAACTGTCCTGGCTCAATGCTAGGTAATTCTGGGAACTGTATTTTTAAGAGACATTTAGCCTTCTCTGTCAGACAGCTCTGGTGCAACAATAAACTACAATTTCCAGGACTCCCTAGCACTGAGCTAGGGCAGTTAAAGAAGTCTCAAACTGGATTATGTCTGCAGTGTGTTTTGGAATATATTGCTGTTGCACCTTATTTTATTGTTTGTTTATTTATTTATTTATTTATTTTATGGTATTTATACCCCGCTCTTCATCCCTAAAGGCTATCAGAATGGTTTACAATTATTATTTTTAATTAGATAGTTCCCTGCCCTCAGGCTTACAACTTAAAAATTTTAAAATCTTGTTTTGAACATATTCAGAATTCATATAATGTCCTGCTTTTCTTTTTCTCTCTCCTAGTGATTTTCTACTTTGTCATGATCAGGTAGATTTTCACATAATGTGAAGGTTTCTACTTTGGTTACAGAAATTATGCCTGTAAGTAATGTGACATAATTGTTTTTATTGGATTGACTAGGCTACATCCAGGGCACTCATTGATAAAACCTTCCCCATTTATATCATACTGAGGTAAGATGCTCTATATGTGTGGGAATGTCTTACTTGTGCATTTTATTGTAATTGCTACTTCAGATTCTGATCTTCAGTACAAAGGCCTTATTTTTTAAAAAAATTTTACAATCATAGTCTGCTTATCTACAGCACTTTTATTTGTTACCCCTTATTCTTATTGTCATTAAGGGATAGTTTTCAAAAATGAAAAGCTACTACAGGAAGGAGAAGGTTAGAGAAGAATTCAAAAGAACACTTAGTTATTTTTGTGACCATGATTTTCCAGCCCACACTATCTCTCCCAGCAGTTCACATTGCTTCTCTTCTAAACCAAAACAAACCAACCAAGCATACATACCTAGATAAGCACAAAGAAGTAGGCATTTCATCTCCTTATACTGTGCTTTTTTTTTTAAATGATGTCTGGAGCTTTTAGTGGTGTTAACTGGTGTGAAGTGATTCTTGTTTGTGGGCTAAACCAAAAAATGGCAATGGGCAGCAGATGTTGCATTTGCGATGCTGGCTAGGGGTGCTGGGACTCACCATTCAACAACATCTGAAAGGTTTCATAATACTCTATGAGATCTCATTCTGTACCATACATATCGTCATGACTCCCTTTATTCATATGTTTATAACCTCTGGTTAAAGAAGTGATGAGGCGCACATGTGGGGGAAGGTTCCAGGAGTGAGGGTCAGCAAGTGAGAAGGGACAAATCTGGGGCAGTGGAAATCCTAGGCTGGGACAGGAGGCCATGACTACCAGAACAAGGAGGAGTGTGAGGAGTACTATGAGAAGGAGTGTGAGGACTACCAGAACGGAGGGTACGAAAAGGAGTGTGAGGAGTGTGAAGGAGTATTTTGGAGATCCCTCCATACCAGAAATATGGGTGAGAAGAACTGGGGAGCTGTAGTTTGGAGCTGTAAATCTGTTGTACCAGGGTGAAGACTATACCTCCTATTTCAGCACTCACTTTACTGATATGACCATTAACTGTAGACTTTTCCTCAGGACATCAGTGGTGGCCTTGATTTAAAATAGTTATTTCATCTTTTCAGCACAAAGTTCTGTTGCTCAACATTTCTTGAACTGGATATTATCAAACATTTCTGGAATTGTATGCTTGACATCCTTGTCCTCAGTCTGAGGTGGTTCAATTATATATTTCAGGTTATTGTTGCAGTTACTCTCTTCTAATACTGTTCACCTTCAGATATTTGTTAAACTGCCAATAATGATATTGGCAGCTGGATCAGAAAAAATAACTTTCAGTTTGAATGGTGCCAAATGCTTGGTATTTCCTGGATGCTTTGGAGGTCATGCTTCTTCAAGAAGAATGCCAAAATATAAAAGTTTCTTGGGAAGTGTTTCCCCACCCCTCTCTCTGTATATAATTGAATATATAATTAAAACTGCTTGAGGTGCAGATGAGAGTTTAACCTTAATAGGATTCAGATTCCTATGTAAGGTTAGAAAGATTTGAAAAGGACAAAGGAAATCCAGTCATATTAGAGTGTCTTCTATGGGGAGGAAGTCAGTGAGGGAACTTGCACAAAGTCGATTTGTAACAACTGCAATAATATATATATATTGCAAATCACCTACAAAAAAAAAACATATTATAAGTTTTGCATGTAAATAAAAATTATTTCTTCTTGTTTACAAAAGAGTGGCCACTAGTGATTTCTGTATAACATCAAAACACACTACCAAGAATATTAAAAACACTTAATAATGGAGACACTTAAGTCAGTGGAAGGATCAAAAGTTAGAATGATCGTTCTGAGGGAAAAGAAGCCTCGAACTATTTAGGATAAGACAGGAGAAGACATCATGACATAATTTGTTGCCAATAGATGGGATCTGAGAGACCCAGTGTGAGGGGATCTGAAAGATCTAGTGTGAGAGATCTAAGAAAGTCAGTAGTCACATCTGGGAAGGGAATGCTTGCCCCTTCTCACCCTGCATTGGAAGGAGGGCTCACCCTTCCTCACCCCTCTGCTGAGTTGTCAACTGGTACAGACCGCAACCCCACACCCTCAATGGCACCTCTGTAAAACTATACTTTTTAGAATTAAACTTTTCAGCCTAACACTTTTAAAATGTGGTATGATTAAAGTCAATCTTATTTCAGGGTTTTCCAGAGTCAAGGTTCTGTTATGTAAAAGACCCTTGTCATTCACCTTACCTCTGTTAGTGGTGGGAAACACAGTAGAGATTCTGATGATGACCACAGAGTTCATGAGGACTCATATAGGAGGAGGTGCTTTTCAGATATCCTGGAAATCAGCAGACGATTGTAAAATGCTACAAATCCATTAATCTTTTCTCCAAAGGAAGTATTTGTCCCTATTCTATGGGGCTATTCTAAATGTGTTGGTGATTCCCAAGCTGAAAGTTTAATGTTTTTTTTTTCTTATGGCAATGATATCAAATTTACAAAAAAAAAAAAAAGTCAAACAGATTGACTATAGCCCTGTTTAGATGTTCAAGCAGGGTACAAGTGACTATGTATACAATGGTGTGGGGAATATATGCCAGCTAGCTTCACCTTTGGCTTCCAACCCATTAATGAAACTTTGGAGCTACAGTCTATACAGTTCTGCACACACCTTAAAATAAGCCAGCTGCTGTTCAGCTCCTCTTCTCTGTCTTCTTTAACTTCTAACAAACTCCAATGATTACCTTCAAATACCAAGGAAGGAAGGAAGGAAGGAAGGAAGGGAGGAAGGAGAAGAAAGAAAATTAAAAGAGGTTATTTAAAAGAAAATCTCTATGACAGAAAATCTTGCATAGAAATGTCAAGGCATATTTCTCAACAAGGAAATGGCATACCACTATTTCAAAGGTTGTTCTTCAGACATATAGGAAATATTGTTGCAGTCTCTCCTCAAGTACAATGGGAAGAAGGGGAAAGCATAAAGGGGGAGTCCCCTCCCAAGTAATCCCTTGTGTCTCATACTTTCCCTTTAATTTGTCTCGATAGTATCTTTCTAAATGGTAAATCATAGCCAAGGCTTTTATATCCTATTAGCCACATCAAAAAAATAAAAAAATAAAAAATGGAGAACAAGGCTCTCATGTGATCCTAATGCAGGATTCATATGGCCCCAAAGACCATAAATAAACATGGTGTGTGCCAAGAAGGATATGCAAAGAGAAAGAAAATGTCTTTCTCCTGAAATTTCATTTTTCCTTCCTGTTTGAAACAGTATTATTTTTGGCTCAGTGTTTCTACTCATTCCTCTGTATGTGGATGGATATATTGATGTTCGTGTAACTGAGATCCATCCTCAGAGGATTCCAAAGACAAACATGCAGATGCTTTTCCTTCAGCTTCATTTCCCCTCCCCCCTTGCTTCATTTTTTTTGTTTCTTATTTATAATAGATGGGATGAATGCAGTTATATTTGAAAAATGTGATACACACACACACACACACATATCCTGAAGGCACTTGCAGCAATTCTGATGTGACTGTGGATTTTTATACAAAGGTCCAGTTGGAAGCAGAGGCTTGTTTCTAGGAAGCAGGGCAATGGGGTGTAACCATGCCAGGAGCCCAAGCTCTTGAAATCAGTGCTCCATAATGTCAAATGTATGGGGAGAAACATATACTACAGATTTCGATGATGTTTTCTTTCAGAAGCTATAAAGAGCTGCAGCTTCTTGATCTCAACATTATTGAACTAAACGGACCAACAGTTTAACTGGCATATTCCAACAACTTGGTATTGTGTATCTTCCTTTTCATTGTTATCATACTTTTCATTGCTATCACCTTACTAATTCCAGTTCTTTAATAATTCTAGGCCACTTTTTTCTGGTGGTGAAGGTAAATACTGGTATTAAAACCTGGAAGTAATAGCGGTGGGTGGGAAGCATTAAGAGTTACTATATGTACTCTTATTACTCTTACTGTTTGAACATCTAAACTGACACTTATTAGAACATCCAGAGGTGGTGAAAGACTAATGGCAGCCAAATGTTTACTTGATTAGCCTGTTTTCAAAGGTTTCCTGTCGATGCTGGTTTAGAGAATTTTAGTATCTACTCGAAGCTATTGCTAGTTTTTTTTTTTTAAACAACCTTGAATGCATGTGTCACAATTATTCAAGTTTATAGCAATTCACTGTTACATTCAGTTCAAGTCAGGCAGCAAATGCAGAAGATATGTCAAGTCTTGGAATGGAATGCAATACAGTAATCTCAGGTTAAGGAATCATGCTTTAAGTACCAGTAGGTTTGACTTGGTTCAGACAGACATGAAAACACCAGATTACAGTTGAGGAGTCACATCTGAATGTTTATCTTCCAAGAAAAGTTTTGCACATTAAGTACAGTGTACCCACACCACATGCAGATGTGCTATATGCAGCTTTAACCTTGTGTGGAAGGTTAAGCCACCACAAGTATAATGCTGCATACACCCATGGGAATGGAGTTTAAACGTACACATTTTTCCACATACTCTACAGGGTCCAAAACAGATCCCTCACACATGGGGAGGGGCCACTGTAATTCCAAAAGTCTATCTTATGGTCTGTGCTAACTAATTCATCCACCAAAATGTCTCTGTAATTACTCTGTAAACTTATCACCAGGTTTCCTCAGCAAAGTTTGTTCAGAGGGGATTACCTTTGTCTTCATTTGAAGCTGTGAGGGTGTGATTTGCCAAGGTCAGTGTGTTTCCATGGCCAACAGAGATTCAAACCAGTCACCAGAGTAATAGTCAAACCACTACACCACAGTGGCGCTACTGAATTAACTACATTACATTAAATGCACTACATTAAATATTAGAAGAACTAAGTTGCTACAGGTCAAAATCAAGAATAGAGGCAAGCCTACTATGCAGAAAACTTATTTAAAAAGTTTTGCCCATCTTTGATTTTTGCCCCAACACGCCTGTTGTTATTATTATGTGCTGCCAAGTCTCTGACGTACATGGTTTTCTTGGCAAGATTTATGGAAGGGGGAGTTTTGACATTGTCTTCCTGAGAGAGTGTGACTTGCCTAAGTCATGCAAAGGGTTTTCATGAACAAGCAGGTATTCAAAGCCTGGTCTCCAGAGCAGTAGTCCAGTGCTCAAACCACTATGTCACTAAGGCAGGGGCAGGGTAGGTCATGTAGGTTATCTCTACCTAATTTAATGGAACAGAGCAAATTTATTCCACTAAATTTAAAAAAGTAAAATTAAGATACTGGGAGATAGCTAATTTGCCTTGGCCTTGGTTTAGCTTGGAAAAAAGAATACATGTGATAAACTAAGAAGTTGTTGCCCATTACTACTGGATATAAACAAACATAATATTTTGGAAATCTTTTCCCCACCCCCACCCCATTTTTGGTAGAAGAAACTCAGGACAAAATAACCTTTTCCTAGCTGACTATTCCTGTGATCCACAAAGAAACTGTGCCAAAGCTGTATGTACTTTTTATTGTAAATTTTGTGAAACATTAATACATTTCTAATTTAAGGTATGCATATGTTGTTTTAAGATATCCTACACTATTTTTATAGTGTATGTTCCTAACAGCTATTCCCAAACCGAAGATGTAAGTTGAGAAGAAACACAATATATGCAATTTTCAGTATTAACTACCAATTTCCAAACCATTTGGACTAGGTTTGGGGTGGATCTAATAATGAAAAGAATTTTACTAGTTTAGGACAGCTTTTTTTAAAGATACAGTATGGCAAAAGGGGGGGCATTTTTGTTTCAGTTAAATGGAATAAGGTTTCTGGCTCTTTAACTGGCTGGTCCATCTCCCCCATCCTCCCAGTACTTCTCTGATTGCCAGACAATAAGAACAGGTTTAAGTTGTACCTAAGTGGAATGCTTTTAAGTAGCCCCACCATTGCATATGCAGGGATTCTAAAGAGTTTAATAAACATGATGATGGCTTGTTGTCAAAGGACCAAGTCTTATCTTTAAAATGTTTCCTGAACTCAACCCAAACCAAAACTTTGTATATATGTTTCTCAGAACTGCTTATAGGTATTTGCAAGCCGAGAACAGGCTATCAGCAAGTCCTATAATTATAACTTATGCTGCTGCAGCCAAAGTTTGAAGCACCGTAAAACAATGAGAACAATTAGTAGATAGAGTGTTGAATATTTGTTCAAAACCAAGCTAGCCTTGAAATCTATTAAGATAATTAACAAAACTAAGAAAATGAATTCAAACAGGGAGAAGTGGTAAGGTACTGCACTTAGATGGAAAAAATGAAATGCATAAATACAGGAAGGGGGACACCTAGCTTAACAACAGTACATGTGAAAGGGATCTGGGAGTCCTAATAGACAAAAAATTGAACATGAGTCAACAGTGTGATGCGGCAGCTAAAAAAGCCAATGTGATTCTAGGGTGCGTCAATAGAAGTATAGTGTCTAGATCAAGGGAAGTAATAGTGCCACTCTATTCTGCTTTGGTCAGGCCCCACCTGGAATACCGTGTCCAGTTCTGGACACCACAATTCAAGAAAGATGTTAAGAAGTGTATCCAGAAGAGAGTGAATGGATAAAGGGACTGGAAATCATGCCCTATGAGGAATGCCTTTGGGAAATGGGTATGTTTAGCCTGTGTAAGAGAAAGTTAAGGGATGATATGATAGCCCTAACTAAATATTTGAAGGGGTGTTATATTAAGGATGGAGCAAGCTTTTTTTCTGCAGCTCCAGAGAATAGAACCTGGAGCAATAGGTTCAAATTGCAGGAAAACAGATTCCACCTCAGCATTAGAAAGAACTTCCTGACAGTAAGAACTATTTAACAATGAACACATTCCCTCAGAGTGTGACAGAGTTTACATCTTTGGAGGTTTTTAAACAGAGGCTGGATGGCCGTTTGTCAGGACTGTTTTGCTTCTGTGTTCCTGCATGGCAGGGGTTGGACTGGATGGCTCTATTATTCTATGATTCTAATTATGATTCTGAGAGGTAGCTAATTTTCTTTGAACTCAGATTGTCTTGGAAACATGAGCTGGAACCTTCCAAAAGATATATGAGAAGAGCTTGGGTGAAGTTGTACATTGTTACTTAGACCTATCTGTCAGATTCTCTGAGGGGGGAAAAAGGCAAGCTCTGCAGGTGCTGTCCTTGAGTTGTTTTGAGGACTTTACAAATATAATGGCATTCTACTCAATGAGGAATCATGAAGAATCTGGGGTCCCTGGGATTTTTATTTCACTAAAATAGGGGGGATGGTGTTTGTTTTGTAAGTATGACTGTTGTTCCAGTATATGCTTCCAAAGAAAATGATTTCTACAGTGCATGCATTTTATTTTTATATATTTTGTGTAAAATATTGGGGGAAAGTTGGCAGAATCCACAGAAAGCAAACTTATTATTATTATTATGGAACTGTCTCCTGTGAAAACGTGTGTGGCTAGAGTTCTCAATCTCATGGGGATTATTTAATAGGGACTTAGTCACAACTAATGTTAGATATCACTTCTTTCACAACTTCTCTATTAACTCAGTTGGATTGTGCTCTGTGTATGTTATAAGGCATATGACATTATTGTGCACCTTTATCATACAATGGGGGTGAAGAAAATACTGGACTAGATAAGCCTTTGGAATGATCTATCTCAGCCCTTGTATAGTCTTACAACCTGATCCTTGATTGCTGTTTTGCAGTTTGTCAAATTGCCTACAGTTCCTTTGGAACTTTTGGACTCTGAATAATATGCTGTTCTGCTCAATAAATTTAATATACATTGCATAGCTGGAAATTTGTATCTTGTGTCATATGGACAAATTCTCCGCCCCTGCCCCCCAGAACTGTCCTTGTTCCCAGATATTTGCCATGATGCCACAGCTCTGAGCTCCCAAATTTTATGACCATGTCTGCCTTGGGAAGGCAGTGAAACTACAAACTATATGAGCCTCTAGCCATAATGCTGTACTCAAATCATTTCATTTATTCAGTTTATATCCTTCCTTTCTCCCAGCATGGGTTTCAAAGTGCTATGCAACATTTTAAAAAACACTACAACAATATTAAAAAATATTTCTTAATAAAAAAAGTTAAAATACAATTAAAGTAACTTTGATTTAAAAACATGAAAACATTAAAACAGCATCAAAAAGATATTTAAAAGATAATAAAAATAAAAACAGCACATTCCCTCTAATAAAATCTCTGGCTGCTATAACCAAATGCCTCCTTAAATAATAATAAAAATTTTTTCCAACTAGTGGACAGACAGCAGGGACAGGGCAAAAGAGACCAGTTCTACAATTTGGGAGAAGCCACTGAGAAAGCCTTCTCTCATGTCCTCACCAGACATGCCTTGGACAGAAGCGGGACCAAGAAAAAGCCTTTTCCTACATCAACATACAGAAATAAGTAAAGTTTTATGTTGTATATCTCTCCTCTGTGTGTGTGTGTGTGTGAGAGAGAGAGTGAGAGAGAGAGAGAGAGAGAGAGAGAGAAAGAGAGAGAGAGTTCTACTCATCAGCATGTCTTCAGCATAATTTGTTACTAAAAACATTGCATCCTTCTTCTCTGTCTCTTTTTCTGTCTCTGCATCTCCCCCCCCCCCCTCTCTCATGTATGTATCTATGTCTCCCTTTCCATTTTCTTTCCTTTGTGAATAACAATCTGGGACTTTCTTCAAACAAAAAGTATTCATGAAAAAAGCCAACTCAGACAGGAAAAAAGTCATCATGTCAGCCTTAACTAGAACCAAAGCCAAGAGCAGATGCTGACATTTACTTAAAACAGGGAATCGGCTAACAAATAGCACAACTGAAATATGTTAACATCTGATCTTACACAGATTTAAAGTGATAAGAAAAACTCTCTTCCATATGGACTACAGATCAAAACAAAATTCAACAATACAGCAGCAGTTGTTCTTTATAGGAAATCTTTCAGAAGTCATTTTTCAAGAATCTGCTTTTGACTATGTGAACATTTTCCTGATCATGAGTGAAACTGCAAATGCTAAGATTTTAATGAAGGACAAACTGATGGTTAGAACAGAACTTGTGCCCTCTCAGAAATTCTAATCTTATAAAATGCATCACAGTATAAACTTGGAAGATCATGATGCTGGCATCTTTCACAGACTCCAAAGAGGCATACAGGGACCTGTCTCGTATGAGAAAAAGTCACCAGCACTATAGTTGCTGCTGTTTACTACCTCATTCTGCTCTCCCATAATGAGCTTACCTTGATATTAGAACTCCTTGACAATTCAATATTCTAATTATCTATGATGAATTCTTGTGTATCTTGCATTTTTATTACTTTGTTTGCTTAATGCTCAACAACAAGCCTACCTTGGCACTTTCAGTATTTGCTCCAGGTCATTGTTGATTTCTACTAATAGTATTGTGTCATCTGCATATCTTCACTTCTCATGCATGCCTATGGACCTTATTAGTCTAGATGAATCCTGCTCAGAAACAGGATTTAAAAGTAGGGAAAAACCCCCACAAATGTGGGATGCTTTTCAGATGACATTTGTTCCAAGTAGCAATAACATGAAAATAAAGCAAATGGAAAGTTGACAAAAAAGACACCTTTTTACTTTCAGGAATTTTCAGGAACTTCCACAACTTAAAAAACATCCTGCATTTGTGTGCCCCCCCTACTTTTAAAACCCCATTTCTGAGTGGGATTCATCTAGTCTGACAAGGCTCTATGAGTCTAATCCTGCTCTGCATATGATGTTTTCTGCATACAGGTTAAAAAAATGGAGTAATAGTATACAGCGTTGTCTGACCCCTTTTTTAATTGGGAAGCATTCTGTTTCTCTGTATACCATTCTGATGGCACCCTCTTATCCTGGTTATGTATGTATCAGGACAATCAAATTTAGTGGTACTCCCACTTCTTTGAGAGCCTTCCACAGATTTTCTTGATCTATCCAGTTGAATGCCGTTCTGTAGCCAATAAAGCATATGCAGATTATTTATTATTTATGTATTCCCTGATATGCTCCATTATCCATAGTATGTAATGTGATTCCTAGTGCTTCTTCCTTTCCTGAAACCAGCTTCTGCCTTTGGAGTTTCTCACTCCATATATGATAGTAGTCTTTGCAGCATAATTTTAAGCATGATTTTGCTTGCATTTGTCTCCTTTTTGTGTATAGAAATGTGTATTGATTGTTTTTACTCTCTAGATCACTGCTTTGTTTCCCAAATACATTGGCAGATTTTAGTTAGTACGGAACTTGATTATGCCACTCTGGATTGAATCAGTTAATATGTCACCTGCTTCTGGCAATTTACTTATTATAGTCACAATTTGAAAAAGAAAGATTCCACATGAATCCGAAGCTATGTAGTGTCTAAAAATTTTCCTGGTCCTACTCAGATACAATATAAATAAATAAATATATAAATACTTGGTAGTTGCTTAGTAATTTTCCAGTGTGTTTAATGCATACTGTGTAATGATTTGCAAATATATATCTAGCATACATTATGATTTATGCTGTGCTGCTGTATGGGAATGTATCCTTCATTCAAATTGCTCACTTTGGATTTTGATATCTGGACTGTCATATCCTTAAAAAAAACACACCCTTCTTTCTTCAGATCACTTCCTAGAGGGCACATTTCCTCTGCAGCATTGACATTTGTCTATGATGGATATTTGCTTGATGAGAAGGTTGAGAACTATTTTCTAACAACCAAGTTCACATGAACATGGGATTACACCAGGGGTGGGGCAACTGAAGAAAGGCATTTTTGGCTATGGGGGCATTGTTGATGCCTTGGGAATGGTGGAACTGCATTTATAAATGGGTTTGAACTGTTTTGGGTATTTGAGATTTGAACAGCACTTCTTTTTTTATTATTATTTTAAATGAGGTATCAGGCAAGGGAGAGCCATTGCCTGCTTTTTGTGGCCTATGGATTACACTCTGCCTTTTCCTGGACTCAGTGCAACAGTAAACATTCCCATTGTGGAAATGAGGGAAGGCAATATGTTTTCCCTGTTATTTGTTGTTTTTGTGTACACTCAATTCATTTCTGACTTATGGCAACTCTAAAACGAACATATAATAGAGTGTTCCTGGTAAGATTTGTTCAGAGGAGGTTTGCCTGAGGATGAGAGAATGCGACTTGCCCAAAGTCACCCAGTGGGTTTCATGGCCAAGCAAGGAATCAAACCCTCCAACATACCACCAAAACTTCATTCAGTGGGAAGGGGATTAAGAGTCAGTTTCCGGTTGAGAGCTAGGGCTGCAGAAGGGGAAGGAAGGAGTGAAAGTTCCATTTTGCTGCAGTTTTTAATTTTTAAGAGGAAATCACATAGACTAAAAAAAAGTGTAGAAAAAGAAAGTGATTTCCTTACTACACTCTCCTTTTGGCATTTAGTTTGGTGAGCCTAAATACCAGAAAGACATAGACAAATTGAATAGTCTCCTGAGAACAGCAAAACACATAATTAAGGGACTGATTTATGAAACCAGGTTATAAGGATTGGACAGGGAAAAAGCAACTTTACAAAGCAAGCAGGGGGAGGACAGGAAGGACACCAAAGTGTGAGCAATAAAGGTGCCAACATTTGATACAATATAACTCTGTAGTCAAACTGTGTGGCTTTGTTGCCTTTTACAGTTTTGCCTTTAGAGTTTCTTCCTGTGTTAGCTTTATTGATATTGCACCATCCTCAGATTCTTCCACATGTTTTGTAGCTATGTGGTTAAATCACAAACAACACTAAATACTGCTGCCATCTAGTTGTCTTTAACTTATAGTGACCCTGCACTAAGTCACCTTGTCATCAACAACTCAAGTCTTGCAGACTAAGGGCTGTGGCTTCCTTGAATGAGTCTATCCAACTGGAACACAGTTTTCCTCTTTTCCTACAGTCTTCTACCTTACCAAGGAAATTACCAGTTTGATTCCTGGAATTTTACCTTGTACAATATCATCTTGAACTTCACCCATACATCCCACCTGCTTCAATATATCATCAAATATCTACAGTCCATCCTAGACTATACTGATGCTCTTTTCTCACACAACTTGGGTTATAGATCTGTTTTTGCTAACTGAGAACTTCTGTAATAGCCCCTGCGAAAGCTTAAAATTGCTACTCATCAGAAACAGGAGTTTATCTAGGAGAGACCCTGAACAAACTAGCTTTGTTGCAAACTCTAGCAACACAACTACAAAAAAAATAGGGTATGCTAATGTCACATGAGGCTAGTTCATGAACTCAAGGTCCAGAGTGATATATGCTTTGCCTACCACCAGTGTCCACGTGTATAGTCTTCTTTCTGGATGTATGAAAAATGTGTTTGCAATGAATAAGTTGTTGGCTTCCCCAAAATCTATCAGATGTTCACCTGCTTCATTGTCTAATCCAAATCTGCCTACTGTTTTTGATAATTCTTTGTGTCTAACTTTTGCATCCCAATCTCCAATTATCACCTTGACATCCTGTGTTGGCGTGCTGTCATTTTCTTCCTATACTCCTTCATAGATCTATCAATTTCACCTTCTTCTGCCTCTGTGGTTTGTGCTTATACTTGAATTATGGTGACATTCATAGGTTTATCATGGAGCCTTACTGAAATGATTCACTCTGATTTTGTATTCTCTGACTGCGTTTGCCACATCTTTTCTTAGTATGGAAACCACCCCGTTTCCATAGAATTATAAAAAAAGAGTTGGCAAAATGAAGGACACATGGAAGGAAGACCCATATGAAGATGAATGCCAGATTCTAAAAAGCAAGGTGGAAACTGCAATAAGAGAAATAGCAAAAAACAAATAGCCAGGAACAGATGATATTCCAATTGAACTGCTGCAATCCACATTGACAGAGTCAACTCTCATGCTAACCAACATATGTCAACAGATATGAAAAACAAAATGATGGCCAACAGATTGGAAGCGATCAATATACATCCCCATCCACAAAAAGTGAGACACAAGAGACTGCAGCCACTATAGGACCATAGTACTGCAAGCAAAATCATGCTCAAAATTGTGCAATATAGACTCCAACCATACATGGAGAGAGAAATCTCAGAGGTTCAAGCGGGATTCAGGAAAGGAAGAGACATTAGGAACGACATTGCAAACTTAAGATGGCTAATGGAGAACACCAGGGAACTCCAAAAGAAAATCAGCATGTAATTTTATAAACTATAGCAAAGCCTTTGATTGCATAGATCATGAAAGGCTATGGAAGGCCCTTAAAGACATGGGAGTGCCAACACATCTGATAGTCCTGATCTGTACTCAGGACAAGAGGCTACTGTGAAAACAGAACATGGAGGAACAGAATGGTTCCCGATTGGTAAAGGGGTCAGACAAGTTTGTATCCTTCAACCCTATCTGTTCAATTTGTATGCAGAACATATTATAAGAAAAGCAAGCTTGGACACAGAAGAAGGAGGAGTGAAAATAGGAGGAGGGAATATCAACTATCTAAGATATGCAGATGACACCACTAGAAGAAAACCTTACAGACCTGGAACATCTACTAAGGAAGATCAAAGAAGAAAGTGCAAAGGAGGGCATAATGTTAAACATAAATAAAATAAAAAATAATTACCACTGAAGACCTTCACAAGTTCAACCTAGACAATGAAGAAATAGAAATAGTAAAAGAATTCCCATACATGATCAAACATTGATAGAAATGGGGACTGCAGCCAGGAAATCAGAAGAAGATGGAGAATGGGGAGAGTGCCTGTGAAAGATCTAGGAAAGATTCTAAAATGCAAAGATATACAGTTGAGCACAAAATTAGAATCATACAAGCCATTGTATTCCCTACTATCATGTATGGATGTAAGAGCTGTACAGTTAAGAAAGAAGATAGGAAGAAAATTGATTCATTTGAGATGTGGTGCTGGAGAAGAGTGCTGAGGATTCCATGGACAGCCAAAAGGGCAAACAAAGGGTCCTAGAGCAGATCAATCTGGAAACCTCCCTGGAAGCCAAGATGATTGGGCAGGGAACCATCTAATTTTAAGTTTGTATGTACAGCATTGTGTAAATTTACAGCTCTATATAAATAAAGGTTCATCATCATCATCATCATCATCATCAGACTGAGGCTGTCATACTTCAGATAGATAATGAGAAGGAAGGACTCATTGGAGAAGGCAATAATGCTGGGAAAGGTGGATGGAAGCAGGAAGAGAGGATGGCCACATGCTAGATGGATGGACTCTATTAAGGAGATAATGGGTATGGGGTTACAGGAATTAAGCAGAGCAGTGGAGGACAAAGGGTCTTGGAGATGTCTCATCCATAGGGTCACAATGAGTCGAGATCAAGGGCAGTTGGCAACAACATTTCTCTGTGAGAGTTGGCTCAAATGGTTATGCCATTCCAGATTGTACATAACATGATGCTTTAGTAATTCAAACTTGGAAAGTTTCCATTTGCAAATTCTGCCATGGCATAAAATTTGGAGGGGGGGCAACTTTGGTGTACTCCTCAGCATCATAAAATATTGTATTTGTCATATTCATCTTATTTTAAAGTCAATTCTATCAATTGCATTTGTATAATGCTTCATTTCCCAAAAAAGAAAAGAAAAGAAAAGAAAAGAAAGAAAGAAAGAAAGAAAGAGAAAGAAAGAAAGAAAGAAAGAAAGAAAGAAAATGGGATGTTTGGGTTTCAGATATTCATCGTTCTGAGGTCATTCAGGTGACCTGATGTCACATCTCAAGCACATTATCCTTGGCTCAGAAATACAAAGTGATAAACCTTGTAGGGGGCAGGAGGTCTTTCCCTTACAATAAGAAAATAATTGAATTCATTTCAGCAATGGAATCAAGCAGGACCGTCTCCCTTCCTATTCCTTACTGGGTCAAATCTGATATTGTTCAACCATCTGCATTTGATCCACGTTGAGAAAGTTTGACAGAGGCAAGCAAAACCTGTGCAACAAGGTACATAATGAATAGTGTTTTGCAGAATAAAAAGAGTCAAAAATCTTCTAGTAAGGGACTGATATAAGTTGTTTGTCAGGAAAACTTTGCAAAGTACATTAGTTAGAATTGCTGAAAGGTAGCATTGGGTGGCTGTATATAAAGTATAGGGCAAAAAATAAAAAAGAGCTTCAGTACCCCATTTTGGTTTTTGCTTTCTGCTGAGCAGAAATCAACTGAAATAAATATGGCAATAATCAGCAGGGGAACTTCAAAGGCTTCCGTTTAAAATAAACATCTGGATGCTGAATTTTGATGTGCATGAAATGGATATCTATGATGCCAGCTCACAGTCACAACACACTTTCATCATCGCACCCTTAGTGAAAGTGTATCATGTACTATTGTGATCAACAGTCTGTGTTATACATATCTGGGCCACTTCTATAGAAATATTTCTGGTGCATAATTCACATCAAGAGTATGATCCATGACCTGCTATGCATGAAATGTTGCTCATAACAGTAATCTTTTATAAACTCAGGCAGGCTCTAATAGCAAGATCTAACAGTCCAGTTCAGTAGTCATAAACTGGGGAGGCAGCCACAGATATCCCAGAAAGGGCTCATATAAGGATCAGTAGTCAAGTCAATGTCACATTGCCCCACCTTACCAGTAAGCAAGTGAATGCAAACACAGAAGCAAACACAGGGAGCCTGAAATCAAAGCACAAGCTGAACAAAACAAGTAACAAGCAAAGAGTGTTTCACAATGGAAACAGAATGCAGTCCAAGGCACCAGCTAAGGAGTCATAACCATTTTCAAAGTATGACTGATAAAGTTCCAGTACAGATGAGGTTTCTGTCAGCCCCTTCTGCCCAAAACAATGACCCGAATCCTCTTGGATAATTCCAACTAGAGGAGACCCATTTACTCAACTGTTGAATGGTGAATCAACACGTATGTAAAGTCCACTAACTGAGTGATTCTATTCCGATTCAGCCCTATATGTAGAAATACATATGCATAAACAACAGAATAAAGATGCAGTTACATTCCTAATTTGGGAAATGGTGTACCACCAGCTGATAGCTTCCATGTCAGTGGGGCAGTGATTCTTCTCTGGGTTTTGTCCAAACTTTAAAATCACTGTCTAAAGTGATGAGCCTATTTGGGGTTTCAACAACTTGGATAATTAATTCAAAGCTCAAAACCGAAACATGAAGCAGATTAATTTCTCCCACTCACATGGAAGCCACTAACTATAATTGGACATGGGATTTTTTCTTGTGTAGTTACGACACCAAGTCTGACAATTGCAAGATCAGCAGATCGGCATTTTGAGATGCAAGCACCTCATGAAGGAGTGAACTCTTGTCACTAGTCCCAGCTTTTGCAAACCTAGCAGTTCAAAAGCAAGTAAAAGTGCTGGATAAATAGGTACCATTATGGTGGGAAGGTAACAGCATTCCATGCAGTCATGCTGGTCGTATGACCACTGGAGTTATCATTGACAATGATGGCTCTTTGGCTTAGTAACAGAGATGAGCACTGCCCCATACTGTCAGATACAACTAGGCAGTCATGTCAAAGAGGAAATCTTTACTTTTAGATCTATCATTTTTTTAAAAAAGTATTTGCAACATCTCAAAACTCTCCAATGGACAGCCTTGGAATCTAAACAGAAAAACAGCAAGAGACAGGTTATCATAGAATCATAGTATCTTAGACTTGGAAGAGATCGCAAGGGTCATCTAGTCCACTTCCTCTCATGCAAGAATTCATAACTGAAGCACTCCTGAAAGATGCTTGTTCATCATGACAAGAGGCAAATATAACATTGATATCAAAAAGAAGGGAAAGACAAAAGAAAAGTAGAGAACTATTGGCCTCTTTATTAAATGTGGGTGATAAAATCTTTATGTTCACCCTGGCAGATAGGTTGAAAAAAATTCTGAATAAGGTGATACATGAAGATTAAACAGGATTCCTCCCAACAAGACATATGAAAGAAAAGATAGGAACAGTGTGAAATGCCACTGAATATTATAAAAGAAATAACAAAAAGAAAGCTGCCATGATCTTTGTCAATGTGGAAAAAGCTTTTGACAAGCTAAAATGGAGCTTTATGATCAAAGTAATTAAGAGAATGAACCTTGGACAAAACTTTTGTGATTAGATTACAAACATCTACAGCGACCAGAAAGCTCGACTAATTATAAATGGTGAAAGAACCCAACAATTTGATATACAGAAAGGTACCAGGCAAGGATGCCCATTATCTCCACATTTGATTATCATCATGAAGGAAGCTTTAAGTAATAAAATAAGAGAAGATATGGACATCAAGGGAATACAACTAAAAGGACAACACTACAAGTTGAAAGCCTTTGTGGATGATATAGTCTTTTTTTCCCCCCTAGAAATACCAATGCAGTCTACTGGGAAATTAAACATGGTATTATCTGACTTTGAAGGTCTCTGGGGTGAAAGTGAACAGAGATAAAACTGTGATTCTGGCCAAAAATATGACATAAGTAGAAGAAAAATTGTTGCAAAACAAATCAGGATATAAAATTGTGAAAAAATATTATATACTTAGGAGTTTGGATAACGAAAAGGAATGCAGTTTTGCATGGAAATAACTATGAAAAGAAATGTAAAGAAATAAAAATTGAATTAAATAAATGGTCAAAGATTGTTTGGGAGGACAGAAGCTGTTAAGATGATGGTACTTCCCAAGATGAACTTTTTGTTCCAAAATATACTCATAATCGTTAATGAAAAACCATTCTAAACATACCAAAAAGACTTGACAAAATTTATTTGGGCAGGTAAAAAAAAAAACAGAATTAAATGGAAGACTTTAATAAGTAAGAGAGAAAATGGTGGAGGCAATCTTCTTGATTTGAGGACATATTCGTATGTGAACACATTAACATGAATAATGGATTGGATAAATTTGGATAAAGAAAGAATACTGATTCTAGAAGGCTTCAATTTAAGATACAGGTGGCACGCTTATATGTGGTACAGAAAAACAGACATACACAAAGATTTTGAAAATCATTACATTAGAAGATCACTGCTTAAAATTCGGACTCAACCAAAAGAAGAATAGAAGATGGAAGATGGCGTGATGTACCAGGATGGCTTAGATTTCAAGATATTTTGAAAATACAAGGTAGAGGTACATGATGAAGCCCCTAGAAGACCTGAGAGAACTTGATCCAAAAATTGGTTTCCATACAAACAATTGACAGAAAAATTTAAATTAGATTACAAAACAGAAGGATTTGAAGACAATGAAAATGAATTAGATAAGCTTATAAGAAAAAAGGCCCAAAACTGACTTCAAAATTTTATGGTGTACTGTTAAAAAGAGAATTAGAAGATAACATTGTAAAAGAAACAATGATTAAGTGGCCAAAAGATAATGGAAGAGATATAACCTGGAAAGTTGGGAGTTAGCCAGAAGAAGAACACAACAATTTACTAGATGCCAGGACTTAAAAGAAACTAGTACAAAATGTAAAACTGGTATCTAACCCCAGTAAAATTAGCAAATATTTAGAAGACATGTGGGAATAAATGCTGGAAGTTTAGGAGTGCTGTGGGTGGTGCCATATTTGATAGAATTGTAATCTAGTTAAATTTTATTGGAAAAATATTCATAGAGTGATATGTGAAATCTTTGAAATTAATTTTAAACCATCACCAGGACTATATTTATTAAGTATGATCAATAAGGTACGAAAAGAGATTGAGAAGAAATGTAGCAGATTATTGTTATATGTGATCATGGCAGGGAGACTGATTTTATTTGGGGGGGGGGGGCACTAGAGGTACCTTCTGTTGAAGAGTGGACCTGGAAATTAGTTGATATGATGAGTATGGATGTGCTAACTACTAGATTAAAAGACAAAATGTACATAAAGTAGAATAGGATTGGACTCCAATACTACTGTATTGTGAGAAGGTAAACATAAATTTGTTGAGATGCTAATTATGTGAATTGAGATAAAGTGATCAAAATAAATTAAGTTAGACTTTAATACAGAGAAGAATCGTTAAAAACATTGCTTTTGAATTGAAGAAAAATTGAATTAAAAAAAGAAGAAAGAAAGATGCTTATCCGACCTCTGTTGAAAGATCTTCAAAGATGGAGAAACCAGTACCCTCTGAGGAAATGACTTACAGTAAAAAATGTCTTCTTAAAGTCTAGGTAGAATTCCTATTCTTGTAATTTTAACTCATTGGTTTGTGGTCTAGTTTCTGGAGCATCAGAAAAGAAGCATGTTCCATCTTTTGCATGACATTGCTTCAGACATGTAAGTTACTTCCCCCATGTTGGAGATGTTAGGGGTGGAATGTATAGTTTGCTAGCCTGCCACAGCAGTTATGCCACAGCAGAAGGAAGCTGTGAGTGTAGCCAGAGACATCTTAGAGCCTGATGCTCCCAGCTTCTTCATTCTGGTCTCAGAGATTGACCCATCCTCCTGCTGCTCGTTCAGTATGAACTTTCTTGGTTGCTTCAGGGCCAGATTGGAATCTTTTCCATTTTCCACAGGCTTTTTCACCTACCCTATACTGTTCTCAGTCAGAATTGGGCAATTGGCCAAGGTGATGTCTAATTAGGTTGTCATCTGGCAGGAGCAGGGAGTGATTTAGAGTTTGGTGAGCATGTAGGACACTATTTGGGTGGAAGGGAGGTCTCTGGAACTACCTCTTTAGGTTTTGGGACCAGGGAAGTGGAGAAAGAGATTGCTCTTGAGGCTGGCCTGAAGGATAAACCCTCTCTTTAATCCCAGAGCTTGAGAGAAGGACTTTCTGGTTGCATCTTCCTGATGCAGACCGGCTAGCAAGTAACCCAGCCTTTAGGTTCTCATTGGGTCTCAGGTGTGTTTGCCCAGGGGAAGCTGCAGAGGTAGTCTGGGAGAGACCATCTGCTGCAGCTGCTCCCACACTAGGCTACTCTGCCACCTTAGTTGCAGTTGTCTTAATAAATTAATAACTAGGTCAAGTGAATAAATGACCCAATTTTCAATCCACTTTCTTGTGTCTTGTCTCATTATTTCTGGAGTTGATCAGCAAAGATATCTGCTATATCACCTCTCTTTTTTCCCTTCTCCAGCTTAAACATACCCAGCTCCTTGAATCATTTCCTCATAAACCTTAGTACTGAGATATTTGATCATCCTGGTTGCCCTTCTCTGGATCCATTCCAATTTGTCAATATCTTTCTTAAACTGTGATGCCCAGAACTAGACACAGTACTTCAGGTGAGATGTGAGAAAAGGAACATAATATGGCATTAGTATTTCCCTTGATGAGGACACTATGCTTCTATTGAGGTAGCCCAAAACTGCATTGTTGTTTTTTTTTCCACTGCTTCATCACACTGTGGTCTACTAAGGGCCCTACATCAATTTCAAATGTAATTGGGCAATTGGCAAACCAGGTGTCTCCCATCCTATATTTGGGCATTTCATTTTTCTTGCTTAGGTATGGTACTTTACATTTATTGCTATTGATGTTTTAAAAAACACACACTAATTTTGGCTCAGTTTGCCACTCTGTCAACATCATTTTGTCTTCTGATAGTTTGTTCTGGTGTATTCCCTGTCCCCATTAATGTGATATAATCTGTAAATGTGATAAGTATGCTTTCTATTCTATGATCTGAGCCATTTATAAAGATGTTAAACAACTCCAAGCCCAAACATGGCATAGATGTTGCAGGTCTCCATCCATGTTCATCCTCCTAGTGGCATAGCCACCCGGCCTTCCCCTATATAGTGTCTCACAAATTCTCCTGTTTGCTGAGCTCCAAAAATTGAGATAGCAATTATATAAAACTAGCAGCTGATGGCTCTGCCCCTTACCAACTCAGTTACTCAGCAGAATCCCAACCCACTTACACCACATGGTCAGAGAGAGGACATGGCCAAGAAGTAGTAGTAGTAGCAGAAGTAGAAGTCAACACAAATATGCAAACAACACAGGCAAACAATGAATGCTGAACCCTCAAATACAAGATTACTTTCTTCTCTCCCCTCCAATAAATATTATTTTAGTAATAATAGGTTTTCTGTTTAAAAACAACAACAGGAAACAGCTGCTGGTGAATTGGTTTGTTTGGTCATGCTGCAGCTTCCTACTGCACCAAGCTATCTTTCCCTAACATGATAAAGCAAGCAAGCAAGCACAGGTTCTCCTTGTCCCGAACAGGAGGGAAGAGAGCTACTAGCAATAAAATATCAATCAACTACAGAACAACCTCCATTTGTCTCAGTGACACCTGCACAGGAGTTGTGTGCAAGTCCCACTGAGATTAATGGAGATGGACGATTAACAAAGACTGCAGAGCACAGCATCAGTTGGTAAATTATTCTCTGTGTCTTCAATAAGTCGAGAACTATACATAATGATTTTCTACACAGACCCAGGCTTCCTGGTCTGTGCACTTGCAATAGGGATGTAAAGAATACACACAAGATTCCCCCCGCCCCTCACGGAGAAAGCAGGCCTTGACACATCAAGACTAACTGTCAAGAAAATTGTCAACTGTAAAAAGATTTCTTGCATTTTTGTGAACAAATTGTTTCCACACAAGGACTTGGGGAGGTGATTGTGCAAAATGATTTTTTTAAAGAAAACAATGGCCAAGATCCTGCACTGGGAGATTCACATACCTACATCTCTGTAGCTATGCCTCTTGAAGCTATACCCCAAAAACCACCGTGTAAACCATTCAGTCTCCCCCCAAATTAGCCATTTCCAAATTTTTTGGAGAGTGACATGAGCAATGATTACCCATCTGTCTATTTTCTTCTAGCTGGACACACTGTGACAGACACCAGGAGGGACATTTGGGGGGTACGTTTGTGGTCCCTTCAGATGACATCCTTGCAGTGCATTCAGCTAAAGGAAAAATAATTTAACACACTGTCATGTACTGGCTAACTTAAATTCAGAAACACAAGTCTCAGCAGTACCAAAAAGCTTTATACAAAAACCTGAGTTGATCACAGCATAAAGATGCTTTCAGGTCTGGATCATTTTTGGTTATATAGTATATTAAAAGCTCATAGCAATTCAAATGTTTTTGTAGGCTTACATTCTATTTGTCCACAACCCAAGACATTCCTTTTCCCAGGACTACCTCTCCTTGTTTCTTTCATACCAGACATTCTCATGGAACTGACCTTGATAACTTACAATTGGTTTTTGCTTCCTCACACATCTGCTCATTATCCAGTGCCATCAACAATCCTTCCACCCAGCACCACCAATTGTGTCACATCATCCAGTAATACAAAAACATATGCAAGTATATGGCTGGCAAGCATGGCAGGAACTATGATCTTGACAGCTGCCAATCTTCTTGCTCTCTGATTACTGAGAAATGGTTGTGTTAGAAGACAATTGTCATCTACACAATGACTGAAAAAGGGAACTGCAATGTTGTAAGGTATATTTACAACACTGTAACATACTAGCAGGATGCAAAACACTACACTGATTTCTATGCAAAATCTTTTTGTGCAAAAAACAAGTTATCTGTGGAAAACAAAGAGGTTTTTGTGCAAATACTTTTTTTTAATTTTAAAAAGTTCCAAAATGCAGACAATCTCTACAAATATGCAAAAAACTCAAAATCTCTCATAGCAAATTTTTGAAATGATGCTTTCTTCTAGAGAAACATGAAATAAATAAAGATTCACATCCTTGGTTTGAAAAAAAAATAAACAATGCACTTCATAAATTAAAAGGCAAAAATTTCCACTATGTTGAGATTGCCCAGAGTGGAAAGAATATAATGTCTTAGGAAACCTCATGTCTTAAGTGCCCTAAGGACTGTGTTATGCAGCAAAAAGAAAATTTAGCTTTTTAATATAATTAAAACTTGGTGATCTACCAGAATCTGTGAAATAACTGATTGTATTAGCAAATTATTATTTTAAACCACATATCTTTTGTGTTGTCTCTTTTAGACTGCAAGCCTGAGGGCAGGGATCCGTCTAATTTAAGATTGTATGTACAGCACTGTGTAAATTTACAGCACTATATAAATAAAGGTTAATAATAATAATAATAATAATATGCAGGTATTCTAATTTTTGTCAACACACTTAATGTTCTAAAACCTTTTTGAATACAAAGCTGGTAGAAGTAAAATGCTATTAAGGAAGTAAAGGATCAAATAAAATGCAAGGAAGTTGCCTGAGGGGGTGTTACAAACATTTGATGACCATTTAGATCCAGCAATAGAGACATTATGGATAAAAGAAAGACTGAGACATGCTCAAAGTTCTTAAGAGACATGGAAGTTCAAGTTACTTAAGTATAGGGATAGGAGCAACTAATAATAAAATAATAATAATAAAATTTAGTTATATCCTGCCCCTCTACAAAATGAAGACTGTGACAGGAAACAAACTTCTGCCAGTGTCAGACCAAATTCTTCTCCTTGTGGCCCAAGATCCAGCTGTCAGTCACCGCTCTCTGACCCTTGATATCAATTCTGTATCAAAAAGGGATATTCTAGGTAAGTAACCCAAATGGGGGCTCCCAGCACAGGAAACCAGCTATCCTACATTGATCTGGATAGCTCAGCATGGGAGAAGCCCAAGACAGTTAGCCATGATGGAATCTTTCAAGATCAGAATCAACATAATCCCTTGACTCTGGGAAGCATGGTATCGAGCTGGATTGGGATTTTTTTTCGTATTGTTGACAACAGAAAAGGCTGTTGTCCACACCAAAAATGTTGTAATTGGGGACTTATTCGGTGCAAAGTTTACATGCGAGTGAAAACAACATTTGCTGAACAGAAAAACAGCTCTTTCTACCCATATAATATTACTACATGGAGATATTGTTTCCTGTGAAAAAAACACTGTTTCCTGTAAAGAAAATGCTATCTGTGCAAAATAATGATGCATGAACTTTGCCCAGAATTTGTTCCAAATTGTAAATAGGCTTCAAATAATTTTCAAGCAAGTAGCTTTTGAAGTCTCTCTTGCAGCAAGAAGAAAACTACTGAAATTACTCATTGATTATTAGTGAGGCATTACCTATTTATACTGAGAGCAGATCAAGAGGCATTAATCCAAGAAGGAAGTGATCTTGGTCATGGTCCTTGGCCAAACCTTCACACAAACACTGCGGAAGGAGCTTCCTTCCTTCCTTCCTTCCTTCTTTCCTTCGTGTTATAGTGCTGGCAAAATAATATCATAAACTAAACTCACAATGTAGCATGTCACTGCAAATGATCTTTTAGAAACATAGGGGGCATAGTAGAGTATGCATTGCAGATACTGGAAACTGATGCCACAGCAGAGCCCAAAACACAAGCTCAATAATCAAGTAAAAGGGGGAAAATATCAAGGTAATAAAATTTACAGCATGGATGAACTGTCATCTCATTCTGTGTCTTGTTCCATTTTGGGAAACATTTATTTCATCAAGACAGCTTTCCTCTGATAGGAATGATCAGGATGAGGGCAATAACTGACACTGACAGTTTGTGCTATGCTAATCTTCAAGATTGATGAGCAAGCAAATAACACTTTGAAGCTGAAGACAGGTGATCTTCCCCCATAGACCTGATGGTAGCACAATATAGCTATCACAGTGCATCACTCACTCACATGTGAATATGTGCTCTCTCTCTCTTTCTCTCTCTTTCACACATGCACACACTGAATCAGTATAGCTCTAGTTTGGGAAGCACTGCCCAAAACACTAGAGATATCAATAGTTTCAGTGTGTGTTGAGTATTTTACATGTGGCAGATGAATACTGTCAAGAGCTGCTGGAATCTGTGGGCAGCTTCTCCACTAAACTACAGGAGTAGATTTCACAAAGAAAAAACCTCAAGTTGTGACCTGATTCTGTTCACATAGACCAGTTGCTGAATCCTTTTGGGCAGGAAATAATTTAAGAAGTCTTCCCCTTCTAGTTGAACTATGCAGGAATCATAAAGGCCCTGAATTGCCCTGATTTCCTGTGTCAATGTTTTTGAGTCCTAGATTCCACCTCAAGCATCCTAGTTTATTTTTCTGATTCTAGTTTCTTCTTAAGTCTTCTGGCTTGCTGCCTCAGCTTTTTCACTAGCCTACCTATTTCTCACTTCAAACTCATTCCTCAGCTGTATCTTCCTGTTGTTCTTCAATCTTAACTTCTAGTTTGTTTGTTACTCTGGCTTCCCTGACAGGGCAGTGTGCATGCGTCACACAGACTGACAAACAAAAACAAAACAAAACAGTAGTGGTGGAAGTTCACTTCTGGTTTTTAAAAATGGGCATCTTTTCATGTGAAATAGTGGGTTGGTGATGGTTCAGGGGAGGTTAAGAACATATTTGAACATGCAAAATGAATTTTCAATGCCGTCATTGAAACATCAGTCAGCCTAGACTCTGAGCAGCCACTTGGAGTCCACAAAATGCCCAACACAACCTCCAAGATTTCTTGAGTGTATTCTTCATTTTGATTAATTATTGAGCCAAGCTATAGGAAATCTTACACAGAGAGAGAGAGAGAGGGAGAGAGAATGAGAGAGAGAGAGAGAGAGAGAGAGGAGAGTTCTTGGTATTATCAACTTCTAAGTGAACTTTGCTTCTTAAAGTAGTTATCTTCACAACAATCCTTTCTTTTACTTTACTTAAAACCACCACCACCACAGGTTGAAAGTGCACAACTTAACCAAGGTCCATCCAGGAAGCATTATGTTCAAACCTCGATGTGGACATGGGTATCCAAAACCTAAAGTAAACACTCTGTGCTCTGCACTCTTAACAGATATGAATAAAAAACTGTGTCCATTTCTCAGTCAGTGTCACATGTGAGAAACTGTGGAAGAATAGGACTTACCAGAAGCTGGCTCCCTAGCTTCGAAAAGGAAGGGGAACCAGCTTCTGGCCTCGGTTAAATCCTCTGCACTGGAATGTGGGAAAGAGGCCAAGAAATGAACACTGATTAGCTCTGAGAGGTGAAGATGCAAGGCAGGAGAAGGGTAGCCAATGTCTCCTTTAGACCTGAGTTGCAGGAGATGAAGAGTGATGAAAAAAAGACTTGGGCAACAGATGCACTGAGGCCTTTCTTGACTGAGTTGGGAGGACATCCAAGAGAGTTGTGAGTCATGAGGGAAATAGAGATGCCTGGGAGATGAGCCCAGAATTTGGATTACCGTCTTTTAGAAATGCTTTAGTTCTATATTGGTGAAGGTTAGAGTGGATGGATTTCACAGTTCATTCCATTTCTATGATTTTACCCATTCATATACACAGAGAGAGAGGCAGAGGCAGAAGCAAAGACAGACAAACAAACAGAGAGACTTTGGAAAATTCTGTCACAAAATTATGACAGTTACAAATAGCAAAGCATAGCCATAGTTCATGTACGGATTACAGAATTTATTGTCTGTGCCAAAGGGTAAACAGAAGTAAATTTTTCCCACCTCCTCATTCCAGTGTGATAATATTATATGCACAACTGATTCTGCTCTTGTGATCGATAGATAGATAGATAGATAGATAGATAGATAGACAGACAGACAGACAGACACATAACTACAGTCATGGGGCAATCTTGTACACCTAGGGTCAATCCTGTATGAATGTAAGCCCATTATGGGATGTATGTCCAAGTAGCCATGCAAAACTTTGTTCTGATAACTCTTTTCATTTGTACCATTCCCCACCATTTTGGTACAGAAAATCTTTCATATGAAGAGAACCAGGAATGAATGGAGTGGGGAACGGAATGTCTGAAGAGGCAGAAATGATGTCTTGTTTTTCATGTGATTTTCTATGCATCTCCCCATCACTCTACAGCACAATGATATAGGTTAATACACAAGGGTATGATGAAGACAACAGTTCTGACAAATAGCTTAAAAACACAGGAAAGTGACAAGACTACAAAACTTTCTATTCCATTCTTTTCCAGAATGAGAGCTGGAGAGTGAACAAGGAAGCAAATCCGTTGGTGAGTAAGAGAGCTGTTTTCTTAGCAACCTGCAGGATGAATGAAGCTCTTGGAGCTATAAAAATGCTCATCCAGAGTTGTATGTCTGAGGACAGCTTAATCAATGGTTGTTGTCGGTCCCATGAAAGGGAAATCATGGGGATAATAAGTATTGGAGACACTGTTTTCAAATGGATGATTTTTTTTTTAATTTGGAAGACAACTGTTGATAAGACTCATGCCACTCCACTGCCTGTTAAATAGCAACACAGGGAAGTATTTGCTGTCAACATGTATGAAGGATGGAGCACATGATGACATTTCAGTAGCAGGTCAAAGGCAGACCTTGAGACCAGGCCTCACATATGCCAGCCAGTAGCAAAGCCCATCCGAAGAGTCATAGGCCTGATCTAGACGGGCACTATGAGGTGCCTTTAAGGTTTAAAAAGGCACAAGTACAGCTGGGGAAGGTGCAGCGTTTAGACCCTTCCCAGCCCTACCGCTTCTCAGAATGCCTTCAGGTCTCTTGAAAAGGTAACTAGATAAAGTAACCAGAAAAACTTATTGTTACACAAGGGGAGGCAGTAACATCTTTCCCACTCATTATGTTGTTTTGGAAATGTGACTATACCCTGATTGCATATTTGCAAGAAACAAAGATGGCTTTGTGTTTTACCTATTGAACTACATCCTTTCTACAACATCAATTGTAGGTGGAGTTCTGTGTTAGCAATTTGCTTATTTAGCCATATATGCAACAGTATAAGTGTTCAGATTTCTCTTAAGAACTTAGGGGCCACAGTGGTTTCCCTTGACAAACTTTTGGGTCAGTTGATCGTGGTCAGTTTTACCCTTTAGACATTTATGGCTTAGGCCATAGACATCTTGAAATCTGTTTCATGGAAAGCGACAATATATAGAAGATGTAAAAAAAAAAAAAAACCAACATAAACCATAGTTCATTATTCCCCCCCCCCCCCCCCCCCCCCAGAAATACTCCAGTGGTACCAGTGCCTTATAGACTTTTTGGCAAGCAAGGGATGAATATTATCTTCCATTTTCCACAGATGCTATTTTATATTATATTACATAATATTATATATATATATTAATATAATATATTATATATTATCATCTGACATGGTATTTTTTAAATCTTTTCTAAGCTATAGCTTTTTAGTCATGGCAGCAGTTCTACTGGCCAGCACTGGCTTTTTGACCATTGGCTATATAATTTAGTCAGGGGCAAGGCCCTGCATGATAAAAGGATAACATGATGGAGGCATTTAAATTAGCTAGCGGTTAGTTTCCAGACCCTTCACCATCTTAGTGTCTGGAAACTGTGCCCTATGAGGAGCGATTTAGGGAGCTGGGTATGTTTAGCCTGGGGAAGAGAAGGTTAAGAGGTGATATGATAGCCCTATTTAAATATCTGAAGGGATGTCATATTGAGGAGGGAGCAAACTTGTTTTCTGTTGCTCCAGAGACTAGAATGCAAAACAATGGATGCAAACTGAGGAAAAGAGATTCCACCTCAACATTAGGAGGAACTTCCTTACAGTAAAGGCTGTTCGACAGTGGAACACACTCTCTCAGACTGTAGTGGAGTCTCTGTCCTGGGAGGTCTTTAACCAGAGACTGGATGGCCATCTGTCAGGGATGTTTTGATTGGGAGTTCCTGCATGGCAGTGGGTTGGACTGGATGACCTTTGTGGTCTCTTCCAACTCTATGATTCTATGACTAGCCCCAGTCACTTCTTGATTGAAATGATCCCTATGTACAGATACACAATAAGGTCACTGGAAACTCAGGCCAGAATAGTTATCTAATCAGTAAAGGTGTCCCTTTGACTGAGGTTAGCCATAGTCCCATCCAATCAAGAAAGGAGATAAAAACTCATTTGTCTGGGCAGCTAAAGGTTGCCCTGGTTCTGGTTTTCTTCTTTCTCTTGTGCTTAATGGCTGCTTATGAACCAGATAAGACACAACAGAAATATCATACATTCAGAGCCCTGTACCACAAAGGAAAATCCTTATCTTTAGTGCAATTTGTGCACTGATTTGTGAAAAATTGTGAAATTCAACCAGAGCTTGGGAAAAGTTCCTTTTTGTATTACAATTTCCAGAATCTTCTGATCCAAACAAATAACTCTTTCAGGCTCTTAACTGGACATATGTGCTTCCCCACTTCCATTTAATAAAATTGCAACTCTAGTTTTATAATTTTATAATTTTTTAATTAGTTGTCTTCCTTATAATGTATAGTTCCACTATTTTCCATTCCATTTTATACTTAGAAATTCAGATTATATAAAATCACTGCATCCTTCATATCTTTTTACATAACTGAATATGTAGGGGAATTGCACAGTTTACCTATTGTGTGGAAATCATGTGAATAAACTGAAAATCTTGGCTCAAATTAAAATTCAACATTGGGGACCAGATATGAAAGAACAACAAACATAGAAAAATAATATAATAAATCTCAGGGAATTATTGAGAATATTACTTGGTGCCCTCTCTTTTAACATAATCATAGAATCATAGAGTTGGAAGAGATCACAAGGGCCATCCAGTTCAATCCCCTGCCATGCAAGAAATCACAATCAAAGCATCCCTGACAGACCTCCAAAGAAGGAGACTCCACCACCCTCTGAGGTAGTGTGTTCCACTGTTGAGCAGCTCTTACTAATGTTGAGGTGGAATCTCTCTCTCTCTCTCTCTCTCTCTCTCTTTTGGTAGATTGCATCCATTGTTCTGTGTTTTAGTCCCTGGAGCAGCAGAAAACAAGCTTTCTCCATCCTCAATGTGACACCCCTTCAAACACCTAAAAAAAGGCTATCATATCACCCTTAACCATCTCATCTCCAGCCTAAACATACCCAGCTCCCTAAGTCTTTCCTTATAAGGCATTGTTTCCAGAACCTTCACTATTTTGGTGGCCCTCCTCTGGACACTCTCCAACTTGTCAACTTCCTTTCTGAATTGTGATGCCCAGAACCGGACACAGTATCCCAGGTGACCAAAGCAGAATAGAGTGGCATTATTACTTCCTTTGATCTAGACACTGTACTTCTATTGATGCAGCCTAAAATTGCATTTGCCTTTTTAGCTGCTGCATCACACTGTTGGCTCATGTTCAACTTTTGGTCTACTAGGACTCCTAGATCCCTTTCACACATCATCTTGTTAAGCTAGGTGTGCCCCATCCTATATCTATGCATTCCATTTTTCCTCCTTAAGTGTAGAACCTTGCATTTCTCTGTGTTGTAATTCATTTTTTTATCTTTGGCACAGCTTTCTAATTTATTAAGGTCATCATAGAATCATAGAATCACAAAGTCGGAAGAGACCACAAGGGTCATCCATCTTGAATTTTGATCCTGAATTTGGTGTCATCTGCAAATTTGATAAGCATGCCCTCTATTATTTCATCCAAGTCATAAAGGCAGATGTGATGGCATTCAGCTATAAACCTGTCTTTGCACTTTCTTCCTTAACTTTCTTCACCAATCATTCCAAGTCTTTGCTATTTTCTGCTAGTAGCATGGTGTCATCTGTATATATTAGATTGTTGATGTTCCTTTCTCCAGTTTTCACACCTCCTTCTTCTGAGTCTAATCCTGCTTTACATATTATACATTCAGCATACAAGTTAAACATAAAACTATCATACCACCTCCAGTGCCTGACTTACCTCTTCTGAATTGATCTCAAATCAGAAGTTACGCTGATTTTATCAAACAGGTTTTCCCCTAAAAATGGCTTCCATTGTTGAATTTGGGCCCCATAAATCACTTCGGTGTCAATTTTTTCCAAATCAAAAGATTCCAAATTGGAAAAAATGGCAGCCGAAGTGACTTACTGTTTCTTGAATAACTGTCAACTATGAGTTGCCTTCAGAGAGGATTTAATACATTTATCAAGAATGGTTCCAGGAAAAGCAGCTGCTCAGTATGCTCACGTCCTTTACTGGGGGAAGTATGTCTGGGTACATAATCACCAGATGTGTTGCACTCATTTCTTACAATTGGGCTTCTCTTAGGTAACTGATTTGCCAATGTATGAACAAAATGTTGGATTACTGAAGCCTTTGGTTTGATCCAACATGGCTTTTAGGTTCTTATGAATCTTATAAGTGAATGATAATTGCACAAGTTTTATGAAATGCAAAAAGGCTACTTTTACTGACACTTTTGAATTCAACAACAGCAGTTTGTCTTTGCCACCAATTTAATGATAGAATTAGAATTATTACAATATTTTTTTCTGTCTTCCTTTCAATAGGCCTTCTGACCAAGGACTCAGCTTGCAATGTGCTTTTTCCTGCCAAATGAAAGGGAGAAATGGAAGAGTGAAAAGGGGAGATTAAGTTTGAGCTGGATTGATCTGCCTCTCCCATCCTCTGTTTTGTGTTTCCAATTCCTCCCAGAAGCTACCGAGGTGAATTCCTGATGTGATTGTTTGCTCTTTTTCAACCCCATTGCTCAGTGGATGGAGCACTCCACTTTAACTCATTGTGACAACCCATGTGCCAAGTGTCCTTGTAATGTTTATATCTTCATAATTGTTTTGCACTGACAATGAGCAGCTAAAAGTGGGTAAAGCAGAGGAGGTCATGATTAAAGAAACTCTTCTTTTGTCCTTCCATCTCTTACCAAATGGGAGGACAAAACTAGTCAAACTTAACAGAGGAAGGAGGGAACACTCTTGAACAAGAAAGAGAGAACAGATTAGATTAGAAAAATTATGATAATTTCCAAAACAGATAAGATATACAATAGGGATGAAAAGACTCTTTGAAAATATTTGCTGGGGGGGGGGGGAGGTAAAAAAAAGTGTCAATAAATCTTGACAAAAACAATTCTGAACTAAACAATAATCTTCATGGATCAGGGTTTATTTTACACAAAATGACACCTGATAATAATTAATAATAATAATAATTTTATTTATAGCCCGCTCCTTTGTACAGAAAACATCTAATTTTTATATATTATTTACTGCACAGAAAATGCTGTTTTCTGCACACACAAAAAACACATGTAAATGTTGTGCAGAATAAGGTTTTTTTTTTTTTTGAAATGTAAATTGTTTTCAAAAATTTCACAGTGAGAAGAAAATGCTAAAACTCTTCATTGTTTTCTCAGAGAAGAAAATTACCAATGAACCCCTAATCTGTACCTATTTTAGTAATGCAAAATTAAGTAAAACTATCAAATTTCCAGAACTTCATATGAAATAGAAGTATACATAACTGATATAGCTGTCTATCTTTTAAAATTTTAGGAGCATTGTGGATTAAATTGTTAGCAATTCTAATATCTTTACCAGTGGATTTTAGCCCATCCAAAAGAATACTAATATGTATGAAAACTTCCAAGATCTCCAGGTTATAAAAGGGGGAAATCTTAAAAGTTGACATATTTTTCTTCCCTTTTACTTGACCAATTAAAGACAATAAAGCAGTGATGGGTGATGGTTAACTAGGAATGGAAAAAGGACCATTAATTGCACAATCCTGCTATGGACTGCACTGACACTCCAAGAAGGCCAGTAGTTTTGTTTCTAGCTAATTTTTAGGGAGGGTTGTGTTTAGGCATCATGAGAGTTGTCAGGAATTCAAAACTATCATGTAGCACAGTGGTTCTAAGTTGTTAGGGGCAAAAAAAAAAAAAAAAGCTCTAAAAAACCACAACATTTTTGTATGGGCTTTCAGAATTTCTTGTGAACGTCAGGGGCTACAAAATGGGATCCAAAGGGCAGAACCAACTGGTGAATACAGTTGGCCCTCAGTATCCATGCAGGATCCATTCCGGACACACACACACACCAAAATCTGAGGATGCCCGAGTCCACATTGTCCACAATGGCAGTACAGCAACACAGCTGCACTGCCATTGGGGACAATGGAACTTTACCTAAACAACAGGCCGAGGGCAACCGAAGGACGAAGCCAGCCAGTGGGATCACCCAAGCCAGCCAGCGGGATCAAAGCACCCAGCCTTGGGCTCCAACCTCCTCCTCCACCACCACCTCTTCTTCTGCCTCCTCTGCCTCTTCCTCCTCTGCCGCCTCTTCCTTTTCCTCCTCCGCCTCTGCCTTCCCTTCCTCTGCCTCTTCTCTTCCTTCACCTCTTCTTCCTTCTCTGCCTTTTCATCCTCCTCCTGTTCTGCCTCCTCTGCCTCTTCATTCTCTTCCTTCTCCTCCTTCACCTCTTCCACCACCTCCTCTTTTTCTTCCTTCTCCTCTGCCTCTTCCTCCTCCATCTCTGCCTCTTCCTCCTCCCAACCACCTCCTCTGCCTTAAAATGGGATTGCCATCCACTGATACTTGAATCCACAGATGGCAAGTCCATAGATACCGAGTGCTGACTGTAATATTATAGTGCTTCCAGGGCTCACAGGACTGAAGTACAGGGACATTTTCATTAGTAGTAATGATATCATCACCTGTCATTCAGGTTCCCTTGTTCCCTATAAGAGTAATTGCAAACCTGACTGTAGGTGAGAAAGTAGATAGCAAAGTATGATTATGAGCTCTCTCTGTTATAATGAAAAATATTTTGCTTTCAGTTGGTCTTGAATAGGAAATTAAGACTCTTTAGCTTTGCAAAAGACCTGCTCCAAGTGAAGATGAAAAATGCTAAAACTAGTTTATTGATGTGGATCTATGGAGCAGCATGATCTTTCTCTTCTACCTCTGCCTTTTGCATCTCACCTGAGGGCTATGGCTATAGTAACTGTCATTACTGCTGACACAACAAAATTTATCAGTACACCAGTACAAAATATTAATTTCCTTTCCTTGCCCATCTTAGTGAAATGAAAAATCCGCAACGATGTCACAAAACCAAATGTGGTTTGATAGGGTAATGTCATAACGTTAACTGTGATTCTTGATTGGCTGGTCTAAAGTTATAAAGAAGAAACAAATCTCAATGAAAACAAAGAATTGAGCCAACTGAGGCCCTAAACAGACCGGTACTTTGGGCCTGCCAAAGTATAGCTAGATAGTGCTAGGTGTCCACACATGCCCAGCCCTACCTTCACCACTCGTGCGCCATGTTGGCTTGTGCCTGTCCACACGGGGCATTCCATGATGACACATGGGCATTGGAGTGCCCAAATGGAGCTCCGTAGAAGGGGTGGCATTATGGTGTGTGTGCGCCATGATGGCACCCCTTCCAGGAAGCTGATTTCTGCGGCTTCTTTTTGCTCCCGAGAGGATCATTGTCACAGCATGTGATTGCTACAGCAATGATCCGGGGCAGAAAGTGCTTCTTCCTGCACATCTGAGTTTCCTAGAGCATTAGTGACCAAACTCAAAAAAGGATCATCAGTGATCCTTTATTAGCCTACCGAAATGCACAATATACTTGTTGCAAGCTTTTGAAGCTCGATGTGCTTCTTCATCAGGCAAGATGTTACAAACCAAACAGGAGGGGGAAAGAAAACCAATTGGTGATATTAGCCAGTTGCCTGCATGTTGTTTCAGTCTTTAGTAAAGATGGTATGCAGTATATCTTTTGCAGGCAGGCTCCTCCTCCTTCTGGCCATATGGCAATAGGGAGATTTTCAAAGTCCAGGAAATTTAAAGTCCATTTGCAACTCAAAAAAGGTTTGGAGAAGTAAATTTCAGGAAACTTTTCAGGTTACCCAAGAGATCTTTTTCATATCAAACACATTCACCTGTGAACAGTTGGCAAAACCCTAATATCTATCAGCCCATTTTTCAAAGTTTTAAGCAAAAGTGGGGAATGCACTAAAAGATGTCTGATTCCCCCACCTGAAATGCGCATGGCATTTCCTGATCAAAGGAGAAGGGAGCTAAATAGCATCCCCTTTCCTGTCAACAGTCATGCAGCATTAGATCCCAATGCCTCAGTATTGTTTTATTGACTGAAAATGACATATGTGCAAAGAAATCAGAGGATTTTATAGCAACATAAGTGTGTTAGATTTGGCCAGAAGTGGAAGGAAGCACGTGTACAGTTGGAACACTTCTAAATCTCAAGGCTCCACTAGGATAATACTTCAGCACATTTTTTTGCTTCTCTCTATAACTCTTTATGATGATTACCTTGGAGAAAGAGCAGGTTTTGTTTTTCCTGAGAAATGGAAACACTTGACCTGCAAGTGATGAGGTTTTTGAAGTGCCCAGCCAGCCTCTCTATACCTGCTGTCTGCTCACTGTCTCCAGTGCTGCTGAGCCATCTGACAAATTTGTAGTTTACACCAGAGAATGACACAATCTCTTCTGACAGGCTACAAACACTAATGGATTTCTCTCTCCCTTACACAGGGAAATTAAATACGGTCTCTTTCCCCATCAGGAAAAGCTGACAACATCTGCATAGGAAAACAGGCCAGACAAGGACACTAAGGTGTCAAGCATTTGCAAAGGTTTACACATTAGAAATTTCTCCACAGGGTGCCTGGCACATGCCAATAGAATTCAGTGGACATACCATAACTCTTGACATTTTTAGGCTGATGAATATACCACAATGGACAAGTCAGGAGAAAGGAATCCAATAATCAGACTGTTTCCTTCCTTCATATCATCAATACTTACATTGCAACTTCCCCCCGCCCATAACACACAAATTACATTTCTGTTGCCTAGGGTATTCTGTGGCCTGTGTGAGTCAAACCAAGCAAGAGTGCTTAACAGAAGGCCTTGGAGCTATCTAAATGGCTGGCTCAATTAGACTTATCTTTTTCTATGTAATAGCTTGGGTAGGCTGTACCATCTTCTGCCTGGTTGATTATAGAGAGGGACAAGGATTTGCTCAACAAATGGTATCAACTGATGAGAGGTACTTGTTTTTCAGGCAGAAATTCATCTAGCAAAGACTTGTTAAAGGAATAACCTTGTCAGATGCAAAGGTACATCAGTCTCATAGGCCAGTTTCATTAAAGGAAAGGCAGATGGCAGTGGTTTTGTAACTGCATTTCAGGGAGTTGTTAAAGTTTTTTAAGAGTCCTGAAGATTAACTCATCAGCCTCAAGGAAAAAGGGGAAAAGCAAAAGCTTCCCAGTGTCCCAAAACAACATGCATACAGATGAAATACTTGAAAATTATTAGCAGATTAGACTATTGCCCACTTGATCTGGATCTAATAGCAAACACACCAGGTTAATTGAGTGAATGAATGATATCTGGATAATAAATGAGATTCTAGGATAGGATGCTGTAGGAGCCAAGAACTTCTCTTTTTCTCTGGGCACTGATTAAAGCAGGCATTCAGAATTGCTGTATAAGAAAACAGTAACGCCATTACTAAGTGTTTGTTTTCCAGCCTATCTCCCTACCTACAAATGAGCTGGATTAATCAGAACACAATCTAATAAAAATCCAAGAAACATTATACTCACTCATGGTGCCCTCTGGTTTTTAGTCCATTGTGGATTGCTTTGTTCTCAATAAGCATTAGCTTACATTTTAAAAATCCACCCTAAAAATATTCACAAATCTATCATGCACCCAAGGCTGCTTGCAAGTGAGGAAGTGGGAAGGAATGAAAAGGGCACACTCACCCCTCTTCCTCTGCTGCCTTGGCTTCCTCCTTGCAGGGAGAGCCAGGCAATGGAAAGTGATGGGGACATGCTCACCTGTTCTCCACTGCCTCAGCTTCTTCCTCATGGAGAGAGCCAGGGCAGTGGAGAAGCTATGGGGGAACACTCACCCATCCTATGCTGCTTCAGCTTCCTCTTTGTGGAAAGATCCAGGACAGTGGAGAAGCCATAAGGCTATGCTCCCTTCTCCTCTTCCACTGCCTTAGCTTCCTCATCATGAAGTGAGGCAGAGCAGTGGAGAAACCATGAGTGGTGCTCACCAGTTGCCTCCCATTTCCACTTTCACCTGCCTGCCTCTCAGCTGACTGGAACCTGGACAGACCCTGAAAGGGCTGCTAGGCAGTGGCACCAGCAGCATGTCAGGCATGAAAGCTTTTTGAAGGACCCATGCCCCACCCACCATCCCCCTCCTGCTGCCTCACACATTTGCCCAGCCACCTGGTCACCACCTGCCAAGGGGGGCATTGAAGCAGTTGCCTTAAAGAGGCAGTGGTTAGATCATTGTTAAAAAAAAACCCTCCCTGGACCCCCTCGATCAAAACAACTATAGGCCAGTCTCTTTGTTACCATTCTTGAGCAAGGTGATTGAGAGGGCAGTTGCCAATCAACTACAAGCTGTCTTGGAGGAAACTGATTTTCTGGATCCATTTCAAACCGGATTCAGGACAGGATACAGAGTTGAGACTGCCATGGTCACCTTAATCGATGATCTCTGTCTGGGCATCAACAGGGGAGTGTGACCCTGTTGGTGCTCTTGGACCTCTCAGTGGCCTTCGATACCATTGATCATGGTATCCTTCTGGAACGCCTGAGAGAGTTAGGTATCGGTGGCACTGCATTGCAGTGGTTCCGGTCCTATCTTTCAGGGAGGTTCCAGATGGTGTCACTTGGGGACAGTTATTCGTCCAAAAGGGAACTCAAGTCGGGTGTCCCTCAGGGCACAATTCTGTCCCCAATGCTATTCAACATTTACATGAAGCCGCTGGGCGAGATCATCCAGAAACATGGAGCGGGGTGTTATCAGTAAGCTGATGACACCCAAATATTTTTCTCTATGTCTCCGACTGATGCAGTGACTAAGGATGGCATCTCTCCTCTGAATGCCTGTCTTGGGGCGGTAATGGACTGGTTGAGGGAAAACCGACTCAAGCAGAATCCAGGTAAGACGGAGGTGATTGCTATAGGAACCCCAAAACCAGGAATGGAGTTGTGTCAGCCTGTTCTGGATCGGGTCACACTTCCCCTGAAGGATTCTGTCTGCAGCTTGGGGGTACTCCTTGACTCGTCGCTCCATCTTACAGCTCAGGAGGATGCAACAATAAAGAGCACTTGTTATCAGCTTCGACTGATACGCCAACTGCGTCCCTTCCTGGAGCCAAGGGACCTAGAAACAGTAGTACACGCACTGGTAACCTCTCAATTGGACTTCTGTAATGCGCTCTACATGGGACTACCCTTGTGCCAAGTTCGGAAACTTCAGTTGGTACAAAATATGGCAGCCAGATTGATTATGGGAACTTCTAGGAATGACCACATAACACCGGTCTTGAAGTCCCTACACTGGCTGCCTATTAGTTTCCGGGCAAAGTACAAGGTGTTGGTGATTACCTTTAAAGCCCTACATGGCTTGGGCCCAGAATCGTTGACGGAATGCCTTCCTCCCTATTGTCCGCCTCGCACTCTAAGGTCCCCTGGAAGAAATTTATTACAGCTAAAAAAATTTAGGTTAACAACAGTTTCCCAGAGGGCCTTTTCTACTACTGCTCCAAAATTATGGAATGACCGGCTGGAGGAGATCCGTCACATTTCCACTCTGACAGCTTTTAAGAAAGCACTCAAGATGGATCTCTTCCGGCAAGCCTTTCCAACCTAGCTTCCCTCCCCAGATATTGAGATGACTGTCCCCTATCCGCCTACCCTTCCCCTCTTGCTTCTCTGTTTTTGTGTAATATTTTTAATGCTTATAATGTTTTTATACTATTACAGTTTAATTCTATTTTAGTATTGGGAATGGGGGACGGGGGAGGTTTAGGATTTGATTTTACTGTAACTTCTTTGTATTTTATTGTTGTAACCCGCCCGGATTCTTCGTGATTGGGTGGGCTAGAAATAAATCTATTATTATTATTATTATTATTATTATTATTGGGCAAGTGAGGTAGCAGAAGGGAATGGAAGAAGTATACACTGCCCCTTCCTTCTTGTGAAGAGATCCAGGGCAGTAGAGAAGAAGGGGCAGGCACTGGGCCCAGCAGCAGCACACACATACCCCTGCAGCAGCAGGAGTGCCCAAGTGGGTGTTACCCTTCATCACCCACTGCAATCTACACCCCCACATCCCCTAGTGATGCCACCTTCAACACTGATATGTATGAAGAGAAATAGCATTCTTGTAGACTCTGTGTCCAGAGGGGGGGAAATCTTCCAAGATCATAGATTGTGTGGGTGTGGGGGGGCAGTGAAACACAAGTGGTAAATTAATCTCTCTCCGGATCCAACCTCTATTTTTTATTGGAGGGGCATGACAAACTGCTGTCAGTCCATACAGCAAGCCTCCAAAACTAGCATGTCCAAAACTGTCTGCATGTGCAGAGATATTGCCTAGGAAATGTAGTGCCTCTCAAAAAGTGAGAGAGGAAAGGGGATGCTGGGCCAGTTCTGCTTACATATTTTTAACAACACTGTGTATCTTTCCACCACAAGGGATTGACTCTACTGTCCATTAGAGCCAATTGTCAGCTATTGTCTTTTGGTTAAAAGCACAGGGTACTATGAATAATAGAGGATAGTTACAGAAAAGGAAGGAATTATAATGCTGGGATAGGGAAAGACACATGGTGACCACTGACATTCCCAAAGTTTTGGGTATGGCCAGAAATTTGTACCTCACATACAAAACCCTATCATGCCTTGTAATGACTTTGGAATATTTATATTTATTTATTTATAGTCCCACTTTTCTTCCAATATAGGGACTCAAGGCAGTGAACAGCAAATTTAAAACAATACAATTTAAAAACAAAACAAAATCATTAAAATGTATAAATATAAAATTTAAAAGGCAATTCATTTTAAAAGTTAAAACAACTTTGCATTAACTGGTAAAATGTGTTAAAAACTCTATATAAACCTTTAATACTAAATTATATATCATTTAAAGCTCAGCTCTTGTCAGTTTGAAAAAGCCTGATGGTACACAAGTGATTTCATCTGCTGCCAAAAGGAGAGCAAGGATGGGCTAACCTGGCCTCTTTAAGGAGGGAGTTCCAGATCCTGGAAGCAGGCTTCAAGAAGGCTCTCTCTCTTCTTCCCACCAAATGAGCCTGACAGGATAGTGGGAGGGAGAGAAGGGCCTCTCCGGAAGATCTCAATGCTTTAGTAGGCTCATAAAGGGCAATACGGTCTTCATATAACCTGGACCCAAACCATATAGGGTTTTATATGTCAAAAAGAGCACTTTGAATTGTCCCCAGAAACAGCCTGGCACCCAATGGAGCTGTTGCAACAAGGCAGTTGTATGCTCCCTGTAGCCAGCTCCAGTTAACATCCTGGCTGCAGCTCGTTGGGTCAGATGAAGTTTCTGAGCATATCTCTAAGGCAGTCCATGTGATGAGGATGGATGTGTGCCGGGTTGTCTTGGATGAACACCTGTGCTGGAAGACAAAATTTTGCTGATTGAACTACAAGTCCTGAGAGCACTCAGGCTGGGTCAGAGTTCTCAGGAGCAGAAGCAGGAGAGGAGAGGCCCAGGGATGAGCCTGGAGGGGAGGAGGTTCAAGAGAAGGGTGAGGAGGTCATGGGGGGGGGATGCGGGAGACTGGGTGAGAGGGAAGTGAATGTGGAGAGAGGACAACATTGGAGATTTGCAAGGAGCCCAAGACAGAAAACCAGCAGCCCAGATGAGAAGGGTTAGTTGGTCCCGGGCAGGGAGCTGTAGGACTGAAGGGTTGCGGGACCCCAATGAAGATGGATTCTTAGGGGAGTATCCCAAGGCAGCACAGAAGGATATTCTTCCTCTCCTTAATTCCCTATGACTGTCTTATTGGTAGGTGGGACCTCTTAACTAGAATTTTATGGGGAGATACTGGCCCACAGAAGTTCCTTATGAGGGAGAGATGGGGGGGGGGGCGAAGACTGAAAAGATACATTGAAGGGAGACAGAAGGTCTATTGAGTTTCAGTTTTGAACTGGAGCTGTGAAGCAACAGCCCTTTGTGTGTTCACTTGAGTTGAAAGAATTAAAGTCTATTTATCTGCATTGACTTTGGTGCTGTCCTTTTATTTGTTAGGATATGGAGCATGGGCGATATAGTGGTTGAAATGCAAAGCTGTATGTGTGAGAACCAAAGTTCTGTGGATTTTCCAGTCTGAGATGATACAGTGTGGTGAAGCACGTACACACAACAACAGCTGCACACATGGTCATAACACACAAAGGAAAAACAACACAAAGCTCAGGGAAAGAAGGTCGAGAGAAGTGAACAGTGACATCACTAGAAAATATCACATGAAAATAGAGTCATAAAAAGAGGTTGGACTTAGTATGGGAAAGTGTGAAGGCAACCAATGATAATGTTTGTACACACCCAGTACACACCCAGTGGGTGGCAACTAATAACAGCAATATTTCTGTATTGTTCTGGTAAGCTATTGTGTGATCTCAACTTGTAACCTGAACTTATGATTGTGTGTGAACTTGTAACTTAATCATGTAAGCCAACTGAGAGAACAGCCAACTTGGCTGAAACTAAGTTTCTTGTGCAGGAGGAAGATGTGGATGTATATAGTTTACTTAGGATAGCAAAATAGTGCTTAGCAAATGTGTTGCAAAGATTTTGTTATTTTCTTGTTCAGTTGAATTCTACAAGTAGCAAATAAAGGTAGTTATAGAATACAGCTCGTGTGGTTTGTTGACTGCTGGATGCAAGAAGAATTAAGCAGTGACTAAAGTTCCAGATGTTCCAGAGCTGGCGTTTCGTTCCTGGAAAGAGAGCACTGAAAGATGTTGTCAGGATCTTCAGCAGCTTCTCGGTAACTCTGCTACAAGGTTTGCAACACATCATACTATTGACCAACACTGGTCAGCACAACTTTACCAAGATGGTGAGGAATTAAGCCTGGGTAAAGTACAACATCTCCCATCATCCCTGACATTATTGACCTGAGAGATGGAGCCCAGTAAGAAATCAGTGGTGGCTACAGTGCATTACAGCAATCCAAACAGGATGCAACCAAAGCATATATCCCAATGGCTAGACCAAACATCTCCAGGGACAGGCGTAGTTGGCACTCTAGCTTTAACTGGGCAAAAGCACTCCTAGTCACTGCTGAAACCTGGGCCTCCAGGCTCCACACTGAATCCAGAAGTACTCCCAAACTGTAAAACTGAGTTTTCAGGGGGAGTATAACCCCATCTAACTTTGTCACACTCAAAAACTGCTTTCTAAAGGTCAGAGTTCTATTGAGCAGTGTGTATCTCTCAGAGGATGGAAATAGGCTTTTCTTGGGAGATCCTAGAAAAGAGGCTAGCCTGTCGGGGGACTGGAGATAAGCAGATGCTTGCCTCATATGACCTATGACACCATTGTTGATGGAAAAGAGGCCTCTGGAATTGCCTCTTTTTGTTCTGTGACTAGAGGGTCAGAGAAAGAAACTTTTCTTGGGGCTGGCCAGAGGGCTAAACTCTCACTTTAAGTCCCATGACTTGGGAATTGAATCTCGGGTTGGCCTTCCCATTGCGGGTCATCTCGCAAGCATCGCTAGGATTACCTTTGGGGCCAAGGTGCTTTTCCTGGAGGAAGCTGCAGAGAAGGTCTGAGGAAAGACCACCTTTCTCAGCTGCTTCCACACTAGATTTCTCCTTCCTTCTGCAACTCTCAAGAGAGAAAACATAAATAAACAGAAAACGTCCAGCTAACTCAGCTAACTCCTGCTTCGATCCAGATCCTTGAACCTGCTGTGACCAATTTAACAACTCCTTCACGGATAAAATCTCTCGGATAAATGAAGGTCTGGATGCCAGTGATAAAGCAGAATCCAGATTAGAGGCGTCCAGAGCTTCCATGGACTCTGTTGTACTGGATCAGTTTCAGTCTGTCAGTTCCGAGGATGTGGACAAGATCCTCAGAAGTGTTAGGAAAACAACTTGCTCCCTCGATCCCTGTCCCTCATGGCTAGTGGCACAGGGGGGTCCGGTTGTAATATCATTATTACACCGGATTATTAATACATCTCTGAGGGAGGGACAGTTTCCTGATCATCTTAAATTGGCCATGGTAAAACCAATATTGAAGAAGCCCTCCCTCGACCCCCTGGTTTACAATAATTATCGGCCAGTCTCGCTACTGCCATTTTTGGGGAAGGTGATCGAGAGGGTGGTTGCGATCCAACTTCAATTGATCTTGGACGAAACATATTATCTAGATCCATTTCAAACCAGTTTTCGGGCAGGCTACGGGGTTGAGACTGCCATGGTCACCCTGGTCGATGATCTCCGTCTGGGTATCGACAGGGGTAGCGTGTCCCTGTTGGTGCTCTTGGACATCTCAGCGGCTTTCGATACCATCGACCATGGTATCCTTCTGGAGCGCCTGGCAGAGGTGGGTATCGGAGGCACTGCACCCCAGTGGTTCCGGTCCTACCTCTCTGGGAGGTTCCAGATGGTGCAGCTGGGGGACGTTTGCTCCGATAAGAGGGCCCTAAAATCTGGGGTCCCTCAAGGAGCCATTCTGTCCCCCATGCTTTTCAACATTTACATGAAACCGCTAGGAGAGATCATCTGGAGGCATGGGGCGCGGGGTTATCAGTACGCTGATGACACCCAAATAGTCTTCTCTATGTCTCCGACTGATGCAGTGACCAGGGATGTTGTCGCTCCTCTCGTGGCCTGTCTGGAATTAATAATGGACTGGATGAGGGAAAACAGACTCAGCCTGAATCCAGAGAAAACGGAAGTACTCGTGATAGGTTCCCCCGGCCCAAGTATGGAGGTGGTTCCACCCGTCCTGAGCGGGCTCACGCTTCCTGTTAAGGACACTGTACTCAGTCTGGGGGTGCTCCTTGACTCGTCACTCCACCTTACTTCTCAGGTGGACGCGACGGTCAGGAGCACCTGTTTTCAGCTTCGGCTGTTACGCCAGCTGCGTCCCTACTTGGACCGGAGGGACCTTGAAACTGTAGTACATGCTCTGGTAACCTCTCGGTTGGATTTCTGTAATGTGCTCTACATGGGGCAGCCTTTGTATCACACTCGGAAGCTACAACTAGTGCAGAATATGGCAGCACGGTTGGTCACTGGTATCCCCAGGACACACCATATAACACCGGTTTTGAAAGACCTCCACTGGCTGCCTATTCGCTTTCGGGCTCAGTACAAAGTGCTGGTTATTACCTATAAAGCCCTATATGGCTTGGGCCCAGAGTACCTGAAGGACCGTCTCTCCCCACATAATCCACCCTGCACACTTAGATCTACTGGGCAACAATTATTAAGAGTTCCGGAGGCCAGATTATCAACTACAGCTAAGAGGGCGTTTTCTATCTCGGCCCCAAGCCTCTGGAACTCGCTGCCCATTGAGCTCCGCTTGGCTGCCTCTCTCCTCCTATTTAAAAAGGAGCTGAAAACATATCTATTCAAGCAGGTTCCCTTCTAATAATTGCCCTGTTATACAAGCTACTTGGAGTAGTACCACTGTACATTTGCATTGGGTTGATATTGTTTTACTGTATTTATATTTGTATTCAGACTGTTTTAATGTGTTAATATGATGTACACAGCCCTGATCACCGGAAGGGCGGTATATAAATAAAGTTATTATTATTATTATTATTATTATTATTAAATAAACATAAATTTAAATAAAGCATCCTATTTTACAACCCAGCTTTCTGTGTCTGTCTTGTTATTTTCCAAGTTGATCAGCTAAGATGAATAAAATGTGAACCTACATTCAGACTTTGCTTTGTTTGAGTTTAATGCCAACCTCATTTTTTATAACCCTGTGTGGAGTTGTATTAGATTATGTCATGCAACAGGGCCTCTTTCAACTTTATTATTATTATTTTATTAAGCAGTTCACCCAACTATATAGGAAGTACTAATCTCATATATGAGTGCCTTATCATTGCCTCATTGACTTTCTATTCCACTTTAGCTGTCAACTGAAGACATTTTCTCTCTCTCACCTATCTGTACTTTGATTTCCTGCACCCAAACACACACATACACACTAGCAATCTCAGTGGGTCAAGATTCAACTGTCTTTATTTATCAAGAGCTGCGGACAGTTGTAAGGAGGCCTTAAAATGTTACCTCAGTCTATCCTAAATTATTTTTTTGAAATGAGACCTGGAATAAGAGCTGAAATGAACCACACTGTCATGAGCTAATCTGCTTAAACCACCAAATGTAGGCTCTCTATAATTATAGAAAGCAGTAAGGAGGTTCTCCTTCTACCTCCTACCCATAGCTGAAATACCATCCCAGCACATATGAGAAACATGTAGTTTATTTCCTGTTTACCAAAAGGTTGATCAAATGTGTGCATGTGACTATTTCACACCACCCTGACTAATGATTTGCTAAAGCCTCCTAGAGCAGTTCTCCATACAAACTATTGGAGCTGGCTAGCAATCTAAGTTGATAGTCCTCTTTCATCCTCCACATAACTCAGGATATTCATCAGCATAACCTGTCTTACTTCCATTGCTGTCTAACTTTATGACAGTCATATTCAACGGAAGAAGAACTGAAGTTCAAATAGTCAAACAAAGAACATAGCAGACCTGTTATTTGTTGTTGTTGTTGTTGTTGTTGTTGTTATCCTTTATTTATATAGTACTGTAAATTTATACAGCACTGTACATGCAATCATTTAATTAGACGGTTCCCTGCCTTCATGCTTACAAATGGAATGGGCAAACCAAAGGTGAACATCATAGATGATTGAGGGAGCTCATCTCAAAATATATATTCAAACTTCTTTACTTCCTACCATCAGTTGAGCCTGATGAAAAGGAGAAGCCTATTTATAAAGGCACATCCTTTATTTACTTAGCTATTGTGGCAATTATCAGGTTGTTAGGGAAGGGCTATGAACAGTTCTTGGTCTAAAATTTGTTGCATTTCTTTGAATCTCATCTATCTTTTCATCTCATACTTTGACCATATATGGTTGTGAGACATCACTTTTAATTCCTGCCTAAAAATGTCTATGTATGTTTTCAAAAAGACAGATTTTGCCATTCATCTTTTACAACTGACACACTTGAAACACACTTTTCCCAGTAACTCAAATATCTTTACATTCACTTTTTAGTTGTGTGTGCTTTTTAGCCGTTTGTGTTTTGAAAGGCCTACATTGGCCAATATCCTACATAAGGGTTGCATTATGTGAATCTCTATATGGGTTGCATATCGATTGTGGCACAAAACCTTTATGTTGATAGGCAATGTTGTGTAACTGAATGCACACTTCAGTGTGTAAGTTAATGCACATCTAAATGAACATGTACATCTACATGTGCCCCTGCATTCCTCCCTGCATACATGTGCATGAGTATATGCATGTACCAATGGCACAACACACACAACTTTACTTCCACAACCTTGAACAGAATTCAGACAAAAGTCTAGCCACTTCCATAGAGGAAATTATGCAGGAGTAAAACAGCAACAGTAATCTTCTGACAGTTCTGTATATATTTTGTTTTTAAATGATCAGATTTCCCAGATGAGGTGTGCTTTCCCTCACAATGAGTCTCAGAAAGCATGAAATACTCAATAACACCAAGAAGTACAATGCACCAGAATGTCTACCCACATGTTATATGTAACAACCTTAATGTGAGAGGAAGGACAAAATAGTAAAAGTTTTGTTTTGTTTTTGTTTTCGTTTAGCTGGAAATATCATGGATTAAAGCTGTGCAAAGCTACTGAGCTATGCACCTTCTTCATTGACATACAAATAGAGAAAAAGCAGGGAAGAGTTAAAATAGCAAAAGAGAGAGAGAAAGAGAGGGTTTTTTTTATTTAAGTGAATGAAAAAAGCAAAAATCTGGGAGCAGAGGTGGTAAAGAAAACCACAAGCATCGTTATGTGAGAAGCTGAATAAACTGAATGCCTCTGAATTACATTCTGCTCATCCTGTAAAAACATCTCCCCTTTCTACTGTGTTGTGTAATTTGTATGCCATTACTGAACACTATACACATTGCTGTGGAAATCTGTAGATGTCACATATTCATTCTGAAAAAAAAAAAAAAAAAGAATAGGTAGGATTAAAACTGCCATGTCTTTTTCTGTGTACAGTCAACAGAATACTAAATGGGCATTTGTTCTGTATTTCTTCTCCACCAGAGCAGAACCAAATATTATTTCCATTTATTTAACAAAAATCTTAGGGCCTTCCCCCCCACCCCCAACACATGAAAGCCTGTGTTCAGCCCCTTGAAGGCTGTCCATTAACTTGTTTTATCTCATTTGCCTTGGTTTGCTTCATATATCCTGCTGGGGTGAGATCATGATGAGGGTTGTTTGTAAAAGATAATCAGTCTTGATTTAAAATTGCATTTGATGGAAAGACAAGCTTCTCAATATAATTGGAGCTATATCATGTTAAGAAGTGTTGTGGCATCTTACAGTAACTGTTGTAATTAGATGAATGTCAAAAATTTAGTGACAGAGTGTTGACATTCAGATCTGAAAACTGACAATGTGGCAAATGTTTGAAAATAGATGTCCATTGTTCCACATATTTTGGACATATTGTATTTATTTAATCAGCTTCCAGTATCTGAGATGCTTGGAGCAAAGCAGGGAAATTAAAAAAAAAACTTCTATAATACTCTACAGTAAATGCTCATTCATTAAAACAATTAAAATCAGAGACTCAACATGCAGTTCTCAAGCGTATACCAAATCCCAGCTTCTACTCACTTGTGACTGAAACTGTTGTTCTATGGATTTCACCCTCTGCACTCTCACAAAACAGCTCTAACAAAAATTACAGATGATCTGCTTCAGACCAAGTGAAAAGGCTTATACAGTGGTCCCCCGCCTTACGAATCCCCCGGGTTGCAAAAACCCCGGGATCTGAAAGGCGGCGGACCGGCTTCTTATCCCTCGGGATACGAAATATCCCCCGGGATACAAAGGAAAAAAAGCCGCGCGGCCCCTTTAAATGGCCGCGCGGTCCATCTGAAATAGAGGTCCCCCCGGGAAACGAATACTTCCGGGTTACGAAAGGTAATCCGGAACAGATTACCTTCGTAACCCGGGGGACCACTGTATTCAGTTCTCATTCTCCTTGATTTCTTTGCAGCTTTCAACAGGGTTGATCATGGTCTTTTGTTATATTTGCTTCAGAACCTAGGATTTACTGATTTAATCCTTAGTTGGTTCAGATCATATCTTTCAAATTGCTTATTTGCTGTGGTAGCTGGAGGGCAGGTATCTTCTCCTTTTCCTCAGTTTGTTGGGGTTCCACAGGGCTCCATTTGGGCCTGTTGTTATTTTCTTTTTGCATCTTATCTCTTGGTAATCTTATTAGTTTGTATGGTTTTCAATATCATCTTTATGCCCATGATACACAGTTATATTTGTCTGTTTCTGAGCTTTCTTCTGATTTTGAACAACTTGTTACATCATATGCCGCGCAGGTCAGGCCCCCCCAATAAATACAGAAACCTGGTTGGAGGAAAAAAGGCCACAACTTTATTAACTGTTCCACACATGCAGAACAACACAAAACCATAGGGTTGGCCCAAAGCATAAGGTCTGGATCTGGCCATCAGCAACACCCTGGTTGGTTGATGTACGCTTGGTAGCAGGGGCAAACATCAGGATGACGTAGGTGCCAAGCTCCGCTGAGTTGCGTAGTTAGGCAACTGCGCTGCTTCACATTGAATTGCGAGACATCCTAGTCACCGGGTATTAATCGACTGTGGCCCCCGCAATGGCCACAGCAAATCGCTCCTTACCCGGGTCATGAGGACTCCCGATTCAGTGCCAGCGGGCCCTGGAAACTCCTACCCCAGATCCAGGCCTATGCTGCCGCCACACAGGCAGGTCTGAAAGAGAGCCTGCCGCCAACCCTAAGAACCAAACAAAAAACAAAAAACCCCTCCACAAATAACATTAATAGCATCGACCTGAGCAAGAGTCCAAATCGGGGTGCACATAGCCCGCAAACACCCTAGACTTCCATCGACCAATTTACTTGATGACATCAGTAGAGAGTCCAGCACAGGCTGTAGATGTGGCCGCTCCAATGCGGAATGAATGGCCCCCAAATTCAACCAAAGGAAGAAGGGCCAGCTTTAACACAGCAACAAATTGAAAGCGTGTGACAGGTGAGTCATCAGCATGACAAAATAGGGATCCCCAACATGCAGGCCGGTGCCTAATAAATCTTTTTAGAACCTGAACAGGGCAGAGGTGCGAGTATTTTAGGCGCCCCAATGTGATAGATGAGGCTCCGCCCAGTTGATCACATTTTGACCTGAGAACTGTCAAACATACAGCATCAACATTGAACAAAACATCAGTGATGCACAAGTATCTTTTTGAGCAATCGGTCTTCGAAGACAGGACCAGCTCCCCTACCCTCAGGGCCCCAAATGGCGGGAAGCTGGGAAACAATATCCTGAAGCAGTGTAAAACAGATAGGGTGCCTGGCATCGTTTTTGTCCATATGCATGCATCTCCAGCCCTCCAGAGTGCAACACACTTGGAAACAAGCACATGGATCAACCAGGCTGGAGGCTTTTGAAAAGAACGAAATACCTGCAAGGTGAACAGAAATAGAGCGCGGGAAAACCCCACTATACTTTAACCACGCCATGTAGCATAAAACAGTGGTCGAATCCATAGGCCAAAGTGCCGGAATGCCTAGGGCACCCCAAAAGGAGGACAATTTAGAAAAAACCTTATTATAGGCCCTGATAGTGGAGGGGGCCACCGCAGACAAAATGCCCTGGGTCACATTGGAAGTCCAATCTTCCAGAGGAACTCTGGAAATGGCATGGGAAGGGGGTCTGCCTTTGGAGCCAGCCGTTGAAACCTGTCTTCCTGGAATCGAGAAAGAGCATCAACTAAATTATTTTACAAACCAGGAACAAACCGAGCTGTGATAGAATTGTTAAAATTATACAAGTGAGTACGAGCCACAGCACCAACACATCTCTTTCTGATTTGAAAGACAGGCTATTAACAACAGCAACTATGGCTTGATTATCGCAGCAGAACAGAACACGTTTGGTGGAGAACTCATGTTTCCAAATAATGACAGCCGCCACAATGGGAAATAATTCCAAATAAATAAATAAATTATTAACAACATCCTCTTAAGCCCAATCCTTTGGCCATTTTTGAGCACACCAGTGTCCTTGAAAAAACAGCCCAAATCACAATCTTCAGATCCTCTCTAATACCCTTGGTAATGCATACATGGTAATGAGGCCTGGAAATACCTGCAGTAGCTCTGGCCAGCCTGGCACAAAAGGGGCGACCAGGAGAAACCACACAGCATGCAAAGTTCAGGTGACCCAGGAGGGATTGCACCTGTCTCACAGTAACTTTTTGGGATGCAAGAAATTCTGAAATAAGGTTTTTTAGAGCACTCAATTTGTCAGGAGGGAGACGGGAAACTCCTTCAACCGAGTCCAATTGGACACCCAAAAATGTGAGGGACATAGCTGGCCCCTTAAGTGTTATCAGCTGCTGAAGGGACCCCGATCTCAGATGCCAAAGCAGAAAAGATATTTAGGAGCATCTGGCAATGGTCTGAGCCGGACCATCCGGTGAAGAGGAAATCATCCAGTCAATGAGTCACAAGCGGGGAGCAAGCCCTGCGCTTTACCTCCCACTCCAGGAAAGTACTGAAGGCCTCAAAGGCTGCGCAGCTAATTGAACAGCCTATCAGTATAGCCTTATCGAAATACCATCGGCCTTGTACCTTAAGCCCTATCAGGTGGAAATCATCAGAGTGAACAGGCAAAAGCCAGAAAGCAGACTGAATGTCACATTTGGCCATTTGGGCTCCGCGGCCACATCTCTGCACTAGCTGGACCACATGGTCGAACGAAGCATAGCTAACTGAGCAAAGCTCTTGAGACTAGCATCATTAACCAATGCTCCTGGGGGGTGAGACAGGTGGTGAATGAGTCGGAATTCCCCCAGAGCCTTCTTGGGGACAACTCTTAAGGGAGACATCTGAATGTTTGGGAAAGGCGGAGAATCAAAAGGCCTTTCAATGCAGCCGGCATCTATTTCTTTTTGAATCTTTTTCATAAGAACCTCCGGCATATCTCAAGCTGATTTAAGATACTTAGACTCTGAAGGAGGAGGGGAACAAGTCACCTTGGGCAGGGCCCCATGCTGAAAGGGATGGTGGCCTGATTTTGGGCAAGCTGCCTTACTATGGGGCCCCCGACAAAGTTCAAAGATGTGGTCATATCTGCAGTGAGACCTGGAGCACCTTCCCGCATTATATTCCCAGCAGACCAATTTATGCTCCCTCTTACCATCCGGTCTGGTGGCCCCTTTGGACCTGGTCAGAGGGCCCACCTCAAGCAATCAAATTTCATTGTGAATAAGATCCCAGCACTCTCTACAGCTCTGAGAAGCCTGCTGACAAAAGGCTGCATCATAGGCGATAGCAGCTGCCTCACCAGCTACAGCTCTGACTCTAAGAACGTGAAGCATGTGGCAATCCAAGTGCCAAGCTCTCTTGAGGAATGCCATTGAGATAACAGCCCTTTGGAGAATGTATGCTCTGCTGAGTGAACCTTAGGATGTTTTTTGTTTTGTTTTGTTTTTTTGTTTTGTTTTGTTTGTTTGTTTGTTTTTGTTTTTGCCTGTTTGGTGGATGTAACAGCAAGGGCATCATGCCCTTTTGGTTGCAATAGTGTGAAAATGTCAATGAAACAACCTGTTAAAATTCGATTTCGCACATTTTTTTGAAAGGTGAGACCCAGGAGGATGCTCACCAGGAGCTGAGGGAGGGATGTCCAAGGCCCAAGGCCCACACACCTTGCAGGCCAGGATGCCAGGACCTGCACAGGATAGCCCAGCAGGGAAACCCAGGGACCAAAGCATGATCCACCCAGAACCCTTCTCTACCTGTAGGCACAACCTGTGAAACACCCCCGCCCCAACATGTCCCAAACGAGACACAGATGCAGTCCTGTTCCATTTACTCTTTTTTCCCTTGCATTTCTTCCTTTTGCCACCGGCCACAGAGGTTCCTGCAATAAGCTCATCATCCTCCAAACTCGAAGATGTAGAGCTAGAGCTGGATGAAGAACTTGAGCTGGAGACATCCACCCGAGCAACGGAGGTCCAAGCCGAAGAGCTGGGTCCCAAGCTGGGGACATCATCCGCCAACTGTTATTCCCTGTCGCCTTCCCAGGATCCAGATCCAGACATTGCAACACCAGCAGATGTCGATACTTGGGAGGCTGCCATGACCTTAGCAATGATTTCTGAGAAGGACCACATCAGTTCTGCAACCATCTCTTGGCTCATGATCAAAGACACCTGCAATGGGGGAGGATGGGCCTGGACCATGACTGTTGTCGCAGGATCCACCACAACTGTCGAACTCCCCTGTCTACAGGCATACGTACGTGCTGGGCACCTCCTAGTCCCTGGGGCTAGCTCTTCCCAGGACCTACAATTTGTTTTCACAAAGAACTGGTAACTTGTGCAGCACCACTTGACTTCCTTGATTTTGGTGACATGTTGAAATCGGTTGGTCTGACAACACTAAGATCGTGACTGTAGTCAGCAAGAAAAAAGTATTGCAAAGCTGCTCATAGGTGAAGGGAAACACATGCCCAACAGGGCCGAAGCCGTGAGCACTGAGTAAATGACAGTTCACCATTGTCAAGTCACAAGCACTGGTTACAAATCACGTGCCCAGCTGGGCCAAAGCCGTGTGCACCGTGTAAAGTCAGCAGTGCAATAATCACCAACCAAGTAGAGAGCACGTGCCCAGCAGGGCCAAAGCCTCGAGCACCGTGCCGAAGAACAGTTTGCAGTCACAAAGTCATCAAGATGATTGTTTGCATGTGCCCAGCAGGGTTGAAGCCGGGAGCACTGTGCAGTTAAAAAAACAACAACAACAGTTTGAAGCCAAAATTCCAAACACCGCCAGGAGCACTGTGCAGTTGAAAAAACAGTTTGAAGCCAAAATTCCGAACACCACCAGGAGCACCGTGCAGTTGAAAAAACAGTTGAAGCCAAAATTCCGAACACCACCAGGAGCACCGTGCAGTTGAAAAAACAGTTGAAGCCAAAATTCCGAACACTGGATGTGTGATCAGCAGGGGCCAAGGCCGCAGGCGCAACAATTATTAAATATTAAGACTAAAAAGGAGGACAAAACAAAACAAAAGGCCTTCTCAAAAAACATGAACCCTGTCTGCCAGTCCCTTAGCAACAAACCTGAGGGAGCGGGTGATTGTTGCCAAGAAGTGGGGAGGTGGTAAAGATGCCCTCACCAACAAAATGCCCCACCTACTAGGCAGCGAGGAAGGCTGTCAGACCCAAAGCCCCACCCCCTACCGTGCAGCAAAATAGGCAGCAAAGCCTCTGATCTGCTGGCCCCCAGAGCAGAACTGGCAATGATGCCGACGCTCACCTTACACGGCCTTAAATAGGCCCAACAGCCAATGAGGGCTCAGGAAAGATGGAGGCACCACCCTCTCCGAGCTCTCCACCAATAGGAGGGCACGCCATATCCTGCTGTGGCCAATCAGACAGGTTCCTTTCCTGCTCCTCCCGGTGGCCAATCAGCATCGAGCCCGCGCTTGCACCGGCCGCTGGGGCGCCCAAGCCTGGCGCGCGGGAAGGGGAGAAGCCTTCCTTCACGCGGCAACAGCGCCGGCCCGTTAATTCGGGCGGCGCCATATCTCTCAGCTATCTCATCATGGATGCTTCATTGGCATCTAAAACTTAACATGGCTAACACAGAACTACTCATTTTTCCTGCAAAATTTACTTTACAATATACATTATCTATCATGGTGAAAAATGTTCCCATTCATCCTGTGAAGGAAGCACATAGCCTTGGCTTTATTTTTTTATTCTTCCTTGCCCTTCACTCTTCAGATTCAGCCTGTAACCAGGTCATGCCAATTTTTGCTGTATAATGTTGCTAAAATTAGACCTTTTCTCTTGGTTTCTTCTGCTAAGACCATATTTCATGCCCTAATTATCTCTCACCTTGATTACTGCAGTCTTCTTTTGATGGGGCACCCATTGTACCACCTTAGTCCTCTGATTTTCATTCAACATTCTGCTGCTAAGATTATCTTTTTAGCTGGTCACTTGAATCACGTCACCCCACTTCTGGCATCTCTTCATTGGCTACTTATTCCTTTTAGTACAAGCTTCTTCTCTTAATGTTTAAAGCTTTACACAACCTAGCTCCACCTTATCTGACAGTCATTATTTCATCTCAGTGTCCTGTTAGTGATTTGCAGTCCAGGAGCTTGGGGCTTCTTACCCAGCCAAGGCTTTCTTTTTCCTTTGCTCAGCTTCATCCTTTTTCACTTACTGCCCCATATTCCTGGAACTGCCTCCCTGAACATCTGTGGACTATCTCTTCTCTTGCTAGTTTTAAATCCAAATTAAAGACTTTCTTGTTCTCTAAAGCATTTGGAACTGTATTTTAATATTGTTTTATAATTTTATATTTGATTATATGCATTTGTTGTTGTTGTTTACAATTTGTATTTTAACTGCATAACTTGCTTAATTTTGTATAGTTTATCTTTTATGACTTTTAGATTGTATGCCATTGGCAGGTTATATGCTGTTTTGATTATGCCTCTAAAGTGTCATGCAAATTTATAGCACTATATAAATAAACAACAACAACAACAACAAATACATTTTATATTTTATATTTAAAAAACCTATATTACATCATGAGAACTTATAAATTAGATCATTCATATTCAAAGTGGTAGCCTATGAACCTCTGCCCTTCCATGATCTATCAACTGCTGGTCCATGGTACATGGAAGAAAGAAACAGTTGTAGTCAAAGACCACAAATATGGTACTGTTCTCTGGCACATTGGAGGAGGGAATGGCCAGTTGTCCACACTGAATAGTCTGAGAAGCACTGAATTTAAATGATTACCTTTTTGTATGTGTGTTTTAAATAAAGTTCTAAGTATGCACACCATAGCAATAGTAAGTACATTTCTATATTGCTTATCAGTGCACTTAAGCACTCTAAGCGGTTTACAGTGTGTAAGCTAATTGCCCCTAGCAAGCTGGGTACTCATTTTGGTGATCTCAGAAGGATGCAAGCCTGAGTCAAGCTTGAGCCCTTGGCTGGTATTGAACTCACAACCTTGCAGTTTGTGAGTGAGTGGTTGCAGTACAGGCATTTAACCACTGCACTACCAGGGCTCCACCATAGTTGTCACATTCAGATTCATTCATGGTAATATTTCCACAAAGCTCAAGAAAACCATTTCCTTTGGTTAAATTTAAATTTAGTTCTACTATCTTTTCCTGTTTGCTTTCCTATGTATTTACATTTGTGAATTTGTGATTTTTTTTGATTTTTTTTAAAAAATCTTAAAATACTGTTACAAACATATGCTACACTGAACAGGTTAGAAACAACCTACATTCACAGCAGGTCACTAGTTTAGTCTTCTCAGCAGTATTACATGTGGTCCTCTTTATTAAAAAATTTCTCTTGCACATTAGTAATTTATCAGGCTTTTCCTTTTGCATGGTAAGCAGATGGATTTCTTTCACACTTATCTGCTGCAGACTGAAATGAATACTATATGGACTCTTAACAGGAAAAAAATGTATTTCTATATCCTGCTATCCCAGTTCCTCTTTCAGATGTTTTTTCCAAGAAGTGGATGATGTAGGTTTCTTTGTCCATGTCTTCTGCAGGTGGCAGGCTGAAGGAAACTTCAAACACAATAAATTAAACATGTAAGTTTCATCTACCTTTTCCATCCCTTCCTCACACATAAGGAAATAATAATTCTTGCAGAGATATGCTTTGGTATTATTTATCATTGAGAATGGGGTTGGGGGAGGAAACAGAAGAGTTTGTCAAATTTATGAGATAAAAGATACTGATATCATAGCTAATTTTGGCTGGAAAGGATGAACATAGAGTTTTCTTTCTTTCTTTCTTTCTTTCTTTCTTTCTTTGTGACAATAAGCCTTCCTACTTCAAGAAACAAGGATCATCCCAAAAGTAATAAAAGAAAATGAGCGTGGAATCAACTAGAAAACTTATATTTTTCCTAGAGATGTAATTCACTACTAAATTTCTCCCTGTTGAGATCAACAAGTTATTTTAGCAATCTTCTTCCTCCTGCAAGAAAGAGTTTGAAAATCATGCACCTTTGGAAAGCTATTCACAATTTGCCACTTATTCTGTGCAAAATTTGCATATGGTTGTTTTGCACAGAAAACAGCATTGTGTGTGTGCAGGAAAGAGGATTTTCTGGACAAAAAATTAATAGTTCTTGGCAGAAATATTGCATAGAAATGCTGTTTTTTTTCTGAAGAAAACAACCACATGCAATTTTTGCACAGAATAAGTCCTGAACTGTGAGGACTCTTATCAATCCAGGATTTTTCTCACCAGGGTTTCCTGGTGCTCAAAAACACACACATTTTTTTATCGAAAAGAGTCTGAATATGTCATCAGATGTGGAAAGAAGGTGGGGGGATACCTTATAGCATATACAGGGAATTCTTCACCTATTAACTTTAGTCAGCATGCAGTGAAGCACTTACAATGCTATAACAAAATTATGGGTGGGAGATAGGGACTGGGTTATAACATTTTAACTGTACAGTGGTCCCCCGGGTTACGAAGTTAATCTGTTCGGGATTACCTTTCGTAACCCGGAAATCTTCGTTTCCCGGGGGACCGCTTTAAGGGACGGACCGCGTGGCCGATTTAAAGGGGCCGCGCGGTTTTTCCCTTTCATACCCCGGGGGCTGTTTTGCGGTCCCGCCGGTTTCGGCTCCCGGGGATTTCATTCCCCGGGGGCTTCGTATCCTGGGGGACCACTGTAATTGTTTTAATCTTGCTGTACCTCACCTCGGTTGCTTGTTCAGAGGGGTGGGTTATAAATAAAATTTATTATTAGTATTAGTATTAGTATTATTAGAGATATGAAATATGTGGTGGAGTAAACAAATTAAGACATATTCTTGTGCCCACAGCAAGGGGCCCAAATGGATAATTCTGGAACCTACCAATAATTCTGCAACAATTCTGATTAATTCAGAGTTAACAATTCAAGATTGGTTTATACCATTTCTATTCATAATGACAGAGTGATGGTTGACGTAGTCTAGGTTTTTGGTTTGGTCTTGATTTGTTGCTAGAATCTGAGGTTTTGGTAATGCAGTACAGGTTCTATCACTTCTAGACATAGATATTGGACTTTCAAATGAAGTGGAATAACAAATGAAGTGGAATAAGAAAAGGATTTGAAAGTCAGATGAGGTTTATATAGTGCTGTAGGAGAAAATCCTTTCAAACATACCTAAGTGAGTACTCTCTGAAATTCTGACTGCACTGTCTTCACCCAACATTACCTGAAGTGTAGGAATTATGAATACTACAGAACTATACAGCAGTATTCATAACATTACTATAAAATGGAAAGATGACTTTTGAATGCATGATAAAAAAGAGAAGCACAGATGAATATGACAGTAGTACCAACTAAGAATGAGTAAGGAAACCATGGAGCCTTGACATAAAAAAGAAAGATACATAAAATTAACGCGGTCATGAATATTTCTCTCCTTCTTTTGTTAGTGGTTAAAGAAGGGGGAAAGCCTGTAAAAGAATTTTGGCAGTGGAGAGAAAGATAGGAAATTTTGTGAGAAAGAAGCACACTGAAATTATGAAGCAAAACTTTTCCTTTGAGTTCTTTTTGCATGGAAGGAGAAGGAACTAGGAAAATTGAACATTTCACAATTTTTTCAAAGCTGTCTCATGATGAGAAGATGGGGAGACTCATGGATGGTACTCAGGATGTGGCTGGCATGCTGTTAGTGGTGTATGCATGTGTAAGCTTCCCTTATGACTACATGAGTCCTTTTTCAGACACGGCAGAAGTTGGTATTTTCTTCCTCTCCCCTCAGTGTCCAAAGCCTTCCAAAAGCCTCTGGAGGTCCTCTGATGGGTATTACATTACTCATAGGAGTGGGCAAGATTGGAAAGGGATCTGTCTGTGCCCCCAAGCCAGATGTGAAACAAGTACAGCAGCCCTAAGACCTCTGGGGGATTATTTAAGATCTCAGAACTGACATAGAAGATTTTCATACCTGGCTCAAATGTTGCTGAAAGGTGGCTGAAACGTCCTTAAAAGACTCAGGAGGGGGAGTGTGGTGGGTTGGAATTAGGTCTCAGCCTAGTGTAGGTGTAGAGAACTACTATACTACACTGACCCATATAGGATTGCAATATGTGTCAAAACACCAGCACTAAAATGTTTTTGAAAGTAATTGGTGTAACTAGAAACAGTTACTAATTAGACCCATAAAGTAACCTCACTCTAAATCACTGCTTTACTTTTGAAATGTAACTTTCTTACCCTCATTGCCCAGAAATGCAACTAATTACATGTAATTTTTAAAATTTTAACTGTACCTTCAAAATTCTGGGTGTGTGCTTCCCTTACCAAATGTGCTAGTTGACCAGGTAACCTGTTTCTTCTTTCTTTCACTTTCTTTCTCTCTCCCCTCTTCTTTTAAAATTCCTTATGGATAGTCATAAAGATTATCAGCCAGGGCTCCTTCCGGGAAGTGAAGGACCACGTGTAGCCTCCTACTAGTTGGTCATTCTTGCTTTTAAAAGGGTGAAGACTTGAACTTAAATCCTATAGTTTTCATTGTCTTTATGATTCTGCAACATCCCAATAATGTTGTTCATATAATCCTATAACAGTTATCACCATGACTGAAATATTCAACAACCAAGATATTTATAATGCCCCTTAAGACACAGAAGCATAGCAACTGCATGCCGAGGAGAGCAGCATCAGCACAGATGTGCTTGTGATAAATTAGCCTTGTTTGAAACCACCTATGGATAAATGAAATTACTGACTGGCAGTGGTTGCCTGACCCTGTATCCATCAAAATGTCAGATCAGATATTGGTAGGCAGCAGGTATGCACCTTGGAAAACATGGGGCCTGCATTAATCTCTGACATGCCTTCATGCTGTTGCAGGTAATTGTGAAATAGTATGGTTTGTTTCAGATTACCATATCTGCCATCACAAAAAGAGGGGCGGAAAAATTCCACACCTGGTTAAAATTAGCATAAACAACAGCTTTTCTTCTAATGTGCAATCCTAAATGGGCTTTTCCTTATTATCTCTGTATAGTTTAACATTTTTCTGAATTGCATCTGATAGAGCTTAAAAGACAGTGGTATGGCTTTATAGAAAGACTTTAAACGATCCCTTGCAATTTAGAAGGGAATTATTCTTCTGATGCTGAATTTGGTTCAAACAATCCATGGAAAATATAATACTCTTCACTCAATCCAATGCATTTCTAATGCTGCACTTCATAAAGCAAGTTCCATAGAACCCTATTAAAGTTTGTGGAAACCATAAAATACTCAGTACTTTTATTAGGAAACACCTACACCAATGTGAGACGCAGATGTTGAACTCGCCTAGCCCTAAAAGCCATGTTCATAAAAATCTTTGTAGAGATAGGAGCAATTTAGTTATTATACACACTAGCATAGTTAAGGATGAGTTGATTTACACCATACTGTTTTAGTTCTTCAGGTTTATTCCTCCTTACCTTCCACTTTTCTGGCTCAATTCTTATTTCACTACAGAAAAACTTATAAATTTGGGAATTTGGACATACATTGTTTTCCACAGCTCTTATTTCCTTCAGTTCTTGTGTGCATTTCCCTGTATTATATGATCAATGGACATAAGTACATTGCTACAAAATGCCTTTGATTATTATTTTTTACAAAAACTGGGGTATTAATCTATGTCTCAGTTAATCAATCAATTGAACAAGCAAATAAGTATGAAAAACTTCAAAATTAGATTGCTGATGTGATTAAATATACTGTGGTGTAAATATTCTTTTTGTATAGAATTTTACTGATTCCCCATTGTATCTTTGTTAATTTCAACATCAGTTAAGCAATGGACAAAATTCTTAATATATTCAGGCAGATTCTGATCTGTATTTAGCCAATAAACATATTGCACAGATTTTTTTTAACTATTCTTTATTCTTATTTTGAATAGTTAACATCCTGCTGTTCGGTATGAAAGAACTCCTAGAACATATGGGGAAAAGATTTTTATTTTCTTTTTATAAAAAATATTAAAACTCTACATAATACATAGTGCAGTAAATTAAACAGTCTAGTGTCCATTGTGTCTTCATATTAATACATAATAAATAGGGTTAAATCCAATTGCTTACCTGAACTACAGCAGACCCTTTGAATGAAGTGCTAAGTGGAAGTCCCATATAAGTCTCATTGATTCAGTGGGTCTGCTGTAACTGGGACTAGCAACTATAGTTTACCCAAAGGTAATATGACAAGACTTTTAAAAACAACTAACTCCTAGAACCAGGTGAGGTATTCTTTAATTGTCCATGCTAAGGGAGTTCTATGCATTGCTACAGTTAGCAGTCTCTGCATGCCTATGCCTATATTGCTAGTGTGCATTTTTGACAACTTCCTATTTTTTCTAAAATATCCTCTCTCTTCCTACATCACTCTAACCTGCAACTGCTTTCTTTTCTCTCTCTCTCTCTCTCTCTCTCTCTCTCTCCAATGTTGGACCATGTATTTTACCACACAGAACTTATTTTAAGAAACCTACATTTTTACATTTCACAAATAAAGCTAAGCTTATTTCTTTCTCAGTTATATCTTGTGTATATATGAGTGGGTGGGTATGAAACTGGTTATTGTTCAGCTTCTGCCTTGAAAATTGATTACTCTGTGTGAGAGATTCATCACTATGTCTCACATTTCCCAATGGTGAGATCTACCTCATGGGACACTGCCCCACACAAACCTAGCAGTATTTCTCCTCTGTGTTTAGAATACTAACTTTCCTTTTAAATTGATTTTCATGGTAGAGGTGCTAATAGTATTTTACACCCCCAGTCTCTGTTTTTTAAACCTTTATTGTTTCAATCAGTGTTATATTTTTCCATATTTCATCTCTATTTTTTTAAAATAAATGTTTATTAAAATGCCCCCATACAGAATGTCCAAGATTCAGGATATAAACATCCATAACAAATGCTAAATCAGATAAGGTACACTGATCCGATACAGTACAAGGCAGCAAGGGAACTGTATTCTTGGTTCAGCAAAGAATCTTTTGTTAAGGTTTTTGTTCTGGGGGAAATTATGCTGATTTGAAAAGGAGCTGCTTTAGCAGAAAAAGTGGCTTTGAAGCCTTAATCCATATGTTCAACCAAAAAAAAAAAAATCACCTGAGGCCATTAAATCCATAAATTCCAGATGCATACTTTAATTTTACCAGAAAATAGGTTAGTCACTATTCAACTTGGCCAATAAATAGTAGGGATGAGTGCATATTTTACAGTTCCATTACGTTATTTTTTTCTTTGGTTAGCTTTAGCAATAGCAGCTTCATTTCTATACCACTTCATACTGCACTAAGTAGTCTCTAAGCAGTTTAAAACTGTAAGCTAATTGCCCCCAACAAGCTGGGTACCCATTTTATTGACCTTGGAAGGATGCTAGGCTGAATCAACCCTGAGGCTTTGGCTGGGAGTGAGTTCACAACCTTGTGGTTTGTGAGTGACCGGCTGCAGTACAGTATTTAACCACTGCTTCACAAGGGCTCATGGCTTTCCCCTGTATCTTGCTCCATCTTATTCACTGTGACCATTTAAACAGCAAATGTGAAGCTAATGCTCAAAGTGAGCTAAGATTTTCACAGAACCAGAATGAGCCACCAGTCCTGGAGTCCATTGACATGGTAGGAAAATAAAATCAGGACATTAGTTGTTATAGAAACTCAAGGGATGAAAACCTACATCATATTCTGAACACCAACAATGCACATCTGTCAGCTTTGACCACTTATTGACCACTGTGCATTGATGAATATACAGTTGCAGTGGCTGCAATCCCAGAATGAATGGCCTCACATCGGGAGGCATGGAGACGCACTATCCACAATGTTGCAGCCTCTTTCGAGAACTCATGCTGAATGAGTCTCACAGAGAAATGACAATACAGAAAGAACTACAACTTGGAAACATCACCCAAGGAGACTTTCTGCTGTGATTTCTGTAACCAGACTTGTTTATCTCAGATTGGCCTTTTTAGTAATCAACACGCTTGTAGAAAGCATGGGATGAGTCCTTCCTGAATCTTCGTTAGTGAAGAAAAGCCAGAGAGAGGCATCATCCCTGGAGATCCTGGAATAGAACTCAGTTGCTTGAGGAACATGAGGAATACATCGTCCATGCCAACAAGGAACAGAAGTCAATATCAGTAGAAGACAGAAGGAAAATTATGGTTTCTTCCCCATTCATATGTACAACCCATGATTATGAGAAAGAGGGAAATTTCCAATTCTCAGGTGAGCCTAGAAAGCACACTATCATTTCCCAAAACCATGAGATGGTACCATGGCCACCCACAGATAAAGTTATCAATATTCCTCTCTTTTCTATGCTGTTTTAAACTGCATATAAACACACTCACTAAACTGCATATAAACACACTCACCTCACATGAATAAATCTCATTGAACTAAAGGAATTCATATAGGCTTGTGCTAGGTACTGGGCTATCAAACCTTCTGCTTCTCTACACAATAAAACTGAGATTTATTTAATTTTTTGTTAAATTTAATTCAGTGTCCTCATTCCCATTTGTCTGTGTGCAGTGATTTAGACTGCAATGTGAAGCAGAAAAAGCATTGACAAAATGGTATAGTGTTTTAATCAATGTGCATGGACAGTTGCGTATGCCTGTTGCCTGTAATGAACCTAAAAAGCAAACTACAAAGCATCTACAAACTACCATTTTTACAGCAGTCTGAAGAAAATGAGAAAATGGAGGAACAGCACACTACATATTGTGTGAAGACATGGTGAAGGGCCTTCTCAGCTGTGGCACCACAGTTGTGGAATGTGCTCCCACTGAAAGCCTAATTTGCATCAAGATAGGCTTCATTCTATCAATGAGTTAAAACATGACATTTTATGAATGTTTTTTTTGGGGGAGGGGGTGCCTAATGACTCTATCCAAATGTGTAAATATCTGATTCTAAACTGCTTTAACTTTTTAAAATTGTTAACTTGTTTAATATATTGTACATTACTTAAATTGGCTGAGATTCTATAACACATTTTACATTTCATAATGTTATGAATCTGTAGATATGTTGCACATCAATGTCCATTGCACACTGGAGTCACGGAACATCAGTCACTTCTCTGTGTAATGGATGTTTGTATGTTGTAATGTCATTATAGCCACAAAACTACTAATTTCTATTTTTGGCACATGTAAGTCCACTTAAGAAGACATCTACCCCATGCTGAATTTCAACCATCATTATTATGGATGATGATGATGATGATGATGATGATGATGATGACTTATGGCAATCTTAAGGCAAACCTATCATGGAGTTTTCTTGGTATTGTTTGTTCAGAGGAGGTTTGCTATTGCCTTCCCCTGAGACTGAGAGCATGTGACTTACCCAAAGTCACCCAGTGGGTTTCATGGCCAAGCTGGAATCAAATCCTAGTCTTTTGACCCTTAACCTGATTTTGCTCCAAACTAAGCAATGGCAGGTAAAAACCTAGAATTTCCTACAAACCCCGGAGTGACTTTGGGTTCTTTTCATTGTGGACAGCTAGATTAGGTCTGATTCAGCGCAATCCATTGTCCACAGCAGCCACTTCTGCTGAATTCAGAATTGGGTGCATGTGTGATCAATGAGGAGGGCATAGAGTGACCCAACTACTTGCTAATCACATGGTGGGGATCCCCATTCTAATCTCAGCAGAAGCAATGGCATGCTGGGCAGGTTCTTGCAAGGAGCTGCTTGGCTAGCAAGGCTGCAGAGGCAGCAATGGCAGCACTGAGGTGGGATGGGTTAGTGGGGCCAATGCAATCTCAGCTCAGCCAGTCCATGGGTATAACAATGTAGTGTCACAACAGCTTCAGCTGGTGGTCACCATTAACATCAGTCTGAGGCCAGTTCAGGGCATAAAGCTCCAGACTGGACCCAGAAGCAGCCAGTGTAGATGTGTCCTTTTAGGTTAGGTCAGGTTACTCACACAACAAAATGCAACAAAATTAAATAAAAAAAACCCCACCAGATATTATGATTCCTTTGTCTGTCCAGCCAGAATAAGTGAATGCCTTCATGCTAGCAAATAGCCCACTGACTTCCTCATTCAGGCAAAGATTGGGGAAAAAAAACCATGAAGATCACATGGGGGGAAGGGAGTGAAAGTGTTAGGGTCACAGATCTGCCTCTTGGTTAGGATGCTTAAAGTGTTGGTTAAGGTGCTTTTAAGGGAAAGTTGATGAGCAGTATACAGAAATCAAGATAGACATGTGTGAACTATAAGCAACCTTGAAATAAAAGTCTCTATGGTGGTTTTCTGGGTCTAAGGCAGCCATCTTGAAACAGCATTATCTGTTGTATGTGCTATTCACATCAGTATACTTAAGGCAGTATAAATGGCTGTTCTCCACTTGCTGGAAATTGCTTCATGGTTCTGCAGCTGGAAAAATTAATTTCACCATCCGGTTACTAAATATAACCTACCCTCACAATGTAGCAGTCTTGGCCCTGTTCTGGAAATGATTCCATGCCAACTAGCACCCAGGATTCTGGCCTAGGGGCTGGCTGAGAAGGAGGTTGGCAACATTTCTAATTTAACTCTCTTGCCATGTAGAAAGCTTTACATGCTCCAGAGAATGCTAATCTAAGAATGGAAGCCTCCCCTCCCCTTCCTGTATGAGAGCTCCTTGCACTCAAGGATCTCCTGGATCAGAGCATTAGGAATTAGTAATGGCAAGTTATTTACTTTCAAAGAAAGACAAGGGATTACAAGAAAGGAAGCCGATTGTACATAATACTGAAGTGGACATTTCAAGGAAATCTCTAGATACATGTAGCATTGTTCTGCTGTGGGTTAAATAAATGTTATGCAAATAGTCAGTGAACAGCATGAAGCATAACTAACATTTGGCAATTAGTGCTCAGGAAAGTCTCTATAAATATTTGAAGATAATAAACAGCAAGAAGGTAGCTTATTGCTGGTAATGGGCTTTGATGATGAGAAGTGCTAAATGCACTTTAATAGCAGGAAGCAAGGAAGCATTATTCTTAGGAGGGAAAGAAATTTCATTGGGGAAAACAAACACTATGGGGTGAAGCTGGAAAAGAGATAAGTTATCATAGAACTGAAGGCCTTGAAAATTCAAAAATTAAGATGTGCTTCTCACTGTTAATGGATCACACACATACAAACAAAAATCTGAAAAATATTGTCCAAGGACAGTATCTTTGCGTCCTGAGGGATGCCATTTCAGATTCTGCTTGCCTGACTTATCTATGCCATTATCTTGGGGGATTATATTAGTGTAACTATTTTGGTGTTGCATAAGTGGGGATGTGTTTGTGATTGTGTGCCTTCAAGTCAGTTCTGTCTTATGGTAACCTTAGAATGAACCTATCACTATGGTTTCTTGGCAAGATTTATTCAGAGTTGGGTTTGCCTTTGCCTTCCTCTGAGGATGAGAGATTATGATTTACCAAACTCACACAACTGGGGGTTACACTAGTGTAGTGACAATTGGCATTGCCATGCAAGAAGGTATCCAGTACCTTCTTGCTCAGTCTCACCCCCCCCCCACACACATGCACACACACATTGCAGCAATTGGAAAATGACACCAAGACTCAGCACCATCCCTCCCAAACAGCTTCTGAGTAAGGGCGGGGGGGGGGGGGGTAGCATGAGCCAGGAGATATCTTTTGGCTGTTGACTGGCTGGCATCTATCACCCTTTGGACCTCCTGAAGAAATGTATTCTCCCAGTGCCAATAGAATCTTGGCCACTGTCTCAATTTCATTACATTTTTCCAAATCCCATTTACCTTTTCTTCTCATCTTTAATATTGTGTGGTGGGACTTTGTGGAGAGCTTTTGTTTGGAAAGTATTCAGCATTTTAACATAATTTTCCTAATATGTACCTTTATTTACACTCATTGCCTATCCCATTGACTAAAGCGTGCATTTTTACTGTGCATATTTTAAAATGTATATGTTAATTTGAGTGCACTTTATCTGACATGCCCCTGAAGGAAGTTAGAGTGATGAAGGAAGAGAGAAGGGACATAGAAAAGCAAGGAATCAGGAAGTTTAGAAACATGCAAAGTAGAGGTTAGTGGATATAACCACGGATGGATTGCTAGCTAACAAATTTAGATTGAAGATTTTCCTTTAATTTCTGGAAGGCAAATTTATGCAGGAGACAGGTTCTTGTTAAATCTTATCCTTTCATTTCTGGAAGAAGAAACAAAGAGGGAACCAGAATACAAGCAGTGTTTCAGTCTCCTGCTATGACAAGAAAAGCCCTATGATGCCAGACACAGAGATTGTATATGTTTAATGTTCAGTAATTTTAGCTCTGAAACCCTTTATACTTTACTTATTTTAAAAAGATATTTTTATAGCATTGTTTAGAGCCCAAAGAGTCACCATGAAGACAGATACCATAAAATTATCATAAAGCAGGTTTAAAACAAGGAACCCACCTAGAAATAATCAATGCCCCACATCAGCAGTAAAATGGCAGCAACTGTTAAAACTACATCTTAAGGATGTAGGACAGTATCACATTTAGCAGATGCTAACAATCAAGTTTAAAACTAATCACTGTGGGAGCCAAGCATGCTTCCCATGGGAGTTTCACAGTATAGCTGTCATCATTGAGAAGGGTCTCTTGTGCCTGACATCGTAATGCACAGGCCAATGGAAACCAATGATCTGAAGGGTCAGTCAGGCTGATAAATCAGTCTTTTGAATAACCATACTGAACAAACTCTACTTCCCAAAGGTACTCTGTGGCTGGAAACCAAATTTTCTGGGAGATTATCAATTTTCTGTATTCATAAACACACACTTTGTTTCATGGAACTAAGGAAAGAAAAGACTCTATCTAAAGACTTGAACGAAAAAAGCCCTACAAGATTCATGAAGTTTCATAGAACAGATAACTACAAACAAAACAATTGTGAGAAAAGCAATGTAAAATACATTTTCCTCATAGTTAAAATAATATTTAGTTTTGAAAATTATTCTGTCTAACGTTTTTGCCAAGCTCAGTCTCTTGAGTGTAAGATGTACTGTGTCCAAATTTAGATTGTAGATTTTGGATATGATACAATTTGAGCAAAAGAAATGTGTTTCAGTTATTTTTTATTCACATTCATTGTTCGAAATTCAAAAATCTTTCATGAGGCACATTAAACAAAGGGTGCTTTGGCAATACTAACTAGCCAAGATGGTGGAAGTGAATGGGAACAGAGTTGGATGCTCTCCTTTCTCCCTTCTCCCACCTCTGAACTAGTCATGAAGATGGTCAGAGCTTTTGTTGTCAAGTGCTTCTCATACAAGTTTGGGTTTCAGGAGAGATTTCAGTTTAGAAAGAAAAATGGAATCATATAGGTAGCAAATCCAAGTATATGATGATTGTTGTTGCTGTGTGCCTTCAAGCCACTTGTGACTTATGGTGACCCTGAGGCATAGGGATATCTTAGCAAGATCTGTTCAGAGGAGGTTTGCCATTGACTTCTTGTGAGGCTGAGAGTATGTAACTTGTCCAAGGTCACCCAGTGGGTTTCTTGGATGAACTGGGAATCAAACCCTGGTCTCCAGAGCCATTGTCCAACACTCAAACCACTATGCCACACTGGCTCCAAGATTAGGAATAAAATAAAAAAATTAAAAAATCATTTCAGAAATAAAAATTCATTTCAGACAGTAGAAAATCTTTGGATGGTTGGGGAGAGTGGAGCTGCTGGAATGAGGAGCAAAGATATGAGTAATAACTGGGGTAATAATAGCTACAAAGGAGGTAGGGTTAGGTCATGGGTTGCTTTGAAGGTAAGAACAAAAAACTTCTACTGAATCCAGGAGCAGAGAGGAAGCATTGCAGGGATTTAAGGAGGCATGTCAAGTGAGTACAAGCTGGAAACCTCAAACATGGTGATATCATGTCACATGGTTTGTATTAGAATCCATTTTCTGTCAGCAGTCAAGACTGTGGTCTGCTGAATATCTAGTTCCAGGCTCTCTGCCCAGGCTATGAACATCCTTTATTTTCAGAACACACATAATGAGAAAAGTCACCAATCATCTTGATAGGATCACTATTTTATTTAGCTCTGAGACTACCATTACACTGTAATTTAGCCAACCTTCTTCATTGAATCTCAGCTAGAATAATCAATTAGATTTCCAAAATCATTACAAATTGGAGGAAATTCAACATTTTAAAGAATTTGAATTTACAATGAGAGTTCTGAAATGAATGGCAAATTGCTCAGGGGGCCCTGGGATTGGAACTGTCCAACATTTCCAAAGCCATACCTAGCTCCACTGGCAGGACAGAATGGAGAAAAGAATGGTATTTGCCCTTTAAATTATTTATCTCTCAGTGTGAGGGAAATGATTTAGAACAAGCCCAGGACTGGTGACCCAGGGTGGGAACTTGGTTAAGGATACTCTAGATTTAAAGATTCTCCTATTCTAGCCCACACTATGATATCAGTTGTCCTCCTTTCCCTCATCTGTAATTTTGGGACTCTTATGTTAGAAGGGAAAGGATGCAGATGGGGGCAAGTTTAGATTCTTCCACTACAGTCTAAGTACTCCATCTCCAGCCCTCAAACCACTCTTTCCTAAAGGAGCAGCATAGAAGAAACTTGATAGTCCTATGCAGCCAGACATCAGCTGCACTGAGTTCAGTGAGGTTCACTTACAAGTGAATATGAGGACTAGACATTTAAGGACCTGCAGTCACCCCTATTAGCACTGGACTGGGACCAAGGCAACTACATGCCACGGGCTCGATCTCGCCTTTCCACAGTGCAAAAAGGAGCTGCAAAAGGAGCTGCAAAAAGTGGTTCCTTTTTCAACCCCAGAAAGGGCACCATAGCTGCCAGTATGTGGTTTTTCCATGCTCCTTTGGCACTATGTTAGGTAGACACAGTGCCAGAGGAGTGCTGCCATGCTATGCACCATGTGGTGCGGTGTCACACCAGCCTGGGGGCAGAGTTGGGGCATGCATCATGTGGATGCCACACCCTGACTCTGTGCCCAGGCCAGCCTTAATGGCCAGTCTGTACAGCCCCAAGATGAAATATTTTTCAGCATATTTTGCAGTTTCTTATTTGCCATGATTATTACAATCATTCATATCTCCATTCTTCAAAAAGAAGTGTAATAGACAACCCAACACATTTTGCCTCCCCTTTTATATTTGTGTCTCATTCCTCCAGGCTTAATCTTCACTATCTTTTTACACTTGTCTGTGGGAAAAATATTCAAAACCGAGAAGTGGAAAAAGCTTGGTTTTATATGGTTCCAGTGTAAGGAAGATATCTGAATATATGATAAATGGAGTGTTGTTACTTAATGACAAGTATTAGTTTCTAGACCAGATTCTAGATGAAAACAAGACTAGTTGTTTTCATTATTTCCCTGCTCTACAGACCCAAAGGCTTTGGAATCATGACTCTGCACTCAGGGGTGGATTATCAACATTCCAATTGTGAAACCATATATATCATCTTCCTTGAGCCAAGATTACACCAGTTTTCTTGTTGCTACAGCAAGATACAAAAGCCATATACTTCAGGAAGTTCTGATTCCAATATACTACAAAAGTAGCAAGTGGCCTGAGAGGTGTGATGATGTCAGTCATCCTCTCCTTTTATTCTTGTTTCTAGATCAAGTTATTCTATTTCTCTTCTGCTGAAAAATGTGATTAGAAATATTTCTCAAATGTCAAGAAACCCTGATGAGAATAATCCTGATCTGATAAGATATTTCACCTAATCTTATGCAAAATTCAAAGGCCACTGTTTTGTATTGAAAACAGCATTTTCTGTACAGAAAACAACATAGAAAATACTGTACTTGGAGACTCATTTTACACACAGTTGTTTGGCACAGAAAACTGCATTGTCTGTGCCGAAAATAATACATTTGAATGAATTTTATGCAGAATAAGTCCTGAACTGTGAGTAGGCTTCAGAAATGCATGAATAGTCTCCACAGTTTTCAAAGGCTTTATCACAATGGGAAGAAAATTGCTAAAATTAATCATTTTCTTTGAGTAGAATATTACCAACAAATTATATCCCTGTCAAGGAGCTATCCTGTTCTTCTTCACACAACTACCATTTCCATCACCTAACAAGTCAGCTTGAAAAGGGAGGTGCCTTCCAAGTAGCATTTAATGAGTGGGAGAGGATATGCTCCAGGGTAGTATCCAGCTGCAGTGTGGACAAAAGAGTGGCTTTCTTCCTCTCATATTTTCATTATATTGTCTGGAGATCTGAGAGGGGATAGCTTTTGAATATTCCTGCGAGCAGATCTGCAGCAAAATGCTGCCTGTGTACTCCATACCCTTCCTGGGCACCAAATGACAGAGCACTTTTTAAGCAGACTTCCCATCTTCTGTTTCTCTGCATTAACTATTATAATGATTATCCTTTTCTATGGGGCTTTCCAGACCACCCAAAAGGGGCGGTCCGTACTCGCCCCAAGAAGCGTCGGGATGACGCCAAGGCTGCCACATGGGCAGCTTCCCCGCGACCTCAAAGCAGGGTGCAGCGGGCGCCTTGGGTGCCCGCTGCACCCTGCTTCCCTCGGGGCTGACAAGGGGAGAAAGGGGCCGCCACTGCAGCCTCTTTCTCCCCGGGGTCCTTGCCATGGCTGTTTAAAGGCTGTGGCAAAGACCCTCGCCAAAAAAGGAGCTCAGTTTTCGAGCTTCTTTTTTGTGCCGTGGAAAGGGCACACTTGGTGCCCTCCCATGGCGCAATGTTGTCATGGTGCGCGCAGCATATGTAAATGCTGCGTGTGCCATGATAACATCATGGTGCACCCATGTGGACGCCGCCATTTAATAATGGCAGCATCCATACACGCTAGGATTCGGGAGGGTGTAGAAGCTATGCTTTTAAAAGCCCTTATCGCACCTTAAAATGCCTGTCTAGATCGGGCCAATGTGCACAAGTCATTGAACATTTGCATTCTGAAGTCTGGTTGTACTTTTGTTACCTTTCCTTTTTGCTTCTTTTGTATCCTTGACTACTTGTAGAGTTTCACCTGTCATCTATTGAGGATTATATTTGTTTTTGGCTACAGATAGTATCGTTATGCTTTCCTTTCTGACAATGTCACTGACTTCAGCCCAGAGTTTTGGCTTCTGGTCAACTAGGCTTAAAAGTGTGAATCTGTTTCACTTTGTCTTTAAATTATTTAATGATGTTCTTCAGATTGTATTTTGGAATGATGATTTATGCAGGAGCTCTTCAGACTGGCACTTTGGGCCAGCTGGGGGGAGGGGGGGGTGAGTCAGGGCATAGCATCTCCATGACACATGTCCAGGGTCCACCTCCAGGGTGCCATGATGCCATGCATTGCTCCATACAGTGCACAGTGTCACGGCAATCCTCTGGTACTGTGTCCAGACGATGCAGCACCGAAGGAGTGCACTGAAGCACCATGGCTATTGCACCCTTTCCAGGGCACAAAAAGGAGCCACTATTTGCAGCTACTTTTTGCACCCTGGAAAGGCCAGATCAGGGTTGCAGGGTGCAATTGCCATGGTCCTGATCTCACTGAAAAAAAGGGATGGCTGGAGACCTCCCTTTTGTAGTTGTCTGCATAGCTCCTTAGTGGTCTTCTTTAGCTTTACTCTAACTGTTGCTGTTAGTAGTTTATGGTCAGTCTTCTCCTTGCCTTGTTTTCTGTGGAAAGAATGGATCTTCTGCACCTTCTTCTTTCAATTACATAGTCTATTTGGTTTTTATGTAGACTATCAGGTGATGTCTATGTATACAGTCTCTTCTTGCGCTGTTTAAAGAATATATTTGCAATGAAAAGATTGTTGGCCTGCACTATCTCTTTACTTATTCTGTGCTGAACAAAAGCCTCCTTCTTTGGAGGTTTTTAAACAGAGGCTGGATGGCCATCTGTCGGGGATGCTTTGATTGGGAGTTCCTGCATGGCATGGGGTTGGACTGGATGGCCCTTGTGGTCTCTTCTAACTCTATAATTCTATGATTCTCAGATTTTCATTTCCTGTAATTATATGACTCAAAATGCCCCATTCCTGTTCACTTCGATTCTCTCACCCTAGTATTGCAATGCTTATATGTTCCATTTCTTGTTTTACTATGTCTAGCTTTCCTTGGTTCATGCTTCCCACATTCTGTCTTCCTATAATATAAATTGTGCAGCTTTGGAGTTTCTAGGCATATCAACAGCTGATCTGCCTTTTGGGTTGAGTTCTGTTGCATCATTAGCTCCCTTATATTCCAAGTTGTCCTCTGCTTTACCCTGATATTTCTCTGTGTGTTTCTTCGCATTTTCTTCTGTTTCATTATGGATTGTCTCATAGGGTTTCTGTGGTAAAAATATTCAAAATGGGGTTTGCCATGCCTCCCTTTGTGTAGTACTAACAGGGGTTAGCTGTGGTGTGCTGACATTGTCTCTGTGAGATCCTCCATCAGAGTCACACTTCACTACTGTTGCTGCCCAGTAGCTGCTTAGGACATTTACTCTGTCCCACCACCTCTCCCTTGCCCTCTTCCAGCTCCTGACACAATCAGTTTCACCACCCCAAGGTCTGCTACAGTTTTACATCTCCCCACTATAGCTATGGTCCAGAATATGGACATCATTTATCCTTGTACATTCTGATTTTTCATCTGCTCACCTGAGTGAGGACCAGGTCATCAGCTGTGGTGGCAATTTGCACTAGCTTCTCATGCTTCCCTGTGTTTCCCTGCCCCCAAATAGGCAGCAAAATTACTTTGCCAGGGGAAAAAACCCCAAAAAGTACACACAGTGCTTTGGAGACTGAAACGCTGTAATTCAGAGATATATTTGTTGCCAAATGAGGCTACATGAATTAGAAATTCAAATGGCCATTATATCCAGAAAAGTCTACTCTGAATCATGATTGTTGTTGACATCTGCCCCTTTGGTTCTCTGTGATCATGTCAAGATATTAAAAATATGTTAACTATTTCCATCCCACAGGTAACTGTTGTTGTGAACATCATTTTGATATGATAATTTTGGAACCGCAGGATGTTTTAACATGAATCCATTTTCTTTCCAGCTCTCTTATTATTCACTGTTTTCGTTTTCTGAGGGGGAAACAGAAGACTGATCAGGTATCTTGAGGCTCTGATGTGGAGAAACTGAGCAGAATGGATTCTAAACTACAAAAAAGTTTTCTTTCTCCCCCCCCCCCCCACTTGGCTACTCATTGGGAATTCATGTAGCAAACTACTTAAAAAGACAGGTCTTCCATGGAGACCTCATTTCTGCCAGTGGTTTCTATCCAACAGCATCTTCCTTCTAACCAGGAAAAACAAGGTCTCAACAGCTACTGCTGTTGTTGCTTGTGTCTGACATGTCAGAAAATGATGCCCCTATAGAAGTGGGCACTTGAATCCCTACACACCAAAGGCTAAATGAACAAGGTGTTATTTTTGCTTGAAGGCTTACAGTATGTTCTGCTAATGAGCAGCATTTTCATACAGCAAAAGAAACAACATTTGACACTTAAGTAATGCAATCAAGAGAAAGCATATCTGTGGCTCTTATACAACAGGGACACTTGTCCTTTTATACAGTAGCTGATGTGGATTGTTCCAAACCATTTTCTTCAAAATTATCATTCTGCCCTTTGATGAGAAATATCCAAAATACATAGCTCAGGTTCAGGATATATGTAGGACCATATCTCCCTTATTGAGCATACCTAAGCTATAATATATCTCAGGGGAGAACCCTAGCTCAATCCAGCTGTCTTCCCAGACGTAAAGCCATTAGCCTAAGGAAGTTAGGATGGCTCTCCCCTTGCTCTTCTTTTACTGATAAGTGTAGACTTTCCTATTGCAACAGGAATTGACTGCAATGGGTTTTCAATGATGTGTTCTTTTGCTATTTTTAAATTCTATTTACTGAAATAATCCTCCTCCTCCTCCTCCTCCTCCTCCTCCTCCTCCTCCTCCTCCTCTGTTTTCTCTTTTAGCATCTGTATTATTTAACTTCCACCTAATAAAGAAAGAGACCACCTATCCCCATTTAAAAACAAACAAACAAACAAACAAAACAAATGTCCAGCAGTTTTTTATGGGTGATGCTTGTCAACAGTAGGGAAGATGCTTCCCTCCCCCTTTTAAATTGCTGGCTGTTGTTGCTTTGTAGTGATAGCATCAGTTTCAGTTATATTGGTAACATGGCCACCAATCTGCATTTTCTAGCGTATAGTTTTTTTGACTTAACATTGTTCTGGAACATTACTCTGGCAGGGAATTGCTGTCTGATACAAATAGATACAATGGTGGAAAATATTTGGAAACTGTATGGCAAAAAGGTTTCCCTTTTCTGAAAAAAAAAATCAGTTCAGCACTAGTTTTCAAGCAGTGAGCATAAGGTGTATGGGGTTTTTTTAGTACTGAATTATACAGCACATTGCTCATATAGGAGAGAGCTAAGTATTGATTGATCTAGGCAAGTCTCTCCATGCACTGTCTCCATATGTTAATAATAATAATAATAATAATAATAATAATAATAATAATAATTCTTTATTTCTAGCCCGCTCCTCTGTAGAGCACAATCAGAGCGGGGTACAGCAAATTAAAACATACAGATTAAAATACATCATCAACTCATACCCAACCACCCATCCTTAAAAAATAAATTAAATTAGTAATAATTTAAAACCATAACAACATTAAAAACATAATACATCCTCATAGATCTTGGATGAGGGTAAAAATAGCACCAAGCAAGGGGTCAAAATAGGTCCCGTTTCGGAGCCGGGAACTAGGAGGTTTCAGGGAAGGCCTGCCGGAAGAGATGCGTCTTCAGAGCTTTTTTAAAGCAGTCAAGAGATGTTATAAGACGCATCTCATCCGGCAGGCTGTTGGACAGTCTAAAGAGATGTGAAGAGTCATCTGGCTCGTCTCTCTCTCTCTCTCTCTCTCTCTCTCTCTCTCTTTTGGAAAGAAGGAGCCACTATCAGAGTCAACTATCATGAAGGTAACTTGCACTGCTACATCCTTCTCAAACTGCAAGGCAGCTTAGTCACACAGAAAAACAATGGAAGGAGAAAGCTCAACTAGACACTCTGCATTCTCTTCTACTGGGAATGCAGGAATGATGATGATGAGCAAGCATCATAGGCCTCTCCATCTTTTTCTTGGAGGAAAAATGCCAATTGAAAACTGTGTACAGCTTAGCTTTCGAGCTTGTTCTCTCTCTCTTTCTCTCTTTCTCTGAAAATACAAGTGTTGGAATCCAGTTAGGCAATTACATAAATTACAGTTGGGCGATTACATAAATTACAGTTACATCTTCACAACTGTTACATGTTCATGGTCCCTAGGGGCTATGTAGGGACCATACAAGTCCCCTAAACATACTTATTGGTAAGTAGCCTCCGAGATTCACCAAGGGGGCATCCATTCTCTTATTGATTGGGAAGCAGTTGCCTGATATTCTGAGCACCCTCTCATGTGAACAGTCTCTAGCAGGTATTTGTGACAGGGGTCTTTTTTTCTGCCTGTTGCACTGGAGATCACTTATGAGACTGGATGAGAATGTCAAGCAGTGGCTTCTTCATTGACATGGAAATGGGCTCCCATTAATCACTGCAGCTGGTTACCAGTAAGTGTGGTTTGTAGGGGTGGTTTCATGGTAGAATTCACTACATTCCTTTTAGTTTTAAATTTTCTTTCTGTCTTTCTGCCGTCTGAAACAGACAGGTGAAATAGAACAACTAGCTGCTTTGGGGGAATGACATTTATATGAGCCACCCTACAAGCCACCCTAAGGCCTCCTAAGGTGGCCCAAACCACCAATAAAATGAGTGGATTAAATCTGTTCCTACTGTCAGCCCATCTGGAACCATGCCGGCAGCACACTTTGGCAGCCCATCCAGTCACTGTGGTCCCGGAGTGATTGTCAGCCCTTAGACAGTGACTTTTGAGAATGTACTGGTTGTCACTTTAAGTTATGTGATATGTGTATCCATATATTTATATGGGTAAATATGGCCTACTCTCTATTGATAATCTCAACTACAGTAGACTCATTGAATCAATGATATTTGCTTATGCCTCAACTTATCATTCAGCACTTTATTAAATGGCTTTACTATAGTCAGGACTACTAATCAGATTCAACTCTATATATTCTGTATTTTTTTAAAAAATAATTTCACTTAAGAACTAAAATATACAGTCAATAGGTGTCTCATACATGCCCTCAAACATATCTTTCCCAAGCCCCAGGAAAATAAACTAGATCAGATAGAACTATAACAGGATAAAGCGGAAGATTTCTGGCCCACCATGGTTTCCTTCTGGACTGCCTTTCTGGGATGGGACTTGGAAGCCCTGTTTTACCGTGGCTACACTTTTTCCTGCAAGCATAAACCCAGAAGGTGGTGCTGGGGTTTTCCTGCTTGATCTTTGGCCTATGAGGTCATCCATGGCTCAGTTCTGCCCCATGCTATTTAACATATAAATGAAATCAATGGAAGAGGTTGTATGGAGTTTGGGAATCCAGCACCATCAGTATTTTTTTGAGTCACATTTTTTTTTCTGAATTTTTGGGAAAATATAGGATATAAATATATATACAACAGTAGCAGCAAAAGCAACAATAACATGCTGATGACTATAAACTATTATTATTAATTTCCATCTAAACAAAAGGAAGATGACTTGATTTTAAATTGGCACATGTGAGCAGGAAAGGACTGGATAAGGGCAAAGAAACGGAAATTTAATTTATATGAGACATGGGTTCTCCTTGTCAATCAAAAGACAGATCAGGGAATAGGAATTCATCCTACATTAGCTGCAGGTCTACATCTTTGGTGCGTTCACCCCTGAGCCTGGAGGACCAGGTATCTGTGATGGCCAGGGCTCTCACATAACCCCTTACCCAACTCTTTTCCAGTCTAACCATACCCATCTCCCTAAATATTTCCTTATAAGCCATAGTTTCCAGATCCTCCACCTTTTTGGTTGCCCTCCTCTGGGCAAACTCCACAATTCAACATGGAAGTTGACAAATTGGAGTGTGTCCAGAGGAGGGCCACCAAAATGGTGAAAGGTCTGGAAGCAGCCATTCACTCACAAACAACAAGGTTGTGAAGTCAATACCAGTCAGGGGCTCAGGGTCAACTCAGCCTGGCATCCTTCTGAGGTCGCTAAAATGAGTACCCAACTTGTTGGGGGCAATTAATGTATACATTGTAAACCGCTTAGGGAGTGCTTAAGTGACCTGATAAGCAGTATAGAAATGTACTTGCTATTGGTATTCACACACTTCCTAGAGAGATTAGAGTGGCACAGGAAAGCAGGGGGGGGGGAGTTAAAACTATTTGAGAATTATAGGAAATGCCATGCTTTTTGACTGTTGGGAAATCCTGATGAAAAGACTCCTCAACTGATGAGAATCTTCGCAGTCCAGGGCTTATTTTGCACAAAATTTGCATCTGGTGGTCTTGCACAGAAAACAACATGTTGTGTACATAATATAACATTTTCTGGATGGAAAATAATATTTCAGTGCAAAAATATGGACTCCACAGAAAAATCTGTAATCAGGGATTTATTCTACATAAAATTGACATGTGGTTGATCTGCATGGAAAATATTTTATGTGCAGAAAAAACAGTATTTTTAAACAATATTTAATATTTCAGTGTTGAAAAATTATTTTCCATGCAGAAATTTATGGTCTCTGCACAAAAATGTTGCTTTCTGTGTAAAATAGCCATATGCAAATTTTGCACAGAATAAATCCCAAGTTATGAATAGCCTTAAAAACTGGTTTTAAATCCTTTTTTGCACTGGGAAGAAAATTACTAAAATTATTCATTGTTACCTTTGGGGAAAAAAATAATGAGGAATTCCATCTTTAGATTGCCATCCTCCTTTCTTTCCTTTCATAGGTACATGATGATTTCTTAGTTTGGCAGGCCTTTGAAATCTGATTACTCATGGGAAAGGACCTTTAACAATGTGCTGTTTTGTCTAGAAAAATCTATATTATTAGACATAATTTTAAAATTAATTTCATTTATTAATTTAATTGCATTCAATTTTATTGATAGTTTAATTATATTTTTAACTTTTGGATGAGGTTGCATTCAGTTTTATCTGTTTTGAGTCCCAGGGCTGAGAAAAAAAGATGTGAAATAAAATAAAATAACATAACATATAGGCATATTAAAAAGGGGGCTACTTGTATATTTCTTTTGTTTGCATTGGTATTCACAATGGTTTCTCTAGCTACTGCTCTTCAAAGGAAAAACAACAACAACCCTTTATTAGAGAGCATCAGCAAGTCGGAGTAGACTGCAATTTGATAGGAATCTATTAGCCATTCTACCATAGAAGGGAGGAAACGGGCAGAGAAAAATATTATTCTTGATGTTAATCCTTTCCCTGTTTGGACATCCACCATAATTCAGCTTGAGCCTATTATTGATCTACTAATGATGATACAAAACCCTGTGGGAAAGACTTGACGGCTGATGAGAAGGCCCTCCCAACTTTGGGTCAGAGGTTAACATTCCTTTAATTAATACAAGGGAAACACTCAGGATTAATATATCAGCTTGAACTGAGACAAAGATGCACCTTGGTATTCTGGTAGCTATTACAATCTTCTTCTAAATAAATGTTCTTGGGTTGTTGTTGTTGTTTTTCTGTGCCAAGTGCAGTAGACCCTCTGGGCTCAGCTATAAATTCACTCGGTCTATTATGACAGGTTTGGATATGATGCTTCGGTTTGGAAAAAAACAAGAAGTTATCCATGATGAAATTGCAGAGGAGGGCAGTGAGCTGATGGGACAAGAAAAGTAAGCATCTATTCCCATTCACCTTTCCTCACACAAAAGTAAAGGCGAGAGTGAAATTGTAGCTCAGTGGAACAAGTCTGCATTTTGCATTATTTTCCCTGGGAACAGCCTGACCTTACCTCAGCCTGCAGCTTAAGCTTACCTCAGTTCACTTGCAAGCTTTACTTTTAGAATAGTGGGCCAAAGTACATGGGACCAGATGGTTTTATTTTGCTGAATAACTGTCACATTGTGCTGCTTTGTAGCTTGGGGAAACAGTGCCCTAGTCTGAATCCTTTTCTCTTTCTCTAATCTAAATCACACACATGTAATCCTGTGCAAGAAAATCTGTTATTAGCATCCTAAGAAAGTGGAAACATACGGAGTGGTAAATTGTGAAGTGCTGGTGCTTATTATGAAAGTCCCTATAGTTACATCCCAAAGGATAACCAAAAAGTGGAAGTACAGTCATCTCTCCATATCCACAGATTCATCCATCTATGGCCTGAAAATGTTTTTAAAATATATATAAAACAAACAAACAAAAAAAGTCCCAGTTTTGCCATTTTATATAAGGGATACCATTATGCTATGCCATTGTATTTAATGAGACTTGAGCCTACATTGTTTTTAGTATCCATGGTGTGCCCTGGAACAAAGGTCCAGTGGATACCAAGGGCCCACTGTAGCTATAATTTCCATATCATCAACAATCAATTATAGTGCTATTATTCCATTTTAGGTGTATACACTATAGAGATAACGCTGTTTGACACCATTTTAAGTGTTGTAACTGCATCTAATGGAATTGTGGGATTTGTAGTTTTACAAGGTTTTTAGCCTTTTCTTCCAAAGAGTGCTGGAGATTCACAACACTACATATCCTAGAATATTGTAAAATGGAGTTAAAATGGTCTCAAATTGCATTATTTCTACAGTGTAGATGCAACCCTTAACTGTCTATGAAATCCTGGGCTTGGCAATTTAAGAAGGGGAGTTCAAAACATTCAGCCACAGCACTCCAGTGCCTTATGAAAGTACAAACAGCAAGATTCCATGGCAGTTAAATGAAACAATAGTACTATAATTAAGTAGTGTGAATGGGTCCAAGGTCTAGCAATGTTCATTCTCACAAATGCATAGGTTTTAATTGACTATTCAGGACCAAATCACCTGAACCTAACTTCTATAATAATATAAAGGATGGAAAAGTCGAAGGCTTCCATGGCTGGAATCCATAGATTTTTGTGGGGTTTTCAGACTAACTCTTCCAGAAAGCAGCCACATAGCCCAAAAATCCCCACCAAAACAAAACAAGACACAATAATATAAGGGATTGTTTGCAATGATTTATTATATCTATTTAAAAAAAAAATCCTTTCTGCCCACACTCAGTTACTATGAAGCTATGCTCAGAAGAAAGAGGGATACCTGAGGATGGGTGGATAATGCTAAGATTGTCTATCAGGTATGTGGAATTTAACTATCTCCATGCATGTTCTTTTAAATAATAAGCCGCTCTGAGTCCAAATTTGGGAGGAACGTGGGATATAAATAATAATTGTTGCTATGTGAAATCAAAGGCTTTCATGGCCAGCATCCATAGTTTTTTGTGGGTTTTTCGGGCCATGTGGCCGTATTCTAAAAGATTTTTCCCCCTGAAATTTTGCCAACATCTGTAGCTGGCATCTTCAGAGAATTCTGGCATGGAAGTGAGTGGGTTATGTGTATGTGTGTGTGTGTGTATACTGTGTGACTCTAGGTTGGGAGGAGTGATTTCCATGTTAATCTGTGTATCTATGTTGAATGGCAAGGCCTCAGGGTGGGAAGATATGCAAGGAGGATTAGTGTCTACTTAATTAGTGGTCCATTGTCTGCTGGAAGGGGAAAAAAACCCTGATTCTGGGTGGTTTTCATTTGTATTTTGCTGGGTCTTAATTTTGGTGTTTTTCAGGACTGGTGTTTTTCATTCAATAACAGAACAATTAACAGATTCACATGCAAACAGTGAGTCCAATCCTAGGGCTCCAGGGCTGACTCAGCTTTGTATCCTTCTGTATATCACTAAAATGAGTACCCACCTTGTTGGGGGTAATTACCTTACACATTGTAAACCGCTTAGAGACTACTGTATTAAGCAGTATAGAAATGTAAATGCTATATCTTTACACTTTAGGATCTTTTCTAGGTCTTTCATAGCTGCCCTTCCCTTTCCTAGTCTTCTTTTGTCTCCTCCCTGCCCAACAGCACTAATAATAACAGAGCAACTTTCTGAGGTGTGAATAATAATAATAATAATATTTCTATTCCACTTAATCTCAGGGAATCCGAGCGGATTACAACAGTTAAAATAGGATACAGATTAAAAGCTCAGGAAACAGGAGGAGAAAAGCAGGTATTTTTGAGGAGAATTTGTGGGAGACTATATAGGGTAATAATAATAATAACAATAATAATAGAGAATATATAGACTATATATTGAACTATGTATACTGGGTGGCTGTGCCACTAGGATGATAAACATGGATGGAGACCTGCATCTATGCTATATTTGGGCCTGGAGTTGTTTAATATCTTTATAAATGGCTTAGAATAGCATACTTATCACATTTACAGATTATACCACATTAATGGGGATAGGGAATACACCAGAAGAACTATCAAAAGAAAAAATGGCCCATTTTAGATTGGCAAAAAGAGGTGTGATGAAGGCTGCATGAAAGCCCAGACTTTAGATGAGAAAAAGGGAAAGTGTGCCATGAAAATGCTATTTTGGCGCTTTAAGGGAGAAGAAGCGCCTTTAAAAAGGTGCTGGATTTCCCTACTCTTTTTTTAAAAAGTGTTTTTAAAACATCAATAGCAATAAATGTAAAGTACCATACCTAGGCAAGAAAAATGAAATGCTCAAATATATGATGGGCAACACCTAGTTTGCCAATTGCCCAATTACCTGTAAAAATGATGTAGGGGCCTTAGCAGACCACAGTGTGATGAACAAGCGGCGGCGGGGGGGGGGAACCAATGTAATTTTGGGCTACCTCAATAGAAGCATAGTGCCCTCATCAAGAGAAATATAAATGCCACACTATTTTGCTTTGGTCACATCTTACCTCAAGTACTGTGTCTAGTTCTGGGAGCCACAGTTTAAGAAAGATATTGACAAATTGGAATGGATCCAGAGAAGGGCAACCAGGATGATCAAATATCTCGAAACTATGAGGAAATGACTCAAGGAGCTGGGTATGCTTAAATTGTAGAAGGGAAAAAGAGAGATGATATAGCAGATATCTTTGCTGACCAACTCCAGAAATTAATAATAATAATAATAATAATAATAATAATAATAATAATATCTATTCCACTTAATCTCAGGGAATCCAAGTGGATTACAACAATAAAAATAGGATACAGAATAATAATAATAATAATAATAATAATAATAATTTATTTATAATCCGCTCCTCTGTAAGAACACTCAGAGCGGAATACAGCATATTAAAAGACATGAATTAAAACAAAGTTAAAATTAAAACAGTCCCATAACCCACATTCCAACCTCCCACCCATTAAAAATAAATTAAATCAGAAATAAATTAAAAACTGTAGGATCTAAAAACAGTATAGGTGTATCCAGACCCCTTCTTATGCGGCCACATCATAAGTTAAGGGTCAGAGTATAGGTGTATCAAAAGTCCCCAACCTCCCCCCGACATAAAATGTAATTGAACATTAAAAACATTAAAAAAGGATTAAACTGAAGAATAATTAAAGCATTAATATATAACAAAAAATTGAAATGCTGTAAAAATTTAGGCAGAGTCCGGAGGGATTAAGGAAAGATGAAGGATAATGAGAGAAAAGGAAGGAGAGAGGGGGGGAGGGGGGAGGGAGGGAGGGAGGTAAAAAATGATGTTCAATTAGTTTGCAAAGGCCTGCTGGAAGAGCTCCGTCTTAATAGCCTTCTTGAAGGTTTCCAGGGTGGTAATCTGACAGATCTCGTCTCCAGGTCGTTCCATAGTCTAGGAGCAGCTGATGAAAAGGAACGCTGGGTCACTGCAGAAAGTCTAGTCCTCTTAATAATCTTTATTTTATTTAATAATAATCTTTATTTATATACCGCCCTTCCAATGGTCAGGGCGGTATATACGTACAAAAATTAAAACATATACAAAAGGTAAAAACAATGAATCAAAAGACAATTTTACAATTTTGGCCCAAGGGGTAGTGATATTCCGATCCGAGTCATGATGGGGGAAGAATAGCAGCGGGGGAAAATCAGGGGTACGCCTGCTCAAATAAATACGTTTTTAACCCCTTCTTAAACTGGGTAAGGGAGGCAGTCAGGCGGAGCTCCATGGGCAGTGAGTTCCAGAGGCTCGGAGCGGCAATAGAAAACGCCCTCTTCCTAGTAACTGACAATCTGGCCTCTGGAACTTTAAGTAATAGTTGCCCGGTAGATCTAAGTGTGGAGAGACGGTCCTTCAGGTACTCTGGGCCCAAGCCATTTAGGGCTTTATAGGTAATAACCAGCACTTTGTACTGAGCCCGGAAGCAAATAGGCAGCCAATGAATATCTTTTAATACTGGTGTTATATGGCAGGCCCTGGGAGCCCCAGTGACCAGCCGTGCTGCCATATTCTGCACTAGTTGTAGCTTCCGAGTGTGGTACAGAGGCTGCCCCATGTAGAGCCCATTGCAGAAATCCAACCGAGAGGTTACCAGAGCATGTACTACAGTTTCAAGGTCCCTCCGGTCCAGGTAGGGGCGCAGCTGGCGTAACAGCTGAAGCTGAAAACAGGTGCTCCTGACCGTCGCATCCACCTGAGAAGTAAGATGGAGCGACGAATCAAGGAGCACCCCCAAGCTGCATACAGTGTCCTTTACGGGAAGCATGAGCCTGCTCAGAACAGGTGGAACCACCTCCATACCTGGGCCGGGAGAACCTATCACGAGTACTTCCGTTTTCTCTGGATTCAGGCTGAGTCTGTTTTCCCTCATCCAGTCCATTACCGATTCCAGACAGGCCACAAGAGGAGCGACGCCATCCCTGGTCACTGCATCAGTCGGAGACATAGAGAAGACTATTTGGGTGTTATCAGCATACTGATAACCCCTCGCCCCGTGTCTCCGGATGATCTCTCCCATCCACCTTCTTAGTTTGAAGCAGATTCTTCCCAGCGGAACGAAGAGTGAGGTGGGGATGATATGGGAGAAGATGCCCCTGCAAGAAGTCAGGACCCAAGCCATGTAGGGCTTTAAAAAATAAAACCAACACTTTGTATCTTGCCTGGAAACTACTAGGCAGCCAATGGAGAAATTTTTAAACTGGTGTGATGGGGGCAGATCGAGATGTGTGAGTAAACAACCTGGCTGCCATATTCTGTACCAATTGACGTTTCCAAACTTGACAGAAGGGTAGCCCATGTAGAGCGCATTACAGAAATCAAGCTGAGAGGTTATCAGCACATGTACCAGTGTTTCAAGGTCTTCCTGCTCCAGGAAGGGGCACAGCTGGGATATCAGCAGAAGCTGATAACAAGTGCTCCTGACCTTCGCATCCACCTGAGCCATCAGATGGAGAGATCAGTCTAAGAGCATTCCCAGACTGCAGACAGAGTCCTTCAAGGGAAGTGTGATCCCATCCAGAAGTGGCTGGCATAACTTCATATCTGGATTGGGGTTCCCTATTACAAGTACCTCCATCTTACCTGGATTCAACTTGAGCTTGTTTTCCCTCATCCAGTCCATTACCACATTAAGACAGGCATTCAGAGAAGAGATGACAACTTTAGTCATTGCATCAGTCTGAGACATAGAGAAATATATTTGGGTGTCATCAGTGTACTGAAAACACCCCACCCCATGTCTCCGGATGATCTCACCCAGCGGCTTTGTGTAAATGTTGAACAGCATTGGGGACAAAATTGTGCCTTGAGGGATGTCCGACCTGAGCTCCCTCTTGGTCGAATAACTGTCCCCAACCGACACCATCTGGGACCTACCTGAGAGGTAGGAGTGAACCACTGCAAAACAGAGCCTCCAATTCCCACTGTTTTAAAGCCAGCATCAAGTTGGTTCTTATCTGAGAGATTTTGTCTGTGAAGTAGTTATTAAAAGCATCACAGCAGGCTTTCATTGGTTCTAAAAGAGGATCCAGGGTGGGGCGTAGTTGAGTTAAATCCCTAACCAACCTGAATAGCTCTGCTGAATGAGACTTCACAGACGCAATAGATGCAGAATAGAAATTATTCTTGGCTGCATCTATTGCCACACCATAGGATTTGTCCTGTCAGATATGAGTCAAGATCTTTGCCAGTCATGCTCAAGTCATTGTCCAACCCGCTTCATTCTCCTGAGATCTTCAGTATACCAGGAGTTACGATTAGTAGTGGGTTGGAAAAGACACTTGGGAGTGATAGAGTCAATAGCCCTGGTAATATGTTGTTGTTCCAAATATTTACCAAGGCTTCAACAGTATTGCTGGCACTACCAGCCATTAAACCCTCTAGGGCTTCTTGGAACCTAGTGAGTTCCATCAGCCTTCAAGGGAGGACCATAGGAATAGGTCCTCCACCCCCGACAGAGGGAATAGTGGTCTTCAGCCCAACCTTCACCAGGAAATGATCTGTCCATGACAATGTGGAAATATTAATTACCTCCACCCATGGATGTGCTTGCTCCATGCAGACCGCATCGAGAATATGACCTGCGCAATGCCTGGGCTCAGAGACTATCTGGGAAAGCCCCATGTTGGTCATGGTGACCATGAGCTCCTGAGCTGGGAGAATACAGGATACTCACAGTTTCCTGTGGCTTAAATAGCTTAAATAGACCAAGGCCAACATATTACAAATCTTCATCCTATCCAGTGGCTGTTGGACTTAGATGTGGAGAGTGAGAACTTTATGGATCGTTTGTGAAATGTTGCAGCTGTTGCAAGGACAATTTTCCACAGGGAGATCCTGACTTTCTCTTGTTTCAGCTCTCAGAGGAACCAAACATGCCTAGTATAAAAAAACCATAATGGTTGTACTGTTTAGTCAATGGAAGAAAACTGTGATAAGAACATAGGACAAGAATATGGTAGTTATGCTGGATCAGGCCAAAGGCCCAAGATTCTTTCCCCACATTTACCAAGCAGATTCCTACACATAAAACATGAGCAAACAATAGGATCAGAATCTTCTATTCAGGTAGTTAAATAAATGGTATTTAGAGGCATAATGGTAAAGGTAAAGGTAGTCCCTTGACATGAATGTCTAGTTGTAACCAACTGCAGGGGGCAGTGCTCATCTCGATTTGTAAATCAAGAACTGCTCTAGTGGTCATGTGGCCAGTGTAACTGCACCAAATGCTGTTACCTTCCCACTTAAGTGGTACCTATTTATCTACTTGCATTTGTATGCTTTCAAACTGCTAGGTTGGCAGAAGCTGGGATTATTCATGGGAGCTCACCCCATCATGCAACACTTGGGCCTCAATAATCAGAACTGGTGTTTTAACCACTAAGACACTGCATCCCCATTTAGAGGCATACTGATATCAAAATTAAAACCTGGGGTGAATATTTGAAGGTTTCTGTCGGGAGCTTGCCCTTTCTCCTGGTACCTTAAGATAACAAAACTGAGGAATCATACACTAGAGTGAGCAAAGAGTGGCCCACTAGGTGTTGGGTAGCTGCAATTCCCACCATTCTTGATCTTCAGCTATGCTGATTAGGTCTGCTGGAAATTGCAGCTCAACAACATCTGGAGGGATGCATGATTCCTACCCCTGCCATAAGAACTAGCAGTCAAATCTGAGTGTTTTTGATGAAAAAAAAATATAAAGTAGCAAATTATATAAAAGCAATTTATTAGACAGATTTGAGCTGGTATATCTTTGCTTATTAAGCTGAAATATGATCATTCACATGTTGTCATTATGTTGAATAACAGATCCCCATTTGCCTCTAGTGATTAACCTCTACAAACTGTGGATGGATTGGCTATTTTCTTTGCAATGTATTGGCACCAGAGTAGACGTCATTGCTTTCTCACAATGAAGCAGATGAAACTGAACAGATGCTAAACTTGGGTTCATATCCCTGCTTGTAATTGCCCCAAATTACTACAGCTTGGATGGCTTGGCTTATTTCTAGTAAAACAATCTATAACAGTTTGTAGTCATATTCTGAAGGAGCAATGTTTTGTGCAAAGCACAATTTGTTTTCAGTTTGGTGTAGGATATCCCAGTGTGTGATTCAATCTATGTTTGGGTATTACACTTCAAGAACTCCTTGGAGCCAGGAAGACACACTATGTCTGTGATTAGCAAACTATTCTCAATATCATGGTTATGGCATGCAAACACTAAAATGTTTTCCCAAGCACTAAAATACAGCAAAGGGTTTGGAAGTGTTTCCTCAAAATCTTCTCTCTCTCTCTCTCTCTCTCTCTCTCCCTCTCTCCATACTACTTCTAAACTGTTTTGTCTTAATTTCCTTTAAACCAAGAAAGCTACTTAATCATTTAGGCAAGAATCATTCAGATCTACTCAATTTGATTCATTGCATGTACTTTTCATGTACTTTTGAGTATTCTTCCCCACTGAAACTGATATCAAACAGGGCCATAAATAACAAATGAGAAAATAATAATTAAAAAGGAACCACAATTTACCTTGCACTTAATAATGAGTTCCAGGGCATTTTGGAAACACTGATGGACAAGAAGGAAACATTTTATGTTGACACTGCCGTAAGCAGTCCCAGGAAATGTATTTCTGACATGTTTTTCTGGGGTGTGAAAAACATCACTCCTGGCATATCTCATCAAAATAGTGGCATGAACATAATAAAACTGAATAATTGCTGGTTCTGAAAGGATGAAATATCAGTGTTTTGAATGTACTGCTAATAGGCACACAACACATTGAATAATTCCTTTTGGACAAAACAACCGTTTTCTTTAGAAGACCTCAAATCTTTCAGTTGCTGTTGGTGTCATTAAACAATTCATTATAAGGCAAATAAACACTTCCCCATTTTATTTACTTCCATTAAAATTCAGAACACATTTCATTGGAAGTAAAATACTCTAGCATGTATTTTCCCTGAAATAATTGCTAGTAACTCCATGAATTCACCCAAGGAACATGAAGAAAGGCCTCACAGTTGTCAATGTTTTGGTGAAGGAAGGCCACCATGGTATAGTGAAACACTTCATTGCAGAACCACTAACTTCCAATCTGAGATAGTATGTAAGTCATTTGTTGACTTATGGCAGTCCCATGAATTTTGTACAGATTTTTTAGACAAGTAATATTCAGAAGTGGTTTGTCACTGACTTTCTCTGTTTATAGCCTACAGCAGTGCTACTCAAAGTGATGCCAATAATACACACTGCTGCCAACAATACATGAGAATTAACTGTTGCTCCACAGTGAGTTTCCAGAAAAGAATGAAACAGTTGTAGCTAGTGGGCACACAAATGGTGCCTGTTCCTAGCACATGGGGGACCCGTTGCTAGCCACATCATATGATGTAAGGATTGTGTCATGCCCAGCAGGACACCAATGTTCAGAAACTCAGTAGTAAAAAACTCAGATGCTTTTATTAGGAAAACTTATACAGTCAACCCTTGACATTCCTGGGGGTTGTGGCACAAGACCCTCCGTGAAAGTATTATTATTATTATTATTATTATTTGTATCCCACTCTTTTTCCCAGAACTGGGGCTCATAATAAGGTGGGTGGGCAATAATAATAATAATAACAATAATAATAAGCCCACCTCTCCATTTCGAATCGAGGCAGATTCCAAACAAAGAACAAATAAACAACTACAGATACAAGGTCATAAAATCACAGATCCCCATTTCCAACAAAGCCAACAAATTATTCATTCTAAAAACACTTCAAGTTAAAATTCCAATCTAAATTAAAATTATAAAACAGGCCAGTAGTAATGGCAGCTAAAAACAGACAGAAGGACAGTCTAATTAATTGTTGGAATCAATTGGGGAAGGCCTGCTGGAAAAGATCCACCTTAATTGCCTTTTTGAAGGCTTCAAGAGTTTCAATCTGATGGATCTCATCTGACAGGCCATTCTACAGTTTAGGAGTGGATGACGAAAAGGCCCTCTGGGAAGTTGCAGAAACCCCAGTCTTCTTTGGCTGCAGAAGATTCTTCCCAGAGGACCTAAAGTGTGGGGTGGATTATATGGGAAAAGACATTCCCACACATACGCTGGACCCAAGCCATGTAGGACTTTATAGGTAATAACCAACACCTTGTATAGTGCCTGGAAGCTTATTGGCAGCCAGTGAAGATCTTTTAGGATAGGTGCTATATGGATTTCCCAGCGACCATCCTGGCTGCCATGTTTTGAACTAATTGAAGCTTCTGAATTTGCCACAAGGGTAGCCCTATGTAGAGTGCATTGCAGAAATCAAGACAAGAGGCTACCAGGGCGTGTACCACAATTTCTAGGTCAATTGGCTCCAGATAGGGCTAGAGCTGGCGTATGAGCAGAAGCTGATAACAGGCACTCCTGGCCATCGTTATCAGTCTGAGATGACAGCTGAAACGACATGCCCAGGAGCACACCCAAGCACAGTCCTTTAGGGGAAGAATAAGGTGGATGGGAGAGAGCAGTGCACACATGTGCACTACCATTTCTCTTCTGAAGCCTCAAACAGCACTAGCAAGCTCTCTGAGGCCCTGGAAAGGCAGGGGAGCACACATTCACAGCTCCCTCCTTCCCTTCCAAGGCTACAAGGAGCTCTGGGGAGCTCCCTGAAGCCTTGGAATGGCAGGAAGGAGGGCGTGTTTGCTCTCCCCATACTTCTTCTCAAGGCAAGATATCTGTCTTTCCCCAGGGAGCTCCCTGTTCTGGAAAAGGGTGGGGGATACTTTTTCCCAAACCCATTACCAAGGCAGAGAGCTGCTTGAGGAAAGAAGTAACTCTCTATCCTTGAAAGAGGCGGGATTGGCACACACATTCTTCCTGAATTCTCCTTCCTGGGCTTTTTCCCTCCCCAGGGGAAAAGCCCGGGAGGGATGAGGAGGAGTGCAAGTGCAGTGGCTTTGACCTTGAGAATAATTGAAACCACGAGTGTCAAAGCTGAAAATGTCAAGGGACAACTGTAGATCGAGTCTGCTGACATCAGATGCTGACAAGCTGAAGCGTGTTCAGAGGAGGGCAATCAAAATGGTGAAGGGTCTGGAAACTATGCCTTATGAGGAGAGACTTAGGGAGCTGGGTACGTTTAACTTGGGGAAGAGATGGTTAAGAGGTGATATGATAGCCCTGTTTAAGTATTTGAAGGGATGCCAGATTGTGGATGGAACAAGCTTGTTTTCTGCTGCACCAAGAAATAGGACTCGGAACAATGGATGCAAGCCAAAGGAAAAGAGATTCCACCTAAACATTAGGGGGAACTTCCTGATGGTCAGAACTGTTCAACAGTAGAACACACTCGCTTGGAGAGTGATGGAATCTCCTTATTTGGAGGTTTTTAAACAGAGGCTGGATGGCCATCTGTTGGGGGGCCCTTTGATCGTGATTTTCTGCATGGCAGGGGGTTGGAATGAATGGCCCTTGTGGTCTCTTCTAACTCTATGATTCTATGATGCTATGACTTTCATTGTCAGACACTCTCTCATTCAAATAACCTTGGGTATGTTTGCCTCCTTATCTATCATATCACACCATCTGGACTGAGTTCACACTACCAAAAAACACTGCTCAAATAATCCTGCAACTTGCTATAACTACTATATACCCCATTACTACATTACAGCAGAACAAAGTGTGAACAACTCCTGACAGACTAACCTACAGCCCCTGGTATTACCTGGTGTTCTCACTTCCAAGTATTAACTAGGTCAGACTCTATTTAGCTTCTGGTATTTAGTCAGACAGGTGAGACAGAAAGCATTTTTATCTCATGGTGGCTTCCATAATGAATAAAAATGCAGTTATACAACAAAATAAATTGCACAGTTAGAAAGGTCTGCAGACTCAAAACACATACATATGCACAGATACACAAACACACACAGAGATAGACAGACAGACAGACACATAAAGACAGCTAACTACAGGATATCCCCCCCCACACACACACATACACTTTTATCATTCCAAATTGCACAATGTTCATTAGTTTCAATAACACCACCCATAAAATTCTGCTTCATATTCATTTAAATATCATTCATTAAACATTGTCTCTGATAATACCAGTCTAATTGTGTTGCAGACAATGGTGCCCCTGGGAACCATGCAAAGGTAAAAATTAAAATAAATCCTATCCATTCATTTCTGATCATATTCCAGTGTAGTTACATCCTGAGATGATGCATATTAAAACAGCATTTACCATTGGAAAGACACCTGGGTCTGAAGACTTTGTAAAGTCAGCTAACACTGATACTGGTTTATCTTCTCTCTCCCCCCCCCCCCCATAAAAAGTTGGCAAAGGTGGCTTGAGTTTCTGGGAGTTAGTTCAAAACATCAGGAGGACCAAAGATATATCAAGCTGATCCAAGTTGATCAGCTTTTAAAAAACTGAATGAATGAATGGAAGATAAGGCTGATTTGCTTATTCATATACGACTCTTAAAGGCCATCTTCTGTCTGATAACCATCCTAATTGTTGAATTCTTAATATCTGTGAATATTTTTTTTTAAAAGTTGGAGGGACAATTAATGAGACTAAAAGCCATGTTTTTTGAAAGTATAAACTGTAAAACATTAGCTTTGTTCAGTCATTTGCCTGAACACACATAGGGATAACATGGGAGATAAGAAAATGAATGGTTGGTAAACTCTGCCTCTCAACATCCCCAAACACAAGGATGTAAGTTAGGTTTTCCAAATAAAAAAAAAAGAGAGAGAGAGAGAGTCTTAAGAGGATGGTGCATTGCTTTACATATTACCATTTGAGCCATTTTTAAAATCATGTTTAAGGATATGTTTAAATTGGTATGTTAAAGATATTTAGATATAAGGTGTTACAATGCAAAGAACATATATAATTACAAAGAGGAATGTTATTTTTGTAATGCATTGTATATTATAAGAATAATGAATAAAAAAATTAAAATTGTTTAAATATTGTTAATAGTTTAATTTTATTTCAATGTTGAATTTTTGTATAATTGTAAGAGCCCTCCCTCCTACACCATCTTACCCAGGAGGGAGTGAAGGGACTGGAGAGGGCTAGCAACACCATCAGGCATGGCCTCAAGTGGAAGAGCCCTCCCTCCATGCTACACCAACTTGCCCAGGAGGAAGTGAAAGGACAGGCCAAACTTCATAGGGTCTGTCCTGAATTAAGAAGCAGAGCCCTCCCTCCATGCCATCTGCCTTGGTCCGGGCGTCGGAGGGAGAGAAGAACTTTTGGACCTGATCCCCTTCCCCACCACCATTCCCTTCTCCTTTTGTGTCATGTCTTCTTAGAATGTAAGCCTGAGGGCAGGGAACTGTCTAGTTGAAATAACGATCGTAAGCCACTCTGATAGCTTTTAGAGCTGAAGAGCGGGGAATAAATAAATAAAAAATAAATAAGAAGCCTTTATCTGGGAAAGAGTGGAGTATAAATAAAATGGACAAAGGAGGAGGGGGAATAAGAAAGATCTTCACGTTTTGAGTACAAATGACTGAATGGGGCATTATTATCACAGGTAGCTGAGTAGAAACCTAACTTTATCAGGGTTCCTGCTTACAGGAGTCTGGGAACCACATCCATCTGAATGTGATTATGGATCCCTCTTCATGTGTTTGCATTAAGTTTGAGGAGATCTCACTTGGTGCTTGGGGGACATTCAGTAGGAGTAGGACTTGCATGACCACTCACATCCCTATCTACAATTTTATCACTATGCCTGTGCTAAAATGGTTAAAACAAGGTATATAACCTTTCCATCCTGGAGGGCTGCAACCAGTGGCTTAAACCTTACCATTGGTTCTAACTAGGTTAGAATAATTGGATCAATTCAATTTACCTATGATTTGACTCACCACTCAACAATCAAGTCAATTAACCTATTGTACAGTGGTGTGAGTTTTTGTTTGTTTGTTTGTTTGCTTGGTTAATATGCCGCCTTTCTCCCAAAGTAGAAACCAAGGCAGATTACAGAATAAATCAGTTAAAGACTAAAAGAATTAAAATTGTAACATTTAAAACAGTATAAAATTATATTCAAACAATATAAAGTATTTTAACAGTACCCAAAAGTTAAGGAAGGAAGGAAGGAAGGAAGGAAGGACATACCCCAATAAGAAGCCTCCCTGAGAACAATTATATATTAAAAGGCTGCTTAACAAAAAAGTCTCTGCCTACTGGCAAAAGGAGAGCAGAAAGGGGGCCAGCACAACCTCTCACAGGAGGGAGTTCCAGAGGATGAGAGCAGCCACTGAGAAGAAATTAACCTCCCACCTCCCCCAAAGTCATCCAGAGTGTTGTACTGGGATTCTGGAATGTCACGATCCAAATGCCCACTCATCCATGGAAACGCACAAAGTGACCTTGGGCAGTTCTCATTCATTAGGCCTCAGAGGAAGGCAATGCGAACCCCAGTGTGAACAAATCTTGCTAAGAAAAATCCCATGATAGTTTTGCCTTAGGGTTGCTTTAAACTGGATATAACCTGAAGGCACACAACCACAAACACAACCTCCTCTCCTGTCCAGCCTACCAATATCTGGTTTCCCATATATGGACCTGACATCTTCTCCCACTGGCTGTTTGAAGGGTAAATTTAATTAGGAAAAAGTGCCCCCAAAAAGATAAGGTTAAGCATATTTCCATCTGTTCCTGCTGCAATTGATTTTGCAGTGCCCTCTAGCTGCATTTGAGTTTTTGAAAATGAGTCAATCAATCAGTCAGTCTCCAGATTTTCAAGTATGTGATGTCTGAAATGAAGACTCTCAGGGCTTCTTCTTCTTTTTTAATTCACAAGGAGAAATAGCATCACATTTTTCCTTTTAAATTAACAAGGCTGATAGCTGCTAATTTAGGGGCATAGTAAAAAGCAAGGTTTGATGTATCAGTGATCCATGAAGATAAAGTCCTCTTTAAAAACTGAAAGGGTGTTTCAGTAAAATTAGCTCTGGTTTTTCAGTACTGCAATGTATTGCATAGAGCAGGAGTTCTGGATGCAGACTACCTATTGTTTCCTTAAGAAGTAAATAGTAATGTACCAATTAACATTAAGGTAACAAATCTAAGAATTTAACAATAAGTTACCAATTGTTGGTGTTCCCTAGCAACTAATGACTCATTTTTTTTACACATAAAAATGAACAATTCAGACTCTGAAAATATCGTAATACTGTGTGTTTGTTGACACAATATGTGCTGAGATATGTATTTCAATGTACTGCAAATTGTTTGCATTTTTAAAGAAAAAAACTTGCAGATTCATGCAGAAGTAGGATAGATTTCACTTTATTAATATATTGTAAAAACACCCTTCCGAAACCATGCACCAGCAATACAAATACACGGAAAACAGTAAAATTTAATTTGACCCTTTCACTCAAAACAAAAGAAGCAAAAACAATAAAATAGGCTGAGTCATCCAGTTATAACACATTGGCAAACAACAACATTTTGAGATGGTGCTAAATTGCAACAATTACAGTGTTTGGATGAAACATCCTTGGAAGCAAACGCATGTGAAAGTGACAAGAACCAGACACAGACTGATTAATCCATCCCTGTTGTCATTTTCCAAACAATCACTCAATGCTTTTAAGAAATGTGGCTTAATAACACTTATTTAAAGGAAGTACAGGTGGCAATTCATATTTATTTGGAGGAACAGGAGAGCCTTGAACTTCAGAGGAGGTATGTAGTGATGTTAGTCTGTTGCAACAAAGCAGAGAATCTTATGTCATCCTTAAGAGTAAAAGAAAAAGTTTTATTTGGCATAAGCTTTCATGGTTTCCAGACTACTTCTCAGTAGGCTATGTCTGATAAAGTGAGCTAGAGTCCATAAAAACCTCTGCCAAATAAAATTCATTTGTCATGATGCCATCAGACACCTGACTATTTTTATACAATTTTAGTGGATCAAGACAGAGCTCTAGCTTAAACTAAAGCTCTATGTTTCACAAGAAAATTGTAAGTTACTTCTTAAAAAGTAATTAGTCTCAGTCACAGGGCTAAGGCAGCTCTAAAGTCATTTGCTACAGTTCTACTTCTAGTTCTTAATTTTCCAATTATCAGAAGTATGTTATTTACTTCAGTTACTTTTGCTTAAAACCCAACTGGATACTGCAGGATGTTTGCTTCTTGTGCCAGACAAACTCCTCTCTGACCACCTCACTGGTCAGAGTACAAAACAGTACACATATAAAAGAGTACAAAACAGCAGAATGAGGCACAGCCTCAGCCAACATTTGAGTCATGTGATAATCCTCCTACAGTATTTATAAGGTCACTCCACAGTAACTGTGAAATTTAAAAAGTTACATCTATACTGCAAAAAGGAATTATTCCTCAGTAATGCAATTATAAGCCACCCTGACTGCATTTGTAGAGGGGTGGGATATAAATAAATTGTATTATTATTATTATTATTATTATTATTATTATTATTTTAAAGTGGTCATAACTTTCTAATAGAAAGGAATCACTTGCAACCAGTTTCTTCCAAGTTCTTAAACAATTTTACATATTTCTGAGAAGTCTATGCATGTTTTGGTATACTTCCTCTTAATACCAAAATGCCATGTAGTCATCATAGCCTGTAGGACAGATTTTTTTACTTCTGGTAGATCGGGGGGGGGGGTTGGGGGGGAGAAAAATGCCCCTTGGATGTGTGAGACCTTTGGGCTACACTCTGACCACCTCTGCCCTGTTTTATCTTATCAAACATACAGATGGTCCTCCTTATCCATGGATATTTATCCAACGATTTGAGCATACATAGTTCCCCAATATTCCCCAAAAGTATAAACCTCAATTTTCCATTTTATATATGGGACACCATTTGTTGTGCCATTATATTTAATGGGACTTGAGCAATTTTGTTATCCACAGAGGGTCCTGAAACCAAACCCCATTGGATAACAAGGGCCCAGCATAATAATAGTCAAAGAGCTATTTGCAGCGTAAGCGGGTACGCCCCAAGAAAAACAAGAAGCAGGTTGGCATTAGAAAAGGCCACAACTTTATTAAGCAAAACCAAAGGTAGGGTTGGCCCAAAGCACGAGGTCTGGATCTGCACATCACCAACACCGAGGTTGGACTGATGAGAGGTTGCTTGTACGCCAAGCATCAGGATGACTTAGAGGCAATGAAATGCCCTTGCGCAATTACGCAATTACGCAGCTACCAGAGGAAAGCCTCTCTCGTCACCGAGATAAACTCCACGTGACCCACCGTTGGTCACATCACACCGTAATGTTTCCCGGGTCCAAAGGACTCCCAATCCAGTGCTACCGAGCACGGAAACCAGCCCACCAGATCCAGTACCTGTGCTGCCACCCCAACAAACAAGTTGTGACAAGCAACATCAATCCTAGGGAGGGAGGGTGGGGAGCCAGGGCCGACACCCACCATGCCGGCCCCAAATGCCTCCACTGTTGGAGGCCCACCAGCAAGCGTTCCTCCTCCCGAGGCAGCCACCAAGGGAGGAGGAGGGATGGCAAGGCCAATCCCTGCTGCGCCCGCTCAGGCAGCCTGGGATCCAGGGCTGAGCAGGCACACACTGAGCAGTGTGTGTGCGCCCCCGCCTTCCCACTGGCTTGGGGCTCCCTCAGCCCCGCAGCAATTGTGCCTGCCCGCCCAGGGCTGGAGGCACCTTTTATTCAGACATGCTTTTGACTGTGAAGTGAATTTTCTATTGAAAACAATAAAGAGACTTGGGGCAACTAGCTAACTAGCTAACAGACTAGCTAACTTCATCATAAGCCTTTGTAGACTTTAGTTCTCTTCATCAAATGCAGCCTGCCCAGTTCATCCATGTGATGAAGATTGGCTTCATCAGTGAGCTTCATAAGTGCCAAATTTGTCTGGTGCTTAGAAGCATGAAGTTCCAGGGAAGTCAGGCTCTCATAGGGCTGAGCAGTCACAGGAAAGTCAGAATGGGAAAGATCTCTAGATTTTCCATGGGAGAACAAGCAATCAGGAAGAACAAAGCCAAAGAAGTAGAAGAACAAATCATAAATCTTCTATCCAGTCCAAGAAATTTGGACCATAAACACATAAGAGCTTGTTGATCAGATGTTTGGTATGAAGAATCACTTCTGCTCCTGGGAGTTTTATAGCCACCTCACCTTAACAACCAAGTGACTAATTGCTTGGTGTCTGATATTTAAGTTGATGCATGAGGTGGTGGCTTCTGCTCCTATCTGGCTTGCTGTTGTTATGGAGAAACATCTACATCTACAGCATCATTTCCCCTCTAGAGAGAGGCTGTCGTCTGGAGCTCTAGAGCACACTTGGAGCTTTAGACCTGGTTTGATTTCTCTGTCAGATTCTTTAGATATCACGTGGTGATTTATGACAAAATTCCAGGCTGCTAATCTTTAATGTGGTGCAACACATTCTGTTGTTTCTGTTGCATCACATTTTTAGCTTCATCATGAAACCTTCTGTGAGCTGTCTTGCATGCTATGTCCGGAGAAAGACAGGATATAAATAAAATAATTGAATGAACAGGCAGACAGCCTAATATGGCTCTACTTCAAACATACAGAAACACACACATCCCTCAAAATCTTTTTGTGGATATGTTTTTAAGGGTGGCATTATAACCTTTTAAAAATGCAATTGCATTCATTTTTACTTGGAATGTAGGGTTTTTTGTTGCCTTATGGGATATGACTCCTAAGACCAGCCTTCAATATTCATTTTCTATCTCTGTCGATAACATCTCTATTCAGCAGGTCCAGGAAGCCCACAGTCTTGGTTTCATTTTTGACTTCTCTCTGTCATTTATCCCTCAGATCCAGGCCACAGCCAAGGTCTGCAGATTTTTTCTCTACAATATTTCCAAAATCTGTCCATATCTCTCAGTTTCTACTGCAAAGACTTTGGCCCATGCCCTAGTGGTTTCATGATTAGACTACTGCAACCTTCTCTTGGCAGGGCTTCCTCTCTCCCATCTCCACCCATTAATTTCTGTTCAGCACTCAGCTGCTCGTATTATCTCTCTCACTTGCCGCTACGACCATGTCTCCCTCCTATTGTCATCCTTCCACTGACTCCCCTTTCCCTTCCGTATTCAGTATAAGCTTCTGCTCATTTTCAAAGCCTTCATGGGCTGGCCCCTCCCTATCTCTCTGAACTTCTTTCTCCCTACATTCCTACCCCTTCCCTCTATTCTGGTAGCCAAGGTCTCCCGTCCCAGCCCAGGATTTCCACTGCCCCGTCCTGGATTTGTCCTTTCTCGCTTGCTGCCCCTCACTCCTGGAACCTCCTCCCCTTACAAGCATGGGTCAAAATGTCTCTTACCAGTTTTAAAACTGAGTTAAAGACCATATTGTTTAGGGAAGTGTTCCCAGGGAGTTTCTGATTGTGATCTGGTTGTTTTTATGCTTGATTCAATATTCGATATCTGCTGTTTTAACTTGTTTCTTATAATGTTTCTATCCTGTGTTTTAATCTCTAGATTGTACGCCATAGGCAGGCTCTTTACATATTCTTGATTTTATTGGTTTTTGTACAGCGCCGTGTACACTTATGGCGCTTTATAAATAAAGATAATAATAATAATAATAATAACACTTTAACATATAGAAATAAACAATTTTGTCATGTCACCTTCTCTGTTCCTTGGAAATCATCTCCCTCCCAAAGTTTCCAGACTTATTCCATGAGATTCCCTCACACACACATAAGTGTGTAATATAGCACATAGTGCATAAGACATTATGGCGTCAAACACATATTCAGCCATGCCTGTGACCACTCTTTTTGTAGGCACAAGTGTATTCTACAAACACCTCATCTCTCAGACTGCTTGAGAAAAGGGGTGTTTTCTCAGTGGTGAGGAAGGTGGAGTCAGGTCTAGACTACATTGGGGTAATGGGATGCTGTGAATATCATTTCCAGAAGTGTTAAGCCTGAAGTGCTGAGTCTGAAGATGCCTAAGCTGGCAATTATTATGGCAAATGGAGTGGGACAAAGTTCATACCACCCAAACCTGCCTGGAAAGAATGTGGCAACACATAATAACTAGAGGAGCATGTTACAGATCGTACCTGTATTTAAAATGTATTTTTCTCAGACACTTTTTCTATAAAGGGAACTCAAACATATATATATATATCCAGAAAATCTCACCTTATATTTATCCTCAGATCTGGAAGGAAATAGCAGAGGAAAAGAATATATATTTTTCTGTGGCTATTTTGTTTTGTTTTTAAATGGGAGAATGGAATGTAAATCAAATATTGTCACATTAACCTGTTTCTAGCCATATTGCTATCATAGTCAGAGTTGCAAAGGTTGCCTTGCATCTGGTTATCCATTCCAACTTGAAATCGAAGAAATTGACCCACAATCTCATTCTTGTGTTTTGAGTGGCTTGGGATTGAAGCATAAGAAAATAGTATTCCTAGACATGTGAGAACTTCTTTCCAGGCTTTGAAACACTGTATCCATCACTCACCAGATCTTGGATGCTAAGCAGGACAGCCATGGTTAGTCTTTGGATGGGAAACTGCAAATAGGTGCTTTAGGCTATGTTTCAGAGGAAGGAACTGGCAGAACTAACTCTGAGTACTCCTTGCCTATAAAATTCATGGGATTGCCAAAAATTGACAGGAGACTTCAAGGCACATAAACACATACATACTTCAAATACTATACTCATCTGATGCATATGTTTATTCAAACAGGTAGACAGCTTGTAACTGGTTGTGAAGTACAAGGATGTATAACGGGTGAGTGTTTGTTTTTTAATGAAAATAATATGTGCTTAATGTGTCTTTAATTCTTTTAAATTCATGTTATAGTTCAATTGATTATTCAATTTCTTTTTTTTTAATTGCATCATAAAATATTTTAGACATTTTGTTGTAACTTATATTGTGATCTGGTTTGGGATCCATATTGGGAGACAGGCAGGATATCACACAGAGGACCAGAGGAAGAAACACTGACAGGCTCAGCCATTCTGATGTTTTCCAGGTTGTTTTGTAGGTTTCAGGTAGCACTGTCTTCTTTGTCCCATCCAAACATGACTTCCAAACAATTCCTATGTTTTGTACAATGTTCTACAACCCTATATCCATACTATACATTTTGATGAGAAAGTCTTTTCTACCCACTTTCCCCTTCCTCCTCTTCCTTTTCCTTTCCTCCCATAATCACCTGAGCTCCTCCTATTTTCCCCTAGCTTGTGTGTTGAAGGTGTCCCCCCCCCCCCCCCGTGCTTCACTTCTTCTTTTAGGAGGTTCAGTCAAGCTTTGTAGGACAAAAGAGTAGGGTGGAATGCAACACGTCACTGGTGGGTGGGTGTAAAAAGCATGGCTTTTCTCTTCTTGCTCTTTCAATACATAGAATCAGTCCAGCTAGTTCAGCCAGTTCAGCACCACCATATACCCTCCTTTACACTGATTTTAAAAACTCACCCATTCTTCTGAAGCCCTTTGGAGTGACAGTGAATGGCTGTTTACAACAATATATCCATATCCAGGTTTGTATGGGAGAATTAAGGATATATGAAGTAACAAAGAAAGTTTTGAACTGCTGTCTGTTTTTGGGGCCTATGTCATCTCCCCCTGCTTACTGAAAATGCATTAGGAAATGTACTTTATTTCTGTATATGTATGTATGTGTGTGTGTGTGTGTGTGTGTGTGTGTATAATTTCTATCACACCTTTCTCCTGAAAGTAGGGTTGTGTCTATATGGGTCAGCATACTCTGGGAGCAGGCCAGAATACTCTGAACTGCTCCCAGAGTATGCTGACCCATATAGACACAACTCTACTTTCAAGAGAAAGTTGTGATAGAAATTAAATATATAGACAAATAAAGTAAATCTCCTGATGCATTTTCAGTAAGCAGAGGGAGATGGAATAAGCTCCAAGAACAGACAGCCGTTCAAAACTTTCTTTCTTACTTCATATATCCTTAATTCTCCCATACAAACTTGGATATGGATATAATATTTGTGAAGTGGTATTTTGGGAGGGGGTGTTATTGATACAATTGTAATGGGTGATTAAGTCCTGTTGTCTTTTGCCTGGAAATGTAATTCTGCCTTGGTATTCTTGAGTATAAAAAGGCATGAGGCAAATACAGAGTTCTTTTATTACTAGATCCTGTCAGTGATATTACTAAGCTCCCCAAGGATTTCCCCCCCTGAGAGAAGCTACATGTTTAATCTAGACCAAAAAGGACAGCTTCTATTTTGCTTTTATGTTCCTCTCCAGCCTGGCAAATGTAGCTAGGGTTTATGGTAAACATTTGAGACCACTTATTGAGTGTTATAAGAAGTATTCTGTATGCAATATGATACAGAGTTTCCAACGGTAGACATCTTCTGATTCAAAGGGGTAAATAAGCATGTGAAAATCTACACAGGTTGCCAGTTTTTAGGTTTATTGGGAACTACAAAAATATAGATATAGATATAGATATAGTTTTGAAATAGGTCTTTCAAGGGTTTTTGTAATGAGATGATAAATTGCCATGTGAAAATCCACACCACCTGTCAACATGTAGGTTCAAATTATTCAGGAGCCAGTCCATGATACCCACTTAAGTTATTATTATTTTTAAAAATAATTTTTGTTAACAGATACCGTCTACTATCTCATACATTGAAGCAGCTGACTCCTTATCTTGTTAACTGGGCTTTATGAAAAGATACCAAGAGTATGCCAAACTGAAAATCTTTACAGCATGTGGTATAAAATGTAATATCATAGTGATATCTATGTTGGCCTGCCTAGTAATCAGTTCACTTTTCTGTTTTCACACAATAAAAGATAGAATGGTTAATAGTTGGTCCAGAAGTTTGCAGAGACAGGACTAGGTAATGGAAGGTTATGCAGGAGTGAGAAAAGGTTTCGTGTTCTTTACAAGGAGGCTGTGTTTTGGCTTTAAACAACATTCAAGTTAGTAGCCATCCTTTTATTAGCAAGAACTTTAACCTGTCTATAAGCCCCAGGCCTGAGTATAATGGTTAAATGCTGATATAAGGAGGGATGAAGACAATGAAAGATTTAATCAACTGTAAACTATATGGGCTGGAAGTCTAAGAGTTTTGTTTGCTTGTTTGTTTTTATATAAAATGTATGTTTAACACTGGTGGTGGGTGGGTAGGATAGTGGTGCTTTGTATTATTTTTTCCCTTTTTCTTCCTCCCCCCCTTTCTTTTCTTTTTTTTTTTAAATATGTAGGTGTAGTTTCACTAATGTTATTATTGTTAATTAGTATTGTGTTTATTCATTACTAAAAATATTTTTTTAATATATATATATATATATATATATATAAGCCCTAAGCCTGTGTTGGTGAACTTATGGCACACTTGCACTCTCTGGCATGCGAAGCCATTTTTTGAGGGCATGCAGAGAGGCAGGAGAGTGGGGGAAGAGAAGGAACAGGTTCACTCCTGTTCCTCCTTGTAGTGAAGAGTGACAATTTGAAGAGTGATAACAGAGAGATACGAGTCTATAGAATTATTGATGTAAGTATGTATATAAAAGGTAATATTTATATGTATAAAATTTGTAGGTATGTGATGTTATAGATTATGGGACTGTATGGTAAGTATATGTTTGTGAATGATGTTGCATTAACTCACATAACCGTTGGCATTAATACACGTGTAAAGGGGGGAGGTGTGTAGTGAGCAGGCCGAGGAAACAGCCAATCACAGAGCACCAGGAGTCTAGCCAATGAGAAGCTGGCTGGGCAGGGCTATAAAAGAGCCTCGACAAGGAGATAAAGTGGGTTTTTGTTGTCGGAGTTTTGAAGGGAAGGGACACCTCAGAGGGAGGGTGTGCTCTTAGGGTTCCTAAGGGAACATTTGTAGGTTAGTTAGAGACCAGGGAAAGTCTGAAGAGTCCAGTAGGGACTAGATAGGCTTGAGGGAGTCTGAGAAAGAGAGGCTCAGAATAAGCCTGTAGGTTTTAAGGAAGATGTTGGCCTTAATACTGGTGATAAGGTTGCCTGAGTGGCTGTAGTATATTTGTTTAAGGAACTTTTGTAACTAAGCAAATAAGACAAACAAAGCTTTAATTATATTTTATAATTTATTTTATATTTTACAAATAAACTTTGTTAATGTTTTGAAGTACTGCTTGGCCTCTGTTGAACTTTTGAAACACGCTACCAAAGATATCAGTGCCTTTGAGGAGATAGGTGGTGGGCGAACAAGAGAGGGTTCGTTCGGTTCGCACCACACTCCTCTTCTCCCATCCTCCCATGCCTTTAGCTGCCTCTCTGGAGACAGCTAAAGCCTAGGAGGGCAGGGAAAAGAAGAGCAAGAGGCATGTGCATGTTCCTCCTCTTCCTCTCCACCCTCTTGGGCCTTCAGCTGCCTCTCTGGAGACAGCTAAAGGCCCGGGAGGGTGGGAGGAAGAGCAAGAACAGGCACACACCTGTTCCTCTTCTTCCCCCTCCTTCGTGGGACTTTAGCTATCTCTGGGGAAATCTCTCCCCACCCCCCACCCCCCAAGGGCAGAGGGCTTGTCCCAGAAGTCCCATCTCATCCAATCTCCCCACTGGAAGTTCCACCCCCAGCACTGGGTAACACCAGGTGCCGGAACACCTTTGAGTTTGGGCACTCGGTCCCTAAAAGGTTTGCCATCACTGCCCTAGGCTGTGTGTCATCAATTGCTGCAATGTGCTTCCAAGTTGACTCTGATTTATGGCAACGCCATCATGAGATTTCCTTGGCCAGATTTATTCTGAGACATATCCTAAACCACTATGTCACACTAGCTTGTTCTTGTAATTACTTTCAGCAATAAGGCAATTTTTTAAAAAAGGGAGGACCTTCCCCACTTCAGATTTGTTGAGAATCTAATAGTGACAACACAAGGAGGCCTCACAAATCATTGACTCTGTTTACAGATCACTTTGACAAAAATTAGATTTCAAATTTTTCCAGTCATTTCTATCAAAGACCTTTCATAATGTAACGATTTCCAAGATGGTTTTCATTTTGTTTCAAAAATCACATTGACTTTGAACTATTCCCTCTGTCCCATATGTTTTAGACTGTATAATGAAGCATACATTCTAGGGGTGTTTGCAGTTTGGGGAATATCAAGTACTTGTCAAGTAAAATCTGCTAGAGAGGCAGCTTTTATAATATAGGCATGCATGGAAAAGAGTGTCTGTGTTGAAAACCATGGTGTGTGAAAACTCAGAGCCTCATTGCTCCAGGCTCCTTCATTGACTACTACAGCTTCACATATCTGACTAGATCAAATAATAATAATAATAATAATAATAATAAATTTTATTTGTATACCGCCCTTCCTACGATCAGGGCGGTGAACAACATAAAAGCAGGCAATACAAACAATAAAACCAATTAAAACATTAAGCAAGGATAAGACAATATATCAAATTACAGCGGCAGTATATCAAGGTCTAAACCAATGACGAAGGGGGCTCAAGAGTGCGAAGATGTCAAGGGTACGCATGGTTGAACAAGTATGTTTTTAAATCCTTCTTGAATGCAGGGAGGGAGGCAGCCAAGCGGAGCTCAGTGGGGAGGGAGTTCCAGAGGCTAGGGGCCGAGATGGAAAAGGCTCTCTTTGAGGTTGTTATTAGTTTAGCCTCTGGAACTCTAAGTAGCTGTTGCCCCGCGGATCGAAGTGTGCGGGGCGGATTGTGTGGAGAGAGGCGGTCCTGTAGGTATTCTGGGCCCAAGCCATTTAGGGCTTTATAGGTAGCGACCAGCACTTTGTACTGAGCCCGGAAGCGGATAGGCAGCCAATGGAGATCTTTCAGAATAGGTGTTATATGGGCGGTCCTGGAAACACCAGTGACCACCCGAGCTGCCATATTTTGCACTAATTGTAGCTTCCGAGTGTGATACAAAGGCTGCCCCATGTAGAGCGCGTTACAGAAATCCAACCGAGAGGTTACGAGAGCATGTACTACTGTTTCTAGGTCCCCCCGGTCCAGGTAGGGACGCAGTTGGCATATCAGCCGAAGCTGAAAACAGGTGCTCCTGACTGTCGCATCCACCTGAGAAGTAAGATGGAGCGACGAGTCAAGGAGCACCCCCAAACTGCGTACAGTGTCCTTCACGGGGAGCGTGACCCCGTTCAGGACTGGTGGAACCACCTCCAAACCTGGGCCGGGGGAGCCCACAACGAGTACTTCCGTTTTCTCTGGATTCAGGCTGAGTCTGTTTTTCCTCATCCAGTCCATTACCGATTCCAAACAGGCCACAAGAGGAGCGATGCCATCCCTGGTCACTGCATCAGTCGGAGACATAGAGAAGACTATTTGGGTATCATCAGCGTACTGATAACCCCGCGCCCCATGCCTCCGGATGATCTCTCCCAGCGGTTTCATGTAAATGTTAAATAGCATGGGGGACAGAATGGCTCCTTGAGGGACCCCGGATGTAAGGGCCCTCTTGTCGGAGCACACGTCCCCCAGCTGCACCATCTGGAACCTCCCAGAGAGGTAGGACTGGAACCACTGGAGCGCAGTGCCCCCGATTCCCACCTCTGCCAGGCGTTCCAGAAGGATACCATGGTCGATGGTATCGAAAGCCGCTGAGATGTCCAAGAGCACCAACAGGGACACGCTACCCCTGTCGATGCCCAGACGGAGATCATCGACCAGGGCGACCATGGCAGTCTCAACCCCGCAGCCCGCCCGAAAACCGGTTTGAAATGGATCTAGAAAATCCGTTTCATCCAAGATCGATTGAAGCTGGAGTGCAACCGCCCTCTCGATCACCTTCCCCAAAAATGGCAGCAGCGAAACTGGCCGATAATTATTATGAACCAGGGGGTCGAGGGAGGGCTTTTTCAGTATAGGTTTTATAATGGCCAATTTTAGATCTTCAGGAAATTGCCCTTCCCTCAAGGATGAATTGATGATCCGGTGTAACAATGTGGTTACAACCGGTCCCCCCTGGGCCACTAGCCACGAGGGACAGGGATCGAGAGAGCAGGTTGTCTTCCGAACACCACTCAGTAAAATAATAATCTCTGATATTAGAAAGAGGGTTGTCCCAAGAAATATTGCTTCCTGAGCCAAAAAACAAAACAAAAAACCCCACAAACAAAACAACAAAACAGGACAAGCTTACACCTTCTAAAACAGAGAGGTTGAGTAGTTAAATATTTCTTCAACACTGGTGATGACCCGTTGTCCTTCACTGTGTCTGAAGGCTGCGGTCAGGTTAAGAGCATGCAGTGTAGACTATGTGATAAAATCTGTTTTCCAGCATTTTCCAGTCACCCCTAACACCTGCCCTGAGGGAATCACTTTGCTATGGTTAATGGTGGGGCTGGCCTTAGTTATAAACAACTTTTATATGATAAAGTGTTTTGGTAAAATTCCAGCTATCTTTCCTGTCAGTACATATCATTTGTGCTTGTTTTCCTGATGCAAAATTTTTGTTTTTGTTGAAATAAATGAAGAAACCTTTAAAGTAACAAAGTTTAGCTACCAGTCCTGAAAAACACCAAAATCAAGACCCAGCAAAAGTCAAAGCAGCAGATGTGGAGGGCTAATTGTATTCGTTAAAAATCATTCCATTCTCAAATGCTTTCCGTCATTCCCACTCTGAAAATTGATCTCTTCATTATCCCCTTGTACTCACTTCTTTTTTGGCACGATTGTCATCCCCACTAGTTTGTGCTGCTTCAAAATGCATGTCAATAATCTGTACATCATCAGTGATGTAAGTGGCAGCCCAGGAAGCCTGGCTTGGGAACTATATATTAAATCATTTGATAGAAGATTTAATTCAGTGGTTTTGCAACTACTTGCCTCACTATGAGCTGTAAAACCAATGAATCAAATCTTCTATCTTTTTTATCAATTGCAATCAGTGAGGCAAGTAGTTGCAAAATCAATGAATCGAATGTTCTATCAATTTCAACTACTTGCCTCACTCATTGCAAGTAACTGAAATATCAATGAGTTGAATCTTCTATCAATTTCAACTATTTGCCTCACTGATTGCAAGTAGTAGAAAAATCAATGAATCGAATCCCCTATCATTTTTTTTTAAAAAAAATCATGTGCCCATTAGCAACAGGCACACAACAAGCACAAAGGCAGCACTGGGGTGTGTGTGTGTGGAATGGTGGCTCTACCAAAAAAATGAAGAGGAATCCTAAACAGCCTTCTTCCATTAGTCCCTCCCCTCCAAAATGATACTACTCAGATCTGTCGTTCCCACTTGTTGAACACGGTTCAGAATTTATTCTTTTCAAAAGAACCACTAGGAAACTAGGAAAATGTCTGGAAAACCCTGGGTTTTTGTGTTTGCCTTGCTTTATCGATCAAATAGATCAGAACCAATTTCAAATGGGAATGGTGGTCATATAACCCAAACAGCGATTCACTTTAAATCATAGTGGGAATGCACCTCCACTTTATAGATTCCACACCACTTACTAGTTCCTCAGTGATTACTGGTGAGTTTATGGACACAGTTCACAATGTCTAGACACAATTCACAGAAATCTATCCATCTTTTAGACTTTATTTGGACACAGATACTCCAGCTGTTGAAAAGGATGGTGATGGTACTTTCTAAAACTCCCACATGTACCAAGATAGAGAAGAATAAATACTGTTCTCCTTGAAACATCTGGTCAAGCCTGGTTATTGCCTGGTTATTGCTATGTTATATCATCAACTTTGATCTGATTCTTTAAAACTATCTACTATTATTGTAGTTTTAATTTTTAATATTATTTATATGTTTATAATAAAACATAGAGCTGATGCCAAAGAATATTCAGAAATGTAAACTATCATATTTCAGATTCCTTATAAATCTGTATACACACAACTTCAAAGTCATATATCTGTTATATCTGTGCTGCAAATCACTTTCATTTGGCAAATTTCATTCCGTTTTGCTTTCTCCTAAAATAAATTTATTTAAAACCTCACATTCTTTCCATCTGGAATATAAAGTGTTCAAATTCTGGTAAATTATTCAAAAAGGAATTAACATTAATATTTTCTTCCATTTGCATCAGCCAAATTCAATAGTCTCAGCTAATCCCAGCCTATATCCATCAATATGACATAGCCATTGCTGTATCATATCTCTTTTAATGTCATGGCTACATTCTATGGTATCCTGGATTTGATTGTTTGAAATATTCTTCACTAAATGGCAAATCCTAAGATTCTATAGGAAGCAACCAGGACAGTTAAACTGATATAGATTTGATATCACTGTCTATTGTTGTTGTTGTTACTATATTTATATCTCACCCCTTTGAGATCAATTGGGACAGCTAACAACAATAAAAATACAGTTACATCATGTTGAGACCATGTTGAGAGCTGAGTGTCCAAGCCCTCTGCTTGAATGGATAGTTCAGTGGTTCTAAGATTTGATTCCAGAAGAGAAGAGAAGAGAAGAGAAAGGAATGCCTCATCTGACACATCTCTGTTTCAGTTGGGTTGGGTTGGCTTCATTCTACAGGGCAATATCTGAAATAGGCCCAATACTGTATAGGTAGATTATCTTACTAGATGTATTAACTTTCTCTGAGTTAATAATGTTACGATCTGTGTGCTGAATACTGATATGAAGGAAGAAGTCTTCAGGGCTTGGGAAATGCTCTACAGTCTACTGGAAAGGAAGTATGCTATAGGTTAATATTCTCATATAGGGATCATTCTTCCAAAATACAAAAAGGTATGCAAATGGTGGTAAATTATTTCAAGAACAGACTGAAACAAATTCTGGATCAATCTTTATTCATTTTCTTTGAAAACCAATATGGAAATGTGCCAGTCCCAGTTAAAAAGTGAAGCCAGCTTCAATCCTGCTTTATTTGGTCTTGCCAACAGATTACATTACTGCACCACACTGTTTTAGTTTAGTGAGACCTAAGAGCTCTCTGAAAATCCCAGGATTACACATGAGGTGGCCATAGCAGTTAAAGTGGAATAATAGCACTATAAAAGTGTAGTGTGATACTGTTGAGAGTGATCATCCCTAAATGAGGACATGGCTGTTGTTACAAAGACAGCAATTTTATAAAAAACACCCCTAAATTCCCCACATCTAAAATGCATTGACAGAGGTAATTGGATGTTTCCCCTTTTGCATTGCTTGGACATAGACACCTCTAGATTATGGGGGCCTAAATGTCCCTGGAGAGTAGGTACTTTTCCTGATGAACCTGACAGACGGCATGATGGGATATGTCCCCAGTCTGCCATGACCTAAAAGCGGAGAAACCATGTTCACAGCATAGCCCAGTTGGGAGTTGCCAAACAGGAAGAATACCTGGCTCCTTTGGGACAGATTTATGACTTTGTGACACTTAGCAGATACAAGATATTCAGGTATCGAGTGTCCTTTCCCATCGATGAGGCTAGTGATGTGTAAATTTGGCTTTGCTTTGATACAGGATCATAGCCTCTGCTGAGGACATGACTAGAAGCCTATTTAAACTCTTGCCATTCCTTTGTTTGCTGTTCTGTCTTGGAGGAATCTCAGCAGACCTCTATTCATTTGGGATTCACTCTATGCAGTTCCAACCCCCTTCCCTAACCCTTAGCTTTTCCCTTTCCCAAGTTCCACATGGGTGGCAGGCACACACTCTGCCAGCCGGCTTCTCCTGGCCCCCGTTCCCTACCTCCCTTCATTGTGTTGCTGCATCTACCTTGATTCTGAGGAACCACCTCAAGCAAGTATTTTACCAACAGACAGGCCTTGGGTTCTCATTACCACATTTCCTCCTTTTCTTCTATTAGTCTTGTGTGATTGCATGGATGTGTGTGTGCGTGCGTGCTTTGTGTGTTTGAACTCCTGTATCAATTAAATAGACACTGAGTGCACTTAAAGCCTCTGTCCTATTTCTGGATTCCTAGTTCCTGGTATACATTCCAAAGGGAGACCTCGCAGGGTTGTTGTAAGCAACCCCTCTTGCGATTTGGTATTTTGAATTCCCCAATAGAACACTTGTGCTTACACTGTCCATTGCTCCCAGTCCTGCAAAATCTATATCCTAAAATCTATCAATTTATGAAAGATGCTTCTTATTCAGGCAACATAAGAGTACAGGATGGTGTTTCAATTGTGTCACAGGAGGAAAAAAATGAGCACTAGATCAAGTCAGCCTTCGGAGAAATAAATGTACTCTTATTCTTGTTGTTTGCATTAGAAAAAAGATCCTTGTGAAGGATAGTTAAAAAAGAAAAAAAAAAACAGTCAAATTTCTCCTCAAACTCGAAGTAAAAAAGCAGCCCTCATAAATATATCCATGTACTGTAAGCAGTCGGGCTCTGTTTCTGACTCCCCTCCCATTGAGGGGCTGTTCTTCCAATTTCACTCATAAAAATATTATGATAGGAAAGTGTAAAATCTGTTCCAGTTTCAGGTGCTCTAATTTTGTGGTTAAAAAAAAAATGATGATCTGAATGTTCCATGTTACAGTTTAATCCAAAAATCAAAGCTTACAAAAGAGCTGGGCTCCATGATCCAGCAACACTCCTTTTTATCTTTTACTGGGACTGATCAATGCATAAAAATGAAGTAGAGGGGGGAAATCAAGGAGAAAACAATAAAATTTTAGTAATCTTATTATTGAATGTGGCTACTGAATTCTATGACCAGGAATTATGTATGTTGATATCAGTGGGATGTCACTTGGAGTCCTTCATGCAGCTTTGGCTATATATTTCAATGCTATCTTCACTAGTATTTGAGAATATAATGTACCCTCATGTGTGCTTCTAGGCATAATTGCAACGTAGGGGTGATCTGACATAAATTGTGGAATAGATTCAAAAATGAGATTACAGCCTTTGTATTAGTCTTAAAAGATATGCTATATTTTTTCTTTTAATAGATACATAAAAAATGTATTATTCTTCCTTCCACCACTGACTATTCAACAGACAGTAAGTCTGTAGATCTTGAAAACCTCCACTGCTCATACTTTCATATGATTTGAGATACCATAGGAGGCTATGGAATATGGCACTCAGATACAATGGGATTTCAAACCTTTTGGAACTGCATAGAGAATCTGTTGTACATTTTCCCCCATGGATATATTCACTAAATGAAAAGAAAACTGTTAAATTAGGGTCATAGTCTAATAAAATATGAGAGCAACCTTCACATAGAGCCCCAGAAAGAAAGCCCAGACCTGTCAATTAACTGTTTGTCAGGGTAAGGAGACTGGAATGGACCAAGACTAGTTCTCTGCTTCCTTTCTGATTTGTCAGTTTTTAACTTTTTTTTCCCTGAGCAACACAGTTGCTTGTATACAAGAGACAGATTATTTTGGGGTGGTAGGGGTGGTGGAATTATATATATATATATATATATATATATATATAGTATTATATATATGAATCCTGTATGGAGAAAAGCAGGATATGCTCAACAGTGGAAGACAGTCCCTCTGAGAGTGGTGGGATCTCTGTCTTTGAAGGTCTTTAAACAGAGGCTGGATGGCCATCTGTCGAGGGTGCTTTGATTGTGAGTTCTTGCATGGCAGGGGTTTGGGCTGGATGGCCCTCGAGGTCTCTTCCAACTCTATGATTCTATGAAATCATATAAATAAAGAAAAAAAAATAAATATGGCCCATCATCATGCTGGCTGGGATTTTAAGAGAGCTGTAGTGTTAAAGAAGGGATTTTTGAAGGCTGACATGATATCACACCTTTTAACATGGAAGACTGTTTGCTCTCACAGAAGGGCAAACAGAATAAAGACACAAGAAAAGAGCTAGAGACAGCAAAGTTTAAGTTTCAATAGTTGATTTTTGGGGTGGGGTGGGGGCAAAGTCGCCTTGACTCACAGAACAGTGCTGCCAAGATTTTGTGCCATGCTTATTATTGCCTGTCCACTGTGAAGGTGAACTCAGGTGCCCTTGCTTGCTCTCAGACTCTCTGCTCTGGTCAGTCATCAGCCAGTGAGATCTTCAAAGACCAATGGCAGCCCTCAATTTGAACTTAAATTTAAATTTAAAATTAAAATTTAAATTTAAAGCTGGCTGGGAAGGTTAGGTTGGCATTTTCTCTGGTCCTTGGCACCTGCCAATCATGAGATATGATTGCTGCCAATTATCTGACTTGGAAGTGTCAGAAGAGATCACAGGGGCTATCCAGTCCAACCCCCTGCCATGCAGGAATATATAATTGAAGCACCCCCAACAGATGGTCATCCAGCTTCTGTTTAAAAACCTCAAAATAATAAGGATACTCTGGCACATTTTGAAGCACTGCATTCCACTGTCAAGCAACTCTTACCATCAAGAATATTTTCTTAATACTTAGGTGAAATCTCTTTTCAAATAGTTAACCATGGTTCTTAACCTTCTCTTCCCCAAGTTAAATATACCCAGCTTCCTAAGTCCCTCCTCATAGGGTATGACTTCCAGACTTTTCCCCATTCTGGTCATCCTCCCCTGCACATGCTCCAGCTTGTCCACATCTTTCCTGAATTGTAGTGCCCAGAACTGGACATAGTATTGCAAGTGAGGTCTGATGGAAGCAGAACAGAATGGTACTATTACTTCCATCACCATGAGTCAGGGCCTACTCAAGGGCAGTTGGAAACAAAACATTGCTTCCCTCAGTCTAGACACTATACTTCTATTGATGCAGCCTAGGGTCATATTGGCTCTTTTGACTCTTACACATTTCAACAACATTTCATTGAGAACCACTATACTAGATAACATGTTCATATTACAAAGGGCACTTCTAACATGCACTTCTAAGATAGGACAGTTCACTCATTTCCAAATGTTCTAAATTTCACTGGTCTATTTTGGGCTATAGTAAAAGGACATGAATGAATAGAGATAAGAGAAACTATCTCAAAGAAGGATAATGTGAAAAATGTGGGTTTTTTTCTCCCTCCACTGACCAAATCTAAGTAGTTTCTTCAAATCAGCATGCAGGTGCTACAGAAATATTTCCATTTCCCAAAGATTTCATCATTAAAAGTTATTCCATCTGACAACAAGAATCGTATCTTTCTGCCAGTCAGTTAAGCAATTTGAAAACAATCAACAAAAAGGAAGGGGATGAAACTAAAGGCAAATGTTCCCACCTGCTGATCTGATATTTTAATTCAGAAATGCAATTACCAGTTCTTCACCTGTCAAATTGACTCAGAACAAATGAAAAAGAACAAATATTCATGCCATAATAACAACATGGGCATCTCTGATTTATTTATTAGGCAGCTTTATAGTAACAACTGTCAGACAAACTGAGCCTTTCTTGTTTATATCACTGAAGTGTAATAAACAAAAGACCATTAACAAATAATTATTTCCACCTGGTGAACTCAATTTTGGAAAGTTTTGATTAATTAACATTAGGCTTATCTCCTCATTATTTGCTGGAGGGAGAGGTAACAATTTAAACTGAATTAACATTAGTCTGCAGTGAGGTCTTTGTCCATTTTCTGGTTCACTGCCATTTAACTCATTAATGGAATAATTGGAAAATACAGTCACTGCTAATCAATATAGCAATATGATTTCCTTTATGAAGTTGATAACAATTAGACAGAAAGCTAGGAATCAATTTCAAAGAAGAATAATAATAAAAAATTAAAAAAAATAACTATCAAGGCTGGATGAAGGCTATTGGACTGTGTAGGACTCATTTTGATTTAAAAAATATTATGGGATTGTGAGTCATGGCTGCAGCCCCATGCAACTTGGCACTCGGATACATTCCACTCAGATTACTCAGACTACTTAGGGAGTAGAGATAGTTAAAAACAAGCTTCACATTGCATATGCACTGAATATTCTACAAAATTAGAAACTGTATTATGAAAACATATGTGAAAGGAGTTTAAAAATATGTTATAACATACATTAAATCAGTTGCCTTGAATCCATCTCAGGAGAAAGGTGAGATATAAGTTCGATAAATAAAAAAATATAATAAAAATAATAAATATGTCCCTCCAGATGTTGTTGAATTGCAACTCCCAGCAACCAGCTATGCCAGTTAGGGTGAGGGCTGCATGATTCCCACAGGTGTTTTGAAATATAATTGTAAATATACACTTGTCTTTCCATATTTGCTAGGGTTAGGGGCACAAGACCCCTGTGAATATGGAAAAACTGCAAATCACAAAAACACCATGTTTTTACCTCTAATGCAACTCTGTGATCAACGTCCGACAGACACTGACCATAGAACTGCACTGGAGGAGCTACAAATGCCTGGTAGACTATTCTCTTTAGGAATCTCTAGGTCTTTTAGTGCAACTTTTAGTTAACGTTAACCATAGCATTGCAATGGAGGACCTAGATATTCCTAGAGAGAACATATTAATCAAATCCAGGGTTTGTAGTTTGATGATGCATGGGAGCACTCTGTTTGAGAATTCTAAATGTCCTTCTCTAAACTGCAAATCACAGGAGTTCCCAGGTTGGGCTCATGATAACTAAAGTGGAATTATAGTGTTATACAGTCGACTCTTTGTTCTATTCTGGACCCTCCCCCCATTGATGCCAAAAATGCAGAAACTCAAGTCTCCTTGTTTTTAATGGCGACAAGCTGCACATGTGGTCACACTGGTGCAGCTGCATGCATGTATTGGTATTTGGGAGAATAAGGCAAGCCTGTGATTAGAGCAGGTCATCTATAATTATATAATGTTAAAGAGCATCAGGCCTTTTGGACTCCACCTTCCAGAAGTCCTGATCAACATGGTTAATTGTGGTCATTGGGAGTATTGTGATCAAAAATATCTCAGATGTTGAAAAGCATTGTCCTAGAGGGCCTCCTTCATGTCCATCTGCCTTTTGAGGGACTCAAGTATAAAGGAAATCACCCCTTTTCACCATTCATAATTTTATAGAAATAGGGATTTCATCCATTCAGCAGGCTACATCTGCTGAAATTTTCTTTGCTACACCACTATTAATGTGCCTCCCCCCCCCCCCTTAATCTGGCACCCTTTTCTGAAATAGGATATGTGACCATTGATGAGAAGGTCTCTGGAATTTCCTGTCTAGCAAGGTTACCTTGTAGTGTAATCTTATATCTTTTAATATCAGGTGAAGCCTCTTTAAAAAAAAATCATAGGCTTTTAAAACCCTTTGATGTTTTATCCAGATGTTTAAACTATTGCAATATGCTTACATTATTTCATGCTGCTTACTTGTCACTTTAATTATGAATTGCATTGTTTGTAGCTTCATTTGGAATTGGTTAGCTTCCCTGGAGAATGTATGTATATCTGGACAGCTCATAAATATATGAAGAGTTCCATCCACCATTATAAGCAGACTTTGTCTTCATCTTCTTTCTTTTGCAACTCACTTTGTCTCCTTCCTTTGGAAGTGCCTTCAGAAGAGATCTGGGGAGCACTTTGTGTAGTGGATTTGGAGAAGAAAAGAAAAAAAAGAAACAATTAAGTACAAGTGGAAATCATGCTTGTCAGTTTGAATATGCTTTGATGTTACTTTAAAGTTGCTTTTAATTCTACCAATTTTTTGGGCGGGGGCTTGTATTTTTTTAGTATTGGGGGCCTAGTTATCAAATTTTCAGATGACACCAAATTAGGAGGTGTAGCTAACACCCCAGAGGACAAGATCAAAATTCCAAATGACCTAAATAGATTAGAAAACTGGGTCAAACTTAACAAAATGAATTTCAGCAGGGAGAAATGTAAGGTAGTGCACTTAGGCAGAAAAAAAATGAAATGCACAGATGTAGGATGGGGGACACCTAGATTAAGACAACTACATGTGAAAGGGATCTAAGAGTCATAGTAGACCATAAGTTGAACATGAGACAACAGTGTGATGCAGGAGCTAAAAAGGCCAATGTGAGTCCAGGTTGGTAAATCAAAGTATAGTGTCTAGATCAAGAGTAGTAATAGTGTCATTCTGTTCTGCTTTGCTCAGGTATCACCTGGAATACTGTGTCCAGTTCTGGGCACCACAGTTCAAACAAACAAACAAAAAAAGGATGTGGAGAAACTGGAGCATGTCCAGATGAGGGCAACCAAAATGGAGAAAGGTCTGGAAACCATGCCTTATGAGGAGAGACCTAGGGAGCTGGGTATGTTTAGCCTGGAGAAGAGATGGTTAAGAGGTGATATGATAGCCCTGTTTAAATATTTGAAGGTGTTTTATATTGAGGATGGACCGAACTTATTTTCTGCTGCTTCAGAGAATAGGACCAGTAGCAATGGGTTCAAATTGAATATTAGGAGGAACTTCATGATGGTCAGAGCTGTTCAACAGTGGAACGCACTCTCCTGGAGAATGGTAGAGTCTCCTTATTTGGAGGTTTTTAAACAGAGGCTGGATGGCCCTCTGTTGGGGATGCTTTGATTGTGAGTTCCTGCATGGCAGGGGGTTGGACTGGATGGCCCTTTGGGCCTTTTCCAACCATATGATTCTATGATTCTATGAAACATTTCAGTTATTTTGATAAAATTCTTACCTGTAGTCTGAAAACTGAGGTTACAAGACACAGGATTAAAACAAGCCCTTGCTTGGTCTTTCATGTTTTCCACAAAAGCATCTGTTTGAATGTATTCAAAACAAAACAAAAACCCACATACATAAACAACAAAACTACTACTGTAAACACTACTATACAACAAAAGCAAATGCCTACACTGACTGTTCATCCCTTATCTATCCTCTGTTTTCTCTACTTAAATGATATATTACTGCTTTTACTTCAAACAAACTCTGTTTAAATACAATTTTAAAAATCCAACATTCATTTGAACTATTTTTAAACATTTTGATAACCTTCTCAGTGTAAGATACCACAAATTAATCATCTTATTTTTTCCTTTAAATCATAACTTTACCTAATCTTAAACTGTAATATGAAGCTGTATGTTTAGTTGAGATATGGCCTTGGTTCAAGTTGGATGATAAAATAAATAATAAAATAATTTTTTTATTTATATCTCCCGCCTCTCCCTACGGATCGAGGCGGGCTTACAACATATTAAAAGTAAAATATCTAAAACAATATATTAACAATTACCACAGTCACATCAATAATCTGGGGAGTTCCTGGGTCAATGGGGGTTACATAAGGTCGGGTGGGTATGCCCGCCGGAAGAGATCCGTTTTAGTGCTTTTTTGAACGCCTCCAATGTAGGCATCAGACGGATCTCCTCCGGCAGGTCGTTCCATAGTTTTGGAGCTACAGCTGAGAACGCTGAGCGAGACGTAGACTTTAGTTTCATGCTTTTGAGATTTAATAGTTTTTTATCAGTTGTTCTTAGGGTGCGGGCGGATTATGTGGGGAGAGGTGTTCTCTCAAGTAACCTGGGCCCGAACCATATAGGGCTTTAAAGGTAACGACAAACACTTTGTATTGCGCCCGGAAGCAAATTGGAAGCCAGTGCAGAGATTTAAGAATGGGGGTAATATACTCCATCCTTGAAGCCCCCGTCAGCAATCTGGCCGCAGCATTTTGAATCAGCTGAAGCTTCCGAACTTGGTACAAAGGTAGCCCCATGTAGAGTGTGTTACAGAAATCTAATCGAGAGGTTATCAGTGCATGTACTACTTTTTCTAGGTCCTCCCTACCCAGGTACGGGCGTAGCTGGCGTATTAGCCGAAGCTGATACCAGGCACTCCTGGCGGTCGCCTCCAACTGTGATGTCAATTGTAGAGACGAATCCAGGAGAACCCCCAGACTACGAACCTCGTCCTTAAGGGGAAGTGTGACCCCATCAAGGACTGGTTGTCGAATCTCCGTCCCCGGGCCTGGAGAGCCTATTACGAGTACCTCCGTTTTCTCTGGATTCAGCCTAAGTTTGTTTTTCCTCATCCAGCCCATTACCGAGTTAAGACAGGCATTCAGAGGAGAGATGCCATCCTCAGTCACTGCAGCAGTCGGAGACATAGAGAAATAGATTTGGGTGTCATCAGCGTACTGATAACACCGTGCCCCATGTCTCCGGATGACCTCTCCCAGCGGTTTCATGTAAATGTTAAATAGCATGGGAGACAGGATGGCGCCTTGAGGGACGCCGGATGTCAGCTCCCTTTTTCGGGAGCAACTGTCTCCCAGCTGCAACATCTGGAATCTACCTGAGAGATAGGATCGGAACCACTGAAGCGCAGTTCCCCTGATGCCTAACTCCCCCAGGTGTTCCAGAAGGATACCATGGTCAATGGTATCGAAAGCCGCTGAGATGTCCAAGAGCACTAACAGGGTCACACTTCCCCTGTCTATGCCCACACGGAGGTCATCGACCAAGGCGACCATGGCCGTCTCAACTCCGTAGCCCGTTCTAAACCCGGTTTGAAATGGGTCTAGATGATCAGGTTATGTTAGATATTGAAGGCTTTGGTAATCGTTTTGGATGGCACGCTTATTTATTTTATGAAAAGCATTTAGTTAACAAGGAATTTACTAACCATTGTGTAAGGAATGCCATCTTTAAAGTATGGTTAAGATATAAATCAAGACTTAGTCCAAGAATTCCGGAATGGTGCTCACTCAATGAAGCTTTTTTTAAGGAAACAAAAACACCTAATGGGTCATGGCTTACTTACAAAGATCTAGTAATCAATGATAATTCTGCTGGTTCTCCTAGGTTTCTATCTCAGCAAGAACTTGTTATATCAGGGTTGTGTAAAACGTGGTTTTTTTATAATCAACTAAAGAGCAGATATGGAGTCAATATTAAAGGAGCAGGGATAGAAACTGTAGAAGAATCTTTTGAGAGACTTCTCAAGGTAAGAAACCGATATAAAATAGCAAATCTTTATGATCTACTCCTAAAATGGGAAATGGAGGATGAAATTATCAAAGACTCCATGGTAAAATGGGCACAAGATTTTGGACAAACTATCCCATTGCAACAATGGGAAATGAATTTGACCAAGAGGATTAAACACACCCTATGTGCAGATCTAAGGGAGAATCTGTTAAAGATGCAGTATAGGTGGTACTGGACCCCGGTGAAGTCGGCAACTATAGATAAAACAGCATCCAACAGATGTTGGAAATGTGGAAAGGCTGTAGGTACTTTACTACATTTATGGTGGAACTGCAAATCAGTTAATAAATTCTGGAGGAAGATATATGGAGTTGTGAAGGATATTCTAAAATGTGATATAGGATTTGATCCCAAATATTTTTTATTGAATATGATGTTGAATGATGAAAAGGAGAAACAATTTGGTAAAGTGCTTTTTTACCTAGCTGTTACCGCACGTGTGACTCTAGCAAGCTGGTGGAAGAAAAAAGGGGTTCCTACTATCGAGGCTTGGCTGAATAGATTAATCAAATATATTCAAATGGATAAACTCGCCTGTTTGAAGAATGGTAGGAAGTGGGAAGCCTGGAGGGATGATTGGCTACCAGTTTTGGATTATCTAGAAAGAGAGGGGAAAAATATAAGCTGGTGAAATTCAATATATAAATATATGACTCAGACAAGATACTAATTCAGGATATTTTTACTAAAGTGAAAGGAAGGAATATATATATATATATATATAGAGAGAGAGAGAGAGAGAGAGAGAGAGAAATAGATAACAGAATATATTAAGCTTGTATAAACAAGCAGTCACTATTATACTCATATTCTAAGGATGTTTTATCAAGATATTAGTAAAAGACCTAACAATAAGATATAGAAATAGATATAGATATCATGTTTTGAAGATCGTAAAGAAGTCCTAGGAAGTTAACTGTAACCTTTTGTTTCCTATCCCTTTACATTATGTATCTTATTGTGGAGTCTTGTATGTATATCAAATTGGACCTTTTTTCAGGTCGCTTTATGGAATTAAGCATGGTATGATTTGTTTTTGTTTTTGTTTTTCTTGTTTGTTGCTGTTGTATGTTGTTTTTTCCCTGTTTTTTAAAGCAATAAAAAATTGAAAAAAATCATAACTCAAAGTAAATTTTAAACTTTTTGTCCACATCCTTTCTAATTGTTCACATAATATTGCAAAATCAATATTACGAACTCATTTCACCATAGCATTTTTCCCATTCCATTCTGTTTCAAATATCAGCAACAATTTATACATTTTAGTAGTCAAAAGTTCATCATCAGTACATCACTGAATTTCAAATTCCAATTTAGGTGCATCAACACTGTAGAAATAATGCAGTTTTACACCACTTGAAGTGCTGTACCTACATCCTATTGGGGCTTTCTAGATTGGCAGGAAAGTGTGACATGAAGTTGCCTTTTCCTTAATGCTTAGCAGCTGCACCACAGCCTTTAGATGGAGCTGCGCTGTTACGCAGTTTTTAAAAAAGAAGCTGGGAAAACCAGCACCTTTTTAAAGGCGCTTCTTCTCCCCTAAAACGCAAAAAAAGCATTTTCATGGCACATTTTCCCTTTTTCTCATCTAAAGGCTAGAGTTTCATGCAGCCATGAACACACTTCTTTTTGCCAATCTAGAATAGGCCATTGAATCCTTGCTTTGTAGCTTTACAAGGTCTTTAGCCTTCTCTGCCAAAGAGTACTGGTGCCTCAGAAAACTACAAATTCCAGGAATATGTCATCTGGAGCCATGGCAGTTAAAGTGATGTCAAACTGCATTATTTCTATTGTAGATGCACCCTCAGTTGTTTGAAGCCCTTGGATGTTTTCATCTATTTTAAATCTTTCAAATAATTGTCTGTAAGCAAATCAGTTTAAAACATGTCCTTCAGCCTCTAATTCTTCTCTTGATTTCAATCTATATTGACTGTTTTCTATTATCAGCAAATCCTTATACGTCATCCAATTGACTTTTGTGTAAAATTCTCTAAAAGAAACCTCAATTGGTGGATACCATAGAGGTCACCTTGAAGAGAATCTGACTTCTTGTATATCTATTCCAAATACATAATAATGACAATCCCACAAATGATTTTTTTAACTGGAGTCAACTTTAGCATTATCATACCTAAGGCAACCATAAAACCTAAAATTCAAATCTCCATTTGTAACAACCTTTCATTTGTAACATCATTCATTAAATGTATCCAATCCTTTAACCACATCAAACAATATGCAGAATAATATGTTTTAATTTTCGCCCCAAGAAAGACATGAAGCAGATTGGCAATAAAAAAGGCCACAACTTTATTAAAAGCAATACAAGGTAGGCTTGGCCCACAAGCACAAGGTCTGGATCTGCACATCACCAACACCGAGCTTGACTGATGTGAGGTTACTTGTACGCCAAGCATTGGGATGACTTTGAGGCAATGCAACACCCTTGCGTGAGGAGGAAGGCCTCTAGTCACCGGGATAAACTCCATGTGACCCACTGTTGGCCACACACTGGCATTTAAATAGGTCTCCACCCCTGGAGGCCTCCAGGCAACGTCCCTCCTTCCAAGGCCTACCCAGCCAATGGGAGGAGGAGGCAGGAATGACAGAACAATCCCCTCTGCACCTGTCCAGGCAGCCCAGGAAGCCCTGGAGCCGAGCAAGCATGCGTGCCAGGGATTGTGCGTGCCAGCACTCTTCCCACTGGCAGGAAGCTGGTGAGCTGGCAGGAAGAGCTGTGGGTGCTGTAACCACCGTCCTGGGGATCCATGCCACACAGCAACTGTGCCTGCCAATGCAGGGTGGGAGGGGCCATTTCTTAAATCCAAAATACCAGACCTCATCTTTACTTTTCCTCCCAGTCTTGCAGCATCTTAAATCTCACTCTTGGTCTCTTGGTCTTTTGCCTTGCCAGATAAAAGACAAGTCCTTCTGCCACTGTTTAAATGGCATATCATAATATAGTATAATAAGAACAGATTGAAATAAAAACATTTTAGGCAAAACATTCATCTTAATTGTAGTTATTTTATTGAACAGTGATAAATTTAACTTTTTCCATTTCTACAAGTCATTTCTAATTTCGTTCAACACTATAACAGTTATCTTTAAATAATTTTATGTTTTTGTCTGAAACAGAAACTCCCAAACATTTAATCTTTCTCATTATGTGAATACCCAATTTATCATGCAAAGATTTTGGTCCATCTTTGTCATATTCATAGTCAAAATCACAGTTTTACCTTGAATAATCTTAAAACCAAAACTAATTAATTATTATTTCAAATTGTTCACATTAATATTGTTTGCAAGGTCATAAGCTGTGGTAGTCTGCAAAGAACAAGCAAACCAGAATACTATAGTTGTCTTCAATAAAGTCAAGGTTAAGAGCCATGTAATTAAGCTATACAAAGGAATGCTGCACACCACTGCACTTGAATACACATTGATCTGAAATTTAAGGATATAATGTACCTTACACTCTCTAATGGTTCATTTGGCCTATAGTATATATACCAAAGGATCATCTAAAGAACTGGGACATGAATGTTTAACATCGTTATCATCATCATCTGCACATTTCAGTGTGGATTACAGCCTGATTTGTCAACCAACTGCTTTGTCCAATCTAAAATATGATTTAGTTGACAAGGGAAATGTGCCCTTCTTATGTCTCTTGGGGTTCTCTGAAGCATTACCATCAGTTATGGTATTCTTTTGGATCACAAGGATGAGATTAGGGCAGCCACTATATTGAGATAGAACCAGTTGTCATTTCAGAAACTGATTCTTATTTCCTTGGTCTCTTTCTATGGTAATGGCAGGCAACTCATGGCCTTCGGCATGTCTGATTGAATCCTGAGGCAACCCTCAGCATTGGTTACGGAGGATAGGGCTGAAAGGACTTGCCCTTCAGCAACAGCATAAGATGACCATAAGTTAAGTTGCCTAGTCAGTTGAATAAAGTACCCAATAAATTGCAATAAATTGATTATAGGTCCTACAGAGAGCTTCCATCTTCTCCCTCTCTCTCTTTCTTGGTTCTAATGTCCATAATATTTGAAACTTACTCTTTTTCAGAATTCACAGTAGATGCTGTTAAAACTGTATTTGCATAACATCTGGAACATATAGAGTTCTTCCACCTAGAAACTACTTCACGTGCCATAACATTTGATTTGTAGAGCTATGCTCTGATTTCTTTCTTTCTTCTTCTCTCTGCCCGATGCCAAATGCTGCTTTTTGACATGCAGCAGTCCAGATGTGATTACTCAGTATGATCAAGTTTATTAAAACTCTATGATGGTAAGGTACCAAGAAAACCAAAGGATGAGGTCATCATTGGTAACAAAAATGAAACAAAGATACAGCACAGATGTTAAACTGTTCATCTATATTGAAAGTGTGAAGGAAAGGGGTGGAAATAAGGAACACTTTTGTCATCTGGGTCTATGACTGGTCTGTGATATTTTAAGGATTATGTTCATGTAGCTAATGTTAGAATTAGCTGTGTACTTATTTGCCCAATAAACTTCTAACCAGATCAGATTTGTTTATGTAGACCATTTTTATTTTATGACAAACACTATCAGTAAGTGACATACCTATACACCTATCTACTCTCATTAATAAAATGACAGGTGGACAATGACAATGGTTGACAGAAGCCAACTAGGTGGCAAACTGGAAGATAGTACAGTATTATGGATTCAATTCTTTAACTTATGCAGTGTTCTCCAGCAATTGAAGACACAATGAGAAAGCCTTCTGATTTCTGATATCTACTTTGCGTTTTGCTAGCATTCTAAAATTATAACCTGCCTCATTCAGCAACCTGTCCATCCTCTCTTGCTTTATCACACTAGGGGACAAACAGGATTTAAAAGAGAGTTAAACAGGAAATGTCCTGTGATAAACATAGGGCATTTCCTGTTTAAGTCTTGTTTAACTCCTGTTTAAATCCTGTTTGCCCTCTAATTTGATAAAGCAGTGAAACAATGGGAAAGGATTATTTCATTAATCACTTCTCACTGAGAATAATTCTTCCTTCTTGGAGGTAAAAGTTGTAAAATAATTGTATCCACAATAGAAGGAAATAATGTCTCCCCCTACCCTTAATCACGCTTTTCATATTCTGCAAAACTAAGGTGATATTTTGATGACTCTTGTAAAAGGAGACTTAGTTCTAGGACACAGTGTTGAAATCTTTCACAGGAAGCTGCTGGGAAGGAAATAAAAATGGTGATTCCTAACCTCTAGGACACCTGAGTGCACCACCTGGGAGGTCTATGAAAGAGATGGCTGGGTTTTTGTTTTGTTTTGTTAGGAAATGGGTCAGTAGGTTTCTGGGACAAAAAAAAAAAAAAAAAAACAACCCTCAATAAGAGTCCTGTCATGGCACTTGAAAGAGTCAGGCTCAGTCTTCATTCATATAACACCAAAATGAATTTATGACTGTATTGGCACACCAAAACTTCACAATACAGTAACCCAGAATATTTTTAGAGATGTAAAATAATAGCCAAATTAACAAAAAAAATTTTTAAAAAAACTGTCCTATTTTTGGTACTGTATTTGGAAAAGAAAGGAGAAATGAATTGAACACAATCACATAGAAAAGATGTCCAGAAATTAGGATGCATTGGCAATCCCCTGAAGAAGTTTAAAATATAACGGTATTTTTCCCCTGCTCTGCATGTCTCTTCTATAATGATCACATAGAAAATTTTCTACTTCCTTTGTAGGATTTTTAAGAGAATTTTTGGACATACATAAATGTCCAAAAATATTGTACTTTATCTGACCTCTGTATTCAATCCATTTGGAAAAAATGCTGAATAAAAATGGAAATGTAAGCCTCTAGCATACATTTTATGGCTAAAGATTGGTGGATATTTTAAAAAAGAAAAATGATGGCCAAGAATATTCTATAAGGTGATGTTCTTTCTTTCTTAGGCAATATTCTGTCTTTCCAACACAAACAGCAGTAGTCTATGGAAAGCCCACCAACAGGACATGGGGGTTCTCTAGTTCATGCTCATTGGAAACTGATATACAGATGTGTACTGTCTCTGACAAAGAAGGTGATATCTCCACTTCCTGGTGAGTAATCATTTATGATCCTTTTTCCATCAATGTATCCAGGCCCTTTAAAAGCCATGCAAGTTGCTAGTCATAACTACACCTTCTGGCAGTGGATTCCACCGTTTAACTATTTTCCATGCAAGCTTATACTTCCTTTCATCTCTCCTGAATCTCCCACCATTAGCTGTAGTGCATGTCTTCAACTTCTAGTATAAGAGAGGGAGAAGAGTCTTTGTAGTATATATGATGGCAAAGTTATTTAATCTTGTACAGATAGTCTTCGTTCTTCACTACTCTTACTTTCCTTAGACTTCATAGGAGATTGCATGGGGGGGGGGGAGCCGCACTGAAAGAGTGCCAGATAAATGTCTGCCAAGTGTCAATGAAAGCTCTTATTTAAAAGTGGGAACTTCTGAGTATGGATAGAGTGTCTTTTAGTGAATAACAGTAACAAGAAAACCACCATAGTGCAGGGGTTTCAGTGGTGGACTACAGTCCTGGAGACAAGAGTTTGAACTTCCACTAAGCCATTAAAACCCACTGGATGATCTCAGGCATCTCACTTTTTCTTGGCCTAAGTGAAAGGGAATGGCAAATCCTCTCTGAACAAATCTTGCCAAGTAAACCTTAAGATGGAGTCACCAAAAATAGGAGACAACTTGAAGGCACATGACAAAGACTATTGTATGTGAAGATGTGATGTGGAACACCAGGCTATTATTATTATTATTATTATTATTATTATTATTATGGCATGCACAAATGTAAGTCAAAATAACACAAAATAAAAGCAAATTAAATATGCTAAGTGACATTCAGGGTTTTTTCCCCCAGAAATAGAAACTGTTATTTAATCCAGACTAATTTTGATCTAGGGCAGTTTTTGATTGGAATTTTCCAGTTGCTGTAGAAGAGAAACTCTCCACAAATTATTCAAGATGGTTCTGCACATCCTCATGTGAATCCAGCTTAATGCTGTCCTAGGAATGAATTATGCACACTTCAGACATGGATAATGTTCACAATTCTGCATGACCACAAACAATTATTTTAAAACACATAGAGTCAGCACTTGTTCAGCTCTAAGACCCAGAGCAGGAATGGAAACAGACTTGAAAAGCAGTACTGAATTTAGGACAGGAGCAAAACTGGAAATATATATGTTGCTCAAAAAATAAAGCTATCCATAAAGCCCTAAGGCATGTTTAGATAAGGGTTACGCATGCAGGCAGGCTGGCAAACAGACCAGATGGAAAGCTTCATATTTCAGTGAACAGACTGGTGGCTACTAAGGATGGGTTCAACATTTGTTAGGTCATTATCTGATAAGGTTTTGTTTTTTTTTAACAAAATTAAAAGAAATTGGCATTTTAAAAAATGCAAATGTAGAACAAAGCCAAACTAACTGTCCAATACTTTCATTGCTTAGTTCTCTAAAAAGCCTAGGGTTGAATTCCTGCGTTATCAATGTCTTAATATTCTGAATGGAAAAAAATTTGATTAAAAATATTGGCATGTAGGCAAAAGTGAAATTGACCGAGTTACCCCCTCTATATAGCTACCCTATTTGCAATGTTTTTTCAAATGCTAGTATTTTGATGTTCCTAAATGTCATCAATCATACCTGGGCATGTTGGTCCACCGTGAAACAAAAATATCTCATCAGAATAAAAAAAAAATGCCACAAAATATGGGATCCATTTGGTTTTTGGTTGTGATGTTTTTGGGTTTTATCCTATTTCTTTCTCTTTTTTTCATGAAACAAATTGTTAACTAGAACCATGAAGGCTCCTCACAACAGCAACTGCTTCTTTATTTTTCTCCCAGAAGAATTTTCTGTGGCGAGGGAAAAGACAGAAGAAGCAGTGGATTAACAAGGAAGTGTTATAAATGGAGGTAACTGATTTCTGAAGCCCACATAAGATTCAGTGAATAAGGCAGGGCAATAGCATGAGAAAAGCATGCTATGAAACCATTTTGGGGTTCAGGTCCACCATTTCATATCTCAACAGAGGAAAAAGGAAGATTTCAGTGGTGAGTTGTTGTCACATTAATTGAGAAAATAATGGAACAACTTCATTGCTAAGGAATAGCCTAAAACAATAGAATAGGTTACATTTTCTCTGGTCAAAGATCAAATTAAAAAAACAAACTATTATACACCCAACATCACTGTTTTTCAAAGAATTTATTGTGGTCAGAGTTTAAAACATGTTTGCATAATGATGGTAACAACATTACCAATAAGGTATAATAGTCATTTTAAAAAAAAAAAAGTAAAGCATTTTTGTCTATGACCTGTAAATCTAGTCTATGCCATCATTTATAAAAACAAAACAAAACTAATTCCTCAGTGCATAGACTATACATCACTCAGCCAGATGAACAGCAGCTCCTGATTCTAATCAATTGCATGTGTTCTAAAAATACATCATGCAAGATTCCCCATTACTTCCAAAATGGCACATCTGGTAGATGGCCTACAATCCCTTGTTTCCTTTTGCAGGGGATACAGTGGGGCTGGACCCAGTGAGAACAGACCATGTTTTTAATACCAGAAGACTGGGGTAAAGAGTGAGGAAAGAACTTGGTTCCAAATCATAAATGACTAACTTCCTTTACTTGCAGTCATTCAATGTTGTTCACTTTATGCCACCTCAGGGATTTATCTAAAACCAAGACAAAAGCAGCAATGAGTTTGATGCATTTGTCTCTTCCTTTGTTTAAGGAGCCAAACACTGGTATATTTATTGTATCTGCCTCTTTCTATTTAACTCCACTCCTGTAACTATCATCTCTGTTCATCCAAGGTTTATTTGTTTTCCATTCCATGGGTTGTCTGGAAGCAAGGGGAAAGAATGAGCTATTTTTTCTTACTCCGTGTCTGTTTTCTTTTCTCCTCCTTTTCCACTTTAGGTCAGCTCAGCTGTTTTGTTCCCCATCCCACAATCATTTGCCCAACCAGAATAAATTCACAGTCAACCGCATGAGAGAATTAAAATGTGGGAAAATAGAGAAGCTGTTCTGTAAATTCTATCAGCATGACTAGATTGAAACAGTAATTGAGTTGGACAAGTAGGCCTGGTACCCATACACAATAAGCATGTTTTACAAAAACGCAAGTTGAACTCTGGATATACTGGCAGAAATGTCTTTCTTTTCTTCAAAAGAGCAGAGTACAACAAGAGTATTGTTCCAAATGATGGAAATTATTCTTGCAATACTAAAGACAGGACTACCCCCTTAACCTATATAGTTAGGGAGTCTTCCAAAATTCTCCTAATCTAAATATTTTCCCAGATTTAAAATTTCTGTAACCTTATCTTGTTTCTTAAATGTAACTGGTGCATAAGAAATCCTCTAGCCTTTGAAATTTTATAACCAAATTTTGAACACACAATATTGTTGCTGTTGTTGTTGCTGCTGCTGCTTCCTTCAAGTCAACCTCTATTCATGGGGACCCAATGAATGGAGATATCTCCAATATCCCCTATCCTCAACCGCTTTGTTCAGGTCCTGTGGCTCAGGCCTGTGACCTTCCTGATTGAGTCTAGTCATCTGATTTGTGGTCTTCCTCTCTTTCTGCTTTCACACTGACCACGATTCATGGGGATCCTGTGAATCAGACATCTCCAAGATCCCCTATCCTCAACCACTCTGCTCACCCCACTGTGAGAAAGTCTTCAAAAACTACACTGTTTTGAAAGGCTATTTCTAATTTGGGGCTTATTCTGTTTTTGAAGACTTTCTCACAGTGAGGTGAACATTGATGAAATTATTCATTGCTGTCTTAAAGAAGAAATGTGGTGAAGAATTGCATCTCTAGACTATACTTGCTAACTACTACATTCCATTGTGGTGATTTCTTGTACGATTCCTTCATGACACATTCCTTCATGACACATTTCTCTCTTCTTGCATCATCCTAAACTGCCTTCGTCTTTCTTATAATCTTTCTCTCCACCCTTAGAACATCTATTTGATTATTCTTTTTTAAATGAATTAAAACTATATGTTTTGCGAAGAAGACTAAGCTTCTTTCTTTTCTTTGCTAGAACCTAGTGGAGTGTGTGTGAAACTGGTTGTTGTTCAGCTTCTGCCTTAACAATTTTATTACTCTGCTTGTGAAATCTAATATTGTGTCTTACATTCCCCAAGAGAAAGCAAGGAGGTGAAGTAATATGGTGGCAACTACATTGTTTCTGGAAAGCGAAGAACTTCTGCCTTCTGTCTTGGTGGGCTGCAAGGGTCATTAGAGGTGCCACCATCCATCTCACCTCTTCCTTCTTCCATGACAGTGAAGTTTCACAGTTTCTGCACATGTTCACAGGGGTTGCCAGCTAGCACACCATAATGCCTGATGTTTTTAAAAAGAACAGTATTTTTCTGGATTGGTGGTAGCAGCAGGACACATTGATATAAGAAAGTATTCCCCAGGAAAGGGGGAGGGAGCATTTTGATTTTTAAAATGATGTGTTTAAGACCTCCACATTTAAAGTTTATATTCTAGGACTAAATGGATGAATCTCTCCATTTCAATTTTTTTTCTAAATTTCCACCCTGAATAGGAATAAACTTGCAAATATTAGTATTTTTTTAAAAAAATAAAATAATGGAAATAACATCCTCACTCAGTCCTGTTGCTAGTGGAAGATCAAAAGTTTAGACATGAATAGGGGCCCTTTGTCAATTGTAACCAAGCTTGAAATAACATATCAATTCACAAAATCTAGAAATTAAAGACACACATGTTTTTGAGCTTGAATTCATGAAATTATTCAAGATTTAATACATTTGTGAAAGATAATTTATATTCCAAATTGAATGATCTCTTTGTATAAACAGTGACAGCAAGGAGGAAATTTCACCACTGTGCACACTAGTTTATTTTCAGATAGGAACAATCATTTTTGCCATTTATTTTGAAATCTCAATGAGAAAAGAAAATTATAGCACTTTGTTGTCATGCTGTTTCTCTTCTTGAAACTTAACAATATTTTGGAACATAGTGGAACATTGGTTTTTAGCATTCACTTTGGAGATGAGCTAATCTGTGAAAACACAACATCTGTGAGAGCTATAAAGCAAATTAAAATTAATTAAGCATTTCAAGGTCTCTTTTGGAGACAATGGGTTTTTAAAAGTTTGCCTAACTCTTCATAGAGCTTAAATTACTTAACGGAATTTGGGCTGAGAAAAATATGTTGCTATTCTTGATTCCTGTAGACTCAAAATATTTTCTCTTTGGCAGAAAGTATACTGGATTATCAATTTGAGTTAATTTGCATTGTTTTTTACACACAATGGTTACTTTGTCATCAAAACAATAAGTTATTTATTTATTTATTTATTTATTTCTACCCTGCCAATACCTTTTTGTGGATCAAGGCAGGTAACAACAAATTTCAAATGCAAATCATATAATCAATAATAAAAACATTCCCTTAATCTCCCCAACCCTCCTATCCTCCCACCTCACATATAAATCATAACAATAAAACCATATGATAAACATTATTTAAAGCAAAACAGGACTGGCATGGGGGGTGGTTTGGACGGACAAATAGTTCTGTCATTAGGAGGTCAGTTTGGGAAGGCCCACTGAAAGAGATTTGTCTTTATTGCCTTTTTAAAGGTGCTGAGAGATGTAATAAGACGGATTTCCTCCAGCAGGCCATTCCAAATTTTTCAGAGCAGCTGTTGAATAGGTCTTCTGAGAAGTTGTTACCAGTCTAGTTTTCTTTGGCTGCAATAAATTCTTCCCAGAGGACCTGAGTGTGTGGGTAGGATTATATGGGAGGAGGTGTTCCCTCAAGTAAGCTGGACCCAAGCCTTGAAGGGCTTTATAGGTAACGTCCAAACACCTTGTACTGTGGCTGGAAGCTAACAGGCAGCCAGTGCAAAAACTTCAGAATGGGTGTCACGATTGTTGTGCAACCAGTCTGGCTACCATATTTTCGACCAGTTGAAGCTTACGAACATGACACAAGAGTAGCCCCATGTAGAGTGCATTGCAGAAATCGGGGTAAGAGGCGACCAGCACATGTACAACTGCTTCTTGTTGTTGTTGTTTACAATAAGTTTACTTTCAAGTCATTTTTCACATATACCAGCCCTAAGCTGAAGCTATCATGGGGTTTTCTTGGCAAGTTTCTTCAGTGGGGGGTTGCCATTGGTATCTTCTGAGGCCAAGAAAATATGACTTGCTCAGGGTCACCTAGTGAGTTTAAATGCCTAAGCCAGGATTTGAATCCTGGTGTTCAACATTCAAACCACTACAACACACTGGCTCATGTTAGGTATGGGAAAACATTTGTTAATAGGCTGATTTAGGTGTTGTATTATTGTGTGCAATAGCAATGGAAAAGAACTGCATGTGAATTGAGATTCTTGATGAAGCATGCATTTACTTTTGAGATTTCTGGTGAGACAAAGTGTGCCTTGCCCATTTCCAAGGGCGTGGACAACTTTGGTCAAGCAAATGTGAAAAGTATATGAAGCAAACAAAATGGGAACATGCCATTGATTAGGGAGAGGGATATATTTCTATGAGACAGTAAATTCCCAAAATTTCACAATGGGATAGGAACAAAGGATTTGATGAAACTATTCCGACTAGGTTTGAAGACATACAACAGATATGAGATATTTTAAGATTTGTACTTTGCTGTTGTTGTTGCCTTTGTTGTTGTTGCATTTGAGTGTATCTTGACTCTTGGAGACCCTGTTAATGAGATATCTCCAAGACCTCCTATCCTCTACTGCTCTGCTCAGGTCATGCAGGCTCAGGATTGTGACCTCCCTGACTGAGTCTAGCCATCTGGCATGTGGTCTTCCCCTATTTCGATTGCTTTTTACCTTTCCTAGCATTATTGTTTTTTTCCAATGAGTCATGCCTTTTCATGATGTGGCCAAAGTACTACAGCCTCAGTTTCGTAATCTTGCCTTCCATAGAGAGTTTGGGCTTTATATGTTCTAGGACCTATTTGTTTGTCTTTTTGACTGTCCACAGTTTCTTCAGCACTCTCCTCCAGCACCACATCTCAAATTATTTATCCTTTTTCAGTCCATTTGTGCAATGTCCAGCTCTCACATCCCTCCATACATGGTGATGGGGAATACCATGGCTTGGAAGATTCTTATTTTGTGCTCATTTATATCTCTTTACACTTCAGGATCTTGTCTAGTTGTCTCATAGCTGCGTTTCCTATTCTTAGTCTTCTTCTTATTTCTTGACCGCAGTCTCTTTGATTCAACATTAAAAATTGCATACATCTTTGGAATCTATTTCAAAGATTATTCTACATTTCTGACACTCTGTTACATAAGTGCCTATGTATATACCATTCCAAATTAAAAATACATTTAAGCTTTGCATTCCTTCTTTCACATGGATACACTTTGTAATTTTATCCTTTGCTGCATAGATCCATAATTTATTTAACCATTCTTTAGTTATTGGAGTTCTGCTTTAAGTATTTTGCATTTAGCATCCTGGCTGTCATGATCAGATTGGATAACATTCAAAGGCAGACCCATATAGAGTGCATTACAGTAATCCAATCTAATCAGCAATGTAAGTGCTTAGCTTTCACACAGAGCATTTGGGAAAATGCATTCATTCTCTTTTTTTGTAAGAACAGCCTTGGACATTTGGAGAGGAAAGCATTAGCAATCATCACTGCAATGCAAATTCACACAGGAGTCTCAGAATTTCAGGAGGGGTTTGGTGGCATAGGTGACGATCACTGTCACTGTCCCCCAATGTCCAAGGCTGTTCTGTGCACATTTACAAATCAGCCTCAGGCATTGGGGCAGTGTTGTGACAATAGTGGAGACTGCTGGAGGTTGTTGTACAAATGTTTTATGAATGTGGTGCCCTCAGGCTATGGGAGGGGGCAATGGCTGTGGAGCAAATAACTGAATCCATGGATGTAACTGAATCCATGGATGTCAAACCAGAGAATGTCAACTGTTGCATTATGTTGGATTTAAGTCTACCAAATGATTGTCTGCATCATTAAATATTGAGATCTTTACACACAGAGTGACACACAAAATTAGGAAGGGCCTGGCAGTGATGACTGTATTTGTGTTTTTTTCTAGAAATTTGCAGTAATTGTATTTACGATTTTTCCATTTTCATGGGGGCTTTTCATCCCTAACCCCCATGATTGTGGAGGGCTAACTATAGTAGATTTTTTGTAGTACAATGGTGGTTTCTCTCCTATCTTCCATACCTTCCCAACTGGAAAAAAATTGTGGTGTTTGTGGGGGGTAGCTGGAATTCCTTTCTTTTTGTTCCACTGATGGTCACCATTCCAAAAGTAAAAGCAAACAGCTGGATTTAGTCAACATTTTGTTCCTCTGTTCAGGCTGCACATATTGTGTGTGCATAGATAAGCTCTGTGCCTTTATTCAGCTATTTTCCAGTTATAATTGCTTTAAAACACAGGTGGAAATTTATTTTCTTATTTGAATCCCTTATAGTGATAGTGTTATGAGGAATTCTCTCTTTCAAGGCTTATTCAAGTTCAGAGGGTTCACTTTAGAGATGTAAATTATGATCTTGTTTGTCCTTGTAAGTGAAACAGGAAAACACAACATTCCCCCTCCTCTCTTTGCTGCAAGACAGAGGAAAAAAAATATTCTAGCCAATCACAAATGGAAATTTTGTTCATTTGTGCATGTATCTATATGAAAATGCAGAAAACTGCAGTAACAGCTGCCTTTCACTATGAACTATTAAAATAAAATCATAGATGGCTTGTTTGAGATGTTCTGACTGATTAATCTATCCTGTTTTGTTTGCTCTCTGTACAAGTGTGTTTGTATGCATTCATGCATGTGCCCAGCCAGAGAAAGATAAATAACACTAACAAGAATTTTCTGCAAATTGTACAAAGGAGAAAAAGGCCCATAGTGGCTCACTCTCAAACTAGAGGTGTGGTCTCTCTTGAAGGCACATGAATCTTCAACAGACTGTCTTGCTCTCTTCAGGCAGCCTGTCTTGAACATACATGAGGCATTGGTGAAATTTATTTACATTTTCAGTTCATTTTCTCCAATCTCTCTTATAGTGAAATTATTTTTAAGATATTTTATCACCCTCCCCCCTCCTCCTCTTCCTCCCCTTTTCCCCAATAATGTGACCCAAGAAAATGTCAACATTGTAAAAGCAAAGTTATAAAAAAACCAAATCCTCAATAAAAAGTATAAATATAAAATTAACATTAATGACAGCTGAACAATATATAAAGTTAAAAACATTTTTTAAAGACCATACACCAATCAGAAAACCAAACAATACACCATGAAATGCCCATGCCATTTAGTTTCTAAAAGCCTGATGGAATGAGCGTTTTTTGTGTGTGTTTTTAATTATTTTTGTGTTTGTTTATTTGCCTATGGAAGGAGAGCAAGGAGGGTGCCATCTTAGTCTCTCTAGGGAAGGAGTTCCAGATCCTGGGAGCAGCCACTTGGAAGGCCATCTCCCTAGTTCCTATCAAACAAATCTGGGAATATGTTAAGGCAGAAAGAAGGGCTTCTCCTGATCTTAGAGCTCTAATGGGCACATAGAGAGAAACATAGTCCTTTAAATACCATGGAGCCATGCTGCATTGAGCTTTAGAGTTCAACACCAGTATTTTCAATGTATGAGTGAATTTGTTCAAACACCCATGTAGCCAGACTTTATTAAAGCATACTGAGAGATGTGTGGCTAAGGCACTAAAGGAGAGTGTGAGAGGAAAGGGGGAAAGGAGGCAAGGACAGTGGCAATTTCTACAGTGGGCCATTAGGGTTTGGTTCCAGGAACCCCCATGGACTCCAAAATCCATGGATGCTCAGAACCCATTAAATATAATGGCATAATAAAATTGTGTCCCTTACATATGATAGCAAAATTAAGGTTTGTTTTTGGAAGATAGATAGATAGACAGACAGACAGACAGACAGACAGATATGGATGGTTGTTTTTTGTGGATTTTTTGGACTATGTGGCCATGTTCTAGAAGAATTAATTCCTGACGGTTTGCCTGCATCTGTGGCTGGCATCATCTTCTATGGATGGTTGAATCCATGGATGCAGAGGGCTGGCTGTATACCACTAAGGTGCTGAATCAATTCCAGCTTTTAGTCTGAATGTCAAAGTTATCCAAGGTCCTCAGTCTTGTCCCCCAAATAGGTTCAGCACCTTGAATAACTCCTTTGGAGTTCACACTAAATCCCAGGGTGAATTTACTACTCCATTCACATTGAAGCTAGCAGCTACTGCTGACCAGGGGTGCATTCGTAAAGTTGTTAAACACATAATGCTCTGATTCTCAGAAGAAGAAGAAATGAATAAAAGAAAACCCCCTACTCATTCCCAACAGGAACAAGTTAAGTGCAGCTGTCTCTGATAACAGAGCAAAACAAAATAAAAAAGTTAAGCAGTATTGTATGGCAAATAGAGAACTGATCATAAAATAGATATGGTGCAAAAGAGCTCTTACTATGTATAGTCTTAGACTGCTTTGTATTTCCTCCTTTTCCTCCCACCTATTTTCTTCTGTTTTTGCATTCTGAAAAGTTTCATGAGACTGATGTATTTAGAATGAGCTCTTCTTTTACCAACACATTAATTTAGATGTTCTGGACAAAAGAGGGAGGGGAAACCCTCGAGTCCCACATTCTCCTGTGGGGTTTGCATTTCCAGTTCCAAAAGACATTACTTCATTCAGCTGAGATTTATACGGTGTAAGAGAAAACCCCATGAGGAGAATTAACTGATATTAAACTAATAAAACATGCAATAGAAAAAGCAAATCATTTTAAATCTGTTTTTTTAAGTGTCATTGTGTTCAACCATATAGATGACTAGCTTGGAGATGTCTTCAAAAAGGAAAAAGAAAAGAAATCAATAAAACCATAGTATAACCTAAACATTTTAAGAATGTTTAGCTTTGTAGTGCTTCTTCAAAAGTAACTTTCTCAGGTATAAATGTAAGAATGGGGGGAATGCAATGGTGTCTGAAGACAGGGGCATCCTATAATGTCCAAATATACCCAATTAATTGTGTTGTGTATTACCTTGTTCATGTCTTACCAAACTTCCTTGAATGTGGGTATAGGGGTGATTGCCAACCCCCAGCTACTCTGCCATTGTTTTCCTCATGTGGAAACCAATATGCCTGACATTCCTGCTCACAAGGAGGCTTTCTAATGTTCTTGCTCACAGATCTGCCAAGTGAAAAAGATCTCATTTGCCAGTGCATCACTTTGCATGTGAGGAAAGTGACAATGGATGGAAATGGACAGAGATGCTCCTTAGGTGTTACCATTTCCAACCTGGATGAGGCCTCCTCAGATGAGGAAGAGGAAGCAAGTAGGCCAAGGTGACACATTCCAATGAAAGCCAGAGAAGGCTGGCAGTGCTGTCCTGGAAGCAGAGCCTGGACCATCACATGCTGACCTGGAGGAAAGGGTGTTAGAGGCTGAACCACATCATCCTTTGGAGCTTCACTAAAAGAACAGTTTCAAAAGCACAGGCAAGGACATGGCATGCCTTAAAAGGAAAGTACTGGAATAATGAGGCTAGCTGTGCTGAGCTACAGCTTGCTATAATTTAGCACAGCGAAAGTTGTGTCTGTGCTACAGCAGCTCCATTGTTTTTGGCATCACAGCGGTCCCTATTTTTGAGTCTTCTGAAGTGTGGCTTGCTCATTTGACTTCTCTGTGTGATTACTCCCTGATTGCCTTTTGATCATGCATCAACTCTTTCTTGTTCTTAGACCCTGGACTGCTTTGATCACTCATCTCGACTTCCAGATCCTTTGAATATGGCACTGGACTGGCTTGTATCACCTTTTGTTGGTTTCTTAAACATAGTGCATATTCTTCTAGGTGTTTCCCTCTCTGAAACAGGACATATTCAAGATAACTTGTGAATAATACCTGTATAGGTCTTGTAGGAAAGGATGCTCAGATGATTATAGCTGGTGTTGCCCCTGCAGTTATATGACCATCTGCAGTCTTGTGAGCATATTCAAAGAGGAGGCCTGTGTGCATCACACACCATACATGTAGGCTGGAATTCTAATCATATAAAGGTCACAATTATAGGAAGAGCTTACCCATAATCAACAGGTTTCCTTTTACAGATAACATTTTCAAATGCATGCACAACATGAGGATGATAATGGCATATGACAACAAGTTGGAATTGTACTAGAATGTGCCATCCCACTTCTCTTCTTGCAGCTAATATCACATGGAGGGAATGACAACTAGCTTTGCATGCTTTAGCAGTGTAGAAGATACAGGACTGTTGGCTTTCCTTCCAGAAATAGAAACTGAAACAAGTCAAGAGTTCCTGCATGGAAAGGGGTTGGACTGGATGGCCCTTGTGGTCTCTTCCAAATCTACAATTCTATCATGCTATGATTCTATGAATGAGACCAGAATTTACTCCAGTTATATTTCTATGAAACTATTAATAGAGCTCAAGCAGATATGGTTGTTGTTGTGTGCTTTCAAGTCATTTCTGACTTATGTAAACCCTATGGTGACCCAGTCATTGCAGGGTTTCCTTGACCAGACTTGTTCAGAGGAGTTTTGCTATTACGTACCTTTATCTGAGGCTGAGAGAATGAGACTTGCACAAGGTCACCCATGTTTGAGTGGGGATTTGAACCTAGGTTTTCTCAGAGTTCTAGTACAACACTCAAACCATTACAGTACTGCCCTGGACCATGAGCACTTATGGCTAATAAAACTTGAGAGAGAGAGAGAGAGAGATTAAAAGATCCCCTCATTAATTGCAATAACCCATGAAATGCCTATGATATATGACCCAATGCTTTCTGTAGGTCAAATTACAACATTCCCTTCAGTCTGTAACTTTTGTTGGAGCTATAATTTGTTACACCCCAAAAGGAATTGTTAAGGATATGATGCTTCCAATCTATGCTAGGAAGGTCAGGCAGAATTTAAGATGACAAGTACTTTTTGCATTTACTTCAAGTGATTTTCTCCTCCTGATCAACAAACCTTAATTTAACTAAACCCTTTCTTTAGTATGCTAACTATTGCTTTGCCTTCAAATTGTTTTGAGGATGGAAAAAAAAATCCTTGTCTTCTGTCACCATACCTGTGTCATCATGCAACATTATCTGTACAGCGTTTTTCCCATGCAGAACTCTATAATGTTCCAAAGGGTAATTGCAACTTGTGAAAGATATTTTTGTAAAAAATCAAAATTAAAAAAAAAATCAAATCTTCTCATTTTTGTCACATGAAAAACTTTCTCCTCCCACAAATTCTTGTATAGTGACTGGTGCCGCTGTAATCCTCTCACCAGCAGCACAGTTTTCTAATCCACAGGGAATGCAATTTCACTTTATTGCATAGTATTAAACTCTTTAGACAGGCAGGCTCCATGGCTTTTGTCTTGGGAATGCTGAACAGAATGCAAATAGCACGGATGAGTAGGATAAAAGATAGTGGTAAATAATTCCATTCAGGATTAAAGCTCTTTTAAACTAGTAAATCTTGTGTAGGGTGGCCTAGCATACATAATATAGATGAGATAAGTGGTTATTAAAGATCTATGCTATCATTATTATTTCTAAATGGTTTACATAGATAAGGTTTCATTTGTGTGCTATGGTAAGATATGAAAAGGCTTAGCCATAGAAAGATCTGTAGCTGTTTTGTTAAGCCATCTGGGGAAACCTGTTGTTGTGATTGTTCATTCACCATCTGGGACCTGATATACCCTAATACTTTTAAGGGTCCATTTGTGAGTGTGGCCTAAAAGTTCTTCCAAATAGTTCCTTCCATTTCCTGGAAGGAAATAGGGCATTTAATATCACAGAAAGTTATCTTTTCATATTTCTCTGCTTTTTTAAAAAAAGGCAACGATTGCACCCAGCCAGTATAAAATATGGCGGTATATGTTTCAGATATTTTACTCAGGTCAGAACCAAAAAGCTTGAAAATTAGACGTGGAAAGACTATTTGAAAATATTTGAATAATAGAGGGAAAAGGTGGTTTTCCCAGCTGTCAGGAAACCTTGATGAGGAGTATTCTGGGTAGAAGAGTACTGTTGCAGTTCTGGATATCTTTTCTTTTCCTTTCTTTCTTTCTTTCTTTCTTTCTTTTGCAAAATAAAATAAAATAAAATCATGTTTTATTATTTTCTCTGCAAACCTCCCTCCTCCCATATTTCTACCCAGAAATTAACATTATCTGCACAGAAAATCATGATAGTTTCTGTGCCAACAAAAAAAATATTCATAGTTTGTTTTTTTTCACAATAAAACCCAAACAGAAAAATCCTTGGAAAATCTACAGTTTCTGAGTTGTTTTCATGAGCAGAGAAAAATGGTAAAATCTTTTGTTGTTGCCTACAAAAATGAAACCTATGAACATTGTTGTTGCTATTGTTGTGTGCCTTCAAGTCCTGTCTATTTACAGCAACCCTAAGACAAACCTGTCATGGGGGTTTCCTTGGCAAGATTTGTTCAGAGGAGTTTTGCCATTGTTTTCCTTTGAGGCTGAGAGCATGAGACTCACCCAAGGTCACCCAGTGGGTTTAATAGCCAAACCAGGAATTGGACCCTGGTCTCTAGAGTAATAGTCCAACATTCAAACCACTATGCCACAAAGCTGGCAGGATTCTAAAGTGGATTTGGGGAGCTTTTACAATTATGGCAATGGTACCATGCTTATATATGTGAATAAAAAACAGTTATGAAGTTGTAAATCAAACATAACATCATAATTGTCTAGGGGATTGTCTAAACTGCCAAACAACAAACAAACAAACAAACCTCATGTGTTCACCTTGTATTTGCTGCAAGAAGGGCACATGACATTCTTGATTATTTGCTTAGAATGTGGTTCTTTTTTTATATCCAAGGGCTTGTATATGATTTTTTTTTTTTAAAAAAAACCTGCCTTTTACCCCATGCTTCCATGGAAGATCCAGATAATTTGTGTGGCTGGCCCTCTGAGACAGCATTACTGTGGAACTGGGGGGAGCAGTTTTTACTGGGTGGAACAGTTTGGTGGGAAGTGATCTGGGTTACCTGATCTGGACCTGATCTTCACTTGGAGACACCATCCTATGGGAATGCAGATGCATGGGGAAAGAAAAGCAATTGACTCCTTACACTTAAAGCTGAAATGTGTATATTTACATACATGACAGAAGGGGGGAAAGTGGTGCAGATATGGCCATGTGGTTGAAAATACTGCAAAGGGATGCATATGTGCATGGAAAGGAAATAATGCACAGCATACTACCTTGAGCACACTGAAGGAAAGGCAAAATTTAAATGTAATGAATTAATAAGAAGTAAAATAGAAAACAGATGTTGGAATACATGTAGAACATGCAGAGAAAAAGAAGCATTCTGATTTCTCCAATTTTACTGTTGGATAAAAATGTTTATGGAGCCTAGAGTTTTGTCTGTACTCGTGTATGCTACACTTTCTCCTTTCAGTATATACATGGGATAGATGTTGATACATCAGCTCAATTCACTGCTGGAGGTTTTATTCATCATTATTGCAATATACTATGGGACACTTTCAATCACTTGTAGAATGAAATTAGCCAAAAAGCAGACTAGTTCAAAAAAGTAGTATAAGACACCTGGGTATAGGTTCCATACTTTTTGACATCAAAAACTGCAGGAAATGTTGCACATAACATTTCATCCAGCTCTGGAAGGCTGGTTGCTGGTTCAGTCAATTAAGAAAAAACAGTTATTGTAAGGTGGAACGAATGCCATTTTCTGAAGATGTTTTTCTTGTTCACCCAGTAGGCTATATGATAAGAACATACGGGGAGTGCTGTTGGATCAAAGGCTCCATCCTGAGTCCACCATCCTGTGCCCAGCAGGGATCACAGCAGATGCTGCTGTGTAGCCCACAGCAGGGTGTACTGAGCAACAACGTTCCTTCTTCCACCAGCTGGCATTTCAAGGAATTCTGCTGCTCAGCCTGGAGACTCTATTTTGCTATGGAGGCATATTATACAGAGATATAAGAGTAGGTCTTCTTGGTGGTTGCCTTTAGAATCTGGACCCTTTTCTAGGGAGGGTAGATTGATCCACTCCATATTGTCTTTCTGTTTTCTGGGAAAGACTTTAAAAAAAAATTCCAGTAGGTTTTCAGGGAGACACTTTTACAGGAAAGAGCTTTTAATACCGTGCTGCACTGCCTTTATTTATTTAATAATAATATGTTTGAAATTGTTTTAGATCTTATAAATAATTTAATTACATTTTTATAATGAAAGTTTGTATGTTTTATCCTATATTTGTCTTTATCTCTTTGCATTCTCATTTTGTAAGCCCCTGTTTCGGGGATCTGGAGGCAAGATAAGTAAATAAATGCAGGGAACCTGTGGCGATTGGACAGCAACTCTTATCAGCCCTAAGAACCTAGTCTAGAGTGAGGAGAGAGCCATCCCCATCTCTGCTATTATGGCTAATACTGATCTCTATATGTTTACACATTCCTGTTGTAAAGCCAAATAAAGCAGCAAATTCCATAAATCCATATATCTCTAGAAATACATATTTCACTCATCCCTGCTGCCAGCAATCAACAGTTTAAAAATGAGCCAGTGCTGTGTGATATAGGTGGTTTCATCACTTTTACCTTCAGTGAATACTCCTGTGTTTGACTAACCTTGGTTATGGTAAGATTAAACAGTAGGAGAAAGTAAACAGGAGCTTAATAGATCACCATAGATAATCACTCTCCCATTGTAGAATTTTTCAGTCATGCCTAATGTTTGCTTGGGATGCAAAAGCCTCACAAGCGCAGAGTTGTAAATGCTGTGACTGAATTGAAAGTACTGTGAAATTGTGCTGCATCCCTGTGGAAGAAGACTCTCACAGGGTGCCTCTGCTATAGTATCCTGGCATTTATAGTTCGCTGAGGCACCAGAGCTCTCTCTTAGATAAAGCTAAACATCTCTTCTTATTTTTATGTGCCTTCAAGTCATTTCTGATTTATGGCAACCCTAAGGTGAATGTATCATAGGGGTTTCTTGGTAATATTTGTTCAGAGGAGGTTTGCCATTACCATCCTCTGAGGCTGAGAGAGCATGACTTGTCCAAGGTCACCCAATTACTTTCCATGGCCAAGCCAGGATTTGAATTTTGGTGTTCAGAGACATTGTCCAACACCCATGCCTCTATGTCACACTGGCTTTCAAACATTTCACAAAACTACAAATCTCAGAATTCCATAGCCATGAGCCATGGGAGTGAAAGTGGTGTCAAACTGCATTCATTCTGCAGTGCAGATTCATCCACACTCTTATACTTAAGAAAGGACTCATTTTATTTCCCTTAACAGTTGAAGACCCACTTTTCTTTTTCTAACACCCTGCCTTGCCTTTCTCCCCTTCCCTTCCAAATACCAAGGAGTAGAGTGGGCCCTTGTTTTCCACTGAGGTTTGGTTCCAGGATCCTCCGTGGATAACAAAATCCATGTATGCTCAATTCCTATTAAATATAATGGCACAACAAAATGGTGTCCCATATATAAAATGGAAAATCAAGCTTTGCTATTTGGTATTTATACTTTTTGGGAATATTTTCAAGCCGGTTATGCTCAAATCCGTGGATAAGGAGGGCCAACTGTATATTCTAGGAAATAAAAATGGGTGCTACGGTAAGGATGAGGAAATATTTATTTGCCCTGTAAACTTCACAGCGTAGTAAGTAATGGGGATGCAAAGATTTTGAAGATACATTTTGCTGACAGAATTCTCACACATAACCAGAAGTGGAAGCAGGCTTTTAAATCATTGACACTAAGGCATCATCCTTCAAGGAATTCTGGAACAAATTATTTCAGCATGCAATCTCTTATTTTAGTGAAGTATATCTTATTTCAGAAGATCCTTGGTTTTCCTTAATCTTTTATTAATAAGAATAACTGATCCAATTTTAACTGGCTTGGGTTCACTCTGTTGGTCCTACCATGAGACTGAGATTCAACCCTCTTTGGCTACCTTGTGACACATTCTGCCATTGGCTTGACTCAAACTGATCGGTGATAAACCCAAAATCAAATGAGACTGGCTGGTGGGATTCCACAACTAAAGACAGATGTCTGTATACTAACCTTTGTGAGGAATGGTTGAGGAAGCTGGACATGTTCTTAATCCCTACAAGATACAGGACATTTTATCTGTGCTAGGTAACATATGTTTTATGAATGGTAAGATGCCAATGTCATAAGGTACTTGGCCATTAAATGTTCTCATACCGGAGTCTGCCTTATATTGAGTCACAACATTGGTCCACCAATGGTCCACCAAGCCACATTGGTCCACCATTGGTCCATCAAGCCACAACATTGGTCCACAACATTGGCCCACCAACACCAGTGTTGTCAAAACTGCCTGGTATCAGCTGTCAAGAATTTCTAGGATTTCTTTCCTATCTCTTCCTGGGGAATCGAGCCAGAGGTCTTATGCATGTAAAGTACATGTTTTTCCACTACACCTCCTTCCCACATGTCAGCAAGGATCTGTATTCTGGCTCAAAGCAAACATTGTGAGTAAGAGTATCAAGATCAGAAGGTGTAAATGTTACGTTTTCATACTACAGATGACAGAATACCCTGAGCCATTATGGTTTAATTTTCTCTAGCATTGACTGCAGATTGTTCCTGCTTTATCTAACGTTTCACCCCATTTACACAAATGCCAACCCAGCTTTGTATGATTTGATTTACAATGCACTCCTACATCAAAGATACATTGACTGCACACATTTAGAAAGAGACAGGAGCTATTCTGAAAATAGTTCCAGAACCAGCCTTCTCCCAGGATAACTTCCTTTTAAACCAACATACTGGCTAATGCCACAGAGCCAGAGAAACACCAAAGTGAAGAAGAAGCCAAGAGGAAGTCATCCCAGGGACATAGGCACTGTTAGGTCAGGCCCAGGGTAAGACTAACTTCCTAAATTCTTAAACTGGGTGGAATCTGTACTCAACACAACTTCAACTGAACTATGAATAACTAAATAAAGCTCTAAACATATTTTACTATTGGGCAGACAAATGACAAAAATGGTGTATGGTTTGAGCATTGGACTCTGGAGATCAGGGTTCAAATTCCAGCTCAGCCATGGAAACACACTGGCTTGGGCAAGTCACAATCTCTCAGCCTCAGAAAAACACAAAGGTAAAACTCCTTCTGAACAAATTCTTCCAAGAAATCCCTGTGAGATGTTTGCTTTTCTGCCCCCATAGGTCAGAAATGACTTGAAGGCACACAGCAACAACAAACTCAACAGCAGACAATTGATTAGAATTCATTAATGTCTCACTTCACCCTCCTCAACTCTACATTGCTATGATTCTGGTGTGCATTCAGCCTAGTCCATTTAGTAATAGTGATAATACCACACACCACCTAGAAGATACAGATGCTACAAACTGGTTACTCCACAAGTTCAAATAAGAGCATATTTGTAAATAAAGTTATATATGCTTTTATTCTCTTCAAAGCCCTTTTATCAGTGGTCTATTAATACAAAAAAGTCAGTGTGATGGGAATGGGAAATGGTTTGTATTTTTAACCAAACGGAGGAGGAGGGCTATTAACATTGATTTTTGAACTCATAGTGAACTCAAGCAAAGTCAGTTCTAATCTTTTGGCACAATATGTTGTATTTAAAGTTTATCTTTTTTACAGCACTGCAAGTGAGTCAAATATATTATCACAGCAAGATACCTCCTCAGGATTATAAAAGCTTTTGTTTTATGCATACAAAAACTTGTAAAGAGTCCTTCGCTATTAACTCGCAATGCAAAATACAAATGCCTCCTATGGGAATAATGGACATAAACATATTTCAGATTTATCTAGAATAATCTAGGTCAGATCTTTCAAATGGAAGGAGCAAGGAAGGGGAGATCAATGAGCTCCCACAGCTATTTGTGGCTGCAATAAAGCCAGTGTAATAACACAGACTTCAAGAAAGCCTCCCTTAGCTGAAATGCAACCAAGCAATGATGAATGAACCCACCAGTAAACATTAACAGTTCAGAGATGGATAATGAAAACAGAGACCTGTGAAGAAAGTTATGGGATGCGCTTCCATGGTGCAGAAGATTAAGAGTGGTTCAACTTGTGAAACAAATCTCTAGCTCAACAGAACCTTTATTGGATGGGTATATAAAGATTATTGATATTGTCCTTGCCCTAATTATGTGTGGTTCCTTGTGGAGCCTCAGGTTCTCAGGCCAGACCACAAGTTTGTTTTCCTATTTGTCCCTTTGCAATTTCCTTCCTAGTTTTAGCACCACTCTCCAAAGCAAATCAGAATGGAGTTGCTGGGGCTAGTGATGGGCTTTGTTATCTGCAGGTTTTGCATTTAGTCTTCGGAGTAGCTGCTTAGAAACAACATCAACTATTGTATTTGCACAGTTCTTCTTTAAGGGGTACAACTAGCAAGAACATGGCTGCTTCTTGAAAATGTGGCACAACTCTGCTAGTGCATGTTCACATTTCTACCTGTAAATGCAGTGTGTGTGAGAGAAAGAGAGAGAAAGAGAAAAAGAAAGAGAGAGGGAGAGGTGGAGTCTGCATGTGCCAGAATACTCCAGGCCAGGAGTATCATGGTCCTGGAGCTATCCCGATGTCCTCCCGTTACCTGGGGCTCTCCATTGTGATGCCCAGCAGCTCTTTAGATATGCATTCCACTGTGCCCCCCTGATGCACATGGAGGGCTCTAGACCTTCTAGAAAGATGTAGCACAAACAGGATATTGAAAACTTATTATTATTATTAATAATAATAATAATAATAATATTTCTTACCCTCCTCTTCCCATGGATTGAGGTGGGGGAATAACAACAATTAACAAATAAACAATATCAGCTAAAACACATTAGTTAAAACACACATCAGTTTAATAGGACAAATGAAGTGTGCACATATTAAAACAATCCCCATCTGAAATTCATCATTTAAAATTCACAATTTTAAAAAACATCTGGATAAGCTTGCCAGTCAGGATCTTCAGTTGCTCTTTCAAATTCCAATAGAGTATCAAGCTGTTGAATCTCTTCTGGGAGGTCAATCCACAGTCTAGGGACAGCTGAAGAAAAAGTCCTCTGAAGGGGTATATTTCAAGAGGGGTCTGGTGCTGGGCCAGATGTTTTCGGAACTGTTTATACAAGACTCAGAGGTTGGGCCCTGTTTTGTCCCCATTGAGAGGATGAGGTGAGGCCATTTTATTTGACCATGCCGACAGGGAGTGAGAGAGGGGGAAAGAGAGAGAGAAGAAAGAGAAAGGAGAATAGTGTAACACTACTTGTACATATAGTACTAGTGTGAGCCAGCATGGAGTAGTTTGAGTGTTAGGCTATGACTCTGGAGACCAGGGTTCACTTCCCAGCTCAGCCATGAAACTCACTGGATGACCTCGGGTGAGTCCCATGGTCTCAGCCTTAGAGGAATGCAATGGCAAATCTTCTCTGAATGAATGAAATTAAATGTCAATGTTTCTCTCCTACTCACTCAAAGTGAATTTTCTTGGCTTTTCTCTGCTAGAACATAGTGTGGCAACATGCCGTGCTTTCTACTCTGGAAAACCATGGTTAAAAAGGAAATGAAAGTGAGAAACAAAGCCTTAATATTTTTTGAATAGGAGGTTTCAATCATGTAGTTAATTGCTATTCTCAGCAAAGAACTGGAAAATCAATGTTTTGAATTTTTAAAAACAAAGTTTGCAAGAGGAAACACCTGTTTATATAGTTTATCACAGGGGAAAAAGTTTTTGATAATAATGTACATATGGAATTCAGTGTTATATGACTATAAACTATGGACCAAAGGTAATCTGGAATAAATGTAACCCAAGACTTTCTGAAAGAAGATGCTGGAGAAGATTGTGTAATGTGGGTTGAATAGATAATATCAATCCATAAACACAGCATTGGGCAAAACTAAAATAGGATGAGGATTGATACAAAAATCTAAGGAAGAGTTAAAGAGCACATAGTAAAAGTGTTCAGCACCTTCATGTCCCACCTGTACTACGCAGACCTTCTTGTATCTAGGCCTTATGGAATGCTGTCTTCACCTCGTTCCTCCCTTTCCTGTACTTGCTGTCTGGAGTTTTGCCCAAACACCTGCTTTCCAGGTTGCAAAATCCCAGCTCCCCATGAAGCACAGGGCTCATCTTTCCTCAAGGTTTCTTATGAGACTTTCCCTAATTTGGTCTTCAATTCTTTTTTTAATGTTTCCCCCTCCCTCTTTTTGTCCTCCTGAGTCTGGCTTGTGCTGCTGAACAATGTTTTCTGTTCTTTCTATTCCTTCCAAGGTCTCCAGCCTCCAAAAATCTTCAATACCTAGTTTCTCCAGCTATTCTGCTTTTTATTAGTGGGCCCTTTCTGCAGATTTCCTCCCAAGCTTCTCCCCTGAAAACAGTGTATTTTCAACATGCTATGATATAGTCTTTCTTCCAAACAGTAATAATACTTGGGATTATGAATTATGAATTATGAAACACAGACTCTGGTATTACAAAAGCTAGGATCATGTTGCAAACATTCCAACATTTCATGCATGAAAACAGGGACACGTATGGCCAGGCAAGATCTGAGTGTGGTCAAAATAGCAAAAGCTGTTAATGAAGAACAACACACAAGCTAAGAGAGGGGTCTGCTTTTGCCTGAGCCTACTGGGAAGAGTAAGATTACTTTCCTTCCTCTTCTTGTGTCCTTGTTGAGTTGATAGAGTGCACTTTTTTGCACTTGGAACTCTGCTTACAACAACTGAAGATGAAATTAAAAGGGGAAAGTGGGAAGAGGAGAGAGAATCTGGGATATTTTAAAATCAGCTGGGAAAAATGTGACAACAGTGCTATCTCTGCCAAATAAAGACAGGTAAAGGGTATGATGTGGGTTGCAGTGGCAGAAGAAGTAGATTTTAAAATGCTGCTGGTATCATGATGGAGTAAAGCAAATCAATTAAAAGTAATTGATGGTGGCAACAAAGGAAGAAGACTACTAGCTTCAAACCAGCATTTTCTCCAGCATGCAGCCTCTAGGAAGATCCTCAAAATCATGTTGTCTTCGGATTGGTGGCTGTGACAGGAAAATGAGCAGACAGATATAAAATGCCCCATGACATTGAGATATTTCATTTATAGTAATTATTTATACATTTCCTTCTAAGATCAATTTGAATGTGAAAATTGTGTGCCCCCCCCCCCTTCTGATTAAGAATTTCACTTTGGGGAGCAATGTATAAGTAGTCACTATTCATACTAATGGTTATTGTTGTTGTTGCTAATGTTGTGTGCCTTCAAGTCAACTCTGACATATGGTGAACCTAAGGTGAGCATATCATGGGGTTTTCTTGCCAAAATTTGTACAAGAAGGTTTGCAGTTGCTTCCCTCTGAAGCCAAGAGAATGTGAGTTCCTCAGGATTGCCATACAATTAGTTAATGCATCATTCAGTGTCATTCCATTGTGTGTCATCACTTCAGCCAAGTAAGATGCATAATACAGTGATGTTGCATCACACCTTCTGCTATTCTGGAATGTTGTTAAGATGATGTAAACAGGAAGAGCATGATAGAGACTCCAAAATACACCAAGGGATGTGGTTAGTGTGGGGTAATTTAAGTTTTCTAAGGCTTCGAAAATGTCAAAGCCAAGCCTGTTAGGGTTAAGCTTTAAATTAGCAGACTAGCAGAAATGTGATCTTGTCTAACTATGCTTTCCTAAGAACTGAGACTGGCTCAAAAAACAAACAAACACATAGTTTGTGGTTTAAAACAAAAGTTCACTAATGGCTTATATTTGCATAGAAACTTTATCCTAATCAAGCTAGTGAATAGTTCAGGTAAAAGAAATATTTATCTCACCATCTTTCTAAAGAAAATTGAAATAGCAGGGAGATAGAAACACAACAGCTCAGTTGAAAATATTTTGAGAGAATTTCAGTTAGTCCCAAAGGTAGAGTGACTTAAGTAACATAGTTGGAATGGGGAGGAGGGGCTGTGCAGACTGGTTTTAAAGGCTGCATTGGGAGCAGAGTCGGGGCGTAGCATCTGTATGATGCACGTCCCGGCTCTGCCCCAGAGCAGCGTGATGCCATGCGCCATACCACATGGCATGCAATGTCACAGTGCTTCCCTGGTGCTGCGTTCATACAACACAGCGCTGAAGGAGCACCATCAAGCCATGGTGCCATGGCTATCATGCCCTGGAAAAGCCAGATTGGGGCTGTGGTGTGTGGTTGCTGTGGCCCTGATCTGGTTGTAAAAGGGGTGGCTAATCATTTGAGCAGAGTTTTTAAATAGTCAAAAGTTTAGAAGTCAATATTTCATCCCTGGGGTTCATCATGGGTTACACCAAGCCTAGAAATCACCGCCCTCCCAATTTATTTATTTTTTTAGAACTGGGGAGAAATTAATTTCTCTTTACTCCTCTTCTCCCTTTATTTATCATTTTGAGAATAGGGGATGCCTTCATTGTTCTTAGACATATCTAGAAGGGGTAAAGCCATTACCCCCCCAAGGATTCTTTTTCAACTGCTTCCAGTGAAAATTGGGGGGTTGTGCTCTGAGAGGAATGGTGGAACACATAAATGGCTACACTTTGCCTGCTTCCCACTTAAGATTCTAAAGTCAAGATACTTACACTATAATTGTTAGTCTCAGTTCCAAACACCAAATACAAACAGAACTGCTAGAACAATTTCAAAAAAACAAAAACCAAAAAATGTATAATACAAATCAATATGGAAAACAGACCCATATGAGAAATGTACCAAACCTATTGCATAGAACGCAATACACTTGGAGTTTCCAAGCAGACTGAGCATTGCTTTCCTTTCTGGCAAATTGCAGCTCCAGTAAAATTTACTGTCTTGATTTGGGCATGTAGGACAAAACCACACCATAACCTTGAATTACTTGGTACAGCAAAGCAGGCATAGCCCATAAGAACATATAAGATCACATTATTTTCCATATTGAACACACCCAAAACCTGCTGGCATTTTCACATACTTTATTCCACATGGGTTTTGAATTAACTGTCCAATGCCCATTAAGATCAATCTACTGTAGAGATTTCCTCTTCTTTTCTTCATTGGGCAAGGATAAACTATGATGCACATCTGTACTGAGAACCCCATAAGGGAACAGTATAAAGTCTTTAAAAAAACAAGGCAGTTTTGCAATAGCACTTCCATAAGGATGTGTCAATCCTACATTGTTTTAATTATTAAGATTGCTTGAGTACCAAATTAAGATGCACTGCCTCAGAAGAGAATGAACAATAAGAGATGTTTTAGGTATTGAGTGTTGATACTTCACCATCACTGGGGGCTGAAGTGTTGGTAGTTGGAGGGATTTTAGCATTCATGTCAATGTGGCTCATACTCTGTATGCTAGAATACTTTCCTCTTCATTAAATTCTCTAAGGATGCCTCTACAGCAAAGCCAGTGCTGTTCATTCCAGCCTTGATCTAGCAATCTCTTTGAATCTCTCATTTGACTAGCTCTGCTTCTCACCTTTTGCCTTACTCCCCCTCTCTCCTCAGGTCATGTACCTCATTTCTCTTGAGCACATTGTTTTGTGTTTTCCCCCTCCACCCTGCATATCAACAATTCTGTTGTGTGTGGCAATGCATGCAAACACAGACTCCAGGAAATGCAGCCAGAAGTAGAACTCTTGTATTTCCCCCCCCCCCCCCCCGGCCGCCCCAGTATTGTAATGAAACTATTGGGTTTCAAAAGACCAATTGCTTTGGCTAAGACTGATTCCTAAGAGTGCCTGTGCATAAGTGCATGTTTATCATCATCATATCACCAGATACACACCTAGGCAGAAGCTGTGTCTTGTAGCAATGAAAGTTCTCTTTATCATTCTTCATTCTTGAGGACTGCTTTACACTAGAGATGTTCAGAGAACTGGATCATTATGAATTCATATGAATGGATCAGAGCCATGCTGCTCATAATGAGTAGAATGGAATTTAATGATCCACTGAATTTTGCCCAAGGTCACCAAACAAGTTTCATGACCAAACAGGAATCGAACCCTGGTCTCCAGAGTCATAGTCCAAGACTCAAACAACTATGTCATGCTGGCTCTCTATCCATGATATACCAAGAAACATTTCTAACACCTATGCTCATAAAAACTACATTTAGAAATGAGTATTTTGGGACAAATTCTGCATGTTATCGGGATGTTGTTGGAGTGCATCTCACAAGAGCCCCTGATGACATCTGTGGATATCGTTGCAGGCAAATGACATCCAGAGTGCAACACCCACTATTTCCTGCACTATAGTATCTCAGATGTAATTTTTCACACTTAATGCAATCTTTAAACAGTAACTTGTTGCATTGCTTGCCACTTTTCTTTTACTTTGTAGTTCCTTTCAAAAATTAAAAACCCTACAATTTGATTAGGAGAATGACACAAAACATGGAAACAATCCCATGAAAATATCTCTACTAATGCTTGAAAAAGGCCTTAAAAGTCATTTTTCAAACTACTAGAAAATATTACACCAAAAACATCATTTCCTCATTACATTGCTTTAGAATTAACAGACCATTTTGAGTCACGAAGGAAAATCCCAATTTAAACCAATGATTTAAATAAGGGTTCTTCAGATAATATATTTTTTTGAAAAACAGTACAAATCTGATCATGACATTTACAACTCCTGAGAGTAGTTTACAGCAGTGATTAAGTTACTTCTTGTGGGAAACTGACAGAGTTTCTCCCCAATGTGCTAAGAGTGGCACCATATTTGTGCCTGCTGACCATAACTTTTCTTTCTTTCTTGGAAACTCAAAACTGAACAGCAGTGAATAGCTCATGGACCAGCAATGGTCCACAGTCCACCAGTCTGAGTAGGACTGCTTTACCATTGCACTCTGCTGATAATAAATGCCTACATGCCCTCTATTTTTTTGTCCAAGTTATTGATAAAGAACATAGAATCATAGAATCATGGAATCATAGAATTGTAAGAGACCTCAAGGGCCATCCAGTGCAACTTCCTGCCATACAGGAACTCCCAATCAAAGCCTCCCTGACAGATGGCCATCCAGCCTCTGCTTAAAGACCTCTAAGGAAGGAGACTCCACCACTTTCTGAGGGAGTGTGTTCCACTGTTGAACAGCTCTTACTGTCAGGAAATTCCTCCTAATGTTGAGGTGGAATCTCTTTTCCTGGAGCTTGCATCCATTGTTCCGGATCCTGTTCTCTGGAGCAGCAGAAAACAGGTTTGCTCGCTCCTCAATGTGACATCCCTTTAGATATTTAAACAGGGCTATCATATCAACTCTTAACCTTCTCTTCTCCAGGCTAAACATCCCCAGCTCCTTAAGTTGTTCCTCATAAGGCATGGTTTCCAGACCCTTCACTATTTTAATCACCCTCCTATGGACACACTTCATTTTCAGAACATCTTTTTTGAATTGTGGTGCCCAGAACTGGACACAGTACTCCAGCTGGGGCCTGACCAAAGCAGAATAGAGTGGCGCTATTACTTCCCTTGATCTAGACACTATACTTCTATTGATTCAGGCTAAAATTGCATTGGCCTGTTTAGCTGCTGAATCATACTGTTGACTCATGTTCAACTTGTGGCCTACTTGGACTCCTAGATCCCTTTCACACGTAGTTTCATTCAGCCAGATGTCCCCCATCCTATATCTGTGCATTTCATTTCTCTGCCCTAAGTGCAGAACCATACATTTCTCCATGTTGAATTTCATTTTGTTAGCTTTGGTTCAGTTTTCTAGTCTATTCAGGTCATTTTGAATTTTAATCCTGTCCTCTGGGGTATTTACTACTCCTCCTAATTTGGTGTCATCTGCAAATTTGATAACTAGGCCCTCAATACTGTCATCCCATCAGCTTTCACTGATATCACTAGATATCTGTATGGTGCCCTACCTTGACCCTAAATGTTTACCCTTAATTTCATTTTTTTCATATTCCTGTTTCATAAGAAGGACAAACAGAAAGTTGAAAAACAATATGCATCCATGTTATATTTAATCAACCAGGAGTAGTCGTGTGCTGATATCTATTGTTGCAAAAGTTTGTGACTTTCTTTCTCAACCTGCATTTCAGAAGTTGAGAACGTGGTTTTCCAAGGCTTGCCATGCTAATATACACCTTGTTCAGTGACAATGTGGGTCCAGGAACCTATTATTTCTACCCTCAAAACTCTAGGCAAGAATCTAAGAATCAGAAACATAGGGTTAGAAGAGACCACAAGGGCCATTCAATACACCTGCTGTCATGCAGGTATACACAATCAAAGCACTCCTAGCATATGGCCATCCAGCCTCTGCTTAAAAACCTGCAAAGAAGGAGGCTACACCACACTCTGAGGCAGCATTTTCCACTGTTGAACAGTTCTTATTCTCAAGAGGGTCTTTCAAATGTTAGGTGAATGTCTTTTCCTGTAACTTGAATCCATTGCTCTGGAGCAGCAGAAATCAAGCTTGCTCCATCCTCGATATGCTCCATCCCTTCAAATATTTAAAGTTGGCTATCATGTGAACCCTTAACCTTTTCTTCTTCCAGCTAAATATACCCAACTCTCATAGGGCATCATTTTCATACCCTTCACCATTTTGGTTGCCCTCCTCTGGACATGCTACAGTTTCTCAATATCCTTTTTTAAATGCACCTAGAATTGCATTGACTTTCTTAGTTGTTGCATCACATTGCTGACTCATGTTCAGCCTATGTTCCACCAAGTCTAGATCCCTTTTGCATATACTTCCATCAATCTAGGTGTCCCCATCCTATATATGTGCATTTCATTTTTACGATCCATTCCACACAAAACCCTTGATCATTACACCACTTTTCCTGCCAGTTACAATGAATCATTTTTTGATGAACAAAAGCCTCCTTCTTTGGAGGTTTTTAAACAGAGTGGCCTTCTCTTGGGGATGCTTTGATTGTGAGTTCCTGCACGGCTGGGGCTTGGACTGCATGGCCCTTGTGGTTTCTTCCAACTCTATGATTCTGTGATTCTATCAAAATCAATTCCTGTTCCATCCATTGTTTCTATTGCTTGCTTTGTAAGCTGCCTCTCCCGCCAACATCTATTCTGTGAAGTTTCCCATCAAGCTTGCTTTTTAAAAGGGAAGGGGTTTCAAGCTCAAAGCTGTACTAAATTGGAGAATTCTTCCCACAAACTATTCTCAAGCAGTAAGAAACAAACAAAAAAATGAGGTTTGTTAGGAATGGGAAGAATATTCAAAAATATTCAGAAAATGGTTCCAGATTCTTCTCTCATGGTGGACATTATGAAACTTTGTATCTACTTAGCTACATAGCAGAGGCACTAGAGAAACTCTTTTCATGAATTACAAAGATATGTAGAAGAACACTGGCAACAATTTCCCAATGCACTGTTTCTGGTGTCCTCTCTAGCTGGTGTCCCAATGCACAATAAAAACAATGCACAATGGTACTGAAGTAGAATCATAGAATCATAGAATCATAGTAGAATCATAGAGTTGGAAGAGACCACAAGGGCCATTCAGTCCAACCCCCTGCCATGCAGGAACTCTTGATCAAAGGATATCCAACAGATGGCCATCCAGCCTCTGCTTAAAGACCTCCAAGGAATGAGACTCCACCTCCCTCCGAGGGAGGGTGTTCCACTGTTAAACAGCCCTGCACATTGGTCCAATTGCACATCTGTCCAAATGAGTATTAGTCCCAATGCACATCAATCCCAATGCACATCAATCCCATCAGTTCCAATATGCACTGATCACTTTGCTGTCTCTCCTGTGTAATGGTGCAGTAGCAGGCAAGATATAAATCCACTGAATAAATTGGAATCTCACAAACACAAGCCCTATGAAGACATAGGTTCCCAACAGGATTCTGGCCCTTTTTTATTTTTAGAAATCCTGAGGATAAGAATCCCAGACTGATGACAGTCTTCTCAGTTCAGGATTTATTCTGTGAAAAATTTGCATGTGGTTATTTTGTGGCGAAAGGATCATTTTCGTAGCATGATACAGCATTTTCTGCCCATCAAATGGTATTTTATACTGAGAAACTGGTGCCATTGTGGACTTCTTCCATACAAAATTTAAGCAGTTTATCAGTGCACTCAAGCACTCCCTAAGCGGTTTACAAAGTGTAAGCTAATTTCATTGATAACATGATCATGGTCAAGACTATGCATTTAGCCTCAATGGAATATAAATCAGAGTAAAAATGTTTAAGATTGTTAGGGCCCTAGAAAGATATTCTCAGAGTGTACCAAGTTTAAACAAGACTATATGCAGAGTATATTGTCATTCCTGGAGTTAATTAATAATGCCATCACCATATTAGAGCAAGAAAGAGTGAACATTTCAAAGCATTCACTGAAGTTGCAGAGAAGTCATGTTCAAGAATATATTCATGAATAGAAATGCTAATAAGAAGAGAAAGTGCTTAAATGAACTAAACTACTAGAGCACATTCAATAAGAGAAACCATGAATGTGTCTCTGTCCTTATTAGTCTTTATAATATGATAAGATGACTCACCAAAGCTCCTAACAATGATGATGGAAAATGTAAGACCAACTTAAGGCAGCAAGAGTGAAATAACTGAATTCTCTTAATTGGCATATCCCAGTGGAAGCAGAAATATGCCTATTATCAAAGGCTCCAAGGAATACATTGTTCAGTTAGTGGTTCCTTTTTATTTCATGAATTGCTTGAAGGGAGAAAATTCTATAACACAGGGCTCTTGAAAGTGCAATGGTAAGGTTCAGTCAAGCTGACTTCTTTAGTAGAAGAGAAAGAACTGAGGGGAAAAAAGCTCACTAAACCCAGAAAGTTTTGAGGAAAGTTGATGTCTTCTTTAAATAAGGTCACACATATGTATCACTAACTTTTCCAGTCATCTGTAATATGTCCCATAGAAATATGGAATTTGTTTAGGCAGAAATTATTTGAGATATAAAATACAAACAATGGCACAGGCTGAAATATTGCCACAATGTGGGTTGTCCTTCCTACTAACAGGGAAATTCCAGCTCTAAAGAACATGAGTCCTGCTAGAATCATAGAATTGGAAGAGACCACAAGGGCCATCCAGTCCAACCCCCTGCCATGCAGGAACTCCCAGTCAAAGCATCCCGGACAGATGGCCATCCAGCCTCTGCTTAAAGACTTCTAAGGAAGGAGACTCCACCACACTCCGAGGGATTGTGTTCCACTGTCAAACCACCCTTACTGTCTTGAAGTTCCTCCTAATGTTGAGGTGGAATCTCTTTTCCTGCAATTTGTATCCATTGTTCCATGTCCTAGTCTCTGGAGCAGCAGAAAACAAGCTTGCTCCCTCCTCAATATGACATCCCTTCAAATATTTAAACAGAGCTATCATATCACCTCTTAACTTTCTATCCCTTCAAATATTTAAACAGAGCTATCATATCACCTCTTAACTTTCTCTTCTCCAGGCTAAACATCCCCAGTTCCCTAAGGCGTTCCTCATAGGGCATGAAACCAAAGGCCTACCAAACCCAGCATTCTGTTCACCTTGGCCATATGGAAAGTCAATCAGCAGCATAATAGTACATGTTCCTCAGCAACCTGTATTGAAAGACAGTGGAGGAGATATAAGAAAACAGTAACTGATGAGAATTTCATTGTCAAGCTTTGTTTTAAACCAAATTTACCCAAATTGAAATCTTTCTTAATATTGTGGGTGAAAAGGCCATGGTGATTCTGTGTCCTATGGCAGGACATTCAGTCTCAGTAGCCTAGCTTTCGAATATCAGTCTTCAGAGTGAATCATTTGGGAGGAAGTAAGTGGTTGAGGGTGGAGGCTAGAGATAAGAGCAATGGTTGGGTAATCTGAGCATGCCATTAAGGAAGGAAATTGACATATGGTGCAGGCAGATGCCCTCCTGCCTCAGTCAGGGCAAGCTCTTGTGCTTCCCAATTGGATAGAACTTGATAATCAGCATAGGAACATGTGAAACTGACATCCAGTTAGATCATTGATTTACTTAACCTAGCGCTAAGAGTAGCTCACACTCGTGAATCAAGGCTTTTTTTTTTTTAAATTGACAGCTGTTCTTCAATATCATTTAGGCCTTTCCTATCATTTGCTATGTGTGACCTTCAGAACTGAAGGTTCCAGAGATTATGGTTTCACTTTCTTTTCCTTAGTGAGAAATGATGTATCAATACATACTTCGGACCTTGATATCGCTATGGAATGGCAAGATGGAAACAGCCAATCCAAGATGATCAATCTGGTTCTGTAGAGCCCATACTTCAACCTGGTTTACAGATCTATAGGCTTAAGGACTTAAGGATCTACAGGCTTAAGGACAGATAGATGTTATAGTTCATGAAATGCACATGTGAAAACTGGCAAGGATGGGTGACTCTTTATATCAAGCGGCAGTGAGGTAAAAGGGGGGACATGATATTACTATGACTCTTGAATACTTGAAGGATTATCTCTCTCTCTCTCTATCTATATATCCCTGCCAGAGGTTTCCAGTCTGCCAGAGTCTTCTATGCCCAATCAGTCAGGAGAGAATCCCATGGGAAGATCTGCAAGGGACCTTCTCTGCTGTGGCTTTACAGTTGAAATTTTTTCCCCATAGAGACCTGATTGACAGTGATGTTGTTGATATTACAGCACCCAATAAAGACATTTTTAAAAAAAATTAAAGTCTTTGGGAAGTATTTAATAGGATCATAGAGTTGGAATTTGGTTTTATACAAATCTGCACATGTCTCTGGTTTTAAATTATTGTGAATTATCATAACTACTCTTAATCCTTACACTTGTGAAATTGTTTAACAGCTCTTTAACATCAATTCATGGTTAACAATATTTACTTTGGCCATTCCTCCTGAGTGCTTTAGCTTGTGCCTTCCTGCTTGGAAGTGGGTTGGACCATATGGCCCTTCCGGCCCCTTCCAGCTATAAGATTCTATTATTCTAAGTTGGTCCACATGTTTAGGCATAGCCATGATGAACATTCAGCAAAATACAACAACATACAAACCACACAAAAATCAGTCAAAATGCAGAAAATACATGATGCAGGCTTTTGGAGATTCACTGGCTTCTCCATTAGGCAAAGATGTTAAAAAGCATACAGGGGAGGAAAAGTGACAATTTGTCTGATAAAGAAACTAGTGAAGTTTCAAAATCTTGCATGGTGTATTTTCTGAGGCATTATTCTCATTTGGTTAAGCTGATTTCATTGTACACCACCAGATTTTTGTTCTTTTTTTTTTTTCATTACTCAGAGTATTCAATAGCTTTCTTTCCAGCATTATTTACCTTTTTCTACAAAAGCTTTGTAAGCTTCAGTGTGAAAGCAGCCTCCATACTGAAGATGAACATGAAATATTTTGATAGAAGGTAGGATATAAATGCTTAAATAAAAAAAGGAAGGAAGGAAGGAAGGAAGGAAGGAAGGAAGGAGACAACAGGTCAAATATTTCTACTTTTGAAAGTTCATGCAGCAAAACAACAGCAATTGTATGGTGTCAAAAAATCATTTGTGCAAATTTAAAAAGAATGATCTCACAAATATGAAGGTAAATTATTAGAAATAGTCTATCTATCTATCTATCTATCTATCTATCTCTATCTTGCTTTCTTGACAAGCAAGAGGGAAAAATGAGGTATTTTGTTTTCATGAGTGAGAATGAGATAAACAAGAATGCACATTCCTATGAGAGATTAATCTGAGACCTTCTGTGTGTAGAACAGGTATTTTTTCATCCAGCAGTTTCACCAAATACCATCTCTGTGCTTTTCAGTGAAACCCTCTAATGAGTTCAGCTCCAGTATCAAAAGAACAGGAACTAAGGGCAGATATGAAATTGCCTTATACTAGGCCAATAGTTTGTCCATCTAGCCCAGAGGTAGGGAACCAATGGGCCTCCAGATTCTGATGAACTACCATTCCCATCATGCCTCACCAGCAGCCAAGCTGAAGGAAGCTTTAGCCAGGCTCATGAGGGCTTGGTTGCAGCCTCTCCCCTTATGGAGGACTCCATAGAGGGTCCCCATCAGGGTTCCTCACCCCTGAATTAGCCCAACAGTTTGTCAATCTGACAAAAAGCATCTTTCAACAATCCTGTCATCTGCTTTCGTACCATCTTTCACTCTTTATAGCTAGAGATCCTTGTTATTGAGCCAGGGATTGAATCTAGCTCTTCAACATGCAAAGTGTGTGAACCAATCTAGTCTCTGACCATAAACTTGTCTAGCTGACCTTCCAAGGGTCTCACGGTGCCATACTCAAGTACTAGGAGATGCAGAAAGGCAGGATGATGATGATGATGATGATGATGATGATGATGATGATTTAGCATAAGATTTTGTAGATTTGATCTACTTTCTCAGATGCATGGGGTGAACAATTTATTTTGCTCAGTTAATCTCAAAGGTGCTACAAGATCCCTTTACAGACAAACACAGTTATAGGCCAAAATAGGTGGCCCTGAAGGAGCAGCGTCACACTGTCGCTTTTTTGCTGGGTTCAGGTTGCAATAACTGCATGTCACGACCTCAATTTGCCATTTTACTGGCTCAAAAAGAAACAGCAGAAACAACTCCTTTTTGAGCTGGGGAAAAGCCAGCTTTGCCACTACCGTAGCGGCTTTTTGGCATTTTTGTGGCACAGCATGTGTAAATGCTACGCTGCCGAAATGCAGTGAAGTCTGCACATGTGTGGTCACCTGTGCGGCTTCTCGGTGGTGTTGGGGCACATGCTGTCTGAATGCCATGCCCCCATGCCACCAGGAAGCTGGTGCTTACAGTCCAACTATTATGGCCCTTTGTCTCTGCATTAAATGTTAATGGAATTCATTGCCATGTTTCCAATATATAAAATGAAATTTAAACCTGTAGGTAGAAAGCTAATTTACAAGATCAATCAAGCAATCACCTTACCTGTATCCCATCTATACCCCAAGGGTGGGAGTCAATGTGGCTTACAGAAGAAAAAGAGATGCAAGCGTACTTCATATGGCTAAAATGCAAAGTTTAAAGTTAGAATAATATTAAACCATCTATAGAATTAAAGCCTTATAAAACATTAATTTAAAAGCATTAATATGAAACAGCACAGCACAAAAAGAGAAAACCCATTGTATAAGACATACAGTCCCCAGACACCAGCTGGAATAGAAATGTCTTGAACAAAAGGAAAGTAAGGAGGAAACCAACCTAACCTCTCTAGGAAAGGAGTTTCAGAATCTATTAGCAGCCATGAAGAAAACCTCTCCCATATTAGAGAATCCATATCACAGAATCCTAGAGTTGGAGGAGCAGACCAAAAGGGCCATCCGATACAACCCCCTGGAATACAGGAATAAACAAAGTACACCCTACAGATAGCTATCCAGCCTGTGTTTAAAAACCTCCAAAGAAAAAGACTGCACCATTCTCCGAGGCAGCATGTTCCACTGTCAAACAGCTCTTACTGTCAGGAGGTTCTTCCTAAAGTTGAAGTGGAATCTCTTTTCCTGTAGCTTGAATCCATTGTTCCATGTCCTAGTCTCCAGAGCAGCAGAAAACATGCTTGCCCCATCCTCAATATGACATTCCTTGAAATATTTAACATGACTGTCATGCCACCTCTTAACCTTTTCTTCTCCAGGCAAAACATACCCAACTCCCTAAGTTGCCCTTCATAGGTCATGGTATCCAGATTCTTCACCATTTTGGTTGCCATCTGAACTTGTCTGTGAAGATGGTGGCAATGAGAAAAGATGCCTTTTGCAGACTGATTTAAAGAAGTGTGGGTTCCTGATATTCAGCTTCTCTTTTTCTGCAAAGTTTTTCCATTTATTCTTTACCTATGTGTCTGCTTATTTATTCTTTTTTTTGGGGGGGGGGGGATTTGTAGTGCTTTCTTGGATCTACATTAGGGCTTTTCCAAGGTTTTCTTTTATACTGAGGTGTGGATTGCTGAGGTGGTCCTAAGATTTCAATTGCAAATTTTGTCCTTTTGAATTTTTTGTTTACATTTCTTACAGTAAATAAGTACAGTGTAAAAATGTCATTTCACTGTAACTTGGTAGCACTATAGCACTATATCCCCCCCCCCCTCAAAAAAATAGAGAGGATGAATGGCTTGCAATTTAAAAGGGACTGGATGGCCCTTGTGGTCTCTTTCAACTCTAAATTTCTATGATTCTAAGAAAAAGAAACCTACTCAAGGATGGGGGAAAATGTTGTAAATGATGGCAGGAATTACCATAAAATAAATTGAAATGTGGGATAAAAACCATGTATTGAGATTTTATATATAAGCATTCTGGTATCTTACATTGGCTTTTAGTTACCCATATGTAAAAAAATAACATCTCTTGACCCAACACCCTCAAGTCCACTTTAACAGCTAGCAGCTGCATCAAGAGAAAGACATGTGTTCATTTGGTGACTGGGACAAAAGGAGGATCATGTTTTCAGCTTCCTCCCACCATGAGATAATTTTGAGAGAGGTCCTGCTTCTGATTATCACAGTCTTGATTACTTGTGAGATGGATCTAGGAATGTGATCCTTTTTGTGTCTCAGTCACCAGCTGAAGACACCTCCTTTGCTCACTGTGGCTGCTGACAGTTAAGATGGGTTGGGGAGCATTTAGAAAAATGCAAATAGTGCCACAATTGTGACTAAGTAGTGCCACTGAATATGGAGCACTTATGGATGTGTAACTCTAGGTTGCAAACCATAACTACAATATGGAATGCCAACAATGTATTTTAAAATAGTCCTATAGCAACAATAGTCCTATGCAGCCTCTTTCGAGAACTCACGCCGAACAAGTCTCGAGGAGAAATGACAATGCAGAAAGAACCACAACATGGAAACATCACCCAGGAGACTTTCTGCTGTGCTTTCTGTAACCGGACTTGTTTATCTCGTATCGGCCTTTTTAGTCATCAACACGCTTGTAGAAAGTGTGTGATGATTCCTTCCTGAATCTTCGTTAGCAAAGAAAAGCCAGAGAGAGAGAGAGAGAGAGAGAGAGAGAGCAACAAATACTGGAACCCCCAGCAATCTTCCAATACATTTGCCAGTCCGAAAGAACCCTAAGTTCTGTATGATATTATTTAACTTTTTCTTCACTGCCTTGGAAAAATGGACTAGGTGAGGATTATGCCAACACTCTCGCCTTCCTGCCCTATTATACAGACACAACCTTGATTTTGTTAATATATGTGATTTGAAGTACCTACGTTCATCATTGCCAAATGCAGCTTAGTAAAGATAAAAAGAGAATAATGAGTGTGGGAAGAAAGAATAAAATGAGCAGCAGCTAAATGGAAAAGTGCTGCAGCATAATGACCAGGAAATAGATTTAAGAAATATTGCCAAAAATGTCCTTAAAGCCTTCCACCAAAATTACAGCAACTTTGAATGGCATAAATAGGATACAAGCTTGCATTTCTAGAGTAATAGCAATATAAATGTGATAGCAGCCACTAAGCAACACAATGGGCATATCCGTCATGTTGAAACTCATGCAATGCCAAATTGGCAATCACATATTGGCTTGGGTGTGATTACCCTCTATTGCTTGTGGCATAGATCAACTCAGTTTACCACACATTTTAAAGAATAATTATGCTGGGATGTGAGGGGGACAGGTTTTCTGTGACTCTTCTGTGAACCATTTATTTATACGTTTCATAGTGCTTTACAAATGTTACCCAATGCAGTCATCCAACAATCACGTAAGGTAAAATATTTTACAGATGAGGGACTAAGAACGAGAATGATTGTTGCTGTCATGTGCCTTCAGGTCATTTCCAACTTATGGTGACCCAGGACAAACAAATCACAGGGTTTTCTTGGCAAAAGGTTTTTTTTGTTTTGTTTTGTTTTAGAGGAAGTTTGCCTTTGCCTTCCTCTGAATCTGAGAGAGTGTGATTTTGCTATGGTCACACAGTGGGTTTCCATGGCCAAGTGGGGATTCAGACTTAGTCTCCGGAGGCATAGCTCAACACTCAAACCACTACATCACACTGGCTAATATGCCCGAAATCACAATTCAGTATACATGTGGCAGTGAGGAGAATGAAACCCAGGTTCCCCCAAAGTAGAAAGTTACTTTTAAAAGTATTTAAATCCTGTTATTTGTTGTAGTGTTGTGCAAGTAATTGTCATAATTTGTTAAATGCTTGCAAAAGAAACTCATTGAGTTACTTGTGTTGCTTATTTCTTGTTTGTTACTCTGGATGGATTTTAAAGTAAAATCTTAGTGATGGATAAGAAAATGGAATAAAATCTGAATTTATGTCAAAGTAAGAAAGCCAGAATGGTAAAGTGGTTTGAGCTTTGGACTATAACTCTAGAAAGCAGGGTTTGAATCCTGGCTCAGCTATGTAAACCCACTGGATGACCATGTAAACCTACTGGCAAGTCACACTCTCTCAGCCTCAGAGGATGGCAATGGCAAATCCCCTCTGAAGAATCCTGCCATGAAAACTAAATGCTAAGTTTGCCTTGGAATTACCATATGTTGACAATGACTTGAAGGCACACAACAACAATGTCTAAAATAAATTAAACCATTCTTAAAAATGTGAGAATTAACTACAAAATGGTCTTTGTTACAGCAATAAAATAATTGTGTTTTCACATGTTGTTGTTTTTTTCAAAATGGCTATGTTGTGTTGTTATTTGCCATCAAGTCAACTTTGTCTTATGATGGCCTTCTGAATGAGAGACCTCCAGGATCCCTGGTCAACAATTGCACTGCTCAGTTTTGCAGACTGAGGGCTGTGGATTCCTTAGTTGAATCAATTCCCTAGTAGTGGAGTTTTCCACTACCAAGTATTATCATTTCTTTCAATGAGTCATGGTATGTCCAAAGTATGATATCTTCAGTTTAGTATCTGAGAGTCATTTTTTTACTGGACATGTAAGTTGCAAATATGTGCCAACTCATACAGGAATACTGTGAATATGAAATGAAATTTAGGTTTGAATTTTCCTAGTCTACGAAGTGGTATTGCGCTGGTCTTTTCTGTCTCAGCACCAGAATTTCCATTTGGCATTACCAATGCTGCTAAAGTTTGGAATGTTAGAAGAGTGAGAAACTCTTCTCTAACTTCTACCCCAAAGCTAAAGTATATTGAGGATTTTTAAAGAATGATTTGAACTAATGTGATTCAGATTCAGTTTCAGCATAGTTCAGAGATGCATTTGGACTATTGTAACAATTGCCCCTTTCTCTTTTTCTCAAAGTTTAAGTTCCCTGGACAGTATCTTTTTATTTTATTTTATTTTATTTTATTTTTATTCTTCCTTTTATGGAAATGAGGGGTGTAATCCACATTCCTTCACTGAACATAAAAACCATACCAGAAGGATGTTCTGTGAGCAAAGGTAAAAATGGGAGTTCACCCATTTTTAGTCAAGGTTGTCACAAAATAACCAATGTGAATAGAAGTGAGTCAGGATCTCTTTAACAAGAGGGAAATGTAAATTTCAAAATCCCATTGCCTCACTACCATTCAGGTTTTGTGCTAATGGGGAATTCTAGACCCAGATAAAGAACATCAGATTGACTTATTGTGTCGTATCATCTTCCATTGTAAAAACCCATTTAGGAACAAGGACAGTAAGAGAAGCCAAAGTGAAGCAATAATTGAACAGAAACATTAATGCAATTTAAACTCAATTTCTTCAGTGACAAACGATCTTGTAAAATTGGTACAAAAATGAAGCCTTTCTTCTTTTACAAAAAAAAGATCTCCCTTTCAAATTGGATTATTTTTTTAAAGAAAAAAAAAACTAAGTCATTTTCCCTCCCTCTTATTCAACTTTACTAAAATTATGTGACTGGCAGGGAATAAATTATTTCCTTTTGAACTCCTTAAACATTCTAATTAATAAAACATCACAAAATGCTTCTCTTGGGGCATTACTTGTCTGACTTATTAAGATAACTTATTTAATAAAATTGCCCACTGTTCTTTAGTAAATGCATATTCTATACAGAAGTGCTAGACATATATTTTGTACATTATTAGCAAAGGAAGTCATTGAGCTACATACTTCATGCATTTTATTCTAAAAATGGCTCAAATGTATATTCAAGTAGCTACCAAAAGCTGCAACTCATGTATCTGTGAGTCATTTGTTTTCTCTTCTTTTTCACTAAAAACGCTGGAGATCAAAATATGGTATTTACTATTTGCTTTATTTATTTATTCACTGGTATTCAAACTACCTGTTCAAAATATTGCCTCCAACTGACATACAATAAGAATATTAATAACAATAATGAACCAAAAAGCAGTAGTAAAATACCACAAAAATTTAAAACATCAGAGAAGTCTTAATCAAATGCCTGCCCCAATAAACAGCATTTTTATATCTTACTTTTCCTCTGTATAATGAAACCAAAGGCAGTATATTTAATATTCTGCAGCAATGTCCTATCCAAGCTTTATCTAAACTGAATTCACACTAGGTTTGAGAAGTTTTCCATGTCATGCATTTTCAGACCAGAGATGATCCAATACATAGGATGTCTGCCAGCACCTGACCTCAGTACTTCGGTAGGTCCCACTCTTCAAGCTCCTTGATTTAATTTTATTTTTAACTTGGTGCTCTAATCATCAGGAGACAGCTGGAGGCCTGATATTTAATTTTAATTTTAGTTCTCACAGTGCTCCAGACCAAAACAACACATGGGTAGGGTGGGAAGTTTATCTGAAAAATTTTGGGGATGGGTGTCAATAACATATTTCTCAGTGGCAGGTAACCTGAATGAGAAGAATCCCAGGCTAATAAGAATCTATGCAGTTCAGGATTTATTTTATGTACAATTTCATTATTGTTTTGTGCAGAAAACAACATTTTTCTTCACAAAAAGGTAATACTTCTAAAATACTGTTCCATGTGTAGAAGATATTCTTTTCTACACAAAATACACTAATTTGAATATTGTGTAGAATACGTAGCAAACTGCATGTAATCTTTGAAAACTGCAGTTTTATTTGCATTAAGAAGGGGTGGAATGCTAAAATAACTCATTTCTTCCTTCAAGAAGAAAATTTGTGAAGAATTACATCCCTACACATGGAACATAAGGGCTTTCTAGATTGGCAGGAAAGTGTGACATGAAGTTGCCTTTTCCTTAATGCTTAGCAGCAGCACCACAGCCTTTAGATGGAGTTGTGCTGTTCGCAGTTTTTAAAAAAGAAGCTGGGAAAACCAGCACCTTTTTAAAGGCGCTTCTTCTCCCCTAAAAACACAAAAAAATCGTTTTCATGGCACACTTTCCCTTTTTCTCATCTAAAGGCTAGAGTTTCATGCAGCCATGAACACACTTCTTTTTGCCAATCTAGAAAGCCCCATAGTTAACAAGTGATCATTAAAACCTCTGCCTGATTTTGCTTGTAATGCTGCTGTTCAATGATTCAAAATAAATTCAGTTTACTCTGTGGGAGGAAGAGGTCCATCTGATACCTGTTTTTTCAGGAATGTTGGGTCACATAAATATTGACTCCACCCCCCCCCCCATGACCTGAAAAAAAGAATAAGAGAGGTGCAACAAGGCAAAAAGTACTATGGCATGTAAAGAAAATATTCCTTCTTGCATACTGAGGCCCTGTTCAGACTGGCCTGAAAGGCTGGCCTGGAAGTAAAGTCAAGGTGTCCTATCCAGATGACAAATGCCCCGAGTCCACCCCCCAGGGCACCTTGATGCCTCACGCCACTCCACATGGCATGTAGCATCATAGTGCTCCTCTGACACTGCATCCATATGATGTAGTGCCGAAGGAGCACCATATAGTCATGGACCAACTCCTGCTCCTCTCTGTGGGGCTTTGCTAGTGCTGAGGTGTCCTTCCAGGGAAACCTCAGGACTGGTAAAGCCCCACGGAGAGAAGCAAGGGGTTGCAGGTTGAATCCTCCTCATCTCCATGGGGCTTTGCTAGTCCTGAGGTTCCATTCAAGGACACTTCAAGACTTCAAAGCCCCGTGGAGAGGAGCAGGGGCTGTGGACCCATTTCTCCTCCCCCCACAGGCCCCTATGGAGCAATGGCATGTGCCCGTTCCCCCCCCCCAAGGTTTCCCCAGCTTCTAGCTGTCTTACAAAGACAGCTGGAGGCTAGGAAAGGGCAGGGGGAGAAATCCCACCCCTGAAGTCCTGCCTCCAGAGGGTGGAAGCCCCACCTCTGGCACCCAACCCCTCTCTGAGAGGCAGAAGCCCTGTCCCCATCACACAGACCTCAAAAGGTTCACCATCACTGGTCTAAGATATGCAGAAGACACCATAGTACTAGCAGAAAACCTCACGGACCTGGAATGCCTACTAAGGAAGATCAAGGAAGAAAGTGCAAATGCAGGCCTACTGCTGAACATAAAGAAAACAAAAATAAAGACCACAGAGAATCTACACAAATTTAACCTAGACAATGAGGAAATAGAAATAGCAAAGTTAATTCTCATACCTGGGATCAAACAATAATAGGAACAGGGACTGCAGACAAGAAATCAGAAGATTAAGAATTGAGAGATTAGCTATGAAACAACTAGAAAAGATTCTAAAATGCCAAGATGTACAACTGAGCACGAAGGTTAGAATTATACAAGCCATTGTATTCCCTATTACCATGTATGGATGTGGGAGCTGGATAGTTAAGGGAAAAAGATAGGAAGAAAATCAATGCATTTGAGATATGGTGCTGGAGAAGAGTGTTCCCATGGGCAACAAAAAGCACAAACAAATGGGTCCTAGCGCAGATCAATCCAGAAATCTCCTTGGAAGCTAAGATAACAAAACTGAGGCTGTCATATTTTGAACATATCATGAGAAGGAAGGAATCTTTGGAAGAAAACAATAATGCTAGAAAAGGTGGAGGGAAGTAGAAAGAGAGGAAGGCTGCATGCTATAGATTGATGGACTCTATTAAATAGGACATGGGCTTGCAGGAATTAAGCAGAGCAGTAGAGTATAGGGGTCTTGGAGATGTCTCATCCAAAGGGCCACCATGGGTTGAGATCAACTGGAAGTCATTTAACAACAACAACAATTGATTTAGTTGTCAGTTTTGCAAGCTTTTAATTGTACTGTGTTCTTTTACACTGTGGGCCACTTTAGGTCCCAATCTTGGGAGAAAAACGGGATAAAATAATAATAATAATAATAATAATAATAATATCACTTTCTCAACTGCTTTTAAAATGTCCTGATTTCTCTCTCCTCTCTCCACTTTCTCCTTTCGTACTTTCTTACTTCAAAGTCTGCAAATTGAGTTCAAGTCAAAAAAGCAGACTGCACCCAATAAATTCAGCAAGGGAGAGAGGAGAGGCCCTGCATAGAGGAATCAGGGAAATGCAGACTGCTGCATCATCTCATAGCTTATGTATTCTTCCTCACTTATAATTTTTTTGTTATCATAGCCACCTTCTGATTTTACTTGGCCACATGCATTCCAATTTTCATCTGTGAAATGTTGGAGAGTATGGAGCAGCCCTCCTAGAACTGCATTTTAGAAAATTGTCAGATAGAGAAGAAGAAGAAAAACTGTCATATTTGGCAATCCACTGTGGAGATGTCTCATAAAATCCACACATGTAAAAGGAGTGTATGGAAAAGAATGCTATAGGGATGTAAATATTGTTGTTCTAGTCATTTGGGGGTTTTATGTTGTTTGCAATTCATGGCATCTGTAAGGTGAACCTACCACAGGGTTTTCTTGTTAAGAAACCCCAATGGGTTTCAATGGCTAAGCATGGATTTGAGCCTTAATTTCTGGGTGTTCTAGACTAAAACGACTACACCACATTGGCTCTCTCATGTAAACAACAGTCACCACCTCCGCTTCCTTGACAAGAAATTATGTTTTGACAGACTGAGACAAGTGACTGAGAAAATGATGAATCTCTATGAGAATTTTTTCCCCACTTTGAGACATTGACATGTAGGGGAAAAACATTTTGGAAAATTGATCAGTGTTGAATGTTGCCTTTTGTGTGTTTGCAATGGTATTTTTGGCAGGAAAAAAATATTTTAAAAAGTCAAATAAAGACAATTTTAAAGGCATACAGACATTCTCAAATTTCATTTTAATTATACACAAAAACACAACACAAAGACAGTTTAGGAGAATATGTGGAAATAATGTATATGGCTTGACAAATATGCAGAAGATGCATATGTTTTCTAAAGAAGTGCCCCAAAAGGACTGAATTCAGCTTCTTGGAGGAATCAAAGACACAGGGATAAGTTGTATATAGTCTTGATAGATTTGTACAATCCTACTTATAATGTCCACCTGCTGCAGTATTACAGACCTCATCTCAAAATGTTAACATACAAACAAGAATCCAAAAGACAATGGACAGTTAGGAGCAACACCTATTACAGAGAGCAAAACTGTGAAACAACAGGAGCACTTTGCTGTGATTTTTGTTTTAATAGCTTCAGAACAATTGTGCCATTTACTTTAGCTTTTAATGCAGCTTTAAATTGCTATTTTATTACCCTTGTTGACATTCTGGAGGCATGAAATTACTGAATCGCTCTGGGGGAGTGGGGGAGGAAACTTGTTAAATAATACAAGTCTAGGCCACAAATGTGAATCATGTTCTTACCTTAAATAACAAAGGACATGTTTATTTAAGATTCTTTTTTTTTTTTTTAGTCTTAATGCTTCACTCTTTTAGAAAAGAAATGCTATTAAGTGACTGCAAGAACTATCATGTTGCAAGTCAATTTGTAGGTGACCTTGAACAAAATATTTTTGCTGTTGAATGTAAAACCCGTATTCACTTACCTGGAGGTATATCTCTTTGAACTCAATCAAATTTACATATGAATAGATACATATATGATATTACTGTTAATATATATCACAATGCTCACTTAAAATAGAAAGATTTGACTCAGATAGCATTGCCCCCTCCCCACCCCTTGCCGCAATTTGTGTTTTTATTCAGTGCTATTGCTGAATTTTGCCCACTCAATCATCTTTGAAATGCCTTTAAATATGAAAGCATCTTTAATGGTTGCACAGAGGATGGGAATTCAGCATGTACAGGTTGTCAGGAAAGCTTTATCCACTGAATCGTGTTCGAGGTAACAATGTTAACATTCCTACGTTCAGTAGTTGCTCATTTGCATATCTCTCCAGGTATTTAACATAGCATATATTCATGTTATTTTCTGTTTGTTGCTCTTAGCCACACCTTGTGCCTTCCTTCATCATCCCAATATTTGTTTGTCCCTTGCTTTGTAGTCTGCAATTAACTCTCTCTCCTCCATGTTGAAAGAGCATATTGTAGAGATACTCACCATGAGATGCTATTAAACCTTTAGTATTTATAAAAGTACTTCATATGTTTTTTGCAGATAAAATTGAGGCAGTGTCTACTGTCAGGACTTCCAGATCTGCATGGAGGATGAGTTGTCTGCAGAACTGGCACCCACATTAGCTGGATTACCGACCAGTGGCTTAACTGGCCTAAAGCACATCCTTCTGACCTCTTCTGCCCCCCACTCCCATTGATGCTCCTGTCCCTGTCCCTACGATGGCACACAGTTTGCACAGCAAGCAGATTCTCTGATTTGGTTCAAATGGGGTCATTTTTTCCTCTGGAGAATCACCCTGCTATATAAATAAAGCTTAATAAGGATTAGACCCATGTTCCACCAGTTTTGGTCCTATGTGTCATGGGGTGGGAAGTTTTGACTTCCTCCATGCAGACATGACCCGAAGCTGCTTTACTGTCTGCCTAACCCAATATGAGGGGATGGTGTGGAACTACAGTGGACCCTTGGTATCCAATGGGATTTTGTTCCAGGACTCACCCCCCTCCCCCCATGCACACTAAAAGCTATGGATGCTCAAGTCACACTAAATACAGTGGCATAGTAAAATCGTGTCCCTTCTATAAATTGGGGGGGGGGGGGAAGGTTTGCATTTGGAATTTATATTTTTTGGAATATTTTCAATCTGTGGGTGCTTGAATCTGTGGATAACAAAACCTGTGAATAAGGAGAGCCGACTGTAGTTGTTAACTGTTTGTGAATACTGACTATTACATTTGTGAGATACAATACTATCTCTTATATTCCCCCCAAAAAATCTCCTTCTACCTAGAAGAACCCTGCAGTTCAGAAGCACTCTATCCATTATGCAAAGTGTGGGAACTTTCTAACATAGGGATGCACCAGTAAGAGAAATTTCCATTGCTCACTTCTGCCAGTAAGGGCTTTGGCACTGCCACCTCATCCCTCTCCCATTCCCATATCTCATCTCCCCAAACTCTATGTGCCTTATCTTGCCTTGTGGTAGCAGTAATGCCTGCTTAGCCATCTCACCTATACCCCCAATGTATAAAGCAGTAGTGGGCAGGCAAAGAGTTTGAAACTATTTTACATATATGGTGGGCAGACAGGCAGATATATAGTGGCCAAAACACATTCTTGAGCTGAGCTGATTTTCTGACCCCATGAGAATCCCAAATTATTGAAGAGTTACAGTAGTGAAGATTAGGGTCCATGTGTTGGGGTCAAGGTTAGGATTAGTGGTAGAGTTTAATGTACACTTTCTAAACTTTGCAAGAATCCTAGTTTGCCTACTGCCTACTGACAAACAGAGTATGCCAGTTCTGCTTTTCACAATCTTACGGGCTGTGCAGACTGCCCCTGAAGGAATGGCCTGCAGCCGCCTACATCTTCCCCAGATCAGGGCTGCAGCAACCACATGCTGCGTTCCCGATCTAGCCTTTCCAGGGCAAAATAGCCACGGCGCCACAGCTTTAAGGTGCTCCTTTGATGCTGCATTTTGTAAATACAGTGCCAGAGGAACACCATGATGCCACATGCCATGTGGAATGGCACACGGCATCATACTGCCATGGGGTCATCGTATGGATGCCACACCCTGATTCTGCCTGCAGGCCAGCCTTAATCGTTGGTCTGTACAGCCCCATAGTTTTCTTTCTTTTCTTTTTTTTTTTTTTTTAAAAATCATTTTGCTCCCAAATGTTAAAACTGACCGTGTTTTAAAAGCATTTCTTTGGGATGAAGTGGATGAGCATCTTGGAGTAGCCTATGACTGCTCCAGCTGCATTCAGCCCCCATTCAGCTCAGGACCTCAGTGACCAGAAGGTCCACTCCTGAAGCAGGGTGCTGCTGTGATCCCAAATGGGCTGCCAACAGGAGCATATTTAATTTTGCCCCTTTTGCCAGTGGCCTCTGGCCACTTTAGCCAGTCTCAGAGTGGCTTCTGGACACTTTGGAGGCATGGTGTTTACACGATGAACATCCCTGAAGTTGTTGAAAGTTGCTCTGTTTGGTCCATCTGTTTTTATCCTTTCTTTTTAAAAAAGATCTCTGTGTGGAAATGAAGGTCTTATCCAAATGTGCAATAGTAATTTGTGTTCTGAACATTTGTTTCAATTTTTTAAATGGGGATTTAGTGTTTAAAATATTCAAAGTAGCAAAATGAGTTGTACTGGTCAAACAAACATCTTCTTTCATGGCCTACAACCAGGATAAAATTGAAATAATGTAGCTGGGAGTGAATATCCCCACTGATTTAAATCTAAGATTGGCTTTTATGTTCTCTTTCAATCATTTCCATGGTAATGTTTCCCCATCAATCATCCATAGTAAAGGCTTTCACAATGGGCATGCCCCATATCGTCTCACTAATATTACATTGCATAATGAAAAATGATGAAAACTAATGTACTGCTAGCTTAATCTGTTTCACTTAATTCACATTTTAAAAATAAAAGCTTGGTCCAAAACACTGCAGAAGTAATCCAATTTGAGACTGCTCTAACTGCCCTGTCTCAGTGCTACGGAATCCTGGGAACTACAGTTTATTGTGGCTCCAGAACTCTCTGACAGGGAAGGCTAAATGTCTCACAAAACTACAATTCCCAGAATTCCCTAGCACTGAATCAGGACCATTAAAGGAGTATCAAACTGGATTATTTCTGCAGTGTGTTTTGGGCTCTTATTGCCACAAAAGAACAATGTGTGTGTGTGTGTGTGTGTATGCTCCTGTCCACTACACCCTCTTCTGGAGCACTCACAAGAAATTGTGGTGATGTTTGTGATAAAGAGTGTGTAGGAGACCTAGGTTCTTGTGCTCAGGCTTGGGTTTAGGGCTTGAAAAGGACCTATTGGTGGTGGCCCCATTTCTTTATTAGGGATGCAGCATGCGAAGTGGGGTGGTGGCATCAGAGAACTTATTTTATGTCATGCCTAAGTAAAGCACAAGGTTTGCTTCTCTCTGCTGGTGTTTATGTACTGTTCTCAAGTCAGAGATTGCTCTTGAGAGCACTTTCCATTTGTCTCAGGTTTCTACAACATCCTCAGGTTAATCGATAGAAACGACCAGTTTCCTAATAAAACTGCAGCTACAATATAATGAATTTTGAATGAGGAATGATTTCTTTAAGTGTTGCTGAGGGTTACACATTTACACAGTGCTGAGGGATGTGTGGGAAACTTTCATCTGAAACTTTCAGCTCTTGACTTTGATGTATTAGGCACAGTCTCAAGTCTCCTTTATTGAGCCCTGATACTTGGCAACATGTACAAGATTTAGGATGAAAACAGTATGAAGGACATGAGGAAAGAACATTCTTTAGAGCTATATAACCCATTGATTTGGATTTCTAAATATAGTTACTTTTTATATCTCTCTTCCACTTTTACATCTTATTTCTCATTTTAAAACAATATTCCTCCCAAATGGAGGAATATGTAGAAAACAAACATGATCATCAACACTAAGCAATACTTTTTTTGACAAATTTGGTATTGATATATATATATATATATATATATAGTAATTATATTGAAGGTATCTAGGACTGCAAGCTGCTACTTCCAGCTAGGCCTTCACCCTGATATGAAACACAGCATTTCTTCTAATTGTCTTTGCTATGAAATGAAACTGCTCTTTAACAGTCCTATTAGTGTGCAGCACTACAGTGTAGTATAGGATTGGGATATTAAAGTTTGGAAAAGTTAGTTTCATAGACTAGAGCTCTCAGGGTATGTTAGGTAGAAGTTGTGCTTTTTAAGCACAAATTTCACAGAAAATTAAATGGCGTCAAGAGGGGTTATATTTGAGGAATAATAATCTGGAATAAATGTGATTTAAAAACATAATTTTCTAATCAGAGATGGGCAATTTGTGGTCCACCAGATATTTTTGGACTGCAACACTCATTAACCCCAGTGAACGAAGTCAGTGTAGAGAGAACATCTGAGTTGCGTTCCAATAACGTCTGAAGGGACACACATTTCCCACTGCTTTGGAAACTCAAAGTTATCTCCAAGATCTTATCTCCAAAATCCTCTCCATATCTCCCAACTATCAGCTGACTAACTTATCGTCCTACTCCTGTTACCCCATTTGTTAGAATACCCTTTTTCCTGTTCACAAATGGCACATGACACAAACCCTGATTCTCAGCCTTTTGGCTAAGATGAAGTATGTAGTTTCTGGTGTGGGCAGTTCAGATGACATTTAGCAAGTTCCACACCAGAACTGGGGCATAACAAGCTTGTTTGTTGTTAACTGCCCTTGAGTCAGACCCAAGTCATGGCAACCCTGTGAATGAGACATTTCCAAGCCCCACATCTTCCATTTCTCTGCTCATCCCTGATTGAGTCTATCCATCTAGCATGTGGTCTACCTCTTTTTTTTTTACTGTCTTCCACTTTTCTGAGCAATAATCTCTTTTTTGAGTGAGTCATGCCTTCTCAAAACATGTCAAAAATATGATAGCTTCAGTTTCATCATCTAGCCTTTCAGGGGAATTTCCAGTTCGATCTGTTCAAGACCCTTTTGTTTGTCTCTTTGGCTGTCCACAGTATCCTCAGCACTCTTCTCTAGCACCACATCTCAAATGAATTGAATCTTTTCCTATCTGTTTCTCCCCCCCCCCCCCCCCCTTCTTCACTGTCTAGCTCTCACATCCATACATGGCGATTGGGAATAATATGGCTCTGATGATTCTGACTTCAGTGCTCCATTGTTAACACACATAAAAATTAATCATCTGTTACTCCAGTTCTTCCAGGAAATTCCTGAATTTTTCCATTTCCTTACTGCAATGTCTATTTGCATTGATATCTCTCTGGTTTGCCTGGTGTGTCTGCCACCATTGTGGGTTGCTTGTTCTGAGGTCAGAACAAGGTGCCCAACATATAACTATCACGAGGTGCCTCATTCTGACCCCAGAAATAAGCAAGTGTACCAGGTGGCCCAGAAGGACACCTGTGGCAATAGCCACTGTGGCAGAGACATGGAGCATGAGGTAATAGGGCTACCCCTGAATACCCTGGGCTGCTCATGAAATAACCTGGCCAATGCAGAGAAGGCCTGTGTCTGGAAATATCATAAAAGCCTATCTATATAAGATAGTAAGAGTGGCTTACTTTTAATCCTCACATAAAGAGGGCGCAATATCCTGAGATTTTCTATATAATGCCTCCATTAATTTCCTAGTTCTTTCCACAGATGTATGAATCAAAGGTTTGTCTGCTGGACTATGAAAGGTTGCCTGTTGAACCAGGCAAAGACCATTTTACTATATAGCAAACAAATAAAGCATTCTACAATGGAGAGAACAAAATGGTTATGCTATAGGTAGCTGTTGAACTCAGCGGTTCAAACAAAAAGGATAGCACCTTGCGGCCTTGGTAGCATATGGAAATGGGAAGTGTTTGATTAATCTCCCCTCCTTTACAACTTTATTGAATCATTTCTAAACTATAATCAGCCAGAGTTAAATGGGAACCTGTAGTGACTGACCTCTTTATTACCTGATTCATCATGCTGCAGGTACTTTCACAAGGAAGAGGACTTCATCAGTCAAGCGGTAATGTTGACTAGTTGCTAGTTGGCAACAAAGCACTAAAGGCTTTTAAGTATTAAAGAAAAGGAAAAAAATATGTGCTCATGATTAGGTCAAAGTGTTAGGCAAGGTATTGTTCTCTCTTGTTGCTGTAACAATTCAAGTTTTGTATTTATGCATGAAGGTGCCCCCCCCCCCATTTTCTCCTTATAGTAACAGTAAAATGTTGAAAATAGAGTAGTGGAGCACATTGGAAGTACATTTTCCAGTTCACAAGGGTGCATCTGTAGAAATAATGCACCATTTTAACTGACATGGCATCCTAAAGAATCCTGGGATTGGTAGTGAGCCACCAGCATGCTTTCACAAAAAAGACCAAATGCCTTGTAAAACTATAAACCCCAGGATTCTATTGGATGGAGCTACAACACTTAAAATAGTGTCAAACTCTACTATTTCTACAGTGTACACCCTCACATTGCTAATTTACATATCACAGCTGATGGAGAAGTAAAGATAGAATCATGCTTCAGGCGCCAGGCCTGATTTTCCTTCCCAAAAGCCAACAGTTTTCCTGGTCTCTAAGCCTAGCAGTTAAAAATGTTGTCCTCATGATCCAGTTCTCAGGAGTTCAAATTCCACCTTGTATTTTGAAAACCAGCATTGCATGGTTTTAGTGTTGGCCTACAACTTTAAAGTCCATGTTTGATTCCCAGATAAGCCATGAAACCCACTTGGTGACCTTGGGCAAGTCACATGCTCTCAACCTCAGGGAGTGGCTATGGCAAACCTCCTCTGAACAAATTTTGCCAAGAAAATCCCATGATAGGTTCACCTTAGGGTCATCATAAGCTGGGAATGACTTGAAGGCACACAACAACAGTATGGAAAGGGGAGGCTGGCCAGTCAGAGGTTGCTTCACTCAGGTCCCTTCTGAACCTGTATAAGCTGCTTTCCTCATCACACCAACAGTCAGTTGGTTTTGATCATCATCTCATTATTCATCTCCCTTAACATTTCAGGTTTTGTATGAATGTTTGCTGCTGGTATCACATTCCTATATTGATTGTCACAAGATTGGGTGGTTTTGGAATAGGGTCTGGAATCTACTTGAGAATAGAGCAGCAGTTTCTATACCGTAAGTCTATCACAGTTTCTTGTTTCCCTATGGTTCCCCCCCCCCCACCCTTTATTGTTTTGGTTTTGCAGCAATAAGTATGCTGCAAGAGGTTTGGCCATCATTTTCCATCTTCCACGACACCCAGACATAACATCATTCCAAGGTACTGTGGGGAGAAAAGGCAGCCACTAGAAGAATTTGTGGAGAATATTTTGGAGAAAATAGCAGCAATGTGCCCTTCCTTTTCTAGGACAATGGGAAAACAATCTGAGAAGTTTTGACTCAGCTATAATTCCAACAGGAACTTTCCCAGCATATAAGGGGACCTTCTTCAGGTGTCTCATTTATTGGATGTGTGCTAAACAGCTACAGATAAAAAAGCCTTCTTTGTGGAGCCAGCTATGGGACATCTTTCCTAAACAGACTGAAATCTACATTGCAGTTTTCTTGTCACTAGGCAAAAATGTGTGTGTGTCTGTGGAGTGAAGAATGAGATAAGGGAAATTTATTCTAACATACTTGCTTTTAGCCAGAAGATGGATGCAGAATCATAGAATCATAGAGTTGGAAGAGACCACAAGGGCCATCCAGTCCAACCCCCTGCCATGCAGGAACTCCCAGTCAAAGCATCCCTGACAGATGGCCATCCAGCCTCTGCTTAAAGACCTCCAAGGACGGAGACTCCACTCTGAGGGAGTGTGTTTCACCGTTGAACAGCCCTTACTGCCAGGAAGTTCCTCCTAATGTTGAGGTGGAATCTCTTTTCCTGGAGCTTGCATCCATTGTTCCGGGTCCTGTTCTCTAGAGCAGCAGAAAACAAGCTTGCTCCCTCCTCTATATGACATCCCTTGAAATATTTGAACATTGCTATCATATCACCTCTTAACCTTCTCTTCTCCAGGCTAAACATCCCCAGCTCTCTAAGTCGTTCCTCATAGGGCATGGTTTCCAGACCCTTCACCATCTTAGTTGCCCTCCTTCGGACCCGCTCCAGTTTCTCCACATCCTTTTTGAATTGTGGTGCCCAGAACTGGACACAGAATTCCAGGTGGGGCCTGACTAAAGCAGAATAGAGCGGCACTATTGCTTCCTTTGATCTAGACACTATACTTCTATTGATGCAGCCTAAAATTGCATTGGCCTTTTTAGCTGCCGCATTGCACAGTTGACTCATGTTCAACTTATGGTCTACTTGGACTCCTAGATCCCTTTCACACATAGTTTCATTCAGCCAGATGTCCCCCATCCTATATCTTGCATTTCATTTTTGCATCCTAAGTGCAGTACCTTACATTTCTCTGCATTGAATTTCATTTTGTTAGCATTGGTCCAGCTTTCTAGTCTATTAAGGTGATTCTGAATTTCAAAGCTGTCTTCTGGAGTATTGGCTACTCCTCCTAATTTGGTGTCATCTGCAAATTTGATAAGTATACCCCCAATTCTGTCATCCAAGAGAAGACCACAAGGAACCACAAGGAATGGGAGGGGTGGAAGAAACAGATACACCCCCCCCCCCTGGGAAAGTCTTTCAAATTGCAAAAAACAATCACTTAAGCCTTGCAAAATTGTGACAGTTGGTTGCTCTACTAACTGAGCTGGAGATTTGCACACAGACATTTCCTCTTGCTTGGTGCTGAGCCCATTAAAAAAGGAGAATTTGTACCTTCATCTCCTACCTGGAGATGACCCATGAAAACTGGAGACTCAAGGCCAGGCTCTGTGATCTGTCAACTTTAATTTTGATACAGAATTTAGTATGCTCCAGTGTTATAAATATTTATTATTTTTTCTCTCTAAGTTAAACTGAAGAGGAATACAACAAAGGATAGAGGAAACTGAATGATAACAATATAATAATAGAATAAAATTGTGGAAAACCTCCTATCTCTGTTTTGAACAAGGTAATTATGAACTTTGGAAACATCTCAAGGGATAGTTGTGTTTCTACTCCTAAGGAAAATAATTTCCATTTAATCCACTTTATCTTTTGCTGCTGTTGTACAAAAAAAGATCTGTACATGATTTGTATTTAAATAAATATTTAAATATGTGTTTTAAATATATTTTCTTTTAAAAAATGCACATTTCTAAACATAGTTATTCTAAAATATGCATTTATATTTACATCTGGTACTTCTTCGACCAAGAACTAAACCGTAACATTCAGAGGAGAAAAAAAAAATCCAAAGGATAACTAAAATTACATTGGTCTTCAAAATGTAAAAGCTTTTGATTTTGTTTACCCTCAAGTCATTTCCAATTTATGGCAATCCTAAGGTGTATATATGACTGGGATTTAATGGAAAAAATTTATTCAGAATGGATTAGCCATCTAAGTAATTTCAGGTATTTTTCTCCCAATTAAAAAAAAAACCCTCAAACATTTTGAAACATCTTTAACTCCCACACAATAATATTCCAGCTATAATGTCTCTTCATCCTACTGGCTAGCTGGACTTCAAGTCAAAACGAATCTCAGTTTTTATTCATCTTTGCAACCTTTGCAGAATTCTGTTTTCTTGACTTTCCATCCTTGGTTCTAGTCATGCTACTTTCCCATTCAATTTTATCTGCAAACGTCATTAACATTAATGAAAACAGCCCTAACATCTAGTATTTTTATTGTGGGTTTGTTTGCTTATTTTAATTGAATTTTAATTTTTTATATCATTTCCCAAGTCTTACAGCACATCAAATTACACTTGTATATGAACTGGCCAGAAACAAAGAACAGGAGATTTAGTTTTGTTATGAATGGCAATTTTTCCTCTCATTCAGATAAGGCACTGGATGTTGAGCCTTTCAGAGCCCTTGATTCATATTTCAGCTTGAAGAGGCTATTCACTCACTCAGCTAGCTTCAGCTACACATTCTTATGTGTGTCAGCATGATTTATACTAATTCAAGGGTCAATTTCAGATAGTGGCATTTATCAGGATTAGCATAGGTGAAACTGACTTCAGCAGCTCCAACTAAATATATATGCTAAATGCAGGGTCTCTAGTTTTCTCACAGTAAGCATTTCTAAGTCAGCAGGGGGGAATATGTGATCAAGTTGCCCCATACATGAGGGTGGATAGCATTGCATCTCTGTTTTCACAGCTCAGATGGTGATGAAAGGTTTAGCAAAGCTGCTCTTACCATATTATCCTTTCACATTTTATATTTATGAATGAAGGAATCATTGAGAATAAAGTGTGGCTTTTGTTTTAATGATCAAGTCCTGCTTAAGAGACAACTGGGTGGGAAAGACCTAAATATCTTAGATGGCTCTACTGACTTTGATTAGCAATTCTTTATCCCTATTAAGTTTGTGTGAATGGATCATTATTTCTTCTTTTTCTTAAGATAAACATGTAAAATTGTGTTCGTATACTAGCTCTATATCTTCCTTTCACCTGTAGCTAAATGAATCACTGGATCAAACCTAATGTGGTGATAGCTGTAGCATCACGATTTCCAACCTGTCTCTTGTACACCCTTCCTGATCACCAAACATCAGCTGCAGAAGGTTTTCTAGCCCATCAGTGTAGGTTTTGGGGTGCTCTAAGTGCCTATAATAGGTAAGAGAAAATATGACCCCCAACTTATACTTACTTTGCACAAGTAAAAAATTCAGTGCTAGCTATATCTTCCAGCTTATGAGTGCTAAAATTATGGGGAAAGGTTGAGAAATGCTATAAATCTTTTTTAAATTTACCTATTAGTGAATCAGAATGACATGGGAATAGGACTGGACAAACCTGAACATGGTTATCTAGGACATGACAAACATTTCTGCATTTTGCCTCACTAGTACTTTGTAGAAGGCTTTTCTTATCTGTCTATATGTTCAACAAATGTTTTTTTTTCCCTAATTCTCCCAAGAATTCCATTCATCCTTTCTTTTACTTGTCCTTTTTAACATTTTTGCATCTGCATTATATTGATGGCACATGGTTTTCTTGTGATTAACCAATATCTCAGAATCTTTCTTCCACTGTAATTTCCAGTTCCGTATTACATATTGAGATAACAATTTTCTTCCCCCAAATACATCACCTTACACTTCATTGTATTTAATTTCATTCCATGTTTATTGCACTATTTCATGGGGTCACCCAGATCATCCTGCAGAACTTCTTGATCTTCTGATTCCTCCATTTGGTTCAATGTGTGAAAGCCATCTAAGCTGACTAAACTACATATTTTCCTCATCAGTCTCTGAAATTCAAGGCTTTCATTGTTCCCTCCTAATTGCACTGAAAAATAAATAAATTTCACCCACTATTATTTTATCTTTTATACAAAACAGGACTGTGTAAAGCCATCACAGTCCTCTGAACAAAGCTAAGAAAAGGGTGAATGCTTGAGTCCACAGATGATGTTGGTGGATTCTCATTTCTGCAATAGAGTTATCTTTGCATTCCAGCTGGAGTCCATCAGGCCTCTTGAAAGCTCCTCTTAAGCATAATCAGTTTGGGATGTGTTCCAGGAGGCAGCAGATGGTGGCAAAGACAGAAATTGCCCCCCTTGAATGAATGAAAGTAATTCTTTCTTAGGGCCAACTAAGCAAGACCATGGGGTCCCATAATTTGATCTCTCTCTCTCTCTCACACACACACACACACACACACTCACACACACACACACACACACACTTTACTGACAAAAGACAAGTAGGACAGTTCAGATCAGTGCCATTGCGTAGAGAATGCAGGTCATGCACATACACAATCCTGATTTGTCCTGTCTTCTTGTGATTGGCTTTAAGGAGAGAAAGTGACAAAGTTAAGTACAGGCTATTTGAATGATCATATCTCCCTATATGAACCTGTTAGAACTCGTATTAACTTCAGAAGAGTTTCTTCTCTCTGTCCCATTACCGTGTCCAGCTTGGTTGGTGGGAACAAGAGAAGGGACCTTCTTAGAGGTTTCTTCCAGACTTCGAAACTCCCCAGGGAAGCTAGGATGGCTCCCTCCTTACTTTCCTTCTGCAGGAAAGACATTCTTATTCTATCAGGCTTTTAGACATTGACTCTGATGGGCTTTTAAAGGGTGCTGTGTTTTTTGTTGATTTTTATATGAGATGAGTTCCTAGATCAACTGCTTAGTTAAGTATACTGAATGTGGCCCAGATCTCATGGTCTGGACCCTTCAGTCCTACTTTACTGGATCACTGTGAGCAATAGGGGTCTGTTCTTGTCATGTACTGGCTGACTTTAGTTCAAAAATCCACTTTTCAGCATAAAGCAGCAAGATTTATTCAGAAAGTGAAATAGTTCACAGTATGATGATGTTGTTAGGACTAAATCAATTTCAGTTACACAAAACATTAAAAGCACAAAGTATTTCAAAACTTTTTGCAGGCTCAGATCCCATTAATTCCTAAACCAAAATAACCCTTTCCCCAAGAAAGCCCCATTCTTCCTCTCTATAGCTGGCATTCCTACAGAACTGACCTTGGCAGATCCTGGTACTGATTACCTTTACTTCATAGACAAATATTCTTTCTACCTGACAACACCAAAGGTATGATACATCCCATCATCCAGTAACACAAAGAAAAACAGGTACAGTACATCATAAATGACTAACAAACATGGCAGAACCTCTTTGGAACTCAGATTTCAACAGTTCGCTGTGCCCCAAACTGAGGATCTTATTACGTGAACTTTAAAACCATCTCAAGTGTCCCGGGATGCGGGATAGAGACGGGGATTATAACATGCTAAATTGCTGTCTAATCACTGCCCATTATTAGCCCAGGTCCCAGCCGCACTCTGCCAGCACTTTTTCGCAGCTGGAAAGCTTCCGACTTTGAAACAGTGCTGGAGCATGGTTGGGACCCGGCTTGGACCTGGGCTGATGGTGGGCACCAATTAGGCATCAATTTAGCATGTTATAATACCTGCCTCCATCCCGGACACTTGAGACAGTTTTAAAGTTCATGTGATAAGCTCCTCAGGACAGAAGAATAGACCTCTGCCATTCACATTAGGGTACTTCTACAATTGTGGCAATAGTTCCACAGTCATGAATACATGCTCTTTGTGAATACAAATCAGTTACAAATCTGTAACTCTAGGTTATGACTCTATAATTGTAATACTGAATTCCACCCATGTTTTTAAAATAATTTTAATGAATTTTAGTTCAACCCTGATTATAGATTGTGTAAATAACTTTTATATTTATACTTTTATACTGATCGTTTTGTACATTTTTTTCCTTAAATTTAAATTGTAACCTGCATTGATTTTTGGGGGAAATGGAAATGGAATACAGATGCATTATTATTATTATTATTATTATTAATTTGTATCTCACTCTTTTCCCAGAACTGGGACTCAGAGCGGCTTCACAATATTAAAACAAACAAATGATACAAATAAAACATAGAAAAGTAATACATTGAAACAGAATTAAATTAGTGCATGCATGAATGAATGAAGTTAGAAGTACAGGGGTACATTAGCAGAAGGAAACTTCCATACCCATGTTCTGCTTGACAACTTCCCTTACTGCTTTATCACACTAGGGGGCAAACAGGATTTAAACGAGAGTTAAACAAGAGTTAAACAGGAAATGCCCTATGTTTATCACATTTCCTGTTTAACTCTTGTTTAACTCTCACTTAAATCCTGTTTGCCTCCTAGTGCGATAAAGCCAATAGTCATCCATCTATCAATCTAACTTATTTTCACTGGTACAATGATTCTGATCTGAGCACATAGTAATGGCAAAGGAATGCCTTAGGCCTTGTCTGTATGGGCCAAATGGTCCCCTTACACATTCTGCTGTCATCCTCTCCAGTCAACACCTGCTGTGGTGCAAGCAGCCCCAATGACATCCATATCATTCTACATGGGGTATAACAACCTTACAATGCATTTTTTAAAGGGACCCTTTGCTTTTCGGAGGATCCAAGCTATCCATTCCCACACTGGAGCAGATGTCTGTATACATACTGCTGAGCTGTCGGCCATGTCACCCACTGTCACCCTTTGCTTGCTTTGAGGTCAGACTGAGGTACCTGGTTATGTGATCAGATGCACTGGGTGGTTCAGCAGGATGTCCATGCAAACAGTACAGGGAAAACGATCCAGGTAATGGGGGCAGGTTGGGGCAAGTCTCAGACTAGGGTACTTTGGATTGCCCCTGGAGTATCCTGGTGTGTACAGACATGGTCCAGGAGCATCACTAGGGGTTGCAAGAGCTGCAAGCTACACCAGGTGACACCCCAAGGGATGTGTGTGTGACTGCTCCCCACACATCTGCTATTGGTAGAAATGGGCTATGCCATTAACTTTCATCTCTGGAGTTTATCACAGGAAGGGAATTGGAAGTATAATACAATGGCAATCTGAATGCAATCATGAGGTTTTGTGTGATTGCGTGAAAGCTGATCACACACATTTTCGGGCAAAGGGAAGTCCTTCCGAACGAAATCATGGGGTTTTGCGTGATTGCGTGAGAAACTATCACACACAGTTTTGGGCACTGGGAGGCTATATTTGGCAGTTCTGAATGCAATGCAGTGTCAATACGCAATCACGTAAATTAGCTAAACTAGCGAATTTACTCAATTCCGAACTGGCCTCACTTCCATTTCTTTCGAAATTGAAAGAAATTCCTCCGGTGTGATAAACTCCTAAAAAATATTAAAGAGATGATCAGAGTGGGGCAAGGCTCAGTGGGAGGAGAAAGGAGGGGCCCCATGGTGTTTTTTTTTTAAATAAACAAACTGTTTTTGTTGTTGTTTGCTTCATAACAGCTCATGATTCCAGAAAGATGATGCAGTGAGATAATTTGTAAGCTTCCTACTTTCTCAGTTTTATGTTTTATTTTGTGCCTCTGCATAACACAGCAAAATAACTGGAAGCAGCTTGGGGCATGTTTCTTATGAAAAAGCCATCACATAAATATGTTCTTAAAACACCAATCCTGCTGTGGTCTATTTTTTAAATGGATATGTATAGAATAACATATTGCTTAGACGCATCTTAATTCATCCCTGATTCTCAAATCCTATGGGCATGTGACCACAGTATAAAATATCAGTCTCAGACCCTTTTAATGTTCTTGAAACTTTAATACTGATCCTCTTGGCTAGAATGAATAGCTATCTTTATAGACAAGTATGGAAAACTCGTGGCACTCCAAATGACGTCAGACTTCAGCACTGTTAATGGGAATTGTAGTCCAGCAATATATGGCAGGCCATGGATCCACAACTCCCTGACATAGGTTTTTTTGCAGCCCGGTTCTAAACAGATCTGCTTAGAAAAAAGCACTGCTGAATTCCACAGGGCTTACAAACAGGAAAGCACCAATATTGGGGGCACCATACTTCTGAATTTCAGTTGCTTGCTTAGGAACAATTATGCCCATGCTCTGCTTGTAAACCTTTCATAGACACCTGGCTGGCCTCTGTGGGGAAAGGATGCTGGGCTAGGCATACCTTCCAGCATTTCATAGATGGAAATCAGGTTACGTGTAGCCAAGCAACATCACAATGTGGTGAAACATTATTAATGAAAAGAGCAGAGAAACTAGGAGAAGCAACAGCAGTTTCTTTTACTTGAGACTACTGGGAAAGCCAAGGTCTTGCCCTCTCCTCTCCTCTCCTCTCCTGTTAACCGTGTGCAAACTGCTTTTACACTTTAGACTCAGGGGCAAAACAGACAGCCCCAAAGAAGTCGATTCTGGCCAACCTTTTGCTCACTGGGTTGGGGCTCCTGCAACCACATGCCATGCCCCCAGCCTTTTCCCAGCTCAAAAAGAAGCAGCAGAAAAGGAGCTTTTGCCACTGTGGTGGCATTTCTTCAGTGTTTCTTCAGCGCAGAGTGTGTAAACGCTGCACCAATGAAATGCCATAGATCCACCTCACATGCAGTTGATCATGTGGCTTGTGTACTACTTTCTGAATGTCACACTCCCAGTCTGCTGGGAAGCTGGCTCTTTTTGATCGTCTGTTTCACCCTTTAGTTTGAAGCAACTGAAGCAAGCTGAGAATAACAGGGAGAAGTGAAAGGAGGAGAGAGAAACAGACATTTTCAAAGGAGCTGAAAAATTAGGATGAGAAAATTAACTGGAACCATCTCTCCCAATTGGGAAAGTTGGAGAGTATGACTAGGTAGGCTTTTGGAGTGATACAGAAGGTCCCTTGTTGTGCTCTTAAGTGTACTTTTAATCTTCAGCCCCATATGCCCACCAAAAGCTTATTGAGGGATCAAAAGGAAGCCACAATATCCACTTCTAACCTGAATTCAAGATATTTGTAATGACATTCAAATCCCTAAAATGCTTGGGGCCTTGATAGATGAAGAGTGTCTCTTGCAATATATACCTCCCCAAGAACTAAGATCGCCTGAGATGAAACCCTCATCTATGTGAGAGCAATACACCACAGAGACAAAGGAGGGAGCATTCTCTACTATGGCCACCTGTTTATGGAATGTCTTCACCTTAGAAACCAGTTGTCTTCAGTGGCCTTTTAGGTGCAAATTTAAAATATATCCTTTTTTTAAAGACTTTGAGGCATAATCTCTCTAATTTTTTTTAAAGTACATATATATGGTTTCTGCTGTTTTAAAATTGGTGGTCTATTTACTATGTTTTTTCATATTTAAATTAAATTATTATTTATTTTAATAAAGTGGAACAGTTTTTTTTAAATATTGTTTTAATTGTACATCACCCTGAGATCTCATGATTCATAGAATCATAGAGTTGGAAGAGACCACAAGGGCCATCCAGTCCAACCCCCTGCCATGCAGGAACTCCAAATCAAAGCATCCCCGACAGATGGCCATCCAGCCTCTGCTTAAAGACCTCCAAGGAAGGAGACTCCACCACACTCTGAGGGAGTGTGTTCCACTGTCGAACAGCCCTTACTGTCAGGAAGTTCTTCCTAATGTTGAGGTGGAATCTTTTTTCCTGCAGTTTGCATCCATTGTTCCGCGTTCTAGTCTCTGCAGCAGCAGAAAACAAGCTTGCTCCCTCCTCAATATGACATCCCTTCAAATATTTGAACAGGGCTATCATATCACCTCTTAATCTTCTCTTCTCCAGGCTAAACATCCTCAGCTCCCTGACACTGAGATAGAAATGTTTTTAATAAAATAAATAAATAAATAAATATGTGTGCCACTCCACCAGCAGACAGGAGTTGGAGAACATGTGATATCTCAACAGAATGATCTGCTAGTATAGATGCTTTACCAATGGCATTACATACTGAAACACTGCAGGTGTGTGTGTGTGGGTGTGTGTGTACATGCAAGTGTTGTGGTCAATCTCTCCATCAATTCTAAGGTGTTGACAAAATACACCAGTCCCAATGGGAAAAAGAAATAAACAGAGGAGGAGGAGGAGGAGGAGGAGGAGGAGGAGGAGGAGGAGGAGGCAATTAAGTAAGCTTATCCTGTGCCTATACTTATACAAAATGATAACAGGTGACAGAAAAGGCAGAATTACTCAACACCTTCTTTGCTTCAGTCATCTCAAAAAAGGCAAAAGGTGTTCAACCTGAGGACAATGGAGGAGAGGACAGAATAGGAGAATTTCAGCACAGAATAAATAAAGAGATAGTACAGGAATACCTGATTAACCTAAATGAATACAGGTCTCCAGGACCAGATGAACTACATCCAAGGGTATTAAAAGAACTGGAAAATGTAATATCAGAACCATTGGCAACAATCTTTGAGAACTCCTGGAGAACAGTAGAAATCCCAGGAGGGCAAACATTGTCCCCATCTTCAAAAAGGGGGGAAAAGAGGATCCCAACAATTATTGTCCAGTTAGTCTGACATCAATACCGGGAAAGATTCTGGAGCAGATCATTAAACAGACAGTCTGTGAATATCTAGAGGATAATTCTATAATCACAAAAAGTCATCATGGGTTTCAGAGAGACAAGTCATACCAGACAAAGCTGACCTCTTTCTTTGATAAAATTACCAGTTTAGTAGATGAAGGGAATGCTGTGGATTTAGTATATCCTGATTTCAGTAAGGACTTTGACAAGGTTCCCCATGACATTCTAGCAAACAAGCTTGTAAAATGTGGGCTAGACAAGATAACTGTTTTAAATGGTTGACTGGCCACCCCCAAAGGGTGCTCAACAATGGTTCCTTTTCATCCTGGAGAAAAGTGACCAGTTAGGTGCCACTGGGTTCTGTCCCGGGCCCAGTGCTATTCAGTGAAGATTTTCATACCTTGCTCAAATGTTGCTCAAAGGTGCCTGAAATGATCTTAAAAGATTCAGGCAGGGGGAGCGTCTGAACATCTGAAGATGCAAAGGAGGTGTCAAGAGGGAATCCAGAGGGAATCAGCTCCCTTGAAACGATTCAGCCTTGCAAAAAGGCAGCTTCTTTTTCCATGACGATAGAGGGGAAGGGGAGCCAATGACTGAATCTCCCAATGAAGGGAGGAGAAAACATGGTCAAAGCGGCGAGTGGATGTGATAATATGTGCAGCTGAGTGCTGGACAGAGATTAAAGCATGGAGGTGAGAGAGAGGAAGCCCTGTCAGAAGAAGGTTAGAATAATCTAGTCGTGAGACCACTAGGGCATGGACCAGAGTTTTGGCATTAGAGGCTGAGAGGAATGGACAGATTTTAGCAATGTTGTAATGAGAGATTCTACAGGTCTTGGTGGTGGCCTGAATCTGGGGAATAAATGACAGAAAAGAAACAAAAATGAAACCAAGACTGCTGGCTTGCTGAACCAGTTGAATAGAAGTGCCTTTAACAGAAACAGAAAAGGAGTATTGAAGGGTGGGCTTAGGTGGGAAGATGAGAAGTTCTGTCTTAGACATGTTGAGCTTCAAGCACCAATGCCGCATCCACTGAGAGATAGCAGTTAGACAAGATGAAACTTGCTGTTCAAACTTTGGTGAAAGGTCAGGGGTGGAGAGATACAGCTGATAGGATACATCATACAGATTATAGGAGAAAACAAAAGAACTGATAAGTTTTCCTAGAGAGAGAGTGTATAGAGAAAACAAAAGGGACCCAGAACAGAGCCCTAGGGAACTCCAACAGATAAGGGAACAGAGAAGGAAGTCTGATCACCTCTGACCACTGGAAAAGATCTATCTGACAAGTAAGATTTAAACCAGTCAAGAAGAGAGTCGGAGAATCTGAGGTCAGAAAGTAAGTCAAGCAGGAAACAGTGGTCCATGGTGTCGAAGGCCGCAGACAAATCAAGAAGAATGAGGATGGCGTAGAGACCATTCGCCTTGGCTCGCAAGAGGTTGTTTGAGATCTTGGTGAGGGCCGTCTTTGTAGAGTGCCATGGGCAGAAACTAGACTGAAAAGGGTCCAGGATGGTGTTGGCTTTGAGAAACTCAAGACAGCAAGAGTAAATGACGTGTTCCAGAACCTTAGAAGAAAAAGGAAGAAGACGATAGCTGGGTAAAGAAGAGGGGTCAAGAGCAGGTTTCTTCAGAATTGGGGACACAAGAGCATGTTTGAAGACCGAAGGGAAGGAATCTGCAGAGAGAGAGAGAGAGAGAGAGAGAGAGAGAGAGAGAGAGAGATATTGAGATTAAAGATATAGGGGAGAGAGGGCAGAAAAGAAGGGGCTATAGAGAGCAGAAGGGGGGGAACATCTGAAGGAATGAAGAACAGGAACCGGAACAATGGGCGCAAGCTTCAGGGAAAGAGATTCTACCTCAACATTAGGTGGAACTTCCTGAGAGTAAGGGCTGTTTGACAGTGGAACACACTCCGTCAGAGTGTGGAGGAGTATCCTTCCTTGGAGGTCTTTAAGCAGAGGCTGGATGGCCATCTATCGGGTATGCTTTGATCAAGAGTTCCTGCATGGCAGGAACTGGATGGACTGGATGATCTTTGTGGTCTCTTCCAACTCTATGATTCTATTATTCTATGATTCTACCTCAGCCATCACAAGCAGGGCTTTGGCTAGGGCAGATGTACATAACAGAAATGTTTGCTACATGAAACGTCATAGGTTTAATGCCTTGTTGGTGTTGAATGTCAAGTGAGTAGACAAAAAGTTTAGGGGGGATGAAAATGAAAAACACCACTGTTTTATTAAAACAATATGTTGCACTAGAATGCTAAAAAATTATAGAAAGAAATTACAGAGAACAGAATATATGCTATCCTGAACACAAAAAGGCTTGTTCTGGCCTGTGAGCCACACCCAAACATGCACAAGGCTGGTTTAATCAGTCAGTAATGGGCTTGGGAACTGCATATCCCTTAAGGAGATATTGAACACACCAATAACAATTCCTCTGTGCCTTTCAACATTGAATTAAAAGAAAAAACACACTGTATCCATACAGTTGAAAAGTGCAAAACAGAGGCCAAATTAAAAGGGATAACACAGTATGCCCATTACAGTGAAAAATAGAAAACAGAGTCCAAACGCGTTTCGACTAGAGAGTCTTCGGCAGTGATCATGAACAACTGTGAAAATAAAATAGATATGAGTCACATACAAAAACATATAAGTTATGAAGAAGACCATATAGATAAAAACATATAATACATAAATACCTAATATAGCCGCCTTGTAAGGTGTAACATATGATATGCGGGAGCATCCCGTCACTGTAGGTAAGTGGTTGGTCCTCATATACCTTATATCATGCCTGAAAAGGTATGTGTACAGGAGACACTGTGAATATCTGAAAGGGGATGATAATATCTACACACACACACACACACACCATTTAAGAAATTAAAAAAAAAAACAAACCTATCCTCCTCTCTCGCACTTTTATAATAAGAACCCTTAACATTTTTTTCCACAAAAGCCCTTTTGCCTGACCAGACAAGAAAACAGGATCCAAGTCTGATGAAAACAGTCATCTTTTGAGTAAAAGTACAGATAAATTCTCTTTCTCAAATGCAGAATGAAATTATAAATCATTCTGGAATAGAAAGAATGGAATAAATTGAAATGTAATTAAATGTCAAAATTAATGACAGCTCCAAGTTATTTCTTGCCTTTGGGCATTAAAGCACAGGTTTGCAAAACTAGTTCTTGGTTTGATGAAAATGAAGCCCGATTTGTAGTCTGCTCCAGGGGTCGGCTACTTAGCAGGAAACCAAATGACAGCTCCCATGAATTACTTGCGGATGACAAACAGAGATAGACTTCACTTGTTTTCTAACAGAAGTATCAACAGTGATAATTTTTTCAGGTGCTAGGGAAAAGGCATTGCAGGACGCTGACAGAGCTTGGATATATATTTTTTTAAGTAATTCTTTGTGTAACTTGTTCCAGTCACACTCGCTCTCTCCCTCTGAAAAACCTGGCTTGTTATTGTTAAAGATATAAGGAAAAAATGAATAGCTTGCTATTTTAGCCCCAGTGTTGAGGGGGCATGTAGGATATAAATAAAGGGATGGACTGATGGAAGCATTGTTCATTGTGTTGCCTGTCTAGATCAAGGGAGGTAATAGTGCCACTCTATTCTGCTTTGGTCAGGCCCCACCTGGAATACTGTGTCCAGTTCTGGGCACCACAATTCAAAAAGCATGTGGAGAAACTGGAGCATGTCCAAAGGAGGGCGACTAAAATGGTGAAGGGTCTGGAAACCATGCCCTATGAGGAACGACTTAGGTAGGTAGGAATGTTTAGCCTAGAGAAGAGACGGTTAAGGTATGATAGCCCTGTTTAAATATTTGAAGGGATGCCATATTGAGGAGGGAGCAAGCTTGTTTTCTGCTGTTCTAGAGAACAGGACCCGGAACAATGGATGCAAGCTCCAGGAAAAGAGATTCCACCTCAACATTAGGAGGAACTTCCTGACAGTAAGGGCTGTTTGACAGTGGAACACACTCCCTCGGAGTATGGTGGAGTCTCCTTCCTTGGAGGTCTTTAAACAGAGGCTGGATGGCCATCTCTCAGGGATGCTTTGATGGAGAGTTCCTGGACTGGATGGCCCTTGTGGTCTCTTCCAACTCTGTTATTCTATGATTCTATGATACTGATGATTACATTATACAACTTCTACTTAGTACAGATGTGACATGGAAGCAACAGAAGAGTGGTTCTGTATTGGAATGCAAAGGGCAATTGTCCATTGTTTGGTTATACGTAATGTATGTGCATGGGGTTCTTCCATGTAAAGAGGCTTCCTGGTTGGCCCAGGATCCTCACCCATGAACATAAACTTTAGGATGCTTAGACAAACATGTTGCCTCCAATTTTTGCAGCTCCCTCTACTCTTCCAGATCATACACAGTATATGTCCATGCAATACACCATCCATTTTGATCCCATATAGCAAACAATGTTTGAAGACTTGCTTGGATTTCTGGTTGAGCACTTCAAGCTCAGCAGGTATGCATTTTTATATAGTTACTTTCTATAGATAAATAGCATTAGGTAATATGGTTGAAATCAAGACAACTCTCAGGTGTCATTATAAAGTTTTCTCCAAAGGAGTAATTAAAATGAACATATGTCTTCCTAAGAGAAAAAAAAAAACAACAAGATGTGAACAATAATATCATCACCATATGTTGGGTGTTTTTGTTTGTTTGTTTTGCAAAGAGTTTGCATGTTTCTCAAAAGAGGGTGCAGGGACAATTTCCCAGAGTTCCCATGACCATGTGCTTCTTGCTATGGTATAAAAGATGATTCCTGGAAATGTGACGTCTAAGTGCCACTGAATATGAAGTACTATCCTTGGGAAAGAGGTTAGAGTCTAACTGTTAAATAAAGGATGGAGTATTGTAGTTTACATCTTCATACACACACACACACACATACACACACATAATTTATACTCTACCCTTCCAATGTAATCATAACGTTCAAACCAGTACAATAGGGAAGCAGATATAACATTATCCATAAAACTGAAGGAAGGTATAGTAGATAAAACATAAGTGCACTGATAAGCGGTATAGAAATGTACTTGCTATTCATTTTGCTACTGCTATTAACTTTTAATTGAATACCATGCATCTGAATAGAGACCCAAAACAGATGGACCCCAAAAAACAAACAAACAAATAAACAAACAAACAAACACAGCAGGGCTGCACCATAGCCATCATACTGAGGCCATGGCAACCACACGCAGCCAGCCCCAATCTGGGCTGCCACCACAGTTTTGAACCAGGTCAGCAAAGGAGGGGTATTTTACTGTTCCTTACGGTCCAGTTCTTTTTGGATGATGCAGGTCCAGTACAGTTTCCCACCATGCTTTGTGTGCACATCATCTAAGCACCATGGCCCAGACTCGACAGGAAACTGCACCATTTGGCCTGTCTGTTTCAGGCCAGAATGAAGAAGATTGATCAGATGACTTGTATGCCTGCTGACTCAAGGTGCTACTGCAAACTGCTCCATTTTCTTATATTTCATTATCTTCAAGACAGAATTGTCTTAGTAAGGAGTTTGTTAAACAAATAATATCTTCAAATAGAGACTATTTTCTGGCCATCCTAACATTTGAGTGCTTGAGGCTTACAAGCCACTGGTATCTGATGGGTATTTTGTTGGTATCTGGAGAGGTCAACCCAAGAAAGATAAAATCCAATCAAGATCGTCTGAGAAAGCTGACTTGAGGAAACTGAGTAACGGTGGGGCCTTGGACAACTCCAAATGAGTTTTTTTTAATTAGCTAGGATATTGTCTTAACAAGATGCCAAGATGCCAAGATGTAGGCTGATGAGACACAGAATATACTTAATTCCATGCTGCCAACTTCCTCCAGGACTCACTGGACTATTAACACTCCCTCACCTGATTTTATTTCTTACCTGCCTCTCCTCATGGCTTGAGGCAGCTTGCAACATAATTAAAATACAATCATTACATAAAATACACATATTAAGCTGCATCTCTATGCAATATTTATATTACAATACATAGGACAATCATTAAATATAAAATTCATGTTTAAAAACTGGCTGGATAGACCTGCCAGAAGAGATAGGTCTTCAAAGGTATTTTATATTCCAACACCAAGTTTAGCTGTTGGACCTCTTCCAGCTGGTCATTCCACAGCCCTGGGGTAGCCGAGGAGAGGTTCCTCTGAGTAATAACTGCCAGATGAGTTCTTGCAAGCTGTAGCAACTGCCTCCCAGAGGACCTCAGTGTTTGGGGAGGATTGCACTGGTGGCTCAGTGGTTAAATGCCTGTACGGGCAGCCACTCACTCAAAACCATAAGAGAGCTTATCACACGGAGGAAATTGGAAGGTTAGTGCAGGGCCAATGCGAAGGCAATCATGGGGTTGCACGTAATTTCGCAAGAGACTATCACATGACGTTGAATACATTGCAGCATCCATCCGAACACAGTGAGGAGTCAGTTAGTAAAAGTCAAATTTGCAAAACAATCGAATTTTACAAATCCCTTTCCCCTCCAAATATGTTTGTACAGGAGAAGGCAATCCTGTAGATAACCTGGACCCAAACCATGTAGGGCTTTAAAAATTCAAAACCAACACTTTGACCTTTGTGATATCACATTGTGGCCTGGCTGTATGAAGCATGGTGTGAGATGGCTGCTTCATACAGCCAGGCCACAATGTGATATCACAAACATTTATGCATGAATCACCCCTCTTGTTGCACTTTTGTGATGAAATTTGCATTTGCTGATGGGATGTATTGGATGTAAAAACAAATTTAGGCCCTAAACAGATGAGCAAAAAAAGCCCACTTCGAGGTGGCTTGGGGGCATCACATGACACATGCCCCCAAGCCACCCAGATGCTGCCACCAACGTACTTCAACCCACAAAAGCCACCTTGAAAAGGAGCAGTGAAAAAAACAAAAACACTCCTTTTCAGAAGCCACTGGATAGCTGCAGCTCCAGAGTGAGCGGCTCAAGGATGGCCCTGATCCTTTTGGTTGGTCTGTTTCACCCCTAAGAGAGTGGGTGAGCATCAGTTGTAAGTCTTAACAGAACATGGGTCCTTTACAACTATCCAAGAATACCCCATACTGACCCCAAGCCTGCTCACTGTTTTTGAGCAGTTTGACCTAGTTTGGCTTTGCCTTTTATTCTAAAGAACAGAGAGGAGATCAGCTAGAATGATCTGAATCACCCTGTCCTGAGTAATTGTATTTTCTCCAGGATTCTGCTCATGAAATAGTTTCACTTTGCCACACAAAGGGGAAACATAATTGAATCATCATGTATTTACATCATCTTGATAAGGTTCATTTCCAAATGTATCTTAGCATTTCCAACATTCAGTTTTCATATCTCTGTGTACACATGGTTGGCCAAGAATGCTGCCTTATCAAGGCTTGTACCAGACACCATGTATGTAGTGCTGCAAGTATGCTAATTTCTATGGGATCAAAACAGAAGCCCTGACTTAAAAAGGTAAATCTTCAACTGGTTTGTCCTTTCATGCAAGGACAACTAGTTTTTGAGTTTTCTCTCTGAAGCTGGAGAAAAATTAATATTTCCATTATCTCAAATTGTTTGGGGAGAGTATTTTGTGCAGACATACTTATTTTTTGCTCCATGAAAACATGTGTTTCTGGAAACCCCACCATTTTGTACAAGAAAAACATGTTTATTGAAATAATACTTTTAATGTTAAAAAAAGAACAAAAATATTTGCACAAAAATAATTCCTGGATCATATAATGATGTGTGAATAACAGGTGAAACCCATGCAAAATTCTTAAGGATGTGGTGTCGCTGAGTGGCCAAGATGCCAATTCTGATGATCAGAAAATCACAAGGTTGGTAGTTCAAGGCCAAAGTGCCACATGATCTGGTGAGCTCCCATCACTTGTCCCAGCTTCTGCCAACCTAGAAGTTCAAAATCATGCAAATGCAAGTAGATAAATACATACCACTTTGGTGGGAAGATAAATAGCATTTGGTGCAGTCATGCTGGCCATATGAGCACTGGAGTAGTCTTCAGACACAGCGGGATCTTTGACTTAGTAATGGAGATGATTAGCAGCCCCTACAGTCTATTATGACTAGACGTTCATGTCAAAGGGAAATTTTTACCTTTACCTTTAACTTTACCCTTATGTTATTCTTTCCAACCAGGTTTCAGGACTGTTTATTTTAGTTGCAAAATAAATAATGACAAATATTTTCCATCCCTACACTAGACAGCCCTGGGCCCCAAACATGTGGGTTAGCACAAGAGGGCCAATTAATTTAGATTACAGGTAGCCATAACAATTTGCATATACAGTAATCAACAAGAGCATTGTGGAAACCAAAGGGCAATTCTTATTTTTCAGTATATCTATTTATTCACATAGTGTACTGAATGTTTCTTGTTCACATCAGAACATTCCTTTATTGGGTTTTCTAAAAGTCAATTTGATATAATTGCTCAAAATGTCATTTGGAAACAAAAGGGAAAGCCCCAAACATGCTAACTTGTTTTTGTCCTCTGAATATGATACAAAAAGAATAGCTGTAGCACTGTATGACAATGAGATGAATTATAATCAGCTAATTATATTTTAATGCCTTGTTTGTGGTATGGAGTTGGAGCCAGTGTAATTATGAGGTTTGAGTGCTGGACTAGGATGGTAGAGATCAAGGATGAACAAAGTCTAATTTGAATTGGTAAAAAGGAGCCATTAAACCCTTGATCTATGGATGGGTGAATGAGTATAGATTTCTCCATTTTCGTTTCTCCAAATGTCTATTTGTTTCATCCTATTTCTGAAAAAGTCTACAATTTTTTTAAAAAAAATATATTTACATAAATATATACCTCTACTGTGTAAATGTATTTTAATTCATGTGAATGTTATGCAATATGTTCATTTTCAAACAATTATCTGAGTATAATGCATTTAGGTATGTTATTTACATTAGCATACAATTTTTGTGTGCCATTATCTAATACGTTTCCCTAACGGATGCATCTTTCAAAAGCATTTTGTTTTACAACAGCTTGACAATTTTTGAAGAATTGCACACACTGAAAGTAACAACAGTGGAATTTGTGCATTGCTAACAGTGTCATTTTAAAATACAAACCATATGAATTCTTCCTGTCTCTCTGACTTGACTTCCAGCCTTTGGCACAGAGAAAAGCTTGGGGGTGGTGGTATTATCTGACTGTCTATGGAAGCAAATACTTAAAATCAGCATTTCTATATTCAGTAATTTAAGAACAAGAATAAAATCTGCTTTAAGAGTTTGGGATCAGCCACCTCCTTTAGTTTTTCCAGTCTGTGCCACCTTGGTCCACTGCATTCTCATGGGAGATCTCAATGGCTTATCTATTTCCAATTTAAACCAATCAATCTGGTCCCTGAGAGATCAAGAGAATGGTCACTCTCCAGAGGGCATCCGACACCTTAGTTCAGGAAGCAGTCAATTACCCCATTCATCATTCCTGGGTCTGCCATTTCACATTGCTGAGGCACAGCAATGATTATTGAAAGGATGCTCAAATGGCACATAATTGCCTTTTTATTGTCCATCATTCTCCTTTATATTTCCTAGCCAGAGATTCTGAGACATTACTTTTTTGCTATCCCAGCCACTATCTCTAAATCATTATTCCTTGTACTGAGTTAGTAACTACAATTTATTTAAAGCTCAGTCTTGGGAGACACTGATTATCTACCCAGCAAAATGTTGCTTATTACTTGGTCTCTGGGCCCTGCCTTTTCATATCAGATTCATTCTTTTTCTTGCCAGTTCCTTCATTCTAGGAAGCACATATTTTAAATCAGTGTCTTCAACAATTAGCTGAATTCAGAGAGGTCTATTTTTTCTTATCTCTCATTTCTTATACAGGATTCCAATTTCAGTACATTAGTTCTATCTGGCACTAGCATGTTGTTTATTTTCATTCTAACTGGACCCACTTTTTGTAATTTCCCATATCCTTCTCATTCACCAATGTGAAAATAATGTTGTTGTTGTTTTTACTAATTCCTAATGTGTGCTGACCTGATTGCATAAGGAGAGCCATGCTATCAATAGCAGTATTCTATTTCCATAGGAAACAACTGTATGCAGGATATAGATGTAGGTATAATATAAATAGAAACACTTTCCAATTCATTTCCACCCATTTATTGATATTTAGAAGAATATTGTAATTTCATACTAAAAAAATGCTTAAGTATCATTACTGTCAGCCCTGGATATCCAAATCCTTCATGAATTTGTCTGATTTTCTTACAAATTCAACCAGGTGCTGGGTATCTCTATTCTGTAGAAAGCAATTCCTTGTTTTAAATATGCGTGTTTGACATTGAATCTCAATTGAGCAAATCTGAATATTATGATCTACAGATCCACTTTTTCACATCCTACATAACTTTAGTGAGATACAAGGATGTCATGTGAGAAACACAAAAAGCATACACATGAATCATTTGTACATCACTTAGCCCATTTTGGAATAACTTTCAACTGGCCTCCCTTTTGTGTTCATATTGTACACTGGATTGCTAGTCAATGTTTCCGATTAGTTTCCGGGCGCAGTACAAGGTGTTGGTTTTAACCTTTAAAGCCCTACATGGCTTGGGTCCATCTTATCTCAGGGACCACCTCTCCCCATATGAACCCCCCCCCCCGCACGCTTCGGTCCTCTGGGAGATATCTGTTGCAGCCCATGAAGACTAGGTTAGCGCAGACCTCCCAGAGGGCCTTTTCTGCTTCTGCTCCCAGGCTATGGAATGGCCTGCTGGATGAGATGTGTCTCATTACATCACTAGACTGTTTTAAAACAGCCTTAAAGATGCTTCCCACTACTTTTCTATTCCAAATAATATATAAATGTACTCAAAAAGAAAGAATGGTGAAGCAATGACCCAAATGTCCAGGTAGCACTGAATCATTACATGCACTGGAATGAAAATTATCCTCTGACATAACCTAAAGACACCAGATCCCATTTGATCTTGCAAGCTAAGCATAGTCAGTCCTGGTTAGTACTTGGATGGCAGACCACCAATGAATACCAGGTGCTGTAGGCTACTCTTCAGAGAAAGGAACTGGAAAAACACCTCTGAGTATTCCTTGTTTAAAAACCCCTATGAAATTCATGTGGTTGACCAGTGACTTGAAGGCACATTCACAATACAGATCTATATCAGTCAGGAAATACCACCTATCAAATGGTTCTCATCAAAATTACTGTTTTTGAATGGGAGGGTGTATAGTTTGACAAAATGCCTCGGCATCCTTAGAACACCAGTTTTAAGTAGTTCTTCCCATTAGCTTTCAGATTCTTCTTGCCATGTAGGGTTGTCAGGTCAGGATTACCCCACACCAGGGTTTTTTTTTTTTTACACTACTCAGTTATAACACTATGATTCCATTTTAACTGCCATGACAACTTTCTATGGTATCCGGGGATCTGCAGTTAACGGAGAGGCATATAGAATTCTCTGCCAGAGAGCTCTACTGCCTTCCCAAACTACCATTCCCAGGATTGTATAGGATGCAGCCATGGCAGTTACAATGGGCAACCCCTAGCAATGTCATTATGCATGATGAATTAAGCATTGGCTGGCCATACATACCATTTTAAATGGACAGTGCTCCAGAATCTTTCCTGGTATTGATGTCAGACTAACTGAATGATAATTGTTAGGATCCTCTTTTTTTCCCCTTTTGAAGATAGGGACAGTGTTTGCCTTCCTCCAGTCTGCTGGGACTTCTCCTGTTCTCCAGGAGTTCTCAAAGATCCCAATATCCCATTTTGTCTCAAGGAAATATGATCAGCCTAATTAAGCAACTACCACAGTTCTACAGGTTATACTATTCAAGTAAAATAACACAAAATCTAAGTAATGATATATATACACACAAGCACTTACACACACACAAGTAAAGAGAGAGAGAGAGAGTCCAAGGTAGCAGTCACACCCCGAGATTCCTTCTCGTTGCCCAGAGAACATTACTGCTATTCCATCATATGACATTGTAGTAGTTAAGAGAACGACAGCTAAATGGGTTGCTATACCTAAGCCCGGTCACTGACCCTGTGGAAGATTTTTCACCCTAACTGCATGACACTCATATCCTTGTTGTGTACCTTCAAGTTGTTTCCAACATATGGCATCCCTAAGGAGAACTTATCATGAGGTTTTCTTGCTAAGATTTGTTCAGAGGAGATTTGTCATTACCTTCGATTGAGGCTGAGATCATGTGGCTTGCCCAAGGTCACCCAGAGAGTTTCATGGCTGAGCTGGAAATAGAACCTTGGTCTCCAGAATCATAATCCAAAACTCAAACCATTATGCCATGCTGGCTCTACTACTCATATCATCCTCTCTGCAAAATATCAGTTAGAAATAATGGCCAGAATCCTCTACCATGATATATATTGCATAACTTTATGAGTACTTAGCCACATAGCAGAGTGGCTAACAATGAACAGTGAACTGTGAAGATGTGTAATGGGACATTGGTAAGTGTGTCTCAGTGCACAGCAGCATCCCCTAGCTGGTCTTTCAATGCACAACGGGACCAATGTGCATCAGTTCCTTTGTGCAACAGTGCCATTGTGGATCGGTCATTTTGCTGACTTCTATATATAATCATTTCCAGGACACATTGGCAGATCCTGGAACAACTAGGATGTCCCCCCAAATTCATCAAAATGATTATCTTGCTACATGAGGGCCAGCAAGGTCAAGTCAGATATGGTGATGCTCTCTCAGAGCCCTTTCTAATAACTAATGGTGTGAAACAAGGCTGTGTTCTCGCTACAATTCTCTTAACAAGCTTCTTCAGCATGATGCTCCAAAGGGCTATGGCAGACCTCGAAAATATATACGTTACCGTACTGATGGTAGCTTGTTTAACTTAAGCCATCTGAGGGCTCACACAAAGACTCTAAACTATCTAGTCAGTGAGCTGCTTTTCGCTGACAATTCTGCACTTGTTGCTCATACAGAAGCAGCTCTGCAGCGTCTAACATTCTGCTTTGCAACAGCTGCAGAGCTGTTTGGGTTGTAAGTCAGCCTGAAGAAAACGGAAGTTCTCTACCAGCCTGCACCACAGGAAGAGCACTATCACCCTCACATCACCATAGGCAAATCTGTGCTTAAGTCTGTCCAGCAGTTCACCTACCTGGGAAGTATCATCTCCTCAGATGCCAAGATTCATAAAGAGATTGATCACAGATTAGCAAAGGCATATAGTGCATTCGGAAGGCTTCACAAAAGAGTCTGGAGTAACAAACACCTGAAGCGAAGCACAAAAATCAGTGTGTACAGAGACATTGTACTGTCTATTCTCCCTTATGGGTCTGAACATGGTGATAGTATAAAACTGGAAAGTTGGTTGTATAAAATTTGGAAAGTTGCACCTCAGTGTTAATTTTGATAGCTCAGTTTATTTTTTCTCATTCCTGATGTTTGACTCATTTTGATCCTCAAAATTTCAGACAGTGTGTGGGAAGAAAGAGGAAAGGGAATAATTAGCATATCAGTTTACACAGACAAGTGCAATGCATTCAGTCTCTGAAGGAAGCAGCTAATTTTAAAGAGACCTCTACAGAGTCTGGGGGCGGGGGGAGAGAGACATTAAAGCAAAGAAAATCCTCATATATTTTCTCCAATCTTTAGAATTTGGAAGATGAATTCCATTCAAAATAACTTAAAGAACTTGAGTTTTGTATTAGACACAGATCTATTTTTACTCCACATTTTCTCCCTTCTTGCCTCTGCTCTCTGACAACTTTGTCCATTCCCCATATTAATGCATAATTTGGCAGATGATGTCAGGCAAACCTCAGATCCTACTGTTTATATCAAAAATAATTTGCTCCAGATTTTCTTTGGATTTTTTTTAATGCCAAGGACCACACAATGGCTTTTGCAAAGTTATTTAATTCCCATTCTCCCACTTGGGCATTACTTTTGGTATGCATTTAATTTTAACTTTTCAAAGTGCCTTGATGCAAAATGCCTCAGTAATTTATCTTGCTTGGATACTGGATGCTGCTAGTGCAAGAGCTAAAACCTGAAAAACTTACATTTGAGACTGTAAGTTCCAGTATACAGGGAACATGATGGCAAGGGAATTATGGAAGAGGGAGTCCAAAAAGGTCACTTTTCCAAGCCCTCATGAAAACTGGGCATGATGAGGGAGGAATTAAAATCAGAATCCTGTGCTTGTTCAGAGAGTGACCACAGTATGATAATGATGCTGTGATATATGTGAAAGGGAGATTACAACTACAAGAACATTCTTGGAGTCAGTTGGGAGCACTAGATGATTGTTCTACATCCTTTCTCTTCAACATTACTGCTACAAAGATCTCAGACAAGTAAAGACTTCTGTTTCAACATGCATTTCATGAGTGATTTTATCAGGCCTATGCCACCTAAATAATGAGTTGGAACCTGCTAATTGTTATGCAGGAGGGTGGGTGGGTGATTGTGTCATTAGATATATGTTTCAGTCTTGTTTTATTTATTTATTTTTTTATAGTTTAATCTTATTTTAACTTTTACATACTGTACATTTTTAACAACATAGGGGCTTTCTAGATTGGCAGGAAAGTGTGACATGAAATTGCCTTTTCCTTAATGCTTAGCAGCTGTACCGCAGCCTTTAGATGGAGCTGCGCTGTTCCGCAGTTTTTAAAAAAGAAGCTGGGAAAACCAGCACCTTTTTAAAGGTGCTTCTTCTCCCCTAAAATGCAAAAAAAGCATTTTCATGGCACACTTTCCCTTTTTCTCATCTAAAGGCTAGCGTTTCATGCAGCAATAAACACACTTCTTTTTGCCAATCTAGAAAGCCCCATAGACTCAGAACAGACCTGCTATAACCTTCCCGGCAGCTTGGGGGCATAGTGTTTAGATGGCACATGAACCCAAGATGATGATGATGATGATGATGATGATGAACCTTTATTTATATAGCGCTCTAAATTTACACAGCGCTGAACATACAATCTGTAATTAGATGGTTCCCTGCCCTCAGGCTTACTATCTGAAAGAGACATGTTGAAGCTCAGTTGGGGGGGAATGGTGTTTAGATGGCACATGGCCCCAAGACATCTTGAAGCTGCACAGCTAACCTTTCCCCCATCTGTACAGTCCCAATAGTAGAAAATGTTAGATCAGCAACTAAAAAATGGATTTCTTGCATATCAGGAAATCCTAATGAGGAGGATTCCCCCACATGGAGAATTGTCACAGGTCAGGACTTTCCTTCATGAGAATCCTACATGGTGTTCCTATACAAAAAATTAGATTTCTGCACAGAACAAGCAGTTTTCAGTGCAAAACAATTGAGTGGGATGTCTTTTGCTGTGGTTGGTGGTGTGTTATTGTTTTGTTTTGTTTTGTTTTTTGTTTTTTTCTGTACTGAAAAGTCCCGAACTGTGAAAAACTGGTCAGTTTTTGAATTTTTTTTCACAATGGGAAGAAAAATGCTAGAAATGGCTCATTTCTTTCTTCAGAAATTAAATTAGTAAAGATTTTAGATTCCTAGTGATGTTTTGGTGATAAACAGTTAACACAAATAATAAGTACAATGAAGGCCACTTAGGGCAGCTGAGTAAATGCTCAGAGCAGAATGTGCAAAAATGAAGACTTTAGAATACAAATCCCAGAACCCCCCACCGTCTGTAACCAGTGGCCAGGTTGCTAGTGGGATTGTGGGACTTGTACCTGTAACTTTTCCAAGATCTCTTCCCGAGCTCTGAGAAATACTTTTTCTCAGGGTCCAAGATACAAACTGCTACCAAGGCTGCTATCACAGTGCAGAATTAATGCAATTTGACACTGTTTTATCTACCATGCCTCCATCCTATGGAATAATGAGATCTGTAGTCTGTTATGGTTCCAGAGCTCACTGACAGAGAAGCGTGAAGATCTTGCAAAACTACAGATCCCAGAATTTCGTAGTATTGAGCCATGGCAGTTAAAGCTGTGTTAAACTGCATTAATTCTGCAGGGTAAATGCAGCCTAGGAGTTTCACCCTGCATGAACAAGGTCCCACCACAACTCAGCCTGAGACAATACCACAAAACATGCCACAAGCACTTCCTCCCCTATATTTCCCCTAAAAACAGCATTCCAATGCATGAATGCACATACTCATGTTGCTAACTGTAAACCCAAGGAGAAATACTCTGTATTAAAGAAGAAAAATACATATAATTAGAATTCTGTTTTTAGCCCTATAGGAAAGGGGTTTCAGATGTTTGCATGAATGGAGAAGAGTGAGACAGCTGGGTTTTACTGTTGGGCTCAGGCTCTCAGTTCCATTATCAGCACAAGGAATCTCCTGCTCTCTCACCCTTATATTCAATGCATTTTTGGCCAAATTACACCATCTACAATGTGATTACATAGCTGTTCCATTCTTTGCAGTGAAGCATTCTGCTTACCCAATGGTAAGTTAAATATTTGGTTGCCTGTCTCTGCTCTAAAGCAATATCAGGTAAATATACATGGTTAATTTGTTTCAGATGTTTTGTTTTGTTACGTTTCATTTGGAGAAGAGGGAGGATGCTAGAAAGCGAAAAGAGGCTGTAGGACATGTGAGCCAAAAGAGTTGACACCAACTGACCTTGGACTTTAAAATTAGACCAATAAAACTTTCAGTGCAGGGAGGGGGTAGGAAATCACAGCATGCATTCCTTTTTCAGTATAAAGAGACAGAAGTGTCTGCATATACAACAAATAAGAGAATTGGAAGTGATACCTATCTTGTATGGCTGTACATGAGCAGTCTGGCAACTATAGTCAGAATGAAATTTATAATGAATTGCTCGTTATATTTTTAGGTTCCTGAAAGAATATCATTGATTTTTTAAAAAACTGCAAACAGCAAATGCCTCCAAAACTCTGCATTGCCTTCCTTCTGTTCATTAAAAAGAAGCCAAAGCAAACAGTGAGGGATTGTTTCGTCTTTAAAACGGCTGTAATCAGCAGAACAGAGGGAGGAGGAAAACACATTTCATCATTAATAATTTAATTTTCAAAGATTCCCTCTCCTACTGTGGTGCCATACCATTTAATAGTTTATACTAAATGAATAAAAGAGAGGGAAAATGAAAATAGACAGAAACAAATGAGCAAGTATAGTGTCAGAGAAATGGATCAAGGAAATGTTGGAGAGAGGAAATGTACATACAGCTTTCTGATTTGAGATCAGAATATAAAATGATCACTCTTTGATGCTTGCACGATTGGAGTAACTCTTACTTGACTGAGCAGGCCTGTTTTTAAATTTGTTTTTAAGTAAATATGTACAGGGAAAAGGCTTAGGTAGATACTTCTTTGTTGTAGCTGTGTATCCTGAAGTCATTTCTGATTCATGATGGCACTAGGGTGAACCTGTCACAAGTTTTTTCTTGACAAGATTTCTCAGAGGGAGTTGTCTTCCTCTTTGTCTTCCTCTGAGGCTGAGAATGTGTGATTTACCCAAGGTCACCCTGTGGGTTTCCATAGCAGGGGATCAAGCCCTGGTCTCCAGAGTCAGAGGGGCTTTCTAGATTGGCAGGAAAGTGTGACATGAAGTTGCCTTTTCCTTAATGCTTAGCAGCTGCACCACAGCCTTTAGATGGAGCTGCGCTGTTCCGCAGTTTTTAAAAAAGAAGCTGCGCTTCTTCTCCCCTAAAATGCAAAAAAAGCGTTTTCATGGCACACTTTCCCTTTTTCTCATCTAAAGGCTAGAGTTTCATGCAGCCATGAACACACTTCTTTTTGCCAATCTAGAAAGCCCCATAGTCCATAGTTCAAACCACTATACCACATTGGTTCTTACCATTATTAAATAACCCTGCCATCATTACAATGCATTTTAATGACACACACACACATCAAGCATTTTAACATATTTGGAGTTCAGGGCACAAGAGACGTCATCTCAGGACATTTGCATGTAGACAGGACTGTGAAGGAATCCAGGGCAGTCCACTTGTGTAAAACCATAGAATCTTAAAACTGGATGAATTACAAGGGCCATCTAATCCAACCCTCTTTCATACAGGAGTCCACAGCTAAAGCACATCTGGAAAGATCCCCATCCAACCTCCAAAGAAGGAGAATTGCCACCTTTTGAAGCAGTCTATTCCACGGTTGTACAGCTCTTACAGTAAAGTCATTTTCCCCCTCTATTGTTTAAGTGGAGTCTTTTGTTGTAATTTAGAGCCTGATAAGTAAATTTGGAGAATAGAGGTACAGCAAGTGATCTCATTTTATATTTTAGGCTCAGCTGTGGTTAATTAATTAATTAATTAATTAAATTTATATTCTGCCTTTCTTCCCAATGGAATTCAAGGCAGATACTTCAAGATTAGGGTTACTCCTGATCCCAAGGCACATCAGGAGATTAAGTGCAGTATTTGTTGGGGAAAATGAGAGGTAGCACCAGAACACTCAAAACAATAAAACTGGCAAACAAAAACTGAACAACCACCAGCTCCATGTATATAAAGCTGGTTTCTCTTTTCTGCTAGATCTTGTGTTCCTGTTGTGTTCCTGGGAGCACAAGATCTATCAGAAAAAAGAAACAAGCTTTATCTCCTTTGTATAATCTATAAAAGTAGTTTTATTTGCAAATTACTTATGTATAAACAAATAAGTGGCCTAATGGAAGAGAAAGGAGAATGGGGGTGGGGGTGGGCAAGGGCTGGAGGTCAGAATGATGCAAGAAGAGCAAACATAGAGATCAAAATAAATGGGAACTTACCATAAATACAGTCCTTGGTATCAACTGAGTTTTGATTTGAGGACCCTGCATAGATACCATAATCTATGGATACTCAAATCTCATTATACTGTATATAAAGTCCCTTATAAAAATGGTACAATTGAGGTTTGCTTTCTTTAAAAAACAAACAAAAAAAACAGGTAGGGAATATTTTCAAGCCATGGATAGTGGAATCCATGGATGTAGAATCCATGGATAGGTAGGGCCAGCTGTATATACCATATCTAAACTTCTGAGAAGTAACATTAAAAGTAGGAATTAGTAGAAATAGGCATGCTAAATTTACTAACTCTTGGAAGTCCCAGCTGCATCTACACTCTGTAATTAATGTAGTTTGACACCATTTTAACTGCCATGTTATGGGATTCTGGGGGTTGTAATTTCGTGAGACATTTAGCTGTTCCTGTCAGAGAGCTCTGACGCAACAAGAAACGACAAATCCCAGGATTCTATAGGATGGAGCCATGGCAGTTAAAGCAGTGTCAAATTGCATTAATTCTGCAGTGTGGCATCAGCCTCACTTTGTTAAAATGGATAAAAGCTGCCAATAGGGCCACCCAGCATAACTTTCCGAAATCCTGTTTGTATTTAGCTAGTAAGAACAATGCCACTGAGCCAAAAGAGCTTTTTAAAATATCTCCCATGGAGACAAGAAATAAGAATTGGGACTGTTTAATGAACATACTGCATCCTTTTAAATAAATAAATAAATAAATAAATCCTGCAACTTTAACTATGCACTGGGGGTTGGGTAGTACATGGGCCAAGGCACAGAGCAATGTGATACAAGAGAAAACAGAGCCGCACTACGTCTTGTCTACAAGTTTAACAAGACCTGGGTCCTAGGGGCATTTGAATATCTTGATAAAAACAATAAATAAAAAAGAAAGAAAAGGGGAAAATGTAATAAACTGTAATGGAAAACATGTTTCTGTTCTATTGCCAGGAGGGATTACAATATTATTCTATGTACCTTGCCAAATGGAAAGAAGAGACAGGCAAGTAGAGGGGGTGGAAAGGACCAAGAAAACAAACTTCCATTTGTTTTTCTATCTTAAAATATAAAGAGATCTTGGAGGAAGAACTGATTTGATATGAAGAAAGACAACTTTCTTGCAGTGGCTTCATCAAACGCCAGAAAACCTCACACTCCTGGCATATGCATCTAGTTCGCAGACACTTATTTTTAAAAAGGAAGAAAGAAAAGAAACAGGGAGGGGACCCTTCATATGTGATTTAAAAACTAGAAAACAACTTGAAGACAGCACATTTTTGACACTTACTTTAAATGCTGAAAGATTGTTAGCAATCTGTCCAGTTTCCATGTCCTTTGTAGTAAAATCCCTCCAAATCCAATATATCCCTGTAATGAATGCACTAAAACCAATCAATTAGAAGAATGTAACTTGAAGTAGACTTTGGGAGAAAATGCTCACCTCTCATCTGAAATACATGTTAGGGCTGTAGTAAGTCCAGAAGCCTTGTCTTATGTGCTTTTTAAAAATATCATAACAATAACCTCTGCCTCTCATGTTTCCATAGGAAGACAGCTCATCTTTTGAACAATTTCAGTGGAAGAAGAAAGACAGCAGATCAGAGAAAGGGCAATGAAGTCCCAGGTTCAACTCCTGGCATCCCTAGGACTAGGGCTAGGAAATTTCCCCTTTAATAACCTGGATAGCAGTTGATTCTTAATGGAGAGCAGGGCTCTGAAGGGCAATTGAACCATGTAAAAAATTAAAAACTGGCCACTCGAAGAGTTAGTTTGGGGGTGAAACCCAAAGTGGGATTCTTTGTCCATGAATTCTGCATCCACAGATTCAACCATCCTTAGCATGATTTTTTAAATATATATATATATATATCCAAAATACAAAATTGGATTTTGCCATTTTGTATAAGGGACATCATTTTCTTACACCATTGTATATAATGGGATTTTGGTATCCACAGATTTTTGTATCCACAGGGGCATCCTGGGGCCAAACCACAGCAGCAGATACCATGGATCCACTGTAATTGGTGCTCTTTTGGGACAAGCCAAGCAAAATCAGCTTGAAGAGATGCAGTCAGACTACTGACTCGGGCAGGTTTTGGAAAGCATATGGTTTCCTTATTAAAGCATTTTCAGTTTCAGGCACTATTCAGAATATATCTTGCAGTCTTTTAGAAAGACTTTTACAGTTCAGGCCCATGCTTTTTGAATGGCTATGTCTTTCTATAGGAAACTACCCAGGCTGTAAAATACATTGAAAATCTTTTGGTTCCCCCACTTTCACTTATATGTCTGATGGTAACATGGGAGAGAGACTTCTTGACTTCCAGGTTTTGAACTCTCTCCCCAAGGAGGCTAGGATAGCACTAGCATTAGCACTAGCACTTTACATTTCTATACGGCTTCATAAGTACTCTCTAAGCGGTTTACCAATTGCCCCCAACCTACGAAAGATGACAGTTGAGTCAACCTGGAGCTCTGCGGGTTCAAACCCGCAGCATTGTGGCTGCAGTACTGGCATTTAACCACTACGCCACCAGGGCTCCCTCCTTACTATCCTTCCATCTACAAGAGAAAGCTTTCATATTCTGACAGGCTTTTAGAAGCAGATTGTTAAGGCTTTTAATAGTGTGCTGTTTTACTGTCTTCTAAACAGATTTGTTTTAAGTCATTTTAACTCTATGAATAATGTAATGGCATTATTTAACAATAACGTTCTGTATGTTTTCATTTATGTCTTTGTATGTGGTTTTATCTGTATTTGCTTTAAATTTGGTGAGTTGCCTTGAGTTCCTGTTTTGAGAAAAGGGTGGCAAATAAATCAAGTAACAATAGTGGGGGGGAGGGGGGAGGAGGAGGAGGAATCCATAGAAATTTCCAGACTGGTTCCACTTACTGGTTTCCAATATTGGCGTACCATTTTCTCCCACTATACCTTATCAATGATTTATAGTATAGAGAAATAGTCACAATTCTCTGCTAAAGAATTCTAATGTGATCCCTTGAACCAAAATGTTCATTTGAAACTCTAGCAAATGTGACTACAGGGCTATACAGACCACCCCAAAGGGGCAGATTGGGTCCATGGCAACCTCACGCCACGGCCCCAATTTGGCCTCTTAAGGGTGAAAAAAGGATCCGCAGAAAGCAGCTCTCCAAGGTGCACCATAGCCATGGTGACACAGTTTTATGATGCCCCTTTGGTGCTGCATCATGTGGAGGCAGTGATGGAGGTGTGTCAGAAGGGCATGCACCGTGTGGACTGGCATGTGCCAAAATGGCACCCTGGTGGCAGGGATAGGGTGTCTGGTGTGAGGATGCTGAGCCCTTGACTCCACCCACAGGATGGTGCTTTCTTGTTGTCTGTATAGGGCCTATCTTAGCAAACTATACATCCAAGGATTCCATTGGATGTAGCCATGGGAATAAAAGTGGTATGAAAGTTTTCTAACAGTGTTATGTGTACATACCTACAACTGCCAAATATAGTACACTTGTAGACCTATAACGATGCTAGGTGTATATGGATAGTCTCCCCCTCCTCTGAAAATTCCCTGTGGGTGCCCATTATGTGGACACAGGATTTTAAAAAAATTGACCTCTTTTTTATCTAGACTTGAGGTAAAATCCCTGGGTAGTTTTTTTGCATGCAGTCATTCAACCATCTTGTTTGGCTTGCACAGTCTACTTGTGTAGGCTTATCCTTGCACAATCAACATGAACAATGATGTCTCCTAAATCAAATTGTGATGCTAACGTTACAACTATTTTCACAGAAGGCTTCACACAGGAGTGCATTACACATTTTTACAACAACTTTGGAAGTGGTCCTGATTAAAGTTCCAAGAAAGCATTCTTTTGCTTTGCTTTTCTCTCTCCACACTTTCCCACACAATTAACTTGTGAGCAATGTGCCAAAATCTAGGCAATGAAATGGTTAGCAAAATAAACAGTATTTGACTGATGAAATCCAGGGAAAACTCAAAGAAAGAAAGAAAGAAAGAAAGAAAGAAAGAAAGTTATGTGGTTCCTTTTGAAATGCACATTATAGAGCTCAAAGCCTTAATCTACATATGCAGGATTAAATAACAGATTTTGTATGTCTGTGCCAAAATCTAGACAAGCTAAGTACACATGTTCTGTATGCTTTACATAAGGGAACAAACTATTATTCTTTAAACTGGCTACTTCAATGAATCCCTAATTCTGGTGTTCATTTCTAAAAGTAGGTAGTTGCTCTGACCTGCAACTCTCTTAACACCTGAAACTGAGGGTGCATCAACACTGCAGAATTAAAGCACATGGACACTGCTTTAACTGCCATGGCTGTATACTATGAAATTCTGGGAATTATAGTTTTGTGAGATATTTAGCCTTCTCTGTCAGTGAGCTCTACTGCTACAATAAGCAACAACCCCCATGAGTCCATATGATGGAGCCATGACAGCATAAAACAGTATCAAGCTGCGTTAATTCTGAATTGTAGCAGCAGCCTCAGACTTTCTTTCATTGCCTGTGATGGTATGGCCTGACTGCCAGCGACGATCTTGTAACACTCATACAGATACTCTCTCTGGCTTTTCTTCACTAATGAAGATTCAGGAAGGACTCATCCCACTCTTTCTACAAGTGTGCTGATTACTAAAAAGGCCAATCCAATATAAACAAGTCCAGTTGCAGAGAGCAGAGCAGAAAGTCTCCTTGGGTGATGTTTCCAAGTTGTGGTTCTTTCTGCATTGTCATTTCTCTTCTAGACTTGTTCGGTGTGAGTTCTTGAAAGAGGCTGCAGCATTGTGGATAGTGCGTCTCCATGCCTCCCGGTGTGAGGCCAGGGCAGACCATTGTTGGAGATCAATTTGGCAGAGCTTGAGATGTTTTCAGAGAGTCCTTGTATCTTTTCTTTGGGGCGCCACTCCTATGCTGACCCGTACTATTTTTGGGAGACGGTGCTCCTCCATCCTAGAAACATGCCCTGCCCAGTGCAGCTGCGCTTTCAATAGCATGGCCTCAATGCTGGTGATCTCTGCTTGCTCAAGGACAGCAACATTCGTCACATAGTCAGTCCAGTGTATGTTTAGGATTGTGTGTAGACAGTGCTGATGAAGGAACTATGGGTTACTAGGTATATACACACATGTTAATGTAGAGACTAAACTAAAAACTAATGTAGAGACTAAACTTTTTAAATCATCAACACACTTGTAGAAACATGGGATGAGTCCTTCCTGAATCTTCATTAGCAAAGAAAAGCCAGAGAGAGAATACAGAGAGGACAAATTGAGGCTACACTCAAAGCATTTGATGAAGTGAGCTGGAGTCTGTGAAAGCTGCATACCCCCTGCTTTTTGAGGGGTAACAGGGGATACAACATGATCCTTTTCCAGATGGCAAAAGTTGAACCAGTTGAATGTGGATCGAGCAGATGGTTGGGCACTGAGAAATTATTTAACAGGGAGATTTGTTGCCCCTCCTCCTGAAGCATGTGAGTGGGGCCTTTCTAAAGCTGCCACTGTATCTGTTGTCTTCCTCCTCTTTTACTCTCATATACCTTCACATTGTGTGTGTGGAATAGATTCTATGAATTAAAGAGCTGGCTAAGTTTACAATTATTGCTATTCGTGCAATTGATTTTTTTTCCTTGTGCTGAGAAAAAAACCACCCTGTAAGTAAATACATGACTTGACCTTGTATCCTGCAAAAGTGGCATCATTTAGGCTTCTCTGGCTCCTTTATATTATAATGATTTTAAAATTTTCAACAGAATTACTACTGAACAATGTATGTACATCAGTAATAGGATTCTGCATGCAATGTGTTCATGTGCATATTGTGGCTGTGATGGTGTGATTTCCATTCTGACTTTTGACAACCCTAAGGTGAACCAAGCATGGGGTTTTCTTGGCATGTTTCTTCAGAGGCAGTTTACCATTGCCATCCTTTGAGGCTGAGAGAGTGTGAATTGACCAAGTGTGTGTGTGTGTGTGTGTGTGTACATCTCCAAACTTTGTGCATTGGCGAAGCCTACTGGTACATCTCTTTCTGGCTTCTGTGGCACCAACTATAAATAAATACTGGATACATAATTAAAGTTTAAGCCTAAATTTGTAATAACAGCAAAAGTACAAGAAACTATATATTAAACTTGAACATACATCCAATGTCCCATTGTCCTACATATTCTTCTTATGAGTATTGCAACCCTGGATGCAAATCTTAAAGCCCTAAATAAATCATGTAAAATACATAACATAAATTCCACTAAAGGGATTAACCCTTTTTATACCCTCCCTGGTTGTATCTACACTGTAGAAATAATGAAGTTTGATGCCATTTTAATTGCCATGTGTCCAGACTAAGGAATCCCGGGATTTGTAGTTTAATGAGACACCAGTGCTCTTTGGCAGAAATGGCTCAAGACCTTGTAAAATGGGGAAAAATCCAGAGGATGGAGCTACAGCACATAAAGTGGTGTCAAGCTGCATTATTTTCACAGTGCAGGTGAACCCTAGGATACATAACTGAACATTCTACAACCTTATTCAGCGTGTTAGAGTTCAATTCTTATTTTACAGCTCCTCTCCTCTCCAGTTCTCCCTCACTTTCTAAACTGAACTAGTAATTGGAATCCCTTCTTTGTGATTTCTGTATCCATTGGACTAACCAATAATTCATATGGATAACACAGGCACCTCTTCTCCTTATGTTGGTGTGTTGATATTTTGGCCGCATAATCAAAGACACAGTCTGAACACTGGAAATAAATGGGAAACTGAATCCCATTGGCCTGAAGTGAAGCACCCTGAAATGATAGGTACAGATGAACCACTTCAGTGAGAGTTAGGCCCAACTATCTGAACATTTAAGAGAAGAAAAATTAAGAATCAGATATGACCCAAGTTTTGCAAAATAATTTTGTGCAGCATACTTTTACTGAATCCATTGGTAGCTGCTTGTAACTTCCCTTCTGAAAATAAAATATTTTAAATATAATCTCATCTGATTTTAGTACTTTAGATCATTGGGAGCATTAGTAACTGCTGAGGGAGAATGCACAAGGTCACTGACTCACAGTGGGGAAGCAGGTATGTTTTCCATTGCAGAGACAATGGATCATTGTCAGAACTGAAAATAGGAAATAGGGACCTTGCTTTTGTTAGAGGAGCTCTTGATGATTAAGCAGCATCAAATACATACTTTCTGGCTTCAGGGTAGTTACAGATGTTCAGGTCTCAGCCTTTTCTGGGTGCTGCAGTCATTCCTGGACTGCAGCAAATAAACAGCCTGTAATGGAGATCAGAATTGCCCGGGGTAACCGGGTCTAGCACTAACAAATTGTCATGAGACAACTTCCTACACATCTTAAAGAAAACAATTTAAAAATAGCAGAATTATATTTCAGTCCATTGACCTTCCCAAAATGACAATGGCAACTAATTATCCAAGAAACACAAGCTTTTGCAGTTAGCAGGCAGTAAGAGAGTGTATTCAGTCAATAACCTTGGGAAGACAAACATTTTCAGTGATCCTCCAAATCTGTATCAGAGGGTGGAGGTGATAATAGAAGAGGAGGGGCTGAGTCTTACAAAGGTTGTTTAGGACTGCTGATGGTGTCCTGATGCTGAGCTCTATATATTCAATGCCTTCAAGTCAGTGACTTGCAATCCCTAATCTGGTTTTGGTGCTGCTAATAATCCCCTGTTTAGGATTGTTTACAGAGAAGGGGTGAAACCCAATGCTCTTTATTTATTTTGGTTGTTATTTTCCTCTAGAAGTGACAGTTAACACAACTGAATGCAATATTCTCTCACTCTCTGTGTACATGAATATGTGTTTTATCCTTCTGCTTAAGAGTGAGAACTTCCCAGAAAATCTCCTTGTTTTACCTGTGAAGCAGCTAGAATTTCCCAGGTGCAAGCACATCTATTCCTCTTTTCGATAGAATCAGCTTTACTTCAAGAAAATAGTACATTGGCTTTCTACAGAGGACATTTGAGACTGTGCAAAAGAAGTTGTAGCATAAACTTTATTAGACCAAGTCTAAGAAAGCTTATGCTACAACTTTTCCCCTTCAGTCAGGCCTGATACAGATGGGCAAAAAGGGGCATGGTAGTGGTGATACTAGGCTTAGGGAGCGTGCACCAGCCACAGGCTTCCTAACCCTAGTATGTGTGTGGGCCACCATGATTGTGTGGCCCTGCCCACACATCGTGCATGTTGGTGATGTCACATGCTTGCTGCATCAAAATGATGCTGTGCTTATGGTGTCACAGGTACAGCACAGAAAGGAGCTGCTTCTCGGCACTCCTTTTCTGCTGCACAGCTGCACCACACCATTTGGTTGCTGCGGCAATGCTACGCAGCAAAGAGTGATGGCTCCAGCCCGCTTTTTCCAGGCAGTCTGTCGAGCCCCTCAGTCTTACATGTACTACAAGATCCCTTTGCACACTAACATTTCAAACTAATTATGGGGCTTTGCAGACCACCTCTGAAAGGACAGCCTGCAGCCACCTCCATGGCAGGGGGTTGGACTGGATGGCCCTTGTGGTCTCTTCCAACTCTATGATTCTATGATTCTATGATCTTCCCCAGATTGGGGCCACAGCAACCACAAGCCATTCTGGCCTTTCCAGGGTGCAAAAAAAAAAAAAAAGCCTAAAAAAGCAGCTCCTTTTTTGCACCCTGGAAAGGGCACAATAGCCGCAGTGCTTCAGCTTTAAGGCACTCCTTTGGTGCTGAATCATATGGACAAGGCACCAGAGGAGCACTGTGATGCCTTGTGCTGTTTGGAGTGGTGCATGGTGTCACGCTGCCCTGGGGGCAGAGGCAGATCATGCATCATGGACTCATCCTTACAGCTGTCATCTCAAGTAGATGTGATGACCAGGAGTGCTTGCTATCAACTTTTGTTGATACGCCAGCTGCATCCTTACCTGGACCAAAGGGACCTCAAAGCAGTGGTACATGCACTGGTAACTTCTCGTCTTGATTTCTGTAATGCGCTCTACATGGGGCTACCCTTGTGCCAAGTTTGGAAGCTTCAACTGGTCCAAAATATGGCAGCCAGATTGGTCACCAGTACATCCAGGTCTGACCACATAACACTTGTTTTAAAATCTCTCCACTGGCTGCTGATCAGCTTCCAGGCACAGTACAAGGTGTTGGCCATTACTTTTAAAGCCCTACATGGCTTGGGCTCAAGTTACTTGCAGGAACACCTCTCCCTACCCAATCCACTCCGCACTCTCAGAACATGTAGGAAGAATTTACTAGAACCACCCATAACTAGATTGGTAATGGCTTCCCAAAGAACTTTTACTTCCGCAGCTCCAAAATTATGGAACAACCTGCCAGAAGAGATCTGTCTTATTACCACCTTGGATGTTTTTAAGAAGGCAGTCAAGACAGATCTCTTTCAGCGGGCTTATCCATCTGACCTGGTATAGGACAACCATCCACTTTAATGCTCCATCCTCTGACTATTATTATTGAGCAATTTTATTGTTACTTTAAAGGTCTAACTTAAAAGGTCTAACTTTTATCTGATATTATTGTTGTTTGTATTTTATTGACTGTATTATTGTATGTATTTTATCAGGTTGTAATACCGCCTCAATCCGCAGGGAGAAGTGGGAAATATAAATTATTTATTTATTTATTTATTTATTTATTATCATGTGGACACCACACCCTGACTCTACCCCCAGGCTGACCTTCATGGCCAGTGTGCACAGCCCCTATATTTCTCTATTTTATACATTGCAGCTGGCAACTCAATAGCAATCTCTGCCCAAGGCTGCATTCGCTCATATTTCACCTCCTGCTTGGATGGGAAGGGATAAAGAGGGAAATGAATATATTTCAGAACAGCTGAATTAGAGAGGGAGTTACTTCCTGACATGTTTGCTTCATTTCCACTGTTGCTGTTGGTGGTGAAAGATCAAGGTAGGACCAGCCTTAACATTTGGCGAAGTGAGGCAAGCCTACATTAGGAAATAGATTTAAAGTATCTTAAACAAAACTATTAAGTGCTAGAACTCTAATCCCTGCTTGATAAGTCACACTCTCTGAGATTCAGAAGAAGACAATGGCAAAAAACCTTGAATAAATCTTGCCAAGAAAGGCCCATTATAGGGTCACCTTATGTTTGCCATAAGTTAGAAAAGACTTGAAAACACACAACACAACAGTAAAATGGTTAGTGGTTCATTTATAGTCATTTGATTACTACTTGCATGAAGATGGAAAGAACTGCTTCTTGCGTTTTCTGCCATTGGTGCCAAAATAAATTGGTGGGATTTGGATACTATGACCAGAATCCTGTTGTAGTTTTGCTGTGGTTAAAATTGCATTATGGAAGTGTTTAGACTTTTGTGGAAGTTGCATATTGTGAGATCCTATTTAGAGTTGTGCAAATACCACTGAAAAATGTTGCAGAAGCAGGTGTTCTGCCTAGGAGATTCTGTAGTATTGGTGGGTAGTTGTATTGACTGTTGCATCAGGTGCATATCGATACTGTCTGATGATGGTGCAATCCACAAACTCCATTGTAACTACTCTGAAAGAGACTTACATTATGCAATCAGGCAACACTATTTTGGTCTGTGTGCTGAGACCTGGAGAGAAGGACATCATTTGCTATTCTGTCTAAAGCAACAAAATGTCTTGGGCCGCCCTTGTGAAGAACCAAGTTCCCAGATGGAAAAATCAAAGACTCCTTAGAGTATAAATATTTAACTGTAGAAATATTTATAGCAGAGTGAAGCAATATGAGCTTGTGGTAGAAACAGGAGTAATTGGGATACTCTTGTAAGGAGAAACAATTTTTTATTGTCTCAGGAAATCCATCTTGGGAAAGGAAAAGAGATAGACAAAATATATTGACCTATACTTAAAAGAGCCCCCGAAAGCCAGCTGTCATGTCTCTCTGTGTTTGTAACGGTGGGGAGGAGGGGCAAATAAGCCATTACTGGAGCTGGAGCCCCATAGATGCTTCTTTCCCAGAAAAAGTAACAAAAACTTCTTGAATAAGGGGAAAGTGTAAAGGCTTGAGTACACTGGCCAAAAAATTATACAGAGATGAAACAAAGAACAGGCATTACCCAAGCTTCCTTGTTCTACTAAACACATTATATAAATGTTGATGCCTTTTTGCTTTTCCTGCTTTATTACCCTGCTTTGCCTCTGCTTTTCACACTGCTGTTTGTTCAACTGTGTAATAATAACTATCTGCACAAGTATAAAGATGGGGAAAATGTTCAAAATATTGAATTTTTAAAAATGTTTCCTGAGTGTTGGGAAATGCTGCTGGAAAAAAAATCTGAACTGTTCCCTGCAGTTCAGGGCTTCTTCTGCTCAAAATTCTCTTGTGTTTCTTTTTCACAGACAACACTATTTTCTGCACAGCAAGCAGCATTTCCTTACATTTTGTTGTTGGTTTTGTTGTGTTCTTCAAGTAGCTTCTAATTTATGCCCACTCTAAGGCAAACCTATCACAGGGTTTTCTTGGCAAGATTTGTTCAGAGTTTGCCATTCTCTTCTCCCGAGGCTGAGAGCATGTGACTTGCCCAAGGTCACCCAGGGTTTCATGGCCAAGCTGGAAATCATTACTCTTTATGGACAGGATAAGAATGGGATAAACACATGGGGGTGTGATAATCTTCCTCCCGATTGCATGACTACCACTGGTTAAGGACAGGAGCAATCCACTTTGGTCCTGTCTGATAATCTAGATAGTCACCATAAGTCAAAAATGACTTGGAGGCATACAACAACAACAACGATGTGAAGTATACTGTATTAATGAATTTAGTACTATATGTGAGAATTTACATAAATACTGCCATGCATACCCAAAATGTAGGTATCTACAAAATTTGCCAAAATGAATATTCTCTGTGAATACTCTGTTGAGTTCGACTCCGTGTGAATTTTGTTTTGGCTTGTTATCTCACCATTAGAGTGGCCTTTACCACAATATTTAGTTATCTGTACAGTTAGAAGCAACAGGATGAACATAAAGACATAACTCAATGACAGAGCAGACATCAAAGTTAAATCATTCAAAAGTTCCATCACAGAGATGAGGAAATGAGACAGAATTTTCCAAATCCACAATATATAGAATAAAAATTCAGGATACAAAGTCACAGCTTTCTAGCAGTATCACCCAAGTCTATTTTATTTCTTTAGATATTTAGATATTTCTTGTTTCCACACACACCTGAACCTCAAGGCAAGTTACAACACTAACAATAAAATCATGAGCACTAAAACAACACCGGGGGGGGGGGGGGGATCAGAAGCATATAGAATCAGGGATTGCAAAAACAAGCAAATAACCAAAGATATGAATACCACCAGTGTATTAAGCTATCTTTAAAAAAGCACCTGCTATCTGTATACTAGAATTGTACTGACATGAACTTCCTCTCTTTAATTTTCCCATCTGGTGGGGGAGGGGGGAGTAAATAATATTCCCTGGACATTCAGGAAATATATATTATTCAGCAGAAATATTAGATATCCAGATATTTTACACTCATTATTTGAATGCACCCTACAACTGATCTAAAACCTAAAATCTGATAATCTGATATACAGAAGTTCACACCTGAAACATTTTTAGATGCTAATGTAGAGTAATACTGTAGAGAGGACTCTAAAACTATAATTTACCCTAAAACGTTAACATCTGAAAATCTTTCAGTATTGATTGTCTTCTGTTTCACTGAATCTCACCTGTCTTTCCTTCCATGTAGTTTCACATAGGATTAAATTATAAAGTTGCAATGTATTTCATGCAGAATTTCATTTGAGACTCTGTTGTCTAATATAAGGCTGAAAGACATTGACGAGAAATTATTACACAGGGAAATTAATGTGTACTTTGGCATGAAGTTTTCCAAATGTTTTCAATGTGTTTTTCTTAATGTATTTTTGTATGCATTTTTCACATGGACTTAAGTGGGTTTGCAAGCATCCTCTGAGGTGTGCATTTTCATTTGTCTGCATTTATTTGTGTGTTATTCAGATAGGAATGAAAGTGAGGGGGGATCTTCCACTTACCATAGTTTTTTTTCCCTCTCATGTTGGGAAATTGAAAAGATAGAAGCACATTTTTGCTGATAGCCTTGCAAACCACAAATGCAATTCCCTACCGATGGGAGGAAATTAAAGCAAATTTCCTTCCCACCTCTGATTTCTACCTCTGAGGACAAATAATGGGAGAGAGAAAGAGAGAGGGGGCATCCAGCTCGAGGGGGGAAATCTGACCTAAGATGATTCCCTCATTTCTGAATTCAGAATTCCAAAGTCTGAAAAAGGGAGGAAACAAGCATGCTAGCCAGAAATGGTTTAGAAGGAAGTCAGCAGAGTATATAAATCTCCACGATCCCTAACCCTTCAGCTCCAACCTTGCATCAAGTCAATGCCAGCCACAGAACTGATGCTGATCCAGTTCCCTACCACTTAAATTAATGGGAGTGAATTTATACGATATAATTTCAAAGGGCTATATGTCAAAACCCTAGTCCATTTTTTTAGCCCCCAGGAGAGCAGATCCACTGAATCAATAGAACCTACATAAATCTTGACATGCCAAGTTTCCATTGATTCAGTAGATGTATCCTAGTTGGTACCCTAGTTACCTAGTGGATGCATCGTAATTAAAGTGGAAAGTCAATGTAACAGATGAATATGAAGAAAGCAAAAAGAATGGTCACAGATGTTATACATAACTTTAAAGAGATGATGAAGCCATTTAAGTAGTTTTCCATACCTTGGTTCAGTCACTAATCAGGTTGGAGCCTGCAGTCAAGAAATAAGAAGAAGACTAGGACTTGGAATGGCAGCTATGAGGAAACTAAACAAGATCCTGAAGTGTAAAGCTATGTTGTCAAACACCAAAGATAAGATTATCCATGCCATCCTATTTCTGATTTCTATGTAGGGTTGTTAAAGTTGGAAAGTGAAGAAAGCTGACAAGAAGAGAATTAATCTTCTTCCTGGTACTAGAGGAAATTCTGCAAATACCATGATTAGCCATAAAATAAAATAAAATAAAATAAAATAAAATAAAATAAAAACGGGTCCAAGAGTAAATCAAGTCAGAATTCTCCCTAATTTATTAAACTGAGACTGCTATACTTTGGACGTATCATGTGAAGACATGACTCATTAGACAATACTGTTTAGTAAGACAGAAGGCAACAAGAAAGAGATAATCACATTGGAGTTAGAGAGATTCAGTTAAGGAAGCCACAGCCCTGAATTTGCAAAATATGAGCATGACAGTTATTACCAGAGGTTTTGGAGGTCTCTCACTCACAGGATTTCCGTAAATCAAAGTTGACTTAACAGCAATTAACAACAACAAATCCTAGTTAGGAAAAGTAATTGGGTTTAAGGAGAAAAGATGGTGATGGGGATACAGCTGGGGGAAATGACATGAACACTGAGCCTTCCTCTCTTCTTTTCTTTTGGGATCATAGTCACAGATGGCTGGATTGTTCAGTAAACATTTAAGATAAATTTCATTCCACCATTAACCCATTTAAACTACAGTGGTCCCCCGGGTTACGAAGGTAATCCGTTCCAGATTACCTTTCGTAACCCGGAAATCTTTATTTCCCAGGGGACCGCTTTAGGAGACGGACCGCGCGGCAAATTTAAACGGGCCGCACGGTTTTTTGTCTTCGCAATCCGGGGTTTCCTTCGGATCCCGGGGGCTGTTTTGCAGTCCCGGCGGGTTTGGATCCCGGGGATTTCGTTCCCCGGGGGATTCGTAACCTGGGAGACCACTGTATAAAAGTTTGCCTGCTGAATACATTGAGACACCATTTGCTCCATGACTTTATTAAAGAATAGCCTGCTAGCAATTCCAGAAACTCATTTCATTCATATATTTTGAGCATTGATTTTATTACCCTGAGAATTCCCACATTGTGTCCATCTTTAGTGAGATTTGATTATGTGTATTGGGCCAAATTACCAAAAACTAGCTAGATACTTTATTGGACATTACAAAGATAACTGATGATGATTGAAGAAGAGGAACTTTTCATTTGCTTATCATTAACACTGAAAAAAATAATGAATTTTAACCCATTTATTTTCTGATATATTAACACTAATGTCAGAATACTGTCAGAATTCGCATCTCATTGATGCTTTTTTGCCAAATTTGATTTAAGCTGGAGAGAGGATTTATATCTAGGGTATATGGCAAAAGATTAAAGCCACTGGTTTTAACCCAAGTCATAAACTGAAGGGGTTAATGTGTTATTATAGACACTAGCTGCTTCTTTGAAGTTAGAATGGAAGCTTTGGTATGCACTGGTGTTCCAACTCTGGCTGTGCCAGAGGCTTGGATAAGAGATGGGAGGTTAAAATATAATATCGTTTAGGATTGTGCTAACGTATAGATATAGAATATTAAGATGTTATTATATAGGTAGCTTGATTTATTACAGGTGTTGATAATTATAAATATATAATGTCACGGTGATTTGTGTTTGGAAAAAGGGTGCAAAATGGATTGTATATATGATTCCAAGGTTGTTATGTCTGGTGATGGTGGGAAACAAGTTCATTCACACAACTCATGCCAAATGCTGGACTTCTGGACAGTTGAGCCTTGCCTCATGCGGACATGGACAGAGTGCGTTAAGCTTGGGGCTAAAGTAGCTAATCATATAGATACACAGTCCGAAAGAGATGGATCCTGTGATTCACTATAAAAGTGTCTGAATGCATTGTGACCATAGACCTGACAAAAAAGTCATGAGACTGTCTCTTAAGGTTTTCTTTTTGAACATAAAGCTATTCTTTGACTTAGAGTCTAGAATCTGTCTGAAACAAGACCTGTGGACAAACTGGATCTGACAAATATATTTGAAGGCTGTTTATTCTGATTTCTGTGAACCTTTCTCCAAATTCTTGATCTGATATGGCAACTCATTATTGTTTTTAACATCACTTTAAAATAAACAACCAATAATGTCCCAAATCCTCTATCACAATCTATGTTGGGCGACTCTATGCATACTTAATGATGTAGCAGAGGAACTAAGAAGCTCTATTAGTGAATCACAAACATGAATGAAACAGCAACAAAAGTGCCCCAACATGCCCCAGACTCTACCAATACAGATTAGCACTCTCAGCCAGGATCCTGATGCATCGCAGGACAGAAGTGCAGTGGCTCACATTGCATACATCTCATTGGTTTCAGTGTCCATCAGTACTAATGCCCTTTGGTCATTTTGCCCTTTGGTCTATATAGCAATCTCACAGCAGCCCCTTGCTGAACGCACACATTATGCAACTGCATAATGATGCGCTCTCTCTCTCTCTCTCTCTCTGTGTATTTATGAAGATGTAAGTCCCCAGCAGGATTCTGGTCAGTCATGAAGATATACCACACAGCATTTGGCATGACAGGCATACATTTGCAAATCGAAAAATGTGTTTCCAAATAAAGAAATAAATCTATTTTTTCAAAAGGCTCTGAAGAAATGTTTTGCCTTCAGCAGTTTATATAATTGCTGTTGTCCTGCATAATTTAATTGTAGAGTGAGTCACAAATGACAATCAAGGCAAGTCCATTGTTAACAATCCTACCTTTAAAATGATGTTACAGAACAATGAGAAATCAAAGGGGGGGGGGGGTTCTATAAAATCATGTTGTGAGTGTTATTGCATACAATTTCCCACCCAGTGACAATATAGTAAGAAGAGCCTTGTTCGGAGCCTTGTTCATTACTATTAGTTTACACTAAGGGGGGGGGGGATTGATATACCATCCAATAGAGATTGTTACAGGAAAAGAGTATTCAAGTTATTTGTGGTCCATGTCAGTATGACATGTTTTAATTCACAAATGCGTTCTGTCTCAAGCATTGCTGAACATGCAGCATTGCTGCATGTTATTTTCTAAAAAAAAACTCCAAAATCCACACCAGTGCACTTTAAAATCTATATATCTATATCTATAGATATATATTTAGATATATATCTTAATACACCTAATTACTACACACACATATAAATTTGCATACGCCTAAATACCATATATACCCATGTATAAGTTGACCTCATGTATAAGTTGAGGGCAAATTTGGGGGGGGGGGGGCAAAATCATGGATTTTGATATGACCCATGGATAAGTTGAGGATCAAACTCAGGGGCATGTAATGAAGGATCTAAATGGAGAGGGGGGGAAAAACACCACTTTGGTCCCTTCTTCTCCTTCTCTGGACCTCTCCCACGGGTCACAGTCTGGACATGGAAAATGTGGACACAAACCTCCAATTTCGCTCCCTTTCCCACAACCTTCCCCAAGGCTGATGGCTTGCAAAAAGGGAGATACAGGCCTCTGATTTTCCTCTCTCCCTCACAGCTTTCCCCAAAGCTGATGGCTTGCAAAAAGGGGGACACAGACCTCCTGTTTCTCTCCTCTGTCTCCTCGCTCCCTTCTCCACAGCTTTCCCAAGGCTTACTGAGAGGTTTTACTATATTGACTCATTTATACATCTACCTAGGATTTTGGATCCCATATTTGGGCTTAAATTTTTCAATGTATACATAAGTATATATGGTATATCTCATAATAAAATCTGTATTTTGATCTTTAAGAATTGTACTGCAGTATTCAGGCATGTGTAAAAATTAAGAAATAACTATGTTCATATCCACAGTTCCAGAAGGTACAGATCTATAACCAATACCTATTGTTCCAACCACAGTATTCCCCACTGAATCAATAATAATAATAATAATAATAATAATAAGGTTTATTTATATCCCGCTCTCTGTCACCAATCGGAGTGGGTTACAGTGATTTAAAAACATCAAGATAAAACAATTCCAATAACCTACAGCCCCACCTCCCACCCCTTAAAATTAAATTAAACCAATATCAGATTAAAATCCAAGAACAATTACAACATACAACATAAAACATAAAAGGCAGCTAGTCATTCTATAGACACTGTAGATGTAAACTTCGTAGATAACGTGCTGGGAGCTGGTAGAAAAATGCAACCCAATGTCATGAACCAGCGTCAAGGCCAGGAGTTAAGTTGTTTCTGGGAAGGCTTGCCAGAACAGATGTGTCTTTAAGGCTTTTTTTAAAGCTATCAAGGGATGTAATAAGACGCATCTCATCCGGCAGGTCATTCCATAGCCTGGGAGCGGCAACAGAGAAAGTCCCCCAGGAGGTCCGCGACAGCCTCGTTTTCATAGGCTGTAGTAGATTTCTCCCGGAGGAAAGGAGTGTGCGGGGGGGATTGTACGGGGAGAGGCGGTCCCTTAGATAAGATAGACCCGAGCCCTGTAGGGCTTTTAAGGTTAAAACCAATGCCTTGTACTGTGGCCAGAAACTAATCGGTAGCCAGTGGAGGCACTTAAGCACTGGTGTTATGTGTTCGCACCTCGATGTACCAGTAATAAGCCTGGCCACCATGTTTTGGACTAGTTGAAGTTTCCGGGTTAGGCACAAGGGTAGCCCCCCTAGTGGAGAGCATTGCAGAAATTCAATTGTGAGGTCACCAAAGCATATACCACAGATTCCAGGTCCTTCTGATCCAGGAAAGGGTGCAGCTGGCATTTTATTTATGCTTTGACTCATCTTTCCATAATTGATTCAATAGGACTAACCAATGAAATCCAGACCCAACAAACTCAGATAAAACGAGACTAATAAATTTTACTTTCCTGTTCAGCAGAACAGATGTTTTATCATGCACATTGAAATGGATGCAGATTTGTTGAAGTAAATTGCAGCTATGACAAAATTAGTATGCAAGAAACAAGAATCTTGATTGAATTGAAAGGCAGGTAGAGTGGGAAATGGGATTCATGGAAAAATGAAGGAATGGGATGTGATGTTAAAAAAATTACTGATGCATTTCTCAGTTGCTGTTCTACCATATTTCTTGGCTATGCATCATTTGGATGAACAAGAAACATTGATAATTATTAGGACATGAGAAGATGAGCTGGGATATGGAAATGCAACCCTTTGTGCCACATAACAGGGAAGTGTCTTTCATCCATTCATGACAAAGTAGTAGATATGAAGCATATTTTAACATGATTACAGATTTATATTCTCTTGATATTAATATTGATTTAGGTGGTGCAGCAAAATATCAATATGTACACTAATTCATATTATTATGTGCTTTTGGCAGCTCTCCCCTGAAGCTCACTGAAAGATATAGTCACACTAATTCATCCCATGGGCTTTGTCCTGTTTAGAGCATTCTCCTGACAGCTCAGCCTATCTTCACATAATTTGTTCAAGTAAATACTTCTTCAGACCTTAAACTAAGTAGATTCTTGCTTCTCCCTCTAGATTCTTCCACATCTTTGCTGGTGGGAAGATAAGAAGCACAAATGAAAACTTGAGCACAATTGGAAACTTCTCAATGTGATACAGAGATTTAATACTTGGCCTCTGGCCATTAATTTAAAACTTGAATTTGTCATAAACCAATGACTATTTCGCAAATTGTAATTTTTTGTGGCCATCTAAGATAATTGAAGGGCATACCTACAATACCAAATGTGAAAGTGATAAATGTATTATCGTGGGAGTGAAAACTAAGTAGGGATGTAATTCTTTGTAAATTCTCAAATGAGACAATAAGTAATTTTAGTAATTTTCTTCATACTGTGAGAAAATTGTCAGAAACTATGCAGTTTGTGAATGCTTTTTACAGGGTAGGAATGATTCTGCATAAAAATGTGTATGTAGTTTTTGTGTAGGAGACAACATTTTTGTTCAGAAGAAAGCATTTTCTGCATGGAAAATAATATTTATGCACAACAATATTATTTTCTGTGCTGAAAATGCTCCACCTGGGGACTTATTCTGCACCAATTTTTCATGTAGGTTTGTGTGTGTTCATGCAGAAAACACTGTTTTGTACTTTCCCACCCCCACCCCCCAAATCCAAGTTTTGCACAGAATACATCCTGAACTTTTTTAAAAAAAAAAACAAAGGATGACAGTCCAGAAGGAACAAACAGGAGACAGCCATGACATACTGCCTCCTCTAAAATCTTCTGCCTCAAACAATCATTTTATTCTGCCAAATGTTAGGTCAAACCTTTCCTTCATTTATGCTGCATAGATCTGCAAGAACCTTTGTATCTAAAGCTACACCTTCAACATTTTGACATGAACTGAAGCTCTGTGTGAACAGTATTCCAGATCTCATTCCATTTCTTTGTGTTGTAAGGGCAAAGGCTCTGTCCCTGCAAACATAGGACTGGTCAGCAGATATAAGGTAAGATATCAAGTTGGTTGATATGGCCTTATTTTCCAACTAACACATGAGTATTAATTTCTAACTAAAGGGCTGTCTGTGCCAGTGAAAAGAAGTGATTTCACTGCATTTTTAATCCTACTTGTTTAAATTATATATATGGCCAAAATGAAAGGAAACCAGAACGAAGCTACACTCCTGGGATAAATACATTTTGTCTGGATTAAACCAGAAAGTGCAAACTATCACACTGGTGTGTGGACTGTGCAGTGCTGTGGAGAAGGGAGAAGGGGGCAGCAAGCTGCCAGAAACAATGAAAAGATTTTTGTGTAGCCCACCCGCGAATCAATTACACATTCACACCAGTGGCCAGCTGCACCATTGACCCAACACACACCCCATGAAATGAAATGATGACAAACATGGCAGGTTGGATTTAACAGGAATATTAACAAACTGACCAGTCCTACAGGGAGCCATGGGGGAAGGGGGCAAAGTTAGTACATATGGAGGGCCTCCATGATAGTCTTGTGTCGATGTGCCACTGGATGCACCAATGAACCGTATTGGCAGTCACTTGCTCGTGTGATTGCACAGGGATCAAATGGGCTGGCAGCTAGATGGGACAAGAGATTGATGGCCACTGATTATATATCCATGCATGTGTATACATACATTTGAGACAGAAGAAAAATATAATGGTGCAGTGCTGCTTGTATCCATGAATGTCCTGTTTTGGCCAGTTCATCCTGGCAGAAGGAGGGTATTGTGGACTGCCTGTGAATGTTTCGTCCTTTGTGAGAGCCAGCAGTGCAGTCAGTGGGTACTCTCCACAAATTGGGAAACCCCAGAGATAAACCAGAGGTAAGCCGAGGAGCTATTGATGTTATCCTACATGTAATGACATCCTCAGAATTGGGATTTTATGAAAAGTATATGTCAAACCACATTAAATGATATGCATGTCTGAGCAGGTATCTAGGGGGTGGGCAACTTCAATAGGTTCAAGGTCCAGTCTCCCCACTGTATAAATTTTAAGGGGCTCCCTTCCATAGTGTGCTGCTGATTTTGGTGACAACAAAAGCTCAGTTCTCATTATAAAACCTCCCAACTTGTTTTGTTTAAAATAAAGCCAACGAGGAGTGCACAGCTTCCTTTAAGGGAGGCTTGTGCTTTTAGAATGTATCTGGAAATATGACTCTCCTTCAAAACAAATGAAAATATGAGTATTTATTTATTACCATTATCGCAGGCAGATGTAGAGGTTGCAAACACCACAAAAAATGGGCAGGGAAACTACAGATTGACTCTAAACTTAGATCATATCCTATTAAGGACATGGCCCACCATGATTCAAGCCAGGGTGAGTATTGAGGGTAGAAGGTATCATGGTTGATTGGAGCCCAGTCAAAGCATCCACATAGTTATGGGCTGACTCCAGCTATATAGCTGCTAAGTTTTCCAGCTAGTATGTATACAAATGATGTCTCTGAGATGTCACCCAAACTGTAATTTAACAATTATCAGTACATGTCTGCATTTTATTTTAATACCATGAACCTTATTAAGGTTGGGGGGAGACTCATTTTCTGCCAATCCAAAAATAAGTTGATTCATGGTGATATAATTCCAGTGACATTTGTACCATATTATTTTTGAACACCTATAAATCTCTCATACTTTTTCTAGCACCTCTAATTTTAAAATAAGAAGGTGGGCATTTTTTTGTGTGTTAGATATAAAAAGGATAATTAGTTTGATATCTAACACCATGTATTGCACTGATGTCACAGTTTGTAGAGAAGGTGTTGGATTCCACAATATTGTACCAAAACAAAACCTGGACCTAATGAAATCTGAGGGCTTCGTTTCTGGAAAATTTCCTCCACTGCAGTAGAACCTCTGATATCAGTGGAACTTAATCATGACAGCTTTCTCCTATTGATTTCATCAAGTCTATTATAAGCATGACTAAGTCCAGATCTAACACATAGATAATGTTAGGAGTACAAGGAAAATGAGCATAAATTCTTCTTACTCCTTTATTCACAATAATGAATAATATAGCCCTTTGTGCACAGAACTCCTTGTTTTGGGGGCAATTGGGTTAGACATTGTAAACTGCTTAGGGAGTGCTTAAGTGCAATGATAAGTGATATAGAAATGTACTTGCTATTGCTAGGGAGTAAATGTGGGATGGCTGTCAAGCATGTTCAGTAATTGTTAAGCAGGCCTTTATTCTTTATTTTTGAGAATTTATTTTACAGGGATGGAAGGTAAATTAGTCAATTTCTCAGCTGGAGTGTACGTGCCTTTTTTCTCCCCACTTAAGTTTCTTGAAGGTTGGGGAACTTTGGGGTCATGTAGATGGGGCAAAAGAGTGGCCAGAGGCCACTCCCACCTTGATTGGCATGGGACTATGATGACCACAGTCCCAAATGGGATGCCTGCAAAGAGCAGAGATTTTCTGCTTCTTTTGTGGCCAGCTTTTCCCAGCTTGGCATGCTCTCTGTGCCCCCAATGTGGCTCAAACCTGACACTTTTGGCCCATCTGCTTCGGGCCTTGGATAACATGTCTCATATAGCCAAGGTTACTAGCAAAGAAGAGAAATTTGTTAGACACCGGAATAATTTTGGGAGAAGAGTTTTGGTGACCTTCACAACAAGTTCCGGACATGTATTACAGTAGATCATATAGATGCAACTAAGTATATACATCTCCAGGAACAAGTGTGGTTTGTTCAGTAGCCTCAGGCGTACAAAGTCTTGCCCGTCAATGAAAAAGGGAGCTCCAGTAGCAGATGGACTACAGACCAGCCGCTGGACAGACACCGTGTCATATGATAAGGGATGGTCATAGACGTTGCTGTCCGGTTCTAATTCTGCTTTCAAGCCTGGTGTAATAAAGTCCTTTGTCAGTTTCATTTTCATTGAATATCTCTGAAACCCCCCCCCCTTCCTGCATGGACATATCTGTGTTTGGTCATACACTTCTAACATCAGCATTTTAATGCTTTTTCCCTTCAAAAATTATTTCTCTCTGTGCACATTCCAAAATCCTTAATTTTCATTGAGAATCTTTTACTTTAGTATAATGCAAAAAGGAAGCAATAGAGAATCTAATGCTGTTGGTTTCCTTCTCATTATGAGAAATCTAAAGGTACACATACATCTCTGTTAATAGTCTTTCAGATTGGTTGCAGCTCACCAACCAAAAAATTGATCCACAAACTGGATCAACTATTTTAAAAAAACCAGTTAATGCACATTTCTCCCATGACTGCCCTAAACGGCTAGTGAATACCAATGATCAAGGCTGGATTTGAGTCAAAAACACATTATTAATAAGTATTCTGGGCTAGCGGCCTCCACAATACACTAGCTATTTGCAGAGAGGGGTTTTCTGCATTCATACTTGAATTCCATTCACTTGTAATAGGCAATGGTACAGCCTAGCCAAAACTGGGCTACATGATTTTGTTGTGAGTGTAGATTGACTCTCCTCAGAAATGCATATCCAATGGAGATGTCAAAGATGTTTCTGAAGAACTACCCCATTCCATATGAGAAGTGTGACCCAAATAACAAAGCAATGAAGTGTATAATGGTAATTAGCACAAATAATTAAAAAAATCTGTTGCTGCCAACCAACCAGAAAATTGAACCCCTTTTGTATTGTAAGCATAAATTCCATAGGAGGGATGTAATGCTTAACATATCTTTTGTCATTCAGTTACTGCAGAGAAACTGACGATTTCCGTTTGGACATTCTTGTACAGAGATCAAGTAGGTTTGAGTCATTATGGAGTTTTGTTACTGTAACCACACACTATATTTTACATCAGTTCTGATCTTTGTTGACAAGGAGATTTTGCTGTTTCAAGCCTCCACAATGGTTTGATGGTAAAATGTTAAAACAAAATGGATTGTGTGGTATCTCTTGGGATGATGGAGAGAAATTCCATCCGCAATACTATGGGACTTTTTGCTTTTTACTTACATGCTACCCCCAAACCACCTAATCAATTTTTCATTCTGCACACTCTTTTTCTAATGCAAACACAAAGACATCAAAGTACTCTTTGTATTATCAGTGGATCATTGCTGTCTCATTTAGTGATCTAAGAAAACCACCAGCTTGGGAACTGTGGTCCTTTTCTAGCCATGGAGTTCTGTTATTTCCTCATAGCAACAAATGGCAAAATAAAATAATATAATGATGCTGAGTTTGAAATATGCTGGATTTCATATTGACAAAAATAATATAAGGCTGAGGCTGTGAATTTAACAGACTTTACAAGAAAATTCAGAATGAATGTCCCCATTATTGCTTGGTCTCTCTGCCTCCTTATGAATCAAAGGTGTGACATCACCAATAAAAACAAGTGGAGAATAATAAAAAAGAAGTAGAGAATAATTTTAATTTACACACACACATATATATAAAAAATTGTTTTATATCTAGATAAATAGATAGATAGAAATTTACATTTATTATTAACATTTATTTTATAAAGCACTGTAAAGTTTGCAAAGTACTTTACATAGTAAGGGTAAAAAAAAAAAAACCCTGCCAAGTGGCATACAATCTAAGATGGTGTGGCTGTGTATGCGTGTGTGTGTGTGTGTGCATGTGCATGTGTGCATATATACACACATTCACATGAATGTGTGTATGTATATAAATGAAGAATGGCTTTTTACTGAGACAGACTAGTAGGCCATTTACACTTGGTATTGCCTGCAATTGTTGCAATACCTTTCTAGAGTCTCAGCATTCTTGGTAGTATGAGGGACTGAAGCTATGATTATTTGAATTAACCTGGTTTTGCTGCCAGATTCTTATTTTTAATGTTATGGTTAATGATGCACTCTTCCATATAAGTTAAGGGCATGAGTTGACTGTTTAGTGCAGAGGCAGACAATGATGATGATGATAAAAGCAGGGGTCAATTTCAGGTCACAACTTCATAGAGACAGAATCATAGATTTGAAAGAGACCACAAGGGACATCCAGTCCAACCCCCTGCCATGCAGGAACTCATAATCAAAGCACCCCCGATGTCCATCCAGCCTCTGCTTCAAGACCTCCAAGGAAGGGGACTTCACCAAACTCCGAGGGAGTGTGTTCCACTGTTGAACTTACTGTCAAGAAGTTCTTCCTAAAGCTGTGGTGGAATCTCTATTCTTGCAGCTTGAATCGATTGCTCAGGGTCCTACTCTCTGAAGCAGCAGAAAACAAGTTTGCTTCATCCTCAATATGATGCACCTTCAGATATTCAAACAGGACTATCACCTCCTAACCTTCTCTACTCCAGGCTAATCACACTTCCATTTCCAAGTTCCAAATTAACTAGGTGTGTTTTAAGCTTTTAGATGGAGGATTGAGGATTTGGGGGAAGTCTTCATAGAGCCACGTTTCTATGACTCTTGAGAGACAAGCAATTCATTTCATCAGTTTTTCAGGAGTGCCAATACTTTCTGTCGAGGGACAGGGATATTGTGGCCCCAAAATGGGAAGAGGTCACATCATTTAAAAAATCACAAGATACATAATCAAACTGACATAGAGGGAACAAGGCAAACAGTGCAAGGACCCAACAGTGGGAAGCAAAAAAATTTGCACAGGCAGCAAGTAAAGGGAACACATGTTCTTAGATGTCTCTACACTAATGCACAGAGTATGGGAAATAAACAGGATGAACTCGAACTCCTAGCACAACAGAGCAAATATGATATAATAGGCATCACTGAAACCTGGTGGGATGAGTCTCATGACTGGAATGTAGAAATAGAGGGATATAACCTTTTTAAGAGAAACAGGCCAAACAGGAAAGGAGGAGGAATAGCATTATATGTCAGGGATATTTACACCAGTGAAGAGATCCAGGAAGTCAATACTGGAAGCCAGGTGGAGAGCATCTGGATAAACATTAAAGGAGAGGGAAACAACAGGGATGTTACTGTGGGAGTCTACTACAGACCCCCGACTCAGGCAGAGGAATTGGATGATGCCTTTCTAGAACAGATGAGCACACACTCAGAAAGGAGAGATGTAGTAGTGATGGGGGACTTCAACTATCCGGATATTTGCTGGAAGTCAAACTCAGCCAAATCCTCAAGGTCTAGCAAATTCCTCACTTGCCTGGAAGACAATTTCATTGTCCAAAAGGTGGAAGAGACAACAAGGGGATCAACTATTTTAGATCTGATCTTAACCAACAGGGATGACCTAGTCAATGGGGTGCAAGTGGTTGGATCCTTAGGGGGAAGCGACCATGTTCTCCTGGAGTTTGTTATACAGCGGAAAGGGGAAGCCAGGCATAGTCAGACACGCATTCTAGACTTTAGGAGAGCTGATTTCAATAAACTTAGAGAAATACTGGGGGAGATCCCATGGTCAAGAAAACTAAAAGAGAAGGGAGTTCAAGACGGATGGGAGTTTCTCAAAAAGGAGATACTGAAGGCGCAATTTCAAACAGTTCCAATGAGGAAGAAAAATGGGAGGTGTCTCAAGAAGCCAGGATGGATGACTAAGGAACTTTCAACTGAGATAAGCCTTAAACAGAACATGTATAAGAAATGGAAAAATGGGGAAATCACGAAAGAGGAATTCAAACAAATAGCCAGCACATGTAGGGGTAAAGTCAGAAAAGCTAAAGCACAGAATGAACTCAGGCTGGCTAGAGAGGTTAAGAACAACAAAAAGGGCTTTTTTGGGTATGTCCGAAGCAAAAGGAAGAAGAAGGAAACAGTAGGGCCACTGCGTGCAGAAGATGGCAAAATGCTAACAGGGGACAGAGAAAAGGCAGAATTACTCAACACCTTCTTTGCTTCAGTCTTCTCAGAAAAGGCAAAGGGTGGTCAACCTAAGGATAATGGAGCAGAAGACAGAATAGGGGAATCTCAGCACAGAATAAGTAAAGAGATAGTACAGGAATACCTGGTTAACCTAAATGAATATAAATCTCCAGGACCAGATGAACTACATCCCAGAGTATTAAAAGAACTGGCGAATGTAATATCGGAACCATTGGCAATAATCTTTGAGAACTCCTGGAGAACAGGAGAAGTCCCAGCAGACTGGAGGAGGGCAAACGTTGTGCCCATCTTCAAAAAGGGGAAAAAAGAGGATCCCAACAATTATCGTCCAGTTAGTCTGACATCAATTCCAGGAAAGATTCTAGAGCAGATCATTAAGCAGAGAGTCTGTGAACATTTAGAGGCCAATGCCATAATCACAAAAAGCCAACATGGGTTTCAGAGAAACAAGTCTTGCCAGACAAATCTGATCTCTTTTTTTGATAAAATTACCAGTTTGGTAGATGAAGGGAATGCTGTGGATATAGTATATCTTGATTTCAGTAAGGCCTTTGACAAGGTTCCCCATGACATTCTTGCAAACAAGCTCGTAAAATGTGGGCTAGACAAGGTAACCATTACATGGATTTGTAACTGGTTGACTGACCGAACTCAAAGGGTGCTCAACAATGGCTCCCTTTCATCCTGGAAAGAAGTGACCAGTGGGGTCCCACAGGGTTCTGTCCTGGGCCCAGTGCTATTCAATATCTTTATTAATGACTTGGATGACAGAATTGGGGGCATACTTATCAAATTTGCAGATGACACCAAATTAGGAGGAGTAGCCAATACTCCAGAAGACAGGATTGAAATTCAGAATGACCTGAATAGACTAGAAAGCTGGGCCAACGCTAACAAAATGAAATTCAATGCGGAGAAATGTAAGGTTCTGCACCTAGGGAGGAAAAATGAAATGCACAGATATAGGATGGGGGACATCTGGCTGAATGAAACTATGTGTGAAAGGGATCTAGGAGTCCAAGTAGACCATAAGTTGAACATGAGTCAGCAGTGTGATGCAGCAGCTAAAAAGGCCAATGCTATTTTAGGTTGCATCAATAGAAGTATAGTGTCTAGATCAAAGGAAGTAATAGTGCCTCTCTATTCTGCTTTGGTGAGGCCCCACCTGGAATACTGTGTCCAGTTCTGGGCACCACAATTCAAAAAGGATGTGGAGAAACTGGAGCGGGTCCAAAGGAGGGCAACTAAGATGGTGAAGGGTCTGGAAACCATGCCCTATGAGGAACGACTTAGAGAGCTGGGGATGTTTAGCCTGGAGAAGAGAAGGTTAAGAGGTGATATGATAGCCCTGTTCAAATATTTGAAGGGATGTCATATTGAGGAGGGAGCAGGCTTGTTTTCTGCTGCTCCAGAGACCAGAACGCGGAGCAATGGATGCAAGCTGCAGGAAAAGAGATTCCACCTCAACATTAGGAGGAACTTCCTGACAGTAAGGGCTGTTCGACGGTGGAACACACTCCCTCGGAGTGTGGTAGAGTCTCCATCCTTGGAGGTCTTTAAGCAGAGGCTGGATAGCCATCTGTCGGGGATGCTTTGACTGGGAGTTCCTGCATGGCAGGGGGTTGGACTGGATGGCCCTTGTGGTCTCTTCCAACTCTATGATTCTATGATTCTATGATTCTACATCAGTTAAAACAAGATTAAACAATCCAAATGGATGTAAAGGACAAAATAAAGGAAAACACCACTTCACTCCCTCCTCCTCCTCTGGACCTCTCCTGACCACCAAAACCCACTTTCCTGGAGCTGGAAGAGAAGGTTTTAACATCCAATTGAGAAAAGAAAGGAAGTGGGAGAAAGTGAAGTGTTCCATGAGCAGAGAGATCCAGAGAGAGGAGAAGGAGGAGGTTGGGATGGGAAGGGAAGTTTTAACACCGGATTAAGAAAGGACTCATCTCTTTTACACACACAAGCAGACACACACTCCCTGCCTTAGCAGCTATTTCAGAGATCACTGCTGGGGCCAGGAAAGTCGGACAGTGCTTCTTCCAGGACCTTTCTAAGTAGTATTAGTGTACTAACCTGTATATAAGTTAGTACAGTATATATAGGGCCAATTTTTCAGAAATTTTTTTTTACATATAGGAGAGTATATATGATAGTCACTGATCAAATGCCTGTCAAAATAGAAAAGTCTTTCCTTGTTTGCAATAAGAAAATAAGAAGGGTGCCTGTCTAACCTCTCTGGGAGGGGAGTTCCAGAGCTTGAGGGTGGCTACTGAGAAGGCCCTATCCCATGTTCCCACTAGATGTACCTGTTAGGATGGTGAGACAGAGTCTGCTGCCACACTGCAGAATTAATCCAGTTCGAAACTACTTTAACTGTCACAGCTCCATTCTATGGGATCCTGGGAATTGTGGCACCAGAACTCTCTTACAGAAAACTACAGATTTCAGAATTTCATAGCATGGCAGTTAAACTGGTGCTAAACTATATTAATTCTGCAATGTAGATGCATCTAGACAGAAGTGCTTTCCCATATTCAGAACAGCAGACTCAAGCAGGGGCTTTTGCTTGAGTCAGCAGCCCTAACCCACCTCAGAGGCTATTGTGTACTGCTGTTGAAATGACGCTCACATCCTCTGCCACCTCTCATATTTACCAGTAAGGGGAAGAATCCCTTTCCTCAAAAGGTCAACCACATTGGCAAGGGGAACATGACTATCCCATGTTCGTTTTAGTTTGAATTCTCCCAGATTTTTAAAATTGTAGGCTTAAGCTCCAATACTATATAAAACTACACAGTTGTGGGATTGTTGATCAAGATGTACACTGCTTTTAAGCCACACTGCTTGCATGATTATTTTTCCTGAGCTTGCTAATGTGACAGATTAAATAATGGACTAATTTTATGTTGATACAGTACAGATGTATGGTTAGTTGAAGGAGCTATTTTGGCTCAGAATGTAGCTTTCTTCATGCATTTCCAATGGAGGACTAAGATGTGGATCAAGGGGAGAAATTGCTGTCCCCCTCACCAGTCTTCAACAGCCTCCATATATTTGCGCGTTCAGGACTAAATCTTGTTGTTATTTCAAATTATTAAATAAATGGGATTTACATGCATGTCTTGTTTGTTCAGTGCAAACAACTGGGGCTGTACTAAGTGATCTGGGTCAAGCCTCTCCCCCAAAACTCCCAACCAGCTAGCATCTCTGAGGTAGACCCAACATTTAGCCATGAAATTATCTTGAGCCACATTTGGGGCAGCTTTCCAGTCACAGTGGTTTGTTGTGAAGCTGGAGTAGTGAAATGGAAAAGAGCTGTTTAATTTGTATTCAGCTCATCCAAAAGTAGAATATAAGTGTAACTGGAAACAAACAAACAAAAATCAAATTTTTGTCTTAAAATGTTTATATCCCACCCCATATCCAAACACTTCAAGGCATGAGTGGTTTACTTATGGGGTGTCTATTTTAAATGATACACTTCCACTAAAAAGCATTATGCTGTTTCAAGTCATTGATCAAATTCTACATGTACAAAGACTAAGAGAGAAGGTGGAAAATTAAGGTTTGCCCTGTTATAACCACAAAAGAAGTAATTTTCAAGTACTGCACAAGACATTAAGCTTAACTGAGAAGGGTATCAGTAAATCTTATCCATCTGCTACCAGAGTACCATAGTGAACTGAAATTGCTTTGAACAAATGATAGTCCTTTGAATGTTATCTTTGTCTGTTTGATGCAGAGTAGCCAAATTGATAGGATGCTTTATTCAATCTTAGCAAAATTGAACTTGGCTTGAAATTAGTTCTTGATTATAATTCTATTTAGAAAATCAATGGGAAGCTAGTAAGCATCATGTCCTTCCCTGGAGGCTTTGTGCTCTAGACAATTACTATATTCCCCTTGCAGATTCAGTCCATTTAATATCAATGCAGTGTGTGCTCCAAAGAGTCGCCTAATTCAAGACTGGCAGATGAAGGGAGGCATCAAATGCTTTGGAATGAACATCTGGTAGAGACAGTCCCTCTCAGTCTGACAGTGGATTGTATTGACAAATTAGTAGTGTGTACTGAATACCTCTAAGTCAGAGACAAATGAAAGGCAATCTAATAAATTAAAATTAAAGACTAATGGCTGAGAAATAACAAAATACGTAGGACACTGCAAATGAAAATAAAAACAAGCACCAAATCACCAAAGGGTTGGTTGATGGTACAGTTGGCCCTTCTGATCCACAGATTTTTTATCCATGGATTTGAGCATAAACAGATTGAAAATATTTCCAAAAAGTATAAATTCCTAATAGCAAACCTTGATTTTCCATTTTATATATGGGGCACCATTTTTTTTGTGCCGTTATATTTAATGGGATTTGAGCAGACACGGAGGGTCATGGAACCAACCCCCAGCAGATAACAAGGGCCCAATGTACTAGTTTAAATGACTTTAAAACAGAAGTGGCAAATTCATGAAAGAGGGGTCTGTAAGTGAGTATTAGCTATGAAAGCCATATCTTCACATTGCTGCCCAAAAACAGTAGGGAATAGCTATTTCCTTAAAACACTGTGTGTAACATCTGCTAGTGAGCAATGGGATGCTGGAACTTGCAGATCTTCGCTTTGACCTAATGAAAACTCCTCAGAGGTGTGATTTCCTAAGGAGAAAGGTTATGCCATTCAGGGCTGCTAACTGCACTGTCTGATAGGTTCTCTGTACATAGGTGTGTGAATCTACTCCAGGTTTCAGTATGAGTTTTGAAGGAACTGTCCAAGGATTTGAATAAAATATCCAAATTAGCACCTTGGATAGATCCTTTCATATGCTAACTTGCTAATAATTTAGACAAAAAGGTAAATAATGGAAGACAGGATACAAATAGATGCAATTTTGTATGGTGTGGGAAAAGTGGATAAGCAAAAAGTTTTCTGACTTTTTTTATAACATTTGATATTTGGATCATGGAGGATGGCACTACCAGTGGCAAGTTATGATGACTAGATCTCTCCAGTACCAGAGGTGGTATACCTTTGTTTATTAGCTGGCGGAGACACGAGATATTTCTGCACATAGGTTCTCCATTTCAGTCTCCCAAATGTAATTTCTTGTCCACTGGGGGAATAGAGTGCTGTAATATGTCTTTGTTCTGATCCAACATGGCTCCATTAATGGTCAAATGTGATGGTGGCATACAATGTTGTGTATAGGAACCAACTGATCTTTTATGATGGTATCTTGAGAAATATTGCAAATCTTTCATCACTAGGGATGGGGTACAAAAGAGAATATCAATTAACATAGCAAAAATACATGGCAGTTATAGCAACAACAAAAATACATAGAAATTATAACAAAAAATAAAATTAACAAAGCGAAATACAGAACAATTAACATATCAAAACTAGAAAAAAGAATGTTGTTTCTTGCATAGAAAATTCTGTTTCTTGCTCAAAACAATCACATTTGGCACATAATATATCCTGAATGGCAAAGATTCTAGTCAGTCCAGAATTCTTCTCATCCGTTTCTCAACATTCAAATAAAATATTTTTTATGATTCTCCAAATATTTTTTATTATTATTCTTTCCATCACTACATCACACAGGACATTTTCAAGTTCCATCAGCAGCCTTTCTTTTTCTCTTTCTTATTCTCCAAGGAGAAGATTAAGCAGTGTTTATCTCACCTGACTGGGTTGGTACAGAAAGATAGGAAAACATATGAAAGTGATGAGGGATGTTCATGTTTATGAAACACATATGCTTATGAAAATCTATGCATAGCCATGCAATGTCTACACTCTTCTCTAATGCAAAGCATGTTGAATGCTAATAGGCAAGATGCTGGCAATAGCCTTAAGGGACAATGTATATTCATTTATTTAAGAAATGATCTACACGTGCAAGAATTGAACCCAATGTTCATTTACATATACAGAGTCATTCATTCTGGATTCTAGAGATAGTTTGAGTTTGGTTTTGATAAGACTTTATCAAATCACATTGGCAGTTTTGTCCATGCAGACAAGGGCTTTGAGTGTTTAACTTTTCAAGTCTGTATTTGAATAGGTATCTATTCAACCATGTTTGCAGTGCTGAATTAGGATAGCTCTCTCTCTCCATTTTGAAAGGCTCTTCACTTGCAACACTTGTATGCAAGTCAGTGCAACTAGTTCTCTCCATGACTGGAATAATTATATCTATTGAGTTTGGATAATTAAAGTAGAGACAATTCAGTCTCAATTTATTTTTGAAGAACATAGTGAAATTCACAGATTTCTTCATAATCAACATAGAAAGAACTTAAGCTGTTGTTTTTTTTAAAGGTCAAGTCCATGAAAAAGTAAGTCACTGTTGTCCCCCATCCTTAATGGACTCTGAGCAAAGATGAAATTCCCTTGACAATGGTTATTCTCCCAAAGAAATACAACTGTAATGGATAATTCCATTCATGTTGGCATGTAAGATTCTCTTGCAATCATTCAACAATTCTTAGTTCTTAAAAAATGTCCTCTTTTTTGGATTACAATATTCAGCATTCCAGAGCCAGCTAGGAGATTGTAGGAGCTGTAATTTTAAAAAAGAAAAAAAAATACAGATATTTATTTGTACACTGATGTTCCCAAGTTAGATGTTTCTCTGAAGTGCATGTGACCCAATGGCAATTTGTCAAGCTCCTGACTGAATGCTGTGGTGCTCAACTACACATCTGGGCAATGAGTCCAGAAAAGTGCAACCATGATTGTTAAAGATGTGGAAACCAAGCCTCATGAGTAATGACTCATCAGTTAGGTGTATTTAGCTTGGAAAGGAGAAGACTGAGAGGTAACAACATGGCCACCTTTAAATATCTGAAAGGATGTCATTTAGGAGATGGAACAAACATGTTTTATGCTGCTCCAAAACCTAGAACACAAACCAGTTAATTCAAATTACAAGTGATTCTCCCTAAACATTAAGCAGAACTTCTTTACTATAAGAATGTCAAATGGCAGTGGAATGGACTGCCTCGAAGGGTGGTGGACTCTCCTTCTTTGGAGAACTTTAAACAGAGGTTGGATAGGTATATTTCAGGGGTGCTTTAGCTGTGTATTCCTGCATGGTGGAGATTGGATTAGAAGGCCTTTGTGGCCCCTTCTAATTCTATGATTATTTGATTGTAGACAAAACCAGGTGACTTTCTCTCCAGGTTATCAGTATATTCTGTCCAGTCATCATATGTATAACCTATTGACACTTAATCATTTCTGTAACAAAATTCTCTATAAATCTTACGGTGAGATTGGTGTGGTTGTAATCAATTAATCAGTTTTAAGAAATGGTGACATCAGTCTTCCTATCATCAGAATGTCCATTCTTGTAAATCTAAGGATTGAAAGAATATTCAAAAATATTCAAAAAAGTGGCCAAAAAGGGTTTCTTGAGTGTTGAGAAACCCTATTGAGAAGAATTCAAGATTGGTGTCAGTCTTCACATGTGCCAAAAAGTCCACCTTTTTGCACAGAAAATGTTTTTTTTTTCTGTTCTGGAAAGTTACTGAAAATGAAGATTCTGTTTTTGTGCAAAACCCCCACCCCCCACCCAACATGAATTGTTTATATATAATTTATACAGAATAAGTAACAAGAAGGGAATCGTTTTTTAAAACTATGTAGTTTTCAATGACTTTTTCTCAGCAAGGAGAAAATGGTAAAAAATATTTGCTCTTGTCTGCAAGAATGTAACTTACCAAGATTTACATCCCCAGTAAGTTTCACAAGCTTGCATAGGAAAAGATAAGATTCAGGAATTGTACATTTCCAAGAAAAAAAGATAGAATGGTTGCCCCTCTGAAAGCAATGGATAGGTCTTCAACTTTCATTTTCTCATTTTACAACACAATCTTCTTCTGGAACTCTCTCAGTGAACCCCTGATAAAGAAGAAATTGGTTGTTAAAATAAAGCAGTCCTCTGCAAGCAGGTCACACACTGAACATGTTTCTGTTGAAATCTAAGGACTGAAGCATTTTGTTGTAAAGGCAAGGAATTGCCTTAATCTTTCCATAACTAGAACATTGGTTATGCATTCAGCATTTTCATTTCAAAACAAGCTGTGCCTTTGCACAATGACAACGGAAAAGTGCAGTTATCATAGGAATGTGAAAAACTGTCATTCCCATTGTCATTGCATTTGTCAGAGTCCTGCCAGAATTTCTGATTCTGTCCCAGTTCCATATTTTTTTTTTCTTCCTACATGGAAATGAATGCAAATTTTTGTGCTTTTTGCCCCAAATATCCACATTTTAATATGCCTTTTAATAATTATACATTATTGCTAGCCCCTTTTCCATTGACCAAAGCATGTTCCCTCATATTTTCTACTGTACATGTTTTAGTTTTGTCATGAATTTTTTTAAACAAATGTATGCATGTTTGGGGTATAGTTTTAATCTCTGAGAAACACTGGAAGTCTTCTAAATGAACAGATTTCAAAGGTAAAATGTGCTTAATTTGGGAATGAGTCTAAGGGCATATGAAATGGGATGATCAGAGAAGCTATATAGAGTTGGCATGGCTAGATATCATTCCTACTATCTAAAGCAGTATTACTCAGAATATCAATTTCAGGGGACCATGTCCTGCTGGTGGACTTCTCATACAGATCTGGAAAAATAGAAAATTGAACTAGATACACCTTTAATCTCATAATTCTTCAAATGCTGCATAATTAATTTCCCACCTCTGCTTGCATGTAATTTGTATATGAGGTGTGTTGTGACTGTGAAATTAAGAAATACATTCAAATAACATATGAAAGAGTCAAAGAAATGCAGCAAATGTCAAGAAAGTTTTCTTAAACTCTGTTGTTGTTGTTGTTGTTTTAAAGATTGTTTCCAAAATGTCACCATCTGATTCTCATCTTTCTATTTTATAGATCTGATTTTGGCCAAATAGATAGAAACTCTCCCTGTCTCTCTCTCAGTCTCTCTCTGATGCAAATTAACAGTTTTAAGTAAATCAGGATTGTGTCATAGATTTTACATGGCTGCTAGTGCTATATACCACAAACTATTACTTTAGTTTGAATGGGCTAGGTTTAGCATGTGATAACTTCATAAGTGAGCAAAATATTTGAAGTAAAAAAAGAATCAGTACAATTTTCATGACAAATTGATAAGACTATAGAAAAGTGAACACCACTGCCTTAACTTGACCTTAATTTTCTTAAATACAATTCCACTTTTAATGTTTTTGATTGCATGTCGATACCACAGCCAGAACTCAAAAATTTACTATTCTGGATTTCAGCTTCCCAGATCTCCAAGTCCGTGTGCTAGCTGAGTGATTCCGGAGCTGTGATGCAGAAAAGTAAAATTTTCTAGGCTCTTCTGGAAACTGCAATTGAGCTCGCATGAATGATATTGACTTCCTTTTGGCAAATAGGGTTCTACCTGGAAACTTTATTTCTCTCTACATAATAGTTACAATTAAGCCATCTTATTCCACCTTATTCCTTCATATGACAGGTGTGTTTCACTATGCATAACACAGCTATTTCAGACTTTTCCTTTGGATTATTTACATCTTTTCCCCATGTTGCTTCTAATGAGAGTTAAGATTATATATACTATGCACCTAAAAAAGCAGCTAAAAAAGCCAATGCAATTTTAGGCTGCATCAATAGAAGTATAGTTTCTAGATCAAGGGAAGTAATAGTGCAACTCTATTCTGCTTTGGTCAGGCCCCACCTGGAATACTGTGTCCAGTTCTGGGCACCACAATTCAAAAAGATGTGGAGAAACTGGAGCAGGTCCGAAGGAGGGCAACTAAGATGGTGAAGGGACTGGAAACCATGCCCTATGAGGAACGCCTTAGGGAACTGGGGATGTTTAGCCTGGAGAAGAGAAGGTTAAGAGGTGATATGATAGCCCTGTTTAAATATTTGAAGGGATGTCATACTGAGGAGGGAGCAAGCTTGTTTTCTGCTGCTGCTGAGACTAGAACACGGAACAATGGATGCAAACTGCAGGAAAAGAGATTCCACCTCAACATTAGGAGGAACTTCCTGACAGTAAGGGCTACTCGACAGTGGAACACACTCCCTCGGAGTGTGGTGGAGTCTCCTTCCTTAGGAGTCTTTAAGCAGAGGCTGGATGGCCATCTGTCAGGGATGCTTTGATTGGAGTTCCTGCATGGCAGGGGGTTGGACTGGATGGCCCTTATGGTCTCTTCCAACTCTATGATTCTATGATTCTATGATTCTATGACATAAACTTCTCAAAGGACTCTTTCAGACGTGGGAAATTGGAAGTATAATCCAAGGGCAATCCAAACGCAATCCTGGGGTTTCACGTTATTGCGAATTAATTCTTCTCACGCAAATTCGGGCAAAAGGGAAGTCACTCCGAATGCAATCATGGGTTTAACGTTATTGCGAATTTAAGCTTCTCACGTAATTTCAAGCAAGGGGGGGGTTATTTTCGGGTAATGGGAAGTAATTCCGAATGCCTTCCGAATGGAGCAGGGGTTCAGGTAAATTCGCTATACAAGCGAATTTACATGAATCCGCATTGGCTCCATTCGGAATTGGGAGAAATTCCTCCCGTTTGAAAGAGTCCAGAGGCTCTAACTCTTCTCTCACGTTCTCTCGTGTTCCTGTTGGCCTTACCCTTACCAGTATGAAAGAAGATTGGCAGAAGGCAGCTTACATTGCATCCAGAACCTTTTACATGATTTAGAACCCTGAATGCAGATAGTTATGTGAAAGGAGAAGGTCTGACAATGGCTTGCGACTAATGTAGTTAGAAAATTGCTGGGGAAAAGATACATTTTTGGACAACAAGTGGCCATGCCAGAAAGAAAAGAAAGACCATTTAAACATTTGGATGAAGATCTTGTAAGAGATGTTTGAGAGGAGAAAAGATGGCCTCAGAGGACAGTGGACTTTCCTTTACTGGAGGTCTTTAAGCAGAGGTTGGATGGGCATTTTTCAATACTGCTTTAGTTATCATTCCGTCTATGATTCCATGCATCTGGGAGATTTTGAGAGTTACAGCTTTAAAAAATGTTAATGCTTTCAAGATCTGTAAAGAGTTCTAAATATATAATGAGTTTCTTAACTGATTACTGAAGGAAAATATATGAAAGAAAGAAAAAAGAAAAGAAAAAAGAAAAAGGGGGGCACGTCCATTAATGGCACACTGTGGAAAAGTGAGACATTAAATGATATCAAGCATGGTAGATTTGTCCATTCCTACTTGCAAGTCCTTTTTTATGATCTTTTCTTCAAAGTGACACTTTCAGGAGCAGTGTGTCAAGACATCTGACAAGATTTAGCAGAAAACCATATAGGTGACAAATGAGTTGAAATGCAATCAGTATGGGAGAGAAAGAAGAAAAAAAAAGGTTGGTGGAACTGGACATGTATAGCCTAAAGAAAAAAAAGATTAGTGAAGGCTAGGAGAACAACCTTCAGATAAAGCAGGAAAGAACCATGCAGCTATGTCCTGAGGGAAGGACAAAAAAGAAACACGTTTAAATGGCAAATGCAATGACTTCAGCTACAAACAAAGTAAAAGTAGCCTGTCTGCATGGACAGTGGAAAGAGATACCCAGGAAAGATATTGGATGCTGAAAAAAAAGCAGCAATAGGCCTCTATACTGAGTGACTGTGCCATTAATTTATATTTTTCATCCACACGTTGGAAAGTTAGACTACATCATCCGTTCTAACTTTTATTTTTTGAACAGCTGTCATTTAAAAAGAAAATGTATGACTATCTTATCTTCTGCTGTCTTTGAAGCTGACAAAGGGCACAAAGAGAAGTTAAAAGATTGAACAGTTTTTCACTTTTGCAATTTATAGCATTGATCAGAAGCCTTTTAAAATGTGTGCTGGTTGCATCCATTTGTAAGGAAAATATTTCCACATTGGTGGGGGGAGGCAAAGTTAATATTCTGTACAACAAAAACAGTTGGAATATGTCAATAAAAAGCCAAATGGATCACGGTTAGAATAGGAATTTCAAGCAAGACCATTTAATATAAAATTAGCATGACAATTCTTCTCAGTGGCCTCTTTAGTCAGAGCTTCAGATACATCCAATGCACTGCTGAGTTCTTTTTGAGATGGTGGACATGAGGAAGGAGTAGTATTTTCATGTATTGTTTCCTCTTTTTAAATCACAGCTCCCCCGTTACAAGCAACGAGGAGAAAGTATTTATCATTAAATTTTCAATTGGAGCTTGTTTAGGGACTGGTAGGACTTTAGATTGTAGAAATTCAAGGCCTCCCATGATTCAAGCACATCATACCAGAAATCCATATTTTCTATCTCTCCCAAATCATAATTTCAACATAGTGTTGGTAAGATATGCATAAATTTCCACTAAATTAGATATGAAGTTGGGCTTTCTTTTCTGTGGTCAGAGTGTTTTCTCTCTGGTTGTAGAAGGAGAAATCCTATCCCTCCTACAGAATCTGAGGTATTTCCTCCTCTGTCCTATAGGGTTGCATATATATATAAATGAAAGAGATTAGTACCCTGTGAATCCTGCTCTTCTCCCCATGACAGAAAACCCATAACTTGTGCTATGGCATGGATAAATCAATGAGAAAGGTATCTGAGAAAAGTTGCCACAATCCATTTTCAAATTACTAGATGTTCACAGAGATAATTTACATGAGCAGTGTAACAGAATTTCATTTTAGGTGTCAGTCAGTTTTAGTGAGAACCCTTTCAATCACTTATTTATATGTTGGCATGAAATTGTTTGTGGGCATGAAACTGAACTGGTGCAACAGGGATGAAGATGCTTGTACAATTGCTTAACCCTCCTACATCTTTTTAAACACCATTTACTAAATATACTGAGTGGTCAAAAAGACCTCTGATTATTTGTAGCTTTTTTTTAAATTGAGTTGCATTTGAAAATAGATTCAGAACTGATGTCAAAAGATTAAACAGCTCTCACTTCTAGTAAAAGGAATAATCTTTGTCAGGACAATTAAATCCATAAATTTGGACAATTTTCACTTTAAAATAGCATTAAAAAAGAATGGAAATTCTCGGCCTTTATGGGACTGGTTTGTTTATTTATTTCATTTGGTTTGGGGTTCATAAGTGAGGTTCAGGGTCTATATATGGCCCACAGGTTGCATTTCCCCTACCTTTTAGCTAGAAAAAGCTCCCATTGGTCTGTATTCAGTCCAGTCAGAGAATGATCCAGGGTACAGGGTACCTTTCATTACTCACCTGTTTCACAGATGAAAACTGGTGCAAGTGTGGCCAAGCATCAGAGTGGTATCTAGATGGCAAAGGGTATTAATGAGGAAGAATACACAAGCTAGGAGAGGCTGTGGCAGTCTACTTTTGCTTGAGCCTACAGGGAAAGGCTAGTTTCTGTTCTCTCCTCTCCACTTGCCCTCTGCTGAGTTAATGGAGTGTATACCAATTAAGTTATGATGAAGAGGGAAAGTGGGAGAAGGAGAAAGAAACTTGGACATTTCAAAAGCAGTGGAAAAATGGATTTAACAGAGGATTCATTGGGACTGTCCCTACCAAATTGAGGCAGTTAGAGAGCATGGAATTATACCTATGAAAAGTTTCATCTGTTGAGTTCTCTCTTATGCCACTAGGCCCCTCTGTCATGCTTATTTGCAGTCAAAAGCAGAAGAAGCCATGGATCAATAAGGATCCATAATTGAGTGCTGGATTCAGCTGAAATCGTAACTCTCAAAACCAATCCTCTTGGCACCAATTAACATACCAGGGGCAGGGGGCAGGGCTGGGATGTTCTGGGGCTCTGGCAGCTTCCCAGGGATATTGAACACTGAAGTCTAATGTGAGACCAGTAGTTATCAGCCTGTTGGAAGTACAATTAGGTCTTTGAGAGAAAAGCAGTCATAGAGTTAGTAAAGGTAGGTAAAGGTATTCTCTGTTGTCAAAGTTGTCAAGTTGCGTCTAACCATAGGGGCGGCGCTCATCTCCATTACTAAGCCAAAGAGCCAGCATTGTTAGAGACTACTCTGTGATCATGTGGCCAGTATGATTGAACAAAATGCTGGAGTGGTACCTATTTATCTATTTGCATTTGAATGCTTTCAAACTGCTAGGCTGGCCAAAGCTGGGAGTAGTGATGGGAGCTCACCCCATCATGCTACACCTGGGACTTGAACTGCCAACCTGCTGATCTTGCTATCAACAGAATCAGCATCTTAACCACTTGTGCCACTTGAGTTAAAGCCTCCTAATCTCTTATCTACTTTCCCTAACCTTTCCAAAATATCAAATGACTCTCTTAAATGATAGTTTAAAATATCAAATGATACCTCTTTCCACCTTTTCCCTTCCCATTCTCATATTTTCTCACTTCTAGTAAAGGTGAAATAAACTTGGATCAGACTTAGTGTAGCATGCTTAGAGAACTTTCTTGTCCTGAGGTACTGAGTTATTACAATTTACACTTGAGCAGCCATTGCATTCTGGGAGCCAGTGCTGGGAGGCTACTTAAGGCTACTCAAGGCTAGCAGAAGCTCCATTTCCTTTAAGGAGGAGAAAGAAAAGGAGGAGGCTGTAGTCCATGTGCTTGGGTGAGATCTAATCTAATTTACACTTGAGCAGCCATTGCATTCTGGGAGCCAGTGCTGGGAGGCTACTTAAGGCTACTCAAGGCTAGCAGAAGCTCCATTTCCTTTAAGGAGGAGAAAGAAAAGGAGGAGGCTGTAGTCCATGTGCTTGGGTGAGATCTAATCTAATTTACACTTGAGCAGCCATTGCATTCTGGGAGCCAGTGCTGGGAGGCTACTTAAGGCTACTCAAGGCTAGCAGAAGCTCCATTTCCTTTAAGGAGGAGAAAGAAAAGGAGGAGGCTGTAGTCCATGTGCTTGGGTGAGATCTAATCTAATTTACACTTGAGCAGCCATTGCATTCTGGGAGCCAGTGCTGGGAGGCTACTTAAGGCTACTCAAGGCTAGCAGAAGCTCCATTTCCTTTAAGGAGGAGAAAGAAAAGGAGGAGGCTGTAGTCCATGTGCTTGGGTGAGATCTAATCTAATTTACACTTGAGCAGCCATTGCATTCTGGGAGCCAGTGCTGGGAGGCTACTTAAGGCTACTCAAGGCTAGCAGAAGCTCCATTTCCTTTAAGGAGGAGAAAGAAAAGGAGGAGGCTGTAGTCCATGTGCTTGGGTGAGATTTAATCTAATTTACACTTGAGCAGCCATTGCATTCTGGGAGCCAGTGCTGGGAGGCTACTTAAGGCTACTCAAGGCTAGCAGAAGCTCCATTTCCTTTAAGGAGGAGAAAGAAAAGGAGGAGGCTGTAGTCCATGTGCTTGGGTGAGATCTAATCTAATTTACACTTGAGCAGCCATTGCATTCTGGGAGCCAGTGCTGGGAGGCTACTTAAGGCTACTCAAGGCTAGCAGAAGCTCCATTTCCTTTAAGGAGGAGAAAGAAAAGGAGGAGGCTGTAGTCCATGTGCTTGGGTGAGATCTAATCTAATTTACACTTGAGCAGCCATTGCATTCTGGGAGCCAGTGCTGGGAGGCTACTTAAGGCTACTCAAGGCTAGCAGAAGCTCCATTTCCTTTAAGGAGGAGAAAGAAAAGGAGGAGGCTGTAGTCCATGTGCTTGGGTGAGATCTAATCTAATTTACACTTGAGCAGCCATTGCATTCTGGGAGCCAGTGCTGGGAGGCTACTTAAGGCTACTCAAGGCTAGCAGAAGCTCCATTTCCTTTAAGGAGGAGAAAGAAAAGGAGGAGGCTGTAGTCCATGTGCTTGGGTGAGATTTAATCTAATTTACACTTGAGCAGCCATTGCATTCTGGGAGCCAGTGCTGGGAGGCTACTTAAGGCTACTCAAGGCTAGCAGAAGCTCCATTTCCTTTAAGGAGGAGAAAGAAAAGGAGGAGGCTGTAGTCCATGTGCTTGGGTGAGATCTAATCTAATTTACACTTGAGCAGCCATTGCATTCTGGGAGCCAGTGCTGGGAGGCTACTTAAGGCTACTCAAGGCTAGCAGAAGCTCCATTTCCTTTAAGGAGGAGAAAGAAAAGGAGGAGGCTGTAGTCCATGTGCTTGGGTGAGATTTAATCTAATTTACACTTGAGCAGCCATTGCATTCTGGGAGCCAGTGCTGGGAGGCTACTTAAGGCTACTCAAGGCTAGCAGAAGCTCCATTTCCTTTAAGGAGGAGAAAGAAAAGGAGGAGGCTGTAGTCCATGTGCTTGGGTGAGATTTAATCTAATTTACACTTGAGCAGCCATTGCATTCTGGGAGCCAGTGCTGGGAGGCTACTTAAGGCTACTCAAGGCTAGCAGAAGCTCCATTTCCTTTAAGGAGGAGAAAGAAAAGGAGGAGGCTGTAGTCCATGTGCTTGGGTGAGATTTAATCTAATTTACACTTGAGCAGCCATTGCATTCTGGGAGCCAGTGCTGGGAGGCTACTTAAGGCTACTCAAGGCTAGCAGAAGCTCCATTTCCTTTAAGGAGGAGAAAGAAAAGGAGGAGGCTGTAGTCCATGTGCTTGGGTGAGATTTAATCTAATTTACACTTGAGCAGCCATTGCATTCTGGGAGCCAGTGCTGGGAGGCTACTTAAGGCTACTCAAGGCTAGCAGAAGCGCGCGCCTAACGGCGCGCGAATTTTGGTTTTTTTTTATCTAGTCATAACTATAGGCCCCGTGACTTGAACTCAGTGACAGAGCTTGGGAATAAAGGCCAAGTCTAGCAAGGGAAGCCCACAGTCTTGTTTCAGTGCCTCCTTAAGACTTCTCAGTATGGACACTGAAGGCCCTGCTGCAGTCACCTGCAGCACATGTGGGATGTTTGTCTTCTTGCCTACAGAGGTGGCGAACTACACCTGCCCCAAGTGCAAGTTGGTAGCCCTCTTGGAAGAGAAAGTACAGCAGCTAGAGGAGCAGATATCTGCACTCCAGCATCATAGAGAGCAGGAGATTCTCCTGAACAGATTAGACCAGAATGTCTTGGGTGAGAAACAGACAGAGGAAGTTGTTGGGGCGGAGGAGGTCACTCCACATACAACAGAGGTAGATGCTTGGAGGAAGGTCACACACAGAAGTAAGGAAACCAGGGAACGTTCTGTGAGCGGCTTGCAGCTACAGAATCGCTTTGAATCTCTCTCTGTTGTCAGAGATGATGAGGAAAAGCAGCAGGGACAGACATCAGGGACAGAGCAGGAGAGCCTGAGAGTATCACGAAAAGGAACGGCCACTGCTAAGCCTCGGAGGAGGCGCGTGGTCGTGGTGGGGGACTCCTTGCTGAGGGGTACAGAAGCAGTGGTTTGTGGGCCTGACAAGATGTCTCGGGAGGTGTGCTGTCTCCCTGGGGCAAAGATCCATCATGTGACGGAGAGGCTGACAAGACTTGTCAAGCCTACTGATCAATACCCCCTTCTTTTGGTTCATGTGGGAACCAATGATACTGCAAGGCACAGCCTTCAGAATATCAAAAGGGATTATGAGGCTCTGGGAAGGAAGCTGAAAGAGATGGATGCACAGGTTGTCATCTCATCTCTACTCCCCGTAGAAGGGCATGGTCCAGGAAGGGAGAGGAAAAATAGCAGAGGTGAATAACTGGCTCCGTAGATGGTGCCGCCAAGAACAGTTTGGATTCTTGGATCATGGGCTGCGGTTCCATGAGGAGGGACTTCTGGCAAGGGATGGACTGCATCTCACGCCAGTTGGCAAAAACGTTTTTGCCAACAGTCTGAAGAATCTGATCAGGAGGGCTTTAAACTGAGTTATGTGGGGGAGGGAGACATTATACTGGAAGGCAAAAGGGATGGAGAGAATAGTCCAAGTGGCATAGAGGGAACAAGGCAAAGAGTGCAAGGACCCAACAGTAGGAGGCAAAAAAATGTGCAAAAGCAGCAAGTAAAGAGGACACATGGTCTTAGATGTCTCTACACTAATGCACAGAGTATGGGAAATAAGCAAGATGAACTTGCACTCCTAGCACAACAAGGGAAATATGATATAATAGGCATCACTGAAACCTGGTGGGATGAGTCTCACGATTGGAATGTAGAAATAGAGGGATATAACCTATTTAAGAGAAATAGGCCAAACAAGAAAGGAGGAGGAATAGCATTATATGTCAGGGATATTTACACCAGTGAAGAGATGCAGGAAGTCAATACTGGAAGGCAGGTGGAGAGCATCTGGATAAAAATTAAAGGAGAGGGAAATAACAGGGATGTTACTGTGGGAGTCTACTACAGACCCCCGACTCAGGCAGAGGAATTGGATGATGCCTTTCTAGAACAGATAATCACATACTCAGAAAAGAGAGATGTAGTAGTGATGGGTGACTTCAACTATCCTGATATTTGCTGGAAGTCAAACTCAGCCAAATCCTCAAAGTCTAGCAAATTCCTCACTTGCCTGGAAGACAATTTCATTGTCCAAAAGGTGGAAGAGGCAACAAGGGGATCAGCCATTTTAGATCTGATCTTAACCAACAGGGAAGACCTAGTTGATGGGGCGCAAGTGGTTGGATCCTTAGGTGGAAGTGACCATGTTCTCCTGGAGTTTATAATACAGTGGAAGGGAGAAGCAAGGCATAGTCAGACACGCACTCTAGACTTTAGGAGAGCTAATTTCAATAAACTTAGAGAAATACTGGGAGTGATCCCATGGTCAGGAATACTAAAAGAAAAGGGAGTTCAAGACGGATGGGAGTTTCTCAAAAGGGAGATATTGAAGGCACAATTTCAAACAGTTCCAATGAGGAAGAAAAATGGTAGATGTCTCAAGAAGCCAGGATGGATGACTAAGGAACTTTCAAATGAGCTAAGTTTTAAACAGAACATGTATAAGAAATGGAAAAATGGAGAAATCACGAAAGAGGAATTCAAACAAATAGCCAGCACATGTAGGGGTAAAGTCAGAAAAGCTAAAGCGCAGAATGAACTCAGGCTTGCTAGAGAGGTTAAGAACAATAAAAAGGGCTTTTTTGGATATGTCCGCAGCAAAAGGAAGAAGAAGGAAACAGTGGGGCCACTGCGTGCAGAAGATGGCAAAATGCTAACAGGGGACAGAGAAAAGGCAGAATTACTCAACACCTTCTTTGCTTCAGTCTTCTCAGAAAAGGCAAAGGGTGCTCAACCTAAGGATAATGGAACAGGAGACAGAATAGAGGAAATTCAGCACAGAATAAGTAAAGAGGTAGTACAGGAATACCTGGTTAACCTAAATGAATATAAATCTCCAGGACCAGATGAACTACATCCTAGAGTATTAAAAGAACTGGCAAATGTAATATCAGAGCCATTGGCAATAATCTTTGAGAACTCCTGGAGAACAGGAGAAGTCCCAGCAGACTGGAGGAGGGCAAACGTTGTCCCCATCTTCAAAAAGGGAAAAAAAGAGGATCCCAACAATTATCGTCCGGTTAGTCTGACATCAATTCCAGGAAAGGTGCTAGAGCAGATCATTAAGCAGAGAGTCTGCGAACATTTAGAAGCCAATGCCATAATCACAAAAAGCCAACATGGGTTTCAGAAAAAGAAGTCATGCCAAACGAACCTGATCTCTTTTTTTGATAAAATTACCAGCTTGGTAGATGAAGGGAATGCTGTGGATATAGTATACCTCGATTTCAGTAAGGCCTTTGACAAGGTTCCCCATGACATTCTTGCAAACAAGCTTGCAAAATGTGGGATAGACAAGTTAACTGTTACATGGATTTGTAATTGGTTGACTGGCCGAACTCAAAGGGTGCTCAACAATGGCTCCTTTTCATCCTGGAGAGAAGTGACCAGTGGGGTCCCACAGGGTTCTGTCCTGGGCCCAGTGCTATTCAACATCTTTATTAACGATTTGGATGACAGAATTGGGGGCATACTTATCAAATTTGCAGATGACACTAAACTGGGAGGAGTAGCTAATACCCCAGAGGACAGGATCAAAATTCAAAATGACCTGAATAGACTAGAAAGCTGGGCCAGCGCTAACAAAATGAAATTTAACACAGAGAAATGTAAGGTTCTGCACCTAGGGCGGAAAAATGAAATGCACAGATATAGGATGGGGGACACCTGGCTGAATGAGACCACATGTGAAAGGGATCTAGGTGTCCAAGTAGACCATAAGCTGAACATGAGTCAACAGTGTGATGCGGCAGCTAAAAAAGCCAATGCAATTTTAGGCTGCATCAATAGAAGTATAGTTTCTAGATCAAGGGAAGTTATAGTGCCACTCTATTCTGCTTTGGTCAGGCCCCACCTGGAATACTGTGTCCAGTTCTGGGCACCACATTTCAAAAAAGATGTGGAGAAACTGGAGCATGTCCAAAGGAGGGCAACTAAGATGGTGAAGGGTCTGGAAACCTTGCCCTATGAAGAACGCCTTAGGGAGCTGGGGATGTTTAGCCTGGAGAAGAGAAGGTTAAGAGGTGATATGATAGCCCTGTTTAAATATTTGAAGGGATGTCATATTGAGGAGGGAGCAAGCTTGTTTTCTGCTGCTGCAGAGACTAGAACGCGGAACAATGGATGCAAACTGCAGGAAAAGAGATTCCACCTCAACATTAGGAGGAACTTCCTGACAGTAAGGGCTGTTCGACAGTGGAACACACTCCCTCGGAGTGTAGTGGAGTCTCCTTCCTTAGGGGTCTTTAAGCAGAGGCTGGATGGCCATCTGTCAGGGATGCTTTGACTTGGAGTTCCTGCATGGCAGGGGGTTGGACTGGATGGCCCTTGTGGTCTCTTCCAACTCTATGATTCTATGATTCTATGATTCTACAATTCTCAGTTTGTTCTTTTAGCCATTTGTGTCATTACTTCTTAACCAGAATTCTTGCATGTACTTTCCGTCACAGTCCATGCATGTACTTTCCATCACGGCCACTTTGTTACAAGATATCATTAACTTAGGGTACATCTACCCTGTAAAAATAATGCATTTCAATACCACTTTAGTTGCCATGGTAACACCCTACAGAATCCTTGGATTTGTAGTTTTGTGAGGCACCAGTATTCTAATAAGGCTAAAGATCTTGCAAAGCTACACAAATCAGGATTCCACAGGATGGTGCTACAGCACTTAAAGTGGTGTCAAACTGCCTTATTTCTACAATGAAGATGCACCCTTGGTGGTCTCAAACATGGGTCCCCAATTACAGGTAGACTTCAACTCCTTAAAACTTTGACCCTTAGCCATGCTGGCTAAGACTTCTGTGAGTTGAAGACCAATAGTATCTCACAAAACAAGTTTAGGGAACCACTGGTTTAAATGTGACAGGGCTGATTCGGCTCCCCATATTCTTTTCCCCTTTTCTTTATGATTGACAACACTGAACACAATCTGATCAAGATTTGCTAGGAATGACCATGCAGCCTGACCAAATGTAAGCGTGAGTCTCCTTTAGAGCAAGCCCATTGTCTTTTTGCACTACCACCTGTGATATATTGCCATTCACTCTGTTCTTGGACTATTTGAATGATTAGTTCATACTTTGTTTCCTGCCTTCAATTCACAGAGTGTATAAGGAGGGGTGGGATGGAACAGAAAGTTTTCAAATACCTCTTTTGTAGATGTCTGTGGATTGCCAACAAAAACAAAAAAACATTAGAGGGCTAAAGAAAGATAAGAAAAAAAAATCTTAGCTGTCCAAGGACAACAATATATCAAGGGAAAATAATTCTCTTTGTCCTACCTTGGGGTTAAACGCTCACTGTTGCCTGGGTAAGCTTGCATTTCTTTTGTGCTGGGGATGTCTGTGAATGTTTTATGAATGTAATTGAGCTGAGGAATCAAGTTCCTGAGACAGACACAGTTTATTCTGAAGAATAAAGATACCAGCAGAAAGTTATTGATTTTGGAGGAATCTACGCCTTGTGAAAAATTAACCAGACATTCTTTCCAAATCAATACGATTATCCCTGCTGCTTCAGGACTACTTCATCGGATCCAAAGAGGGTCCCTGGTGTATAACTGCCATGTTAATGCCTTCAAGAGCAGCATTAAGAGTCTCTTCTGCCTCTTCTATATGCATACTTCTCCAGATAGTAAGTTTTTAAATAACCCAACCTCAAATGTACAAAATATCAAAAATAGATCCTTTCAGTCCAGTGAGAATGCTCCACAGTAAGAGGTTAAAAGATTATACCTCCAGTCCAGCAGAAAAGTTCTCCATAAATAGATGATGTGACTTTGTGATATAGATGCCACCCCCACTAAAATTAATGGACATGGCGTGATAGAAATAGGGGTGTGTGTGTGTGCATGTCCAGTGGTGATTCCTGGGCCAAGCAAATTGGAGGCACTCCCTCTGCTAAGTCCAAAAGCTACCCCACCTTTAACATCCATTATCTCTAGATGAGATAGGTTTTAGTTGTCTGCACAGATACTTTTTTACAGGCATTTTTTTTTTAATGATGAAAATGTGGCTCTAGCTCAACCCATCTCTCATTTCTTATCTGTTTATGATCACTTATGTTTTCAATCTGGGAGGCTCTGATACCCTTCCTGGAGAGAAAAACATACACTCCACATTTTGACAGAGATTTCTCAGGGAGCAAGGAAGCTCTTGTCTACACAGAGCTCTGCATACACACATCAGGTTACTGGATCATGGCCAACATCCTGCAGTGATAGGACTATCCCTTGTCTAAATGAAAGCATCTGTACCAGATATTTATTTTTATAGGCCTACTGAGGGGTGGGTATGTAGTGCAAGTTCCAAAACCTGTTATATGCAATCAGCAATAAATCAAATTGCCATGTCATTTTTCCCTCTCTTAATTTAATCCCAGAACTAAAGAGAGTGCAATAGTTTCTTATAGCTCCCATGGATAATGTGATAACAGCTATGTATTATAAGTACATTCCATGATTAATGACCATGCTGCTTTCTTCGGTTGACAACATAAGCAGCTCTTTTCCCTGATAGGGAAGTTAAACTAGTTATAATTGGCAACCATTTTATGACCATTTTCCACTCAATTGCAACAGGCAAATAGTTTGCCAGTTCGGTTTTATGTGCTCATGGGTGAAGTTTTGGAACTCAAATGCTTATATGAAAGTAAATTATATTACAGCCAAAGTGAACATATCAGAAAAAACCTCAAAATCAGACATGGCAAACCAGTTCTGCAGACCCATTCATACAAACACATCTTCTGATAGTATGTGCGGAGATAATAGGACTGGAAGAGACATTTTGTAGCATTGTAGATTAGAATGAGTGAAAACACCAGTTTGGTTTGATTTTGATAAGAATTCTACAAAATTTGCAAATTTTGGTGATGGAAAGAACTTGAGATTAAAAACAAATGAATGTAAGAAATCAAAACATTGATTTCCCCTTACTCCATACCATGAACTCACAGGATGACCTTTGGTTACAGATTCTAGTGATGGCAGTAGCATTCCCCAGCTTTTATTTATTTATTTATTTATTTGCCGCCCAGTCACTGGGAATCTGGGCGGCTTACAACATAGGTAAATACCAAACAATAACAATAGCTCCTTCAGTGCTGTGTCATGCCATGTGGAGCGGTGAGCATGACAGTGCTGTGTCATGCCAGGTGGAGTCGGGGCATGCGTCATGTAGACACAATGCCCTGACTCTGCCCCCAGGTCAGCCTTAATGGCCAGTCTGAAGAGCCCCATAGTTCTCTGAAACTCTTAAAACAAAGAAGTTCTATAAAAATAGATTCATCGGATCCTGGTTGATGCAGTCACTTACTCTTATAATTATAATTATCTGTGTCAGTGCTGATCACAAATTTAAAAATTCCAAGCTCTTCACAGCTATTATCTCAGCAAGCTGAGTTGGTATTATTATCCAAGCAGGTAGAGAGCTGGGGGCTGGTGATGGTTATGCATTACGATCCTACTTTTTTGCCACCCTTTTTATTATCATGAACTGCATTATAATGAAGAGATCACCCTAATATATCAAAAGCTGTCATGGAAAAGGAGAACAGAAATCATGTTCTGATGAGGAGGACAAAGAGAACTGTAGCCCAGGAAAACTGCTACAGGATCAATCTCTTTCTAGGGCAGAGAGAAAAATAAGAGCTGCGGATAAAGTGTCGGAGTAGGGGAAAGAAAAGAGTGTGCAATGGAATGAGGGTGGGACTAAATGGGTTTTTAACCCAAGCAAATATATAAATTATTTTTGGAGCAAACAAAAGTTTTTAAAAAAATAAAGCACACACTTCAGTAAGCATCTCTATGAGTGATTACATATTAAAAGCCTGCTTAAATAAAAAGGTTTTTCCATGTTGGTGAAAAGAAAATACGGAGGGAAGTCCAGATGAATTAGCCACTGCGAAGAGGAGGGAATAGCCACTGCAAAGGCTCTTTCTCGTGTCCTCACCAAGCAAGTGGTGGGACCAAGAGAAAGAAGATACTTTAAAAATATTTTTAATGAGAATAGCAGCTCATTTTGATAAGTTGCCAGCTTTGTCAAAGGAGTTGACTGTATAAATGTTTTCCCCCAGCCCAAGTTTCATTTCTGATTAATTTCCAGGACTTTAGGAGCAGCTGTAGAGGCTGCTAACATCAGCTCTGAACATGGCCTCTATTGACTGCTTAGATTTGATTTCTTTGTCTTATGAGCAGATCAAAGAGATCTATAACATACATTTCAGAATCTCTGAGTTTAATTAAACCCTTAAAGCCCCTACAAACCTATGACTCAGCCATTAAAGAATTTTTGATGACAAATAGCCAAAATCCTTCTAGCAGTCTTTATGCAACCCATAACTGAGTGATGATGTCCCAGGTTAGACATAAAATGAAGACAGCCCGAGGCTCTGAAAAACAGATGGATTAAACTCTAGAGTAAAAGGCATTTTATTTTTCAAGCCTCAAGAATCTTTTTTTTTCCTTGTTACAAATTATCTGTAGTATGAACTTCCCTGTTCTTGCCCTTTACTTTGTGTAATAAATAAATCCTATTTATGGATCTGCTTGTATTCTCAATGGCATAATGTGCATTATTTCAATGAGGCAAAGATTAGGTCTTAAATCACATATTTTTTTTGGTGGCAGAAAAAATGCAGTAACAGCTTTCTAGAGATGAAGGGAGGAGGGAAGATGAAATGCTGTTACATGAAAACATAATACATTCTCTTGGATCTATAAAGATACTCACTCAATAGACCTCTGGATTAGGAACTTGGAGTCTTATGCAAAGACTGACTTCAGAAGGTCACTGTTTAATAAAAGAATCTGATGAACTAATCTCATGAATGTTCATTTAGATGTGAAGCCCCATCAGGTGTACCCCAAAGAAACTCTGGAGAGGACTGCAGTTATGTGTAAGATAGCACTCAAGTATTAAGAAAATGCTAGTCAGTAAAATAGAATTGGGAACTCATCAATGGATGTTTGCTTGAGATTGATAGAGACAAAGACAGAATCTTCATCTGCTAATGTGTCTTTGTATGTTTATCTTCAAAGAGACAAATGTAAAATGAGTCACCACATGCACTGGATTGCATTCAGATTGAAGTTGGGTTCAGATTTAAGTTCTGGAACCGAACAGCCTAAAACCAATTACACTGTTGACTTACCAAGTTTCGATGGGTTCAATGGTCCTATTCCACTTACAGTTGGATTTTAGGCCAGTCATGCTTACTTCTAAACTAACTAATATCCTTAGTATTATTGCACTGCCAAACACACAGTGGATCAATAGCCATACCTTTAAGCCCTGTAACAAGGGAAGACTATAGGAGCATGAGAAGACTATAGGGACAAGAGAAGGAAAAACAATTCTGTTCTGATTTCTTACATTATTTCTTGGAACAGTATTTTGCCTTCCACTTGCCCTGCTACCCCAAAAGATGTGGAGAGCTTGCCTAACCAGCCGCTGAACCTCTCCCTGCTCTTATGTAATGCCGGGTCAGTGAAGAATAAGTCACACATCATCTATGGCTTACTGATAGACCATAATGCTGACCTGGCCTGTATCACAGAGACCTGGTTTGGAGCAGACACCTCTGTAACCTGGGCTCAGGCCCTTCTGGTTGGGTACTCCATCAATGAGCAGGTGAGGGGAAGCAGGCGGGGAGGGGATATGGCCATGGTCCACAAAAACAACCTCACCTTAATCAGGAGACCTATCTGTGCATTAAACCACATCAAGTGCATTTACCTTAGCTTGAAGATCAGGGAGAGTCTGGGGATTCTGTTGGTTTATCGTCCACCCCATAACCTAACAGACTCCCTAGCAGAGCTGACACAACTAGTCTCAGAGCTGGTGTTGGAGTCGCCTAGGCTGTTAGTTTTGGGTGACCTCAATATCCCCCTTGAGGCTGGGTTGACCAATCTTACTGGCGCAGCTTGGGAGTTCATGCTTTACATGACAAACATGGGCCTCTCCCAGATAGTCTCCGAGCCTACACATGACGCAGGTCATGCCCTTGATGTGGTCTTCTGCACGGAACAGGCATATCAGTGGGCGGAGATAACTAGTATCTCCACTTTGTCAAGGACAGGTCACTTCCTGGTTAAGGTTGGACTGAAGGCCACTATCCCTCTCTCCGGGGGCGGAGGACCAATTAGAATGGTCCACCTGCAAAGGCTGATGGTTCCAAGAAGCCCTAGGGGCACTTATGGTTGGCAGTGCTGGTGATTCTGTCAAAGCTCTGGTTAATATGTGGATTACCAATCTCACCAGAGCCATAGACATGATCGCTTCTAAGTGTCCTTTCCAACCCGCTCAAAACCGTAATCCTTGGTACACCGAAGATCTTAGACAAATGAAGTGGGTTGGACAACGACTAGAGCGCGATTGGAAGAGATCTCAACTCATACCCGACAAGACACTTCATAGGGCCTTTCTTAGATCCTATCAAGTGGCAATAAAGGCAGCTAAGAAATCTTTCTATTCTGCCTCTATCATGTCTGCAAACTCTCGTCCAGCTGAGCTGCTCAGGGTGGTGAGGAAATTAACTCAACTATCCCCCACCCAGAACCCTCTACTTGAGCCAACTAAAACCAGCTGTGACACCTTTAATGAGTATTTAGTTTTCGGGCACAGCACAATCAGTTTCTGGGCACAGTACAAGGTGCTGGTTTTGACCTTTAAAGCCCCACATGACTCTGGTCCATCCTATCTAAGGGACTGTCTCTTCCCATACGAGCCCCCTCGCACACTTCGGTCCTCTGGGAGGAACCTGCTACAGCCTAAGAAAACTAAGATGGCCCAGACCTCCCAGAGAGCTTTTTCCGCTGTTGCTCCCAGGCTGTGGAATGGCCTGCCGGATGAGATGTGCCTTATCACAACCTTGGATTCAAGAGATCTGTCAAGACGTATCTCTTCCGGCAGGCCTTCCCAGACAATAATTAAATTTATGACCGCTATTGTCCATCCAGCCTTACTCATAGAGACAATAGTCATTTGAGGCCACCCATTCATTTTTAACAAGTGTCACATTAATGTTTTATGGTTTTATTCTACTGTTTTTTTAATCTTATCTCAATTTAATTCAATCTTAAGGGGCGGGAGGAGGGATTGGGTTGCAATATTTTAATTGTATTTGTATGTTATATGTTGTACCCCACCCCGATTGCTCACCAAGAGGGGTGTGATATAAATAAAATTTATTATTATTATTATTATTATTATTATTATTATTTTGCAGATAATATCATTTGGATAAGAGCTGACTTGGATGCCAACTTTGAGACTGAAGCATTTAGAGAGGCATCCAGTGCCTCTGCCATTACTGTTAGACTGGATCAATTTGAGTCGGTAAGTACTGATGTTGTGGACAAGCTCCTTAGTAGTATGAAAAAGACGACCTGCCCTCTTGACCCTTGCCCAACCTGGCTGGCCATTTGAGGGGGGGGGACACAATCAAGCCAGTGTTGGCAAATATAATTAATAAATCTCTCAAGGAGGGCGCCCTGCTTTCTTGCCTTAAAGAGGCAGTGGGTAGACCATTGTTAAAGAAACCCTCCCTAGACCCCCTCAATAGAAACAACTATAGGCTAGTCTCTTTGTTACCATTCTTGAGCAAGGTGATTGAGAGAGCAGTCGCCAATCAATTACAAGCTGTCTTGGAGGAAACTGATTTTCTGGATCCATTTCAAACCGGATTCAGGACGGGATACGGAGTTGAGACTGCCATTGTCGCCTTGGTCGATGATCTCCGTCTAGGCATTGACAGGGGAAGTGTGACCCTGTTAGTGCTCTTGGACCTCTCAGCAGCCTTCTATACTATTGACCATGGTATTCTTCTGGAACGCCTGAGAGAGTTGGGTATTGGAGGCACTGCGTTGCAGTGGTTCTGGTCCTACCTTTCGGGTAGGTTCCAGATGGTGTCACTTGGGGACAGTTATTCGTTCAAGAGGGAGCTCAAGTGAGGCCTCTCTCAGGGCGCAATTCTGTCCCCAATCCTGTTTAACATTTACATGAAGCCGCTGGGTGAGATCATCTGGAAACATGGGGCTGGATGTTATCAGTATGCTGGTGACAACCAAATATATTTCTCTATGTCTCCGACTGATGCAGTGACTAAGGTTGGCATCTCTCCTCTGAATGCCTGTCTTAGGGCAGTAATGGCCTGGAAGAGGGAAAACAGATTCAAGCTGAATCCTGGAGCCGGGGGACCTAGAAACAGTTGTACATGCACTGGTAGCCTCTCGATTGGACTTCTGTAATGTGCTCTACATGGGGCTACCCTTGTGCCAAGTTTGGAAACTTCAGTTGGTACAAAACATGGCAGCCAGATTCCCCGGGCCTTCGTATCCCGGGGGACCACTGTATTGGTGATTACCTTTAAAGTCCTACATGGCTTGGGCCCAGAATACTTGAGGGAATGCCTTCTTCCCTATTGTCTACCCCGCACTCTAAGGTCCTTTAGAAGAAATTTATTACAGCCAAAAAAATCCAGGCTAACATCAGTTTTCTAGAGGGCCTTTTCTGCTACTGCTCCTAAATTATGAAACGACCTGCCGGAGGAGATCCATCATATCTCCACTCTGACAGCTTTTAAGAAAGCGGTCAAGACGGATCTCTTCTGACAGGCCTTTCCAACTTAGCTACCCTCCCCAGGTATAGAGATATCTGTCCATTTACTGGCCTATTCTTCCCTGCTTGTTTTTCTGTCCTGGAATGTTCTTAATGCATTTAATGCTTTTAATGTTTTATATTATTATTGTTTAATTCTTTTTAATACTGGGAATGGGGGGCAGGGGAAGTTTAGGGTTTGATTTTACTGTAACTTGGTGTATTTTACTGTTGTAACCTGCCCGGATTCTCTGTGATTGGGTGGGCTAGAAATAAATCTATTATTACTATTATTATTATTATTATTATTATTATTATTATTATTATTACATTGAAGGCCAGGTGAGGACATAATTTTAAATCAGGTAAAGGCAGCATATGCCATTTTACTGTTGAGGGCCATATTCCCTTGTGGTATTTTTCAACAGACTGCATCTTGACAATGAGTGGAACTGGAACCAGTCAAAGTGAAACTGAGTGGGCCCATCCTTTTGCAATCTCTCTTTCTGATAGCCCATTTCTCTCTTTCTTTCACCTGTACAGGCAGGGAGAGATCACTGGTGAATACTATGGAGATGTCCATAGCTACTCCTTTGCCTTTCCACTTTCTCCCCCATAAGGTCCCCCCCCCAACTTCTAAACAAAGTACCAAAGCTGCTGCAAACTTCAAATATTTAATTAGTCCAACAGGAGGCAGTCCCTTTTCCTACTCAAGCAGAGAAGTAAGGGCAGAGTTTTGCCCTTGCCAGAAAAAGTAGGGGGCACAAATCTCATTTGGAGGCTTAATTTTATAGTCTTTCTGACTGGACGCAACAAGGAACTTTTCTTGGAGGAGCTCTGTTTGTACTGTCACACCCTCAGAACTAAACACCATGCCCTCTCACACATACAGAGTCAAAAGGAAATCCCTGTTGATCATAAGGGCTGCATCCCAGTATGTGGAAATTGTGGGTGGGTAGGCTGGAACCCACTGTGTTGCTCCATAATTATGGTAGCTGCACATTTGTAACTGCCCAGGAGAGCCAAATTTGAGCAATGGACTATGACCCTGGAGACCAGGCTTTGAATCCTGGCTCAGCAATGGAAAGCCACTGGGTGACCTTGGACAATCAAAGTGTCTCAACATCAGAGGATGGCAATGCCCAACCCCTTCTGCAGATACTTGCTAAGGAACCACTGTAATAGGTTCACATTAGGGTCATTATAAATCGGAACACACACACAACAACAGGAGGATTCCAGCCATTGTCTTTATTGGTTTGGCCTTTTCCTTTTTTCAAGCTTTCCCAAATTCATAGATAAATTTGAAGGATTCTATGCTTAATATAGTAATACAATCTTCCCTATTAACAACTTTTGATCCCTATTTGAATGGCCACACCTATCGGGTCATATTTTGATGTTCACCTCTGCATGCCCTACTTTTTAACTGTATAATATTGGAAGATCTGGACCCTTCACAAGTGGTTTTTAAAATTAGGTCATACAGGGCCCTAGCAGCCTGCTTCTTCTGTACTTTGTGGATAGGGATCATACCTTGAATACAAATAATATTCTAATGTGCATTTTATAATTTGCCCAAGCTATTCTGCCCACCTTGTACTTGCAGAACTAAACTTTTTTAGTTGCAGAACATCCATTTTTTCAAGTGCAAATAGTTTCATGGGGCATACAGAAAGCTGTGATTGATAGGCATACACCCACTCTACATCTTCCACACCTCCCCTCAAACCCAAAATGGGCATGAATTATTGGGATCATTTCTACAGATCCTAAAGCAAAACTAAGCTGTATTTGGCTGAACTCCATAAATGCACACCAGTGATAATGAAGTGGATAGTGATGGATTAAACTGTTACCACATGCTGTAAATAATATTGGGGCTATATTTTCTGGAAACATTAACAGAGAGGAAGGAAATGTAATTAATAAAAGATTATCATGCTATTAATGGAATGTCTTTTTAAAGCTCTAGCTTTAATCTAGAGAATATTTTTGAAAATGTAATAACTACATTCAATTTATTTGAACCTACTTTTTTTAGTATTTTACAATGCACCAGGCTTAGAATTAACTAAACAAAAGTGTTTCTAATTATTGTGTAGAAATTTTTATAATCATATCAGTTTCTTGGTACCCATGTATATGGGATAACTTACATTTGATGGCAAATTAAAGCCATGCTAAGCATGATTTTTCCAAGCATTCAGTCAAAGAACCATTAGAAGGCAGTTCCTGACAGCAAGAGTAGTTTGGTAATGGAACCAATTGCCTAAAGTGGTAATGGAGTCTCCTTCTCTGGATGTCTTCAAAAAGAGTTTGGATAGCTGCTTTCTGGGGATGTTCTAACTGGAGATTATTTATTTGACAATGGGACCATGGAATCCCTATGATTCTAGGAAACACCTACTTCTCCCACTATTAGTTTTGTTCACATATTATATCTTGACAAAGAGGTTTTTTTTAGCTCCTACAATACATATGGAAATTCAAAAGGTTTCCTACATGCAGTGTTATGCAGTGATTAGCTGGAGCTTATCCAGAGGAGAGTAGCCAAAAAGGTGAAAGGTCTGGAAACCATTCTTTATGAGGATTTGCTTAGGGAGCTGAGTATGTTTAGCCTGGAGAATAGAAGATTAAGGGCTGACATTATAGCCATGTTAAATATTTGAAGGGATGTCATATTGAGGATGGAGCAAGCTTGTTTTCTGCTGATACAGAGACTAAGACGTGGAGCAATGTGGCACCCTCTAAAGGCTAGATCGGGGCCACCGTGTGAGGTTGCCGTGGCCCTGATCCAACCAAGAAAGGAGCAGCATCCCACCACCCTTTAAGGTGTCATAAGCAGCAAAGATTTCAAGCAAAGATAAGCCAAACTGGTGACAGCTACTGGCCTGCTTATGACACTAAAAGTTCCTAGCCCCACCTAGCTTTCCAAGGTTATTGATTAAGGTGTGTTTTCTTAAAACAGAGCTTCTACCAAACATACCTTGATTGCACCTTTGTCTAAGGGGAGAATCTGCTTCCTCCTCCTTCTCCTTTGCAGGAGTTTTATTGGCAAAGCAGGGTTTAACAGCCCTGGCACCCTGGGGGCAGTCAGGGCATGCTTATCAAAGTGGTGAAGAAAAGGGGAAGGGGAGGCAAAAAAAAAATCTAAGAGGGTATATTTACACTGCAGCTTTACAGCAATTTGTAACCCACCCCGATTGCTTGTTCAGAGGGTGGGGCTAGAAATAAAAATTATTATTATTATTATTATTATTATTATTACTTTAATTGTCATGGCTCCAATTTATGGAATCCTGGGATTTGTACTTTGCTGTGATACTATAGCTCTTTGACAGTGACGGTTAAATATCTCAAAAAACTACAAATCCCAGAATTCCATAGCACTGAACCATGGGAGTTAAAATAGTGTCAAACTGCTATAATTTTGTAGTGTGAATACATTCAAAATCATAATAATTCCACTAAATTACCAATTTGTTAAAAAAAATGTCAAAAAGCAGATAATACATCAGCCCACAAATTACAATGACCAGGTGTTTGCTGAGTCTTACACCTTTTATGCTGGCAAGGTAAGGCTTTTTTCTCATCTGCCAAGGAGACCTAGGCAGGGATATATGACATATTAGTATGATAAGTTACTAAGAGGATTTGGGTCAAAATGATTTTTGAAAACTCTATAAGTCATAACTTTCTAATGTGTGCACTGCAAAACAACTTAAGTTAAAGGTTAAAGCATTCATTTACATATTTATGAAACAATTCAGTGCCATTCAAGCACTGAACATAGTCTTACTTATTAAAATTTCAATTTCAATTAATGAATTCAAATGAATTCATTAAAAAAGAGACCAAAAGTGAAAAATGTCTTGAAATGTATCATTCCAAACAGTTAAAAATACTGTCATCTTTCATCTTTATGAAACAACAGATTTCATCTTTCAAACAATATTTTTCCCTGTCTGAGAAAGAGTAATTGAATTGCATGATTATAACAATATCTCAAAATAAATGAGATCAATAAAGGAAGAAAGTTATTTTTCATCTAGCATTAGAAACACTTGGGATTTTTTATTTTGCAACAATAAATTTAATTAACCATAATTTCTATATCACAATTTTCTATACAATATTGAGGGTTATGTTTATTTCATCATATTTAGGGATAAAGGCATATGCTGCAAGAAATTCTGACTAAGAACATATGTCAACACAAATTTATGCAGGATTTACTTGAGATTGCACCCCTTCACAGGCAAATTTTATCCATAGGTTATTGCTTGAATGAGATGCACTTGCTGTGGCATGCCATGAAAAAGAATTTCCTTCTGGCTAATAAATATCATGAGCTGTTATACATTGCCAGCAACAAAGGCTACATCTAATGGGAAGGCATATCAGTTCAATGGAGGTATCTAACAGATGTCAGATGCAGAGGTCAATTCTGCTGATTCCTGCATTGCTCTTCTTGTTGTTGTTCCTGGTTTATTTATTTATATGTTGTATTTCTTTCTTTCTTTTTTTAGCAGTCTGGGACACAAGGTGGCTTTCAAAAGTTAAAACAGATCATTGTTGTTTGACTTTTGACTTAGACTTATGGCAACCCTATGAACGAGAGACCTCCAAGTCACCCTGACATCAACAGCCCTGCACATGTTTCAGATGCAAGGGTGTGGCTTTCTTGATTGAGTTTATCCATCTGTAATATGGTCTTCTTTTTCTACTGTCTTCTACTTTACAAAGCATTATTGCCTTTTCCAAATGAGTTGTGTCTTCTCTTGATATGTCCAGCTCTTGTACAACAGTCTCAGTTTAGTCATCTAGGCTTCTAGAGAGAGTCCAGGCTTGATTTGCTTTAGGACCCATTTATTTGTCTTTCTAGTAGTCCACAGTACCTCCAGCACCACATTTCAAATGATTAGATTTTCTCCTTTAAGCTTCTTTCACTGTTCAGTTTTCACAACCATACATAGAAATGGGAAATACAGTGGTATGGACAAGCCTAAATTTAGTATTCAATGATATATCTTTACACTTCAGGATTTTGTCTAGTTCTTTCATAGCTGCCTTTCCATGTCCCAGACTTCTTGATTTCTTCACTGCAGTCTCCATTCTGATTAATGACTGAGCCAGGATATGCACAATCTTGAACTATTTCAATGTCTTCATTGTCTGCTTTAGAGTTATGTAAATAATCTGTAGTCATTATTTGTGTTTTCTTAGCATAAACCTGTCCTTGCACTTTTTTTCTTGACCTTCTTCAGTAATCATTCCAGGTCTTGGCTGTTTGTTTGTTTTTTGTTTTAGTTTTTGTTTTTTTGTTTTTTGTTTTTTTTGCTAGTAGTATGGTGTTATCTTCACATTTTAAATTGTTGATGTTCCTTCCTTCAGTTTTCAGTTACAGTTTTAAAATTCGCATCATATATAAATTAAAAATACAATTAAACTAAACAATAGAAATAAAAACTGTTAAAATTACTATTAAAAAGAAAACTGCAAATAAACACTACAGCACATTTTGAAAGGTTATATTCTTCGTGGACCCATCAGGCATCAAAGGCCTACCAGAACAATAAGGCCTTTACCAACCTACAGAAGAATAGCAAAGAGGGTGATTTGCGCTAGGAAGGGAGTTGCGGAGTCTGGGAGCAGCAACTGAGAAGGCATTAAATGAAGACCTAAATACACAGAAATTTCTATGTAAGAAGAAAAACAAGTTTTGCATCTAGTATGGGAATGGGTTGCGAAGAAAATCCCACTGGAATTCTGCCACATTATAAAATTCCTTCCTTGTTTTTTTCCTCCTCACCATATACATTTATTCATGGTCAGCTTTGCATGCACTATATTTTCTGGGATTTTTCCCTATGTGAACAACACGATCTCCTTCTACATTTATATAGTAATTGTCCACTGCATCTTGAAAGTTAACCTCAAGAGTCGCTTAAAAAAAAAAAAAAAGCAAAACGTTTGTTGAACCATGGTAGCTTGACCTTATTATCTTCTGTTATCATCTGCCTGCACAGTAACATCTATTACATATTCCTTTCTCATTTTTAATGATTACATCCTGACCTCTTGCCCTGTTTCTACATTTCATAATATCTGTACTATATATGTTTCAGATTAAGTTACTATATTTGATTATTAGTGACTTTCCTATGTGCCTTTTGGAAATATCTAATGATGAATGGCATGATGAACTATACAAAGAGGAACCCCAAATTTTAGAAAGTGAGACGGAAGCTGCACGTGGAGAAATTAGAAAGAATACATCACCAGAAACAGACAATATCAAATGAACTGCTACAATCCACACAAACTTTAGTGTTCTGTGGGTTTTCCAGGCTATGTGTCCATGTTCTGGAAGCATTTATTCCTGATGTTTCACCTGCATCTGTGTCTGGCATCTTCAGAGGGTGGTGCACTGGAGGTGTGTGGAGTATATATGTACTGTGTGGCCCTTGGTTGGGAGGAAGTGGTTCATATTTTAATTTGTGTGTTGGTCTGTTGTTGACCTAAGGGTTATGTGAGGTGGATATGTGTCTATTTAATTAACAATCCATTGTAGGTGTGGGAACCCCCTGACTCTAGGTGGTTTTCGTTTGCATGAACTGATAATTTAGTATTATTCAGGACTGGTAGCCAAACTTTTTTTACTTTCTATGTTTCTTCTTTTCTGTTAAGCTTGTCTAGGTGTTTGTGGATTTCAATGGTCTCCCTGTGCATTCTGGTAGTTGTTGGCATAGTCTAGAATTTCAGTATTTTCAAATATCTGTCAGGGATGCTTTGATTGGGAGTTCCTGTATGGCAAGGGGTTGGACTGGATGGCCCTTGTGGTCTCTTCCAACTCTATGATTCTATGGCCCGATACAGATGGGCACGAAGAGGTACCTTTAGGGTTTAAAAAGGCACCTTTAGGGTTTGGGAGGGCACAGTGTTTATACCCTCCTGAACCCTAAAGCGTATGGGCACCACCATTTGAAAATGGCAGCATCCATATGGGTGTGCCATGATGTTGTCATGACACGTGCAGCGTTTAGGCAACACTGTGTGTGCCAGACAACATCACGCAGCGGGAGGGCACCAAATGGTGCAAAAAAGAGATCTAAAATGGAGCTTTTTTTGTGCCTGGTCCTTGACACAGCCTTTAGACGGCCATGCCAAGGACCTGGAAGAGAAAGGGGCCACGGCAGTGGGAGTGCTACTTTCTTGATCTCCCTGGATCTTTCAGCAATTTTTGATACCATTGACCATAGTATCTTACTTGGGATGGAAGTACGAGGCACTGTTATGAAGTAGTACTTTTCCTATCTAGAGGGCCAGTTCCAAAAAGTAACATTGGGGGATTCCTGTTCAGCCCCATGGGTACTAAGCTGTGGATTGCCACAGGATTCCATCTTGTGTCCTATTCTGTTCAATATTTATATAAGGCTGCTGGGGGAGGTCATAATAAAGCCCAACACAGAAATTGAACAAAACAAAACAAAACACTGCACACAAGGCCAAATATAGCAATAGATCATAAGTAATACACATATTTTTGCAAGTATTTTTTTAATATATATATAGTGCATTTATGAATAAAAAGAGGCAGAGGGGAAGAAGTCTTCTGGCAACTTTAAGACTAACTAGTTTACTTAAGGATAAGCTTTTGTGCAATGCAATCCACTTCTTCGTGTAGTAGGAATGGAATCTTAGTAGCATGTGTGTGCCTGTGTGTGTAATGTCATTTACAAACAAAAATTGCTAATATGATGACAAATACAGACATTAATGGTGTCATTAAGAATTGTTAAAAGAACATAAGTGTAGATGAGTAGAAGAAGATATATTTGGGCTAAAGATTTTAGCTGATCCAGATGAGGTAAAAGTCTCAGGACATGCTGGAACTTGTTCCTGTGCAAATTCATTTTATTTCATATATCCAGATGGCATTCTGCTTATCCTGATAAAATTGAAAGTGTATTGCTGAGTATTTTTGTTTGCCATTCCCCATGAAGGTTGTTCTTAAACCAGGATATTCCTAAATGAAATCAATTAGTTCCTTGCCTGTGTATTTCTACTGTTGTGGAATTAGTAAAGATGACCACTAGTAAACATAGCTATTATTTTCAGCACACAGTTTCAACAAAAATCAAGTAAGGGAAAAAGAATGTTAATGCTAAAACAAAATTATCCAAATGGTCCTAATGCTTATTTAGTATAACATTGCTATGACACTATGACTATTACTAGTAAATAATATCAAAATACTCAATGAAAACCAGCAAGAATCAGTTTCTGAAATGTTACATGAAACTTGATGTGACACATGCTCAGTGGGATGGGAAAGGGAGAAAAACATGAGATATTTCTTGAAGCAAAGATTCAGGAGTAGGAGATCCTATGAATATGCAGATACAATCAAAACAAAAATAATTGGAACGTCTCAATACTTTGATGAAGGCTGGTTAAGCCCTTTGTCTAAGTGAAAGGACAGAGTTAATCTACAGATATGCTAAACTAAGCCATTCAAGATTTACAACAGTCTCACAGTGGTCTTTTTCTGTATCCCATTACCATCATGATTGGATGTTTTATGGCACAGTTTGAATAATTTTTTTTCTACTTACAATTTTTGCACCCACTTACAATTCAGATTTACTCTCCCACTTCTTTCTGCGCTTAGACAAAATCTTTTATGTACCATGCACATGTTTTTCGGCTTATATATAAAATTCAGCAAATTGCAGGATTCAGAGGATAAAGTTTGGGTTTACCTGTTGGTTCAAAAGTATGAAATCAGGCAAGTTTACATTCAAACGAAAATTGAAATTCTTCCCCATTCTGGTATATGGGCATTCCAGTTAGATTCTTTCCAGGGCTTCTAGAAGCATTATGGCATTTAACTCCTATTATTGCCCCTCAGTTTCCCTTTCTTGCCCTTCTTGGAGTAAAACATATAAAACCCATTCTGGGAGTTCAACCGTGATGAAGTCCAGGAAACAATTTTTTGAAGCTCAGGCTAAGACTTTGCTGTTCCAACATGCTTCTGATGTGGTATCAATTCTGGTGGGGTTTTATATTAATTGCTGTTTAATGGCCTAATCAATGGTTGTTGTTTTTTATGTCATCCGTTTTTAAATGTTTTAAATTGGAAGTAGTCTTTTGGGATTCTTAATTGGAAAGGGGCATATAAATATAACAATAATGATCTGCATTTATGCACAAATATCAGCTTTTTCTAATCATTTGCTAACAGTAAACACAGTACTACCTGGCATATTGGTAGCCATTGTTTTCTTTCAAATCTATTACTTTAGTTTCATGTTCCACAACTTCATGTTGTTCCATCGTGTTGGTGCTTCTTAGCTTGATTTATTCTGCAAAACGAAAGTAAATGCATCCATTTGCATATTGTTAAGAAAGTATAAAACCTTTATGGCATTTTAATCTAGATTTACAGAATACAATAAACATGATGTATTGCCTAGCACTTGTCTAATTGAATGGTGGTAGACAAACTGCAATAATGATGCCAATGTCTACGAATATTTACGGTTTCAAATAAAAAAGCTAGTCAAGAACATGCAGTGTTATAAACTGTGGGATATAAATAGCCCAATCTCCAAATATCGAAATCAATGCATTTGGCCCAACTAGTCCATTCATTTGGCCCACTCATAGTGCATGAGGTAAGGTATGTTGTTGCTGTTTACCAAACTCTTACAAAATGCAGATATCTTAAAGTGAATTAAATCACTTGAATTCATTATGAATTGATTGTAAACTAGCTAGAGTTTCTGTCTAATATTCAGAACCTTGCATGTCCCACAGCTTCCTTGGGTGGTCTCTAACAGTCAGAACAGAGTTTTTAAAAAGTCCTTTTTCCCTCTAAAAATTAAAGTAGTCAGTGGGGAGCAAGAAGCTAGAAAACAGAAGACACTTTTCCAGCTTATATCTCATGTGCTAGGATCTTAAAAAATTGTGGGACCCCAGTAAAACTCCAATGCATTCGAGTTATGGTCAGGGTTATGGCTAAGAACAAGGTATAAGGAATATGTCATGTATTTTGTAATTTCAGTTAGAATTCCAGTGTTCCTTCATATGGAACCAAAAAGTTATGGACAGTGGATCTACTACTCTAGAATTGAACCTTGCTTTGACTACCACTTTTTCCATATGGGCTGTGATTTGAACAGGACTTCTGTTCATGCCAAACTTGGGTCTAGTACTAGAAGAGCCTATTTTCAATCCAGGACAGCTAAGAGAAGTACAGAGGTTACCAAACTGTTAGGAAAGCACAACATGGCCCCACAACCAGCCAAGCAACAACCAGAGCATGTCAGTTCATCTTTACTGTAACACAGTTCACTGAAAAATGCCAAGGAATCTTCTTCCACACCACCTAGTATATTTAATTGAACTAAAAAGTGGAGTAAAGTACCCAAATGGCAAAAAGTAATAGATTCATTGGGGAAAGAGTTGTCTCTGCTATTTTTGTGTGTGTGTGTGTGTGTGTGTGTGTGTGTGTGTGTAAACAGACATGCACACATAGCAAGTCTCTAAAATTTGTTCTGGTAACAATGCTGAAGAGAATATCTACATTATGGGACTACAGTCGGCTCTCCTTATCTACAGATTTTTTATCCATGGAGTCAAGCGTCCATGGCTTGAAAATATTTTTTTAAAAAGTATAAATTCCAAATAGCAAATCCTGATTTTCCATTTTATATAAGGACACCATTTTGCTTTGCCATTATATTTAATGGTCCTTCCTGAATCTTTGTTAGCGAAGAAAAGCCAGAGAGATATTTAATGGTACTTGAGCATCCATGAATTTGTTATCCATGGGGAATCCTGGAACCAAACCCCAGCGGATAACAAGATCCCACTGTATGGGGTGTCTAAAATATCTGGAACAGGAGTATGAATGCACCACTCACATCAGAAATCCTAGATTCATAGAATCATAGAGTCTGAAGACTTTATCACATGGGAGACAAGTGTCCTCCTCCCATCATTAAATTGCCATTAAATCCTGTTAATAGCATGATTGGGGAAAAGATTATCTCATCCCCATGCACTTCTCCCATTCTTGTCCCATCTATAAACAGTAATGGAGGCATCATTTGGTATTAAAAGAAACTCCCGTTAATACCAAATGACACATACATTACTGTTTACAGATGGGATGAGAATGGGAGAAGCGCACGCAATCTCTCTCCCCTAAATCGTGCTATTAACATGATTTAATAGGGATTTAATGATGGGAGGGGGAGGACTCTTGCCTCCTCTGTGTAATAATAATCTTAAAATTGGAAGGTACTACTAGGGCCAACTAGTCCAGCCTTCTGCCATCTCTGGTTCATTCAAAGATATAATTTTTTCTCCTACCTCAACCTACCAATGCTACCAGCAACAAACAACTAGGGCTATCCAAGCTCATCACTGAAATGTTTTCCTGCTACATATGTTTTCTTCACTTCATCATATACTTACCCAGACAATAATCTCAGTTTAGGCTGGGCCCCAAACATCTTCATGTGCCTTGACAATTATACTATGGTGGTGGCACTTCTGAATGGGAGCTGAACCAAGGATTGGCTCTGATCAGGATCAGTGACCATATTAGCTTAATACAAATGTACTGTCTAGCATTATTAAATGTGGAGAAATTTAATAAATCAGAGAGCTTCCAGAGAGCAAATGTGGTGTAGTGATTTAAGCATTAGACAATGACTTTGGAGACTCTGAGTTCAAACTCTTGCTCAGCCATGGAAATCCACTGGGTGACCTTGGGTAAGTCATACTCTCTCAGCCTCATAGGAAGGCAAAGACAAACCCCCTCTGAAAAAATCTTGCAAGAAAACCCATCAGCTAGCCTTAGGGTCCCCATAAGTTGGAAACCATTTGTCGACAACCAAACCACTGCCAACAGCCATGGCCCAGCTCTAATGTGGTGGTGGTTTGCCAGTGTGGATTGTATTAGGGAAACCTATATAAATTTTTTAGGGTTGGCAAACTGATGTGTACATTTTCTGATATCATGTCCCCTCAGCAGCTATCTGCCACTGCATAGTAAACATACAATAGAACTAATTTATTTTCAATACAGTGTTGCTCCTAGAAGCTTTTTTCTCTTTGTCATTGCATATTGTACATCACCATCTCTTTTGAGATTTGTTTTTCTTCCCCGCTTTTATTTGCTTCACAGTTAAAAATCCAATTGATCTCATCTGTTCTGTTTCCTTGCTTCTGTATCTCCCTCTTTTCTTTATTTTGTTTTCTTTGCAATAATTAAGCAATATATTATCAGCCTACAATAGCAAATGAATTAATTTCATTAAGTCTAATTTCTCAAGTGAGAGGAGGGAAACTATATCCAGTCACCCAAAAATAATTAATATACCCCCATCGCATCTGCAAAAAAAGAACTGCTCATCCTTGACCTAAAAGATGCCACTGAAGCATTTTGGCATATATTAAGAGGCAAAGCAGAGTGTATGTATTTGGCTTGCTGTTTCCATGTCAAATTATTCTATAATTCATGCAAACAGAATGTTAAATCTTCAGAGAATCCTTAAAAGAGAGGGAAAGAGACAAGAAGACAATAAAGTTTTGTTTACTTTGCAGGCAGATAAAAGACTATAGCAAGTCACTGCTCTATTGAATCTGCATAATCAGACAGACATATGTATGTTACCCAAGGGAGCAGGAAATCAGATCTTCCAATCTTTGAAGGCTGATGCCAAATTTCATTTCCTAGCAAACCATCTACAGAACATATTAGGCATGTTTAAAAAAAAAACTCATGGCAACACATGTCTCTTGACAGTTTGCCGAAACTCATGCCCCTTCATTTTTAAAAGGATTGGAGGGTGGCCCAACTAAAGGCTAGTAAAACAGGATTTTGAAAAAGCTGTATTTACTCACAGTCACTTCCACTGCATTGAAAGCTTGAGGCAATAAATCACTTCATTCATCCAACCAGCATGACCCTTGGCCAAACTACAATAACCAGGAATATTTCTCCCATCCCATCCCCAACCCACCCCTTTCTTTTTCATTTACACAGACATTCTTAGTCTGGATTCAGTCTTTCAGGAGCAAAACACAGGAATTCATCATTCCACTCCATATTTAAAATGGGAAGTACATGTATAGGAGAGCGCAAAGGTCACTCCTCTGCTAGACAGGATATTAGTATTCTCCCCTCTTCAATGTTAACATTTTGGCACACCTGGGGAAAATGTGAATAATTGTAAACTATGCATTATGCATGTCATAGCTTGTAAATGTTCGACATGTACTAATTCTTTTCCATGGTATTAGTAATGAAAGATTACTTTATATCATTATTCATTGCTGGTGTCATTGTTGTGTGCCTTCAAGTCATTTCCAGCTCATGGGGACTCTAAAGTAACCCTATCATGGATTTTCTTGGTAAGATTTGTCCAGAGAGGGTTGTCTTTGACTTCCTCTAAGGCTGAAAGAATGTGACTTGTCCAAGGTTACCCAGTGAGTTTGCATGGCTGAATGGGTTCTTCAGAGTCATAGTCCAATGTTCAAATCACTGAATCATGCTCTCTTGCTGGTGTCTTATATTCCCTTAAATGAACATTATACCACCAGAGACACACAGTTTCTAGGACCATGCAAAAGCAAATGTTTGCATAAGAGATTGATTAGAATTGGCAGTGAAAGTAAAGATGTCTTGTCCATGTCCCATGTCTTTAAGAGCCACTTGCTCCATTAATGTTAGCAGATGAGGCCATCTGAGATTAAGCTGTTGTTAAAGGTACAGGATCAGTTAGAGAAGAACAAAAGCTACAGGACAGAATTGAATATATACTGTTCCATGAGCTCATATCATTTCCCACTGCAATTGCCTGGAATGCAAATTCCTGGTGATATGCTTGTTTTGGTTGGAAGCTTCAACTGTACGTAACTAAAATCCAGCTCCCCTCCTTACCCTCTCCCTACCATTGTACTTTTGGTATATGGTGCTGTTGGAGACATACTGGCCCGATACATATGGGCACAAAGAGGTGCCCTTGCAGCACGTTTAGGGTTCAGGAGGGTGCAGCATTTAGTCCCTCCCAAATCCTAGTGCATATGGATGGCTCTATCTTGTTTCTGTGCCGTCCATACATGCGCGCTGCAATTATGTCATGGCGCATGCCGCATTTAGACGTGCAATGTGCGCCATTATGTAATGGTTCCACAGCACTAAAAGGAGGTCAAAAATCGAGCTCCTTTTTTGCGCATGGTCCTTGGCACAACCTTTAGACAGCCGTGCTAAGGGCCCCGAGGGGAAAAGGGCTGCAGCAGAGGCTCCTTTCTCCCCTCAGAACCACTGTCGCTTGTGGCGTGCAGCAGGTGCCCAGGGCGCGTTCTGCACTGCACTTTGAGGCCATGGAGAAGTGGCAGTTTGCCGCTTCTCTGTGGCCTGGAGAAGTGGCAAAATGGGGCCTCTAGGGCTGCCTCAGCCCTGGCCCCATCCTGCTGCTTAAAGGGGAGGCTGCAGACCTCCCCGAAAGGGTGGTCTGTAAAGCCCCACTGTCTGCTTTTCTTCTGCCAAATCAAAGAACTAATCCAGACCACTTTGGACCATGCCAATTTAATCTACATCTGTATAGGCTGACCTGACCCAGTTCAGATCAAACTGGTCCTAACTCACCTAATCCCAATCAGAATTTGGAATTCAGAAAGATCATTCATGCACTAAAGGCCATTGTCTGTCAGTGAAGTGGCCACTATCGGATGTAACCCAGTGGGAGGAAAATCCCTGTGTTCACAGCATCTAATATTTGGGATTCATCTGGGGCATGTGCTACTGTAGCAACCTGTTATACTAATATTTCCTCTTTCTTTGCACTTGCCCAGAGCAGAATAGGTAGCATTAGAATTCCTGGTTTTCAAATCCCATGCTTCTAGAGGGTCTGTGGAGCCAAGGCATTTTTGAAGACTGAGTTGGACAATCATCAGAAAGGTAATTGTCCAAGTCAGCGTTTCCATATTTCCTTTGCTTGGTGTATGCCCTAGAGGTCAAGCATCTGAAAAATAGGAAGCTCTTTAAGAGGCCCAGAAGCCACTCTTCCCCCATCAGCAGCAGTTTGCAGCAAGGAGGAGGAGAGAGGCAGGTACATCTAGGCCTCTAAAGGCCCCAGAAGCCACCCTTCCCCCATCAGCAGCAGTTTGCAGCAAGGAGGAAGAGAGAGACTGGTACATCCACGCGGGTGATGGCTACGGTGGCACAAAGGCCCGGAGGACTCTTCCGCCCTCGCCTTGCCACCTGGGAGTGGCGAGGCCCAAGGCAGAGCGTGCAAGGGGGATAACCCCCCTGGAACACTCTCCCCTCACTACACGGGCAGTGGCAGTGGTGCTAAGGCCTGGAGGACTCTTCCGCCCTCCTTCTTGCCATCTGCGAGGGGCGAGGCCCAAGGTTCAGCCTGCAAGAGGGAATGAAACCCTCTGAGAATACTTTCTATCACACCACACGGATGACGGTGGCAACTATATTTTTGGATTGCCTGTCCTCTTATATTTTATTTTTGTTATTGAGGACATTCTTCCCACAGACTTCTTTGTACAACAACTACAGGACTGGACTTAGAGGGGAATGTAACTGTGTGTAGTCTAATCTTTCCCTTCTTTATATTGTGTGATTTAACCTTTTCAGCATTGAACCACCAGGAATTACTGGATCATATTTAATTTCATCAGGAAATGGAGCTGGGAACAGCCAGGGAGCAGGCATTGAGGTTGTGTGGGGGCAGGGAAGGTATGGCGGCAACAGAGTGAACAAATGTTACAAAAGAAGTAGGGACCGATGTTTGGTATTTATCTCTTCTTCAGTTCATTCTGTTTCCTAGGATAAATTAGAGAGCATACCAACCGTTCCACAATCCCTTAATCTGCTCCTTTGCAATGTCAGGTCGGCCAAGGGAAAGACCCATATCATCCATGATCTTCTGGTGAATGAACAAGCCGGCCTGGCATACTTCACCGAGACCTAGCTGAGAGATGCCAGCACTACAACATGGGCGCAGGCCCTCCCAGATGGTTACATGTTTAGTGAGCAGATAAGGGAAACTGGGCAGGGGGGCTGTGTGGCAATAGTCCACAAAACCAACTTAACCTTGATCAGGAAACCTGTCCGGAAAACAACCCACATCGAATGCATGTACCTCAGCTTGAAAACCAGGGATAGCTTGGGGATTCTGTTGGTTTATTGGCCACCCCGTTGCCTAACAGACTCCCTCACCGTGTTGTTAGAGATGCCCAGACTTCTTGTCTTGGGCGACTTCAACATCCCTCTTGAGACCAGCCCATTTGATCTAACTGGAGCAGCTCAGGAGTTCATGGAATCCATGACAGGCATGAACCTATCCCAATTGGTCAACGGGCCACCCGTTGCGTGGGCAATACACTCGATGGGATTTTTAATACGGAACAGGAGTATCTGTGGACAGAGGTAATCAAAACCTCTGCCTTGTCATGGATGGATCATTTCCTGATCAAGATGGAACTAAAAGACGCTGTCCATCCCCCGGGGGTGGCGGACCTACTAGAATGGTCCGCCCTCGAAGGCTAATGGAACCAATTGGTTTCCAGAAGACCTTAGAGGGTTTAATGGTTAACGCCGGTGAGCCCATTGAAACCTTGGTTACCACCTGGAACACTGACCTTCCCAAGGCTCTTGATGTGGTCACCCCCGAGTGTCCTCTCCAACCCCCTTCTAATCACAAACCCTGGTTCTCAGAGGAACTCAGGGAGATGAAGCAGACTGGACAACGACTAGAGCACAAGTGGCGGAAAACTCGGATCTTGGCTGACAGAACTCGCCATAGGCAGCACCTTCGCACCTATCGGGAGGTTTTGAGTGCAGCACAGAGATCCTTCTGTTCTGCACGCATTGCGTCTGCATAATCCCGTCCAGCAGAGCTGTTTAGGGTGGTGGGGGAGCTGACGTAGTTTCCTCCTGCGCCGAATCCCCTACTCGACCCAACGATGGTCTGAGGTGATGTGTTTAACACCTATATTGCAGATAAAATCTCTTGGATAAGGGCCCTTGGATGCAAATCTTTTACCAAAATCTACAGATGAGGTGTCCAACAACTCCATTGCTGTCACTTTACTGGATGAGTTCCAACCTGTGAGTACCCATGACATGGACAAGTTCCTTGGAAGTATGAGAAAGATGACCTGTCCTGTTGATCCCTGTCCATCTTGGCTGGTCATCCAGAGAGGGGACACACTGAGGGTATTCCTTCAGGATACAATCAATGCGTTCCTCAGAGAAGGCTGCTTACCATATTGTCTGAAGGAGGCAGCTGTCAAGCCCCCCTTAAAGAAGCCTTCTCTTGATCCTCTGGACAGAAACAACTACAGACCAGTGTCCTTGCTCCCATTTTTGAGCAAGGTGATTGAGAGAGCAGTTGCCTCCCAACTCCAGGTTGTCCTGGGTGATACCGATTATATCGATCCATTTCAAACCAGCTTCAGGACAGGACATGGAGTGGAGACTGCCGTGGTCGCTCTGACCAACAACCTCCGCTTGAGTATCGACAGGGGTAGTGTGACCCTGCTGGTGCTCTTGAATCTCTCAGTGGCTTTTGATACTGTAGATCATTCCACCCTTTTGAATCGACTGGAAGAGTTGGGGATTGGAGGCATCACGCTCTGGTGGTTCCGAACCTTCCTATCCAGGAGATCCTAAAGGGTGAGGCTTGGGGACAGTTGCTCTTCCAAGATTGGGCTTAATTATGGCATCCCTCAGGGCACCATTCTGTCTCCAATGCTATTTAACATTTATATGAAGCCGCTGGGTGAGGTCATTCAGAGGCATGGAGCTCAGTGTCTTCAGTATGCTGATGACACTCAGATATACCTCTCCATGACCAGATCATTGGCTCAGACCTCAGATGGTGTCTCTCCTCTTAATCGCCTTGCAGCGATAATGGACTGGAAGAGAAAAAACAGACTGAAACTTAATCCAGACAAAATGGAGGTACTATCAGTTACAGGCCTGAAACCAGGTTCAGGAATACAGCTCCCAGTCCTAGATGGAGTCACACTCTCCTTGAAGGACTCTGCTCGCAGCCTGAGGGTACTTCTTGATTCATCACTTCACATGATGAGTCAGGTGAATGCGGCAGTCAGAAGTACCTGTTAGCAGCTTCTGGCAAGCTTTCCAAGAAACTGTATAATCTTCCCAGCTCTTAGAATTTTCCAGTTAATTCCCTGGCCTTCTGTATTTTGATGCTACCCTATGTTGTTGCTAGTACTGTGGGTTTTAATATGCTTAATATGTTGTTTTATTTCCATTTGATATTAATTCGTTTTAATCTTGTCAGTTTAATTCTATTTTAAGGGGCGGGAGGTTGGGGATGGGATTGTTGAATCATTTTAACTGTAACTGCTTTTAAATCTTGTTGTATTCCGCCCCAATTGTTCTGACAGAGAGGTGGGTAAGAAATAATAATAATAATAATAATAATAATTATTATTATTATTATTAGGAAGCACAGCCAACGGATTTCTCCTCCCAACACTATCATATTAGCGACTAATTTCCTCCCTTCCCTGTCACTACCTTGCTTCCCCTTTCTTTTCACCTCTTCAGCTATTTCTTTCACCTTGGCCAGCATAGATGCAATTCTGATAGAGCAAATAGGATCGTAGTCATTATAATAAACTCTTTAGTATCTATACTTTTTAAAATGTTGTGAAAGCTATAGTCATTGCGTTATAAAAACCCAAAATTAAAAATGTTAATCCTTTCCACATTTGGAGTGCAAAGATATAAATAGAGTCCAAAATTGGATTGAGTACTAACATATTGAGTGGATATCACAATACTTCCAAAAAGCAAAGAGGAATTATAGATATTAATATTATGAACTCATTAAGAATATTGTGAGTATTCTGATTTTTTTTTTCCTGCTTAAGACGAGTGCTTATATTTAAAACAAAGTTGGAGGGGAAGAATCTTTTTTTTTTTTTTTAAAAAAAAAAAAAAGCACAATGTTTTGCCTACTGAACAGTATGTGGCTAGAAAATGTGTGAAAGATATTTAAGGAAGTGCTTAATATAACACTGGCACTTCCTGTCATATAAAAGGCACTTATACCAATGTCTCTTGTGGTTATCTATTTCTCACTTTCACTGGCTGTGCTGTATCAAGACACAAAGAACATTGCAAATGGAATTGGAAACTGACCTAGAAGGTTCACTTACACTAAAGGATGCTAAGTATCTCATATCCTGCTGTCTTGCACATCTTTTTTTTTTCTTTGTAGTCACAGCTTTTCATTTAAATTCCCTCCTTCCTTTTTCACCTTTGGTTTTCAGCTGCATAGTGAATTCATTCAGTTATGCCGGGACACAATGGATATGCAAGTGGCTGGTAGACGTACTTCAGTTTTATGTCCCCAAACTCACTCTTTCCAAAGCTTTCAGTGTGACAGATGTAATACAAAAGAACCAGCTGAAAAACCTAAAATCTTTGTTATAAGTTATGCTCAATAAATATGAATTATTAGACTTTGATATATAAGGCAAGGAGCTGCCTCTTACCAGAATTTGCTCGCATTCTAAGAAGGCATGCTGGGAAGGGTAGGGCAAAAGTCCCGGGATCCCTTCCACCTGAGCAAAAAACAAAACCTTGCTCTAAAGTGCAAACAGGAATTTCATTCCCTCCTGCTAAAGGGGAAATGATATGTTTCACTGATGTGCTCAGGAGAACAATCAATGTTCAACTGTCTTGTTTGCCTCCACTGAACAGAACCCCTGCTGGACTGGATCAGCTTTGGCACACACCCACCCCTTTGTAAGGTATTGTGCACTTTTCAGAGATGTCGAGCAATCCTATCTGGATTTCATAAGGGACAAGTGTCTATACTTAATTGGCTTTGTTGCATGTATGCCACTCCATTGTTCTTATCTACCCAGACTAAGAGGTGACAGGTAGATATCACATACACATCTGCCCTTTGTGCACAGAGCGAAAACCCTTTGCACACGAGGCACAAGCTTTACACTCATCATAAATTTTTGTACACTCCATAGAACAACATAGAGGTTCGTTTACTTTCCTATAGAAAGCTATATCTGCATCAAATGCAACTTGGTTGCCCTGATGGAGTAGAAAACACAATAGCTTGACGTCTCCTGGTTAAACTTTGTCACAACAGAGAAGAGGAAGAGAGATGGAAGATAACCAAATATAAGAGGTTAGCACTGAAAATAACATGGGACACAGAAACAATCATGTGAATTTAAAGCTACACAGTTGATTTCAGACCCTCCCCTTGGACTGTGATTTTGGAAATAAGAAACAGGGCAGGCATAGAGGTTGCATGTCCAAGAGAGCACAGGCATGGTTATGGAAGCCTTTTTTGCATGGAAAGTTTTCCTGTACTTCCAGGAGGAGGAGGAGGAAAAGCAGGAGATGTGTGGTGATGATGATAAGCCACAAATAAAAGACAGTGATGGGTGGACCTGACCAGATTGCTCAAGGGTAAAGATTCTTTTTTTATTCCCAAACAATAATGAATAATGCTTTTATTTGTCTCTGTGCAGTTCAGGAAATCAAGGAATTTGTTTTGCTCAGCTTGATGAAAAACTATACAGAGAACATCAGTGTGCACAAAGCACATGATAAATCCTGCACAAACATGTCTTCACCAGAAAAAAAAATATTATCCTTGTCTCCATACTTTCCATACCCTACTGCAAACCTGATGAGATAGCATAGCACCAGCAACACATAGTCTAAATTACAACAAATTATTATTTGAGCATATAAAAATTCATAGTTATTCTTGTGCCTATGGAAAAATTTTCTGAAGAAGTGGAGCTTTCCTCAGTGTGAGTTTCTCACAGTGTCATGAAACTGAATTTAAAAAAACAAACAAAAACATCTCTACAACTTTCTGGTGCTGAGGGAGAGAAGATGAAACAGAAGGACTGGCAAGATTCATCAAGGTGACCCTCCTTTCCATATGACCCTCTGATCCATGTAGGAACAAATGGTACTGCAAGAAACAGCCTTCAAAATAATTGAAGTGAAAATGAAAGGGCCACATGTTGTCAGAGCTAAGCTAAGTGGTGAGTTGGTCAGTTTTGGTCTTCCCCATATTCAATATTTTAAAGTGTCAAGTTCTTTCAATCAAATTTGTAAAGAATTGGAAATTTTACAAACACTTTTCAAAATGCACCAAAGACAATTCTCACCTAAAGCCCTGAAACTGAAAAAGGGTCAGGATCCATACTGGCTTGCCTGTGCTTCTGATGACTGCTACAATGTGATTAATTATATATGGAAAGGTGCAAGACACAGGGCCATTTGGATTGACTAAGGGTGCAATTCTTCAAGTGTTTTGTCTTATGCAAGGACATATAATTACAGGCATTTTCTCCCTGCTGTGGGAGAAAACAAATATTCTCCCCACATCCAAACATTGCAGAGACCTTAGTTATTGCAGAGAAATTACATTGTGAAGAAAAACACATTTATTGATTGAGTTAGCTAAACACACACACACACACACACACTAATTTTCTTTGCAGGAAACATTTTTGCAGTGCAGGAAACTCATTTTCTATTAAGAACACACACACAAACAGAAATCAGGAAAAAAAACCTGCAACATTTGGTTCAAATACCAGGAGAAAATTAGCCAAAATTCTCACTAATCTATTATTCTTCCCACTGGGGTTTCTTGGTTGTGAGAAAACTAAGTGGGAATAAATAATTGCAAATATTCTTTCCACCTCTACTAATAACCTCCACTTGGAGATTTTTTCTCCCAGTTCAAACATGTATTGTTCCGTTATTTTAAAAATGGTTGCTGCTGCTGCCGCTGTTGTTGTGCCTGCAAGTCATTTCTGACTCATGGCAACTTCTAAGGCGAGCCTGTCACAGCTTTTTCTTGCCAAGATTTGTTCAGAGGGGTTTTTGCCTTTGCCTTCCTCTGAGGTTACTTATTGCTTTGAAAGCCTATTTGTTTAGAACTTCCTTTTCTTAAAGGGATGCGATCACACTTCTGGTTTATTTTACCACTCCGATACTTCTAAACTATTTCATTGCTTTGAATTTTGTTTTTTATTCTGCTGCATTGTTGTTGTGATTGTTGTTGCTAAAACAGTATTGTATTGCTATAGGGTTGCTTATTTCATCATTGTTTTAAGTAGCTTTGTGATCTGAGCGTGACTGTAGTTTTGTATGCTAGAAGTCCTCTTATGGCCTTAAAAAGAAGGTTTATAATATCCTAAATGAATAATTAAAACATTAAAACATTATTTTCAGTTTTAATTTGAAACCATAGTTTTGTCTGTTGGACTTTGGTTGCTGAATTCATGAATCACCATGCTGGCAATATTATCGGCTTATATCCATAGAACTGTATAATTCTCAGTAATGGCACTAAATGCAGTTTGCAAAAGGGTTCATCACTAATTTAAGATTGTATGTACAGCACTGTGTAAATTTACAGCGCTATATAAATAAAGGATAATCATCATCATCATCATCATCATCATCATCATCATCACTAGAAGGAAACTGCAAGTGAAAGTCTGGAGGGTGGCTTGTGTTTAGTGTCCAGCTAATTCGTAGTTTGATAGCCTAGTCTACTACCTGCCATGTCTCTACAGCAGCCCTTGGAACACAAACATCTTTGTGTAAAGAGAGAAAAAAATATGCAAGCATTCAATAAGAATGAAAGTGTACAAAAGAAGAAATGCTGTGGGGAATGGAACTGATAGGAAAATATATGGGATGAATATTTCAGTCACTTCTGATTAAAAGCAATTGTTCGTAGCATCTACACTTTTTGGCACAGGAAGCCTTCTATGAATGGCATATATTCAGCTAGTAATGTTGGTAAAATTATTTCCTCCTAAAAACAACACTGTCAGTTTCAAGAATATGTCAACAGAAGAAAATAGACTCCTTCTTAAAAATGTATAGTCCATCTACTCTTTTAAATAAAACTTCTATAAACTGAAAACCATTACCTTAGTAAACAGGCCATGAAAATTATTGCCTAGCCCAACAGGAACAGCCATAGCCCTAGGTGTGAATGTAAAAACAGAACTATCTGGCAACATCAGAACACACATAAGATAATTTTATAGCGTACTATACATATGTGGCAGGAGATTGATCAGACCTGTGGCATAGCAGCACAGACCTAATGAAGGAAAGGGATTAAAGGGACTGTCTGTGAAGTTTCTCATTTATGGTTCAGCTCTCCCTAGGAAAACACAAGAAGGAGAAGGCCATATAGTTTGTACCTCTAGCAGCAGGGCCCTGAACTCACTCTGAATTCTCTAGCTAAATCATAAGCACTTAACACATTACTGAATATTACAGAAATTCAGTTATCACAATAACAAGAGTTAGCCCAAGTGGCCAAGAACAACTTAAAATAATGTATAGCATTTATGAAGCACATTCCAAGCACTCTAAGTGTTTCACATGGATTATATCAGCAGTATTCTTTAAATTATATCACTTCACTCAGGATAACGGAAGCCAGCTCCTGAACAGTGGGTGAGCTCCCCTGTAGCATTATTTGGTTTGGATCAGAAATAGGTCAAGCTCCTTTTCCTCCCAAAGTCTGGAAAGAGCTTGGCTTCTTTTACAAGCCAATCTGACTTTGAAAGTTCTTTCTGGCAGATGCTATTTTCCTCCACAATAACCCAGAATGTTGCAACGTACAGGGTATTTTCAGTAACTAAGATAGTAGCTACTCAGACAAGTTCTTTTTTTTTTTTTTTTTTTTTTTTGGCTAGAGAAAGTATATTCCCCAACTATGAATTAATTATGAATGGATACAATTGGGTTTTTTATAATTTTTTTTTTAAAATCTATGTTTGAGGGATACTTTCATAGCTGTTGGCATGAAGCCAGAAGGAGGCCGCAATATTAATCTCAGAGATCAAAGACAGAGCAGACACCAAAGCAAAGAGAAGGTCCATGTTTTATGTTCCAGTAGATCCTGCCTGCAATGAAAATCTTGTAATACTTGTCAGTTGTATCTCTGAGAAATGCTGTTCCAGATTTTTTTTGTAGAAACATTTTTTTTAATTTTTTTTGCACAGAGAAAAGATGAATTGCTTGAAATCTCCCTCTCCTCACCTTTTTGAATTTGTTTATTACTGCTCGTTAGCAATAACAGTTGCTGCTTGGGCAGAATTTTTGTAATGTTTATTTCAAATTGGCTTGCCCCCTCAAAATAGTGATATCAATGCAACACAGATCAGATATGGTTACCCGACAACATTCCATCTGGCAATGTAAAAGGCTTTGCTAGAAAGAAGCCTAATTTGAAACCAAACTACTGAGGCTGAAGCATCAACCAACTGGGACTGTGAAGAGGTTCACTTTGGAGACAATTTATATGGAGACGTGCAGACCTGTGAACAATTTGCCTCAATTTCTTCCCCCTCAGTGTCCAAAGGGGGCATTTTTCATAAAACATGTACCCCTCTTTCCAGAAACACCTTTTCCTCCTCAGCTGTACTCTTCTCAATGATCAGTGTCAATGCCAGAAAAATGTGACAAGGATGAGTCATCAAAGATGAATTATTTTTGCATCTTCTAAGTCTCACTAGGATTTTAAACTGCCTCCTCAAGATGAAACACTTTTTCATTCCCCTACAATCTGTTCCCATGAGGTTCCCCCTCTCAACCTTGAAAAAGGCAGCAGTTGCTGATATAGCAGAGCTGAGAGGAATATTTCTGCTCAGGCCTCCATCTAAGTCAGCTCAGTATTGACTTCATTGCCAAACTTGAAAGTAAGTGTGGTTAGAGTTCAGGGCAGGGCGTCAAGAAAGAAGAGTGGAGTAGAAAACTGTGGGTTATTTTGAGATTTCATTCTAGGAACCTAGAGCATCTTAACCCCAAGGAAAGAGGGAAATAATTTCATGTTATTGAGTTACTGAGGAAACTCTTATTCAAAGTGAATAATAGATAAGTCATATGCACTATGTTCAGACTAAGGCAGTCAAAGGGTATGTAGCTCCAATCCTATTAGTTACTTACTTACCTGTAAGTAAGTCTCATTGGATTTTCAATGGATGTTACTTCTAAATAGATATCCATGAAATAGATTGGATTGTAAGCTCTCTGTGTTTGGAAATGTTAATTTGCAAAAATGGCTCACAGCAGATTTCTTTATTTGGTTGATTATTTTCAAATTGTCTAGGAGAACTTCAGATAAACATGATGATCTGAAACTGGATGCACTGAACAAAACTATGTAAGACTTCTTTTTCTGGAGACCAATGTCTGTCTCAGTTTTCCATTACTTATTTTGGTTGAAAATAGCAATGGCAAGCAAACCTCCTGTCTACCCCAGTCAGAATGAACAATGGCTAAATATAAAAGCATTATAGCCCAAAACTTCTGGTGGCAGAACAGTGTGTCTTTTTAACCTTTTGTTTTCAGAAGTGGGCAGCCAAAAACCTCTGAAACAGATCATGAAGTAACACCCATCCATTTCTTCTATAGTCTTGTCTAAGCCTTTTGAAACTTATCTGAGTTTGACCTAGCAGGTAGGTGAGAAATGTGTTCCATCTAGATTTTGTGTTTTGTTTTGCTTTTGCAGTTTTGTAGAATCAATACCTCTCCAAGACAATGGTGGAACCAAGCTCAATGTTAATGTTCGCCATCCAATATCTGGTCATTCTACTACCATACCTATGCACTCAATCTAACAGTTTTTAGATTAATGGGGCAAAGGATCCCAATTTCAGAGTCTGTGTAAAAGAGGATTGTCTTATTAGTTTCCCATTATTTTAATGGCAATTCAACCAGTTTCTACTGTCTGTAGCTTTAGCACACTATGTAGGTGTAAATATGCCAGCTATAGCAGTGGCAGGTGGAAGGAAAAGCCCACAGACACATCATGAAATGGGGTACTGGATGTATGGCAGATTTTGCCTACCATTGTGTAACACAAGAAAAAATGCAACTGCAAGCATGGTGCACCAACACGATCTTGATTTCTCTGTTTTCCAACTAGGTATAATTATTATTTTTTCCAAGTATTCTAGTGCTCTGTCCATGTGTCATAACTGCTGAAGTTCAGATTCATATGACAGCCTCCATTTTATAGGCAATGAAACAAGGCTCATAGACATAGAGTATTTGCTATCAAAACTAGAACAAAGATTTCCAATATGTCAATTTCTCCCTCTTCCCACTCCCTGTGACCTTTCTGTAACCTGTAAAAGCTATTGTAAATAGACCTTGTCAGTTTCACCCCATCTCTCTCTCCCTATTGACCCTTCTGTGAACAGAAAACAATGTTCTAGGAAATGAACCCAAAACACTGGGACTCAGAAGTGCCTGCAATGTAAAACTATGGAAGTCAAATGGAGAAATGGCAAGTGGTACTTTGCTTTTCCCAATTTTTAAATATCCATTTGTTTTCATTATTTAAAAAGTAAATGAAACAAATGGGGATCATCTATTTCATTTTCCAAACATTTTTAAAATGAACACACCCCTGTCCTTCTAATTAAAAATGTAAGAACCAACTATAGATGTGTAAAGGTGTAATCCTATATGCACTTTCTTAGAAGGGAGGCATTCTAAGTCAGTGGAATTACCTTCTAGTGAATATGTTTAGGAGTCCAATATTTAGGATTCTGGCAAGCGAGTAGAGATGGCTGGATGCCTGAAGCATGTCAATTCAACCAAATAAGCTCCAGGCTTTAACTTATGGAATATTCTATTTTCTGCTTGTTATAAGGCATGTTCTTGTCATTTATTAATCATGTTCTATTGCCTAGTAGCAGATAGCTCTAAATTGTCCCCCTTTTGCCCTGAAGGACAGGTGCTATTAAAAAATGTGAACAACCTGTTAATGGTTTAAAATACCCTTCAACATGATGCCATCCAGTAATATCACATTACAAATCTCACCATCCTCAGCCAGTCCAATATATCTATCAGTTTTGGAAAGGCTGATATCAAGTTCTCATGGTCCCCTCCTGCTTCTGCCTGAGCTGGATGGGACCTCCAGAGACCAGCCATCTTTGCTTCCACCACCCATTTATTTGAATCCTCCTCTACACAGCAACACAATGGGACATTGGTGGCACTCCACTGCACTGTGCTTCCTACCCATCTCTGCAGGAGAAAGTGAAGGGACATGTGAGAAAGAAGTACTTTAAAAGAAAGGCTTTATTCCAAGCAAGATATCTGCATTAGTAAAAAGATTATGTATCTCTGACATAAAGGGCACATTCCCTTCAGGAACACTTACAACTGCTTTATCACACTAGGGGGGAAATGGGATTTCAACTAGAGTTAAACTTGAGAAAACCAGGAAATGGCTGATGTTTATCACACAACATTTCCTGGTTTTCTCTAGTTTAACTCTCATTTAAATCCTGTTTGCCCCCTAGTGTGATAAAGCAGCAAGTTACAGAATAGTCAAGATCATATTCAGCAAAGATCACCAGAATAAACAAACTTCCCCCCTGCCACAACCAAACTAAATATACCCTAGCTACTCACAATTACTGATAAAAGTTGGAGTCCTGAGTGTTCCTGAGGGTAGCTAGGAGTCTGGAGCTTCCCATGAGGTGTGACAGAGATCTGAGTCCCAAAGCATACCTTTTGTTTTTCTTTGTTAGAATCTCTCCCTGTGGTCATTTCAGGATTTTCAAAAGCTTCACCTGGGAAACCTCTCAAAGCTTCATGTTTCAGCCCACTGGCCATCTGATCTAGATGATTATCTCTTATGATCTCAGTTATTGTGATGTTGACCTCAATAAACGTAACTTAAAACTGACACAGGAGGATTCCTTCCAGATAGCTGCACCTAGACTATGGAATCCCCTTCTAGGGGAAGCTCAGTTAGCCCATTCATTACTCGTATTTCATCAGAAGGAAAATACTTTTTTCAATTTAAATAGGCCTTAAATTTATAACTGGTTGGAGGAGAATGATATTTAATGGATGTGCTGTACATTTTTCTTACTATCTTTTAAATATTTTTATTGTTTCAAATTAATATTTTATTTAGCAATAGCAAGTATATTTTTATACCACCTATCAGTGCTCTTAAGCACTCCCATAGCAGTTAACAATATGTAAGCCAATACCCCGCAGGAATCTAGGTACTCATTTTAGTGACCTCAGAAGAATGCCAGGCTAAGTCAGCTCTAGAGCCACATGGCTGGTGTCAAACTCACAATCTTGCAACTCATAGAATGATAGAATCATAGAGTTGGAAGAGACCACAAGGGCCATCCAGTCCAACCCCCTGTCATGCAGGAACTCCCAATCAAAGCATCCCCAACAGATGGCCATCCAGCCTCTGCTTAAAAACCTCCAAGGAAGGTGACTCCACCACTCTCCGAGGGAGTGTGTTCCACTGTCGAACAGCCCTTACTGTCAGAAAGTTCTTCCTAATGTTGAGATAGAATCTCTTTTCCTGGAGCTTGCATCCATAGTTCCGAGTCCTGTTCTCTGGAGCAGCAGAAAACAAGCTTGCTCCCTCCTCAATATGACATCCCTTCAAATATTTAAACAGGGCTATCATATCACCTCTTAACCTTCTCTTCTCCAGGCTAAACATCCCCAGTTCCCTAAGGCGTTCCTTATAGGGCATGGTTTCCAGAACCTTCACTTTAGTCGCCCTCCTTTGGACCCTCTCCATTTTTTCCATATCTTTTTGGAATTGTGGTGCCCAGAACTGGACACAGTATTCCAGGTGGGGCCTGACTAAAGCAGAATAGAGTGGCACTATTAATTCCCTTGATCTAGACACTATACTTCTATTGATGCAGCCTAAAATTGCATTGGCCTTTTTTAGCTGCCGCATCGCACTGTTGACTCATGTTCAGCTTGTGGTCTACTTGGACTCCTAGATCCCTTTCACATGTTGTCTCATTCAGCCAGGTGTCCCGCATTCTATATCTGTGCATTTCATTTTTCCTCCCTAAGTGCAGAACCTTACATTTCTCTGTGTTGAATTCCATTTTGTTAGCAGTGGCCCAGCTTTCTAGCCTATTCTGGTCATTTTGAATTTTGATCCTGTCTTCTGGAGTATTGGCTACTCCTCCTAATTTGGTGTCATCTGCAAATTTGATAACTAGGTTCTCAATACTGTCATCCAAGTCATTAATAAAGATATTGAATAGCACTGGGCCCAGGACAGAGCCCTGTGGGACCCAACTGGTCACTTCCCTCCAGGATGAAAAGGAACCATTGTTGAGCACCTTTTGGGTGCAGCCAGTCAACCAGTTACAAATCCTTGTAACGGTTACCTTGTCTAGTCCACATTTTACAAGCTTGTTTGCAAGAATGTCATGGGGAACCTTGTCAAAGACCTTACTGAAATCAAGATATACTACATGCACAGCATTCCCTTCATCTACCAAGCTGGTAATTTTATCAAAAAAAGAGATTAGATTTGTCTGGCATGACTTGTTTCTCTGAAACCCATGTTGACTTTTTGTGATGATGGAATTATCTTCTAGATATTCACAGACACTCTGTTCAATGATCTGCTCCAGAAACTTTCCTGGTATTGATGTCAGACTAACTGGACGATAATTGTTGGGATCCTCTTTTTTCCCCTTTTTGAAGATTGAGACAACATTTGCTCTCCTCCAGTCTGCTGGGCCTTCTCCTGTTCCCCAGGAGTTCTCAAAGATTATTGCCAATGGTTCTGATATTACATTTGCCACTTCTTTTAATAACCTTGGATGTAGTTCATCTGGTCCTGGAGACTCATATTCATTTAGATTAACCAGGTATTCCTGTACTATCTCTTTACTTATTCTGTGCTGAAATTCCCCTATTCTGTCTTCTGCCCCATTATCCTTAAGTTGGGCACCCTTTGCCTTTCCTGAGAAGACTGAAGCAAAGAAGGTGTTGAATAATTCTGCCTTTTCTCTGTCCCCTGTTAGGGTTTTGCTATCTTCACCACACAATGGCCCTACCATTTCCTTCTTTTTCCTTTTGCTGCGGACATATCGAAAAAAACCCTCTTTACTGTTCTTAACTTCTCTAGCAAGCCTGAGTTCATATTGCGCTTTAGCTTTTCTAACTTTATCCCTGCATGTGCTGGCTATTTGTTTGAATTCCTCTTTGGTGGTTTCTCCATTTTCCCATTTTTTATACATGTTCCATTTAAAACTTAGCTCAGTTGTAAGTTCCTTAGTCATCCATACCGGTTTCTTGAGATATCTCCCATTTTTCTTCCTCATTGGAACTGTCTGAAATTGTCCCTTTAGTATCTCCCTTTTGATGAACTCCCATCCGTCTTGAACTCCCTTCTCTTTTAGTAATCTTGACCATGGGATCACCTCCAGTATTTCTCTAAGTTTATTGAAATCAGCTCTTCTAAAGTCTAGAATGCGTGTCTGACTATGCCTAGCTTCACCTTTCCACTGTATAACAAACTCTAGGAGGACATGGTCACTCCCACCTAAGGATCCCACCACTTGCACCCCATCAACTAGGTCTTCCCTGCTGGTTCAGATCAGATCCAAAATAGCTGATCCCCTTGTTGCCTCTTCCACCTTTTGGACAATGAAATTGTCTTTGAGGCAAGTGAGGAATTTGCTAGACCTTGAGGATTTGGCTGAGTTTGACTTCCAGCAAATATCCGTGTAGTTGAGGTCCCCCATCACTACTACATCTCTCCTTTCTCTTTGTGTGGTCATCTGTTCTAGAAAAGCATCATCCATTTCGTCTGTCTGACTTGGGGTTCTGTAGTAGACTCCCACAGTAACATACTTGTTGTTTCCCTCTCCTTTTTTATCGAGATGCTCTCCACCTGGCTTCCAGTATTGATGTTCTGGATCTCTTCGCTGGTGTAAATATCCCTGACATATAATGCTATTCCTCCTCCTTTCTTGTTTGGCCTCTTTCTCTTAAAAAGGTTATACCCCTCTATTTTTACATTCCAATCATGAGACTCATCCCACCAGGTTTCAGTGATGACTATTATACCATATTTCCCTTGCTGTGCTAGGAGTTCAAGTTCATCCTGCTTATTTCCCATACTCGGTGCATTAGTGTAGAGACATCTAAGACCATGTGTCCTCTTTACTTTTTTTTGCACGTTTTTTTGCCCCCCACTGTTGGGTCCTTGCACTGTTTGCCTTGTTCACTCTATGCCAGTTTGGCTATTCTCTCCAGCCCTTTTGCCTTCCAGAATGCTGTCTCCCTTCCCCACATAACTCACTTTAAAGCCCTCCTGATCAGATTCTTGAGACCGTTGGCAAAAACGTTTTTGCCAACTGATGTGAGATGCAGCCCATCCCTTGCTAGAAGTCCCTCCTCATGGAACCACAGCCCATGATCCAAGAATCCAAATTGTTCTCGGCAATACCATCTGCGGAGCCAGTTGTTGACATCTGCTATTTTCCTCTCTCTTCCTGGACCACGCCCTTCAACTGGCAGAAGAGATGAGATGACAATCTGTGCATCCATTTCCTTCAGCTTCTTCCCCAGAGCCTCGTAATCCCTTCTGATATTCTGAAGGCCGTGTCTTGCTGTGTCATTCGTTCCCAAGTGGACCAAAAGTAAGGGGTGTTTGTCAGTAGGTTTGACCAGTCTTGTCAGCCTCTCCATCACAACACGGATCTTTGCCCCAGGGAGACAACACACCTCCCGAGACATCTTGTCAGGCCCACAAATCACTGCTTCTGTTCCCCTCAGCAAGGAGTCCCCCACCATGACCACGCATCTCCTCCGAGGCTTAGCAGTGACTGTTCCCTGCAATGGAGCTCCCAGCCTCCCCTGCTGTGACCCTGAAGTCTGTCCATGCTGGTCTTCCTGATCCTCCTTGATAAGTGAAAGGGCTTCAAAACAATTCTGTAGCTGCAAGCTCCCACCGCTATCCCTGATTTCCCTGCTTCTCTGAGTGACATTCCTCCAGCTGTCTGCCTCCTGTGTACATGAAGTGACCTTCTCATCCCCAGCGACTTCCTCTGTGTGGTCCCCTTCCAAGATCATTCCTTCCATTCTGTCCAGGAATACCTCTTGCTCCCTGATATGCTGAAGTGTCGCTACCCTGGATTCCAGTTGCTGTACTTTCTCTTCCAAAAGGGCTACCAACTTGCACTTGGGGCATTTGAAGTTCCCCACATCTGTAGCCAAGAAGACAAACATCCTACAAGTGTTGCAGGTGACTGCAGCAGTTCCATCAGTGTCCATACCAAGAAGTGTTAACTGAAACAGAACTGTGGGCTTCCCCTCAAAGAAATGGCCTGGCCTGATGGCCTGACCTATTTCATCAATCTCTGTCAGTGAGCTCAATCTACTGGGAACATAACTTTATACAGATCTCCTGGTTGCTAACTTGTATTCATTTCCTCCGAGGTGGAGGGGAACCTCCCAAAAGCACTTTTTAAAAGGGAGAGATTTAAAGGAGAACCACTAAAACAAAGTTTACAGCCCCCCTGCTCCTTATATTGTACTTTTCCCTGTTTTGGGGGGGGGGGGGAGGGAATTCCGTGCGTGGCTCTCCGAGCAGTTCTATATAGCTGGTCTCCTAGCTCCTCCCACTAGTGACTCATGATGTGACTCACAGAAGCTCCTCCTCCTCTGCAACAGACTCACTCCCCCAAGAGATTTTAAAAATCCACACACCACTTAAAATGGCTGCCAAGAAGCTGCTATGAATGAACTATGAATGAATGGCTGCTGTACTGGCATTTAACCACTGTACCACCAGGGCTCCCTTGAGTTTTATTATTATTATTATTATTATTATTATTATTATAGCATTTGTACTATATATTGTTTTAGCCATTTTTTAAACTAAAGTTGTAAGTCACTTTGGGTCCAGTATCTGCAGATGAGTGGGATATGAATTTTAAATATAATAAATAAATAAATATGATATTTTCCTTTTGCGGAATAAATCATGCATAAAGCAAGCACAGGAGGAATGGTTGATAGATCAAATAGATACAAGGGACCCATCCAGTGCTTGCAGTGTTTAACAGTTCATGCAACAAGGCAATAGCTATTATGTTAGCTATGTACTTTGCACAAAAATCGATCTCACAAATGCAAAAACTATTTTCAAGAGTAGCAGAAAATAACTTCTCATCTTGTAAGCCAGTACAAAAGATTTGCTATTTCTTGGTCTAACATGCAAGAACAAGTTGAACAAGGATTTATATCCCTATGCCACACAGAGAGAAAATTAAACTGCATTGTATATGCACAATAGAAGAAAATGATAATAAAAACAAGGTGGTTCAGAGAGTACCACAATTCCATTACAAGCTACTCAGACTATTAAGTGTACCAGGTAAAAGATTATTTCAGCCAAACAGAAATGGCACAAGGCATAGTGGGGAATCTACTCAGCCAACACACTTTAACTTGTTGATTAAAGTTTTTGCAAGCCTGCTGCATCTAATACAAATCTCTAACTGTGCTGCCAACTCTAAGTGTAAATGGTAATTTATCACTGTGTAAAAAAAAGAAAAAAAAAAGTGGAATTGAAATCCAATGTAAGTGCCCTTTGTTTAGTCAGAACATATCTGGCCCTATTTTTTCTAGTCACCACTTAGGCAACAGTGACTTTTCACATTTGCTATTTTATTTTGTTAAGACTCCGTTTCCTTAACTTAATGTTATAGATGCCTGCAGTCAGTTGTGATAAGATTGGATAAAAACTGCAAGGTCAAGTTATTAGCAGTCAATGAAGTCAGTGTGAAAAAAATCTGAAGAAATTTCCCAGTAAGAGCATAACTGATGTTTAGTCCTCATGTGTAAATAAGATTCTTGCTTCTGGTGAACTTAGAATAACCATCTCACCACCAGCTCTTCTGAACTATGAGCTGGAAGCATCCTGTTCCTTGTAAGCAATAATGAGGAAATAATTCTCCCTTCCCTAGTGAAGCTGAGACAAGTAGGTTTTTTGCCTGAAATATGAAAAGTAAAGTTCAATCTGGAGATTTTCCCATGTTATGCTAACTTCTGTAGGTCTAGTAGCAGAAGATAGCACTTTACCACAGTAGAACCCTTGGGATGTATGATTGATTAGAGATATGGTACAGCCCAAGAACATTCCCTAGATGTTTAAGTCTTCTTTGTCCATGTATGACATGGATTCCAAAATCTTATCTGGACTCCACATTTTGAGAAGGATTTTGGCTAACTGGAGAGTATCCATTAGACAACAACAAAAAATAGTGATGGAAATGCAGGACAAATCCTTTTATGTAAATATTCATTTCATTTGGTCCTAAATGGAGACAATGGCCTTGTGTCTTATTACAGCTAGCACCCTGTTGGTTAGTACCAGTAAGACTAGACCCATTTAATGAATTGATTAAACAGGTTTACTTTCATCTGGATTAACAATAATGTAGGCCTGCAAGTGTTAATTTTCTTAGCAATGCCAAGACGACTGAAACCCAAAACAAATGGGCCAGATAGAGCAGCTCCCAGCTGCTTCAGGGGTGTGACATTTATACAATCCCTGGTAGTGTCGAGAAGCTGCTCTGAGGCTGCCTAAGGCTTCTGGCTGCTCATATGGGATCATGGCAGTGGCCTGCTTTGAGAGAGGGGTCCAGTCACTGCTGTCCCTGGCTGATCAGGGCCAGAGTGGCATGTGGCTGCTCCTTTTGGCCCATCTGTTTTGGCCCTGAGTTATCATCAGTACTATTAGAGGACAGTTTCTTGTGTGAAAGCTATACACAAGAGGGAAAGGAAATAAACATGCTGCCTGTCATGGCCAGCCAAGAGATGGAGTCAGAGGATGAGGAGGAAGACATGGCTCCTCAGGAGCAAGAGGAGTTGGAGGCTAGACCAGGTCCCAGTTCTGCCATGCCAGACCCCAGTCCTGACATTTCAGCCCCAGGAGTAGGAGCCCAGCCAGGCTCTGGCACTGTAGAGCTCCCTGCAGCAGCTAAGTAGCTGAGTGAGGTTTCCAATACAGTTTGGGGGTTCCCTCATTTAAGGAGAGGAGGGCTGAGAGTGCTTGTGTACGTCGGTCCCGCAAGCTTGCTGAAAAGCAAGCTGGTAATAAAGCACAGCTGCCAACAGGGAGGGTGTCTCCTACGTAAGCACCTGTGGGATGCCATCCCTTTGCCAGAACTTATTGTAAGTCTCTTGGTGTGACTGTGTGCTGGCTTCGTGTCTTTGGAACTCTGGTTTGCCTTGACCTTGGAACGATTTGGACTTTGCTGCTTTCTCCTTGCTCTGACCTCGGATCAGACTGACTTCTGTGATTTCCCCAACCCTGGCCTCGGCTCTGGCTTTTGGACTATTCTTAGGATCAACGTTTAGGTTTGTGGAACTGCCTTATCAGCTTTTGTTGGTGTGTGCTGGCCGCAGTCTGGGACACTGCCTTTGTCACCTCTCTTGATGTTTTCCGCCCTAGCTGTGTCTGGAGACTAACTCTACAAATGTGATCTTCGAGTCTGTGTTGAGTGTGTCCTGAAGATTTTAGAATTCAGTTTTTCAATGATACAACAATCTTAAAGATGGCTTTCACAGATAGTGCCTTCCCTCTACAGAGAGTTGCCCTTATGATTAATTTTATTCATTTATATCTTGATATTTTCTAAGTATTCTAATGTATTATTCAAAATGCTGGTTATGACTTATTAAACCCTATAAAGCAGAACCAGTCTGTTTGAAGTACTGTGTCTCCCTCTGTTAATCTATTCAGGTGTGAGATCTTCCAGGGAGGTCCTTCACTCAGTCCAACCAATTTCATATGTCTCTCGGTGGGAACAGAGCAGAGGACATTCTCAGTAGCTGTTCACATGCTTTGGAACTCTATCCCCAGAGAGGCTAGGATGGCTCTATATCATGATGTAAACTTTCAGTCGATTGACTCAGACTCAAATCAATTCAGTAACTCTACTTGGACTTGACTTGGCAATAAATGATGCTCTGATTCGACTCAATACTTGTACATTCCGCCCTCCATATCAGCAGATATGTCACCCACTGATATAACCATCCATGGCTGGCAACCCCCCATTTTGGTTAATGATGGTGTGTGTATGTGCCCACACTAGCAGTCACACATGGGCCACACTGCTGTTACTTTTAATGGGATCTGATCATGCATGGATTTTCATATCTGCAAGGTGGTCAGGAATGGATCCTCCATGAATATGGGGTTCAACTGTATATTTTTAGTGACTGACCTGACTGTTTAACCTCATCCAGAAACAGAAAAACATGTTATGCAATGGGTTTGAGGCAAGGGTTGAAGTCTGTTCAGCAGCCTGTCCTCACTGATAATTGGAGGAGCCTCCTAAAGCTTTCTGAACCTTATTTAAAATTATCCTTCATTTCCCTTGTAAGAATTCCCCCCTAACTTTGTGCACATATTCTTGATTTTCCAGTTATTGAAATGTCCCCACCACAACCCCCACCTTTTTTTTCCTGTTAAAGTTGGCTCCCATATCTGAGACTCAACTTGAGACTTGACTTGAAAGCATATTGGAAGGACTTGAAACTCGAAACTTGAAGGTACAGACTTGAGACTTGGAATAATAGACATGAATACATCACTGTCCTATCCTTGTTTTCCTTCTGCTAGCAAGTGAAACTTTTATTCCAATAGGCTTCTAGCAATTGACCACAATGGACGTTTAAACATGTACCATTTGGGGCCTGAGCAGATGGGCACAATAGAGTGGACCAAGTCTGCTCTGTCCAGAAGCATGTCAGAATCCCATGGACCATATGGCCCACTCCCAAGGTGGGCTGTGCATGCAGGGGCCAACCAACATCACCAATAGTCAGTTTACCCCAGCTCCTTTTTGCTCCAGTCTTAAGGACTGGAATGTGGTTTCAGTGCAGTTTCCAGCTGTTTTGGAGAGGTGCACCATCTAAACACCATTTCTTCAAAGCTGCCAGAAGCAGCTTCATTTTGACCATCTGTTCCCCCCTTTGTTCATTTTTATCTTCTGTTTAATGGATTTAAACAGTTTTAATAATGCAGATTCATTATATTTTAAAATAAACTATATTATGGCTGATGTTTTGTGTGTATTTTACCCTGTACTTGTTTTTGTATCTTTCAAGCCACCATCAGTCCTTGTATTGGAAAAATCAGGATATAAATGAGAGGAGGAGGAGGAGGAGGAGGAGAATAATCACCCACAATTTCAGATGAATGCCATAAAATGTAACAATTTCTTCCTATTATTATTTGAATGCACTAGAGAGAAATACCTTGATGTGAAATTAGGCCCTAACCTAATTGATGTACATAACAATTTTGCAAAGGCAATTAAGAAGCAAAAGGCTTGGACAAATGCTGTTTTGGGCTTTATGGATTCAATGCTCCTCCTTCTATAAAACAACTCTAAGGTTCCTATTGAGTTCAGACCAGCCCTCCAAGCCTCCAATTTATCATTGAGTGGAAAAATATTTATAAATGGAATTAAATATTCTCACAAACCCTAATCATTATGGGTGATTAATTTTCTATTCCAGACTCCATTAAGTGTCTGTACAGATATTCTGTCCACAGGCTTAGGTCTCTAATTTATTTGTCCCCCTCCCTTTGCTTCCCCACCGGGAAATAGTCGTGCTGGGATACTCATTAGTTTTATGCTGCAATTCTGCCAGGCACCTCAGAGCCATCAGCATCACCTCAGAAATCATTAACGTAACTGGCGCAGCAATCTGAAGCTGCCAAGTATGGAATAATCACTGAGGGGTCTGAGACATGTTCATCCATAAATGAGCATTTTAGCGGTGTGGGGGATGGCAAGTACTTGTATTTCAGTCATTCTCCAGAGACAGAAAGAAAGATCTCAATACATTTTATTTCAGGCTAGATTTTAAACATTAAAGTCCTTGACGTGTCTAAGAAAACAGAATGTTTTGTTTTTTGGGACCATTGATGGCACAATACTGATGCACAGCCTTGTGTGTAAGAATAAGGAGAGCTTGCGTCATTGCATTGCTCTTTCTTGCTTCCATTTTCTTTTGATAAACTTAGCTAAGCAGAGTTTTTACACATACCTTTTCCTCCTCTTAGGTCCAAGGCATATATATGTGTGTGGGTGTGTTTAACAAGTCATAATGTCTTATGCAGTTTTATTCTCCCAGATTCATGTGTTAGAGATTCTTCAGTCAATATTTTACTTGCTCAAATAGTAATATATCATTCTATCAAGTAGTATTGCAGCCTGAAAAAATAAATAGACTCTGGTTTCTGGTATGTATATATGTATGTATTATTATTATATTACATTTTTAGACTACCTTAATCGCCCTCTCCCCCCACCACAAAAAAGAATGGTGGTACAATATATGCAAATAAAAATCAGCACCAAACATCACTACGATTCCCTCATGACTCCTACCCATGTGTTCCATCAAGACAGTCACTTCACTTACTCCAAAGCACCTTTAGCTTTCTTAGGGCACATGAAGTCTCAAGGATCTCTAAGCCCCAAGTGATTTTCACATTGAGCATTGGGCCTTCCAGTTGCAAAATCCCTCACAGAAAACTGATCATGATGATTTACAAAGGTAGAGAGTATAACAAATCAACCTTAACAAAACTGATACAGTTTATTAGACAAAATATAGAGAAATTACCAAAAATGCATATTGTAATTACCCTTTAAAATGTGTGTGTTCATTAGTAATACCTTTCCATATCAAGATAAAAAAAATCATTCCACAAACTGGCAAGAGCTTTAGGTGGAAAAAGAACCACAGAACTTGCATTAATATAGTCAATTAATGGATACCATTTTTAATTTTAAAAAGACAGATAATGAGTTGTTTAGATCTTTTACATTTTTACTTAATTTGGCCATTTTGTAACTAGGTTCCATATTCTAGATTTTCATTACTCAAAAGTTAAAAAAAAAAAAAAAAACAGGACCTTTTCCATTCCAGACTTATTTCTAACCTGGCAGCCAAGCACAGAGAGGCAATACAAACTTTATATAATGATTTAACCATTGTACATCACCTTGAGGGTCCTCAGGTGTTGAAGAAGTGTGAATAAATTCCTTAGACAACAAACAAACAGAATTGTTATTCCCAGATAAAGACAAAAAGCCAAGAGTAGATAAAATTTCAATCATCTGTCTTGTTAGCTTGCTTACTTCTTTAGAGATCTCTTTTAGTATTTTGCCAAATGCATACATCATCATACCATGTGTACATATGTGCATCCTTCTGTACAAGTAGTCCAACACTTGCCTTAAAAATAATTAATTACAATATTTTAAATGGACTGCAGTGTAATGCCACATGTATAAAAGCTTTATATTGCAATTTCTTAGATAAGAAAATCTTCAAAGGTCCCTCCACTTATCTGCTTAGGTAATAGATACTGTACTCACTTGGCTTGCTTGCAACATGTTACATTATAGAAATACTGGGTCATGTAGTTATATATCAATTGCTAAGATTGTTTCCCACATTCCCTGGGTTGTTAATGATCAGATGTAAGGAGAAGAGAGGCTGGGCTGGGAGTTTCAAGCTCAGTCCCATGAGAAAGGATGGTACAGGGTTTGTAGGAAGGTGACTTGGGGAAACAAAAGAGTTTGGTTTTATGGGTGAATGGGATGTAATCCTGCTCAAATTTTGAATTACTGTATGATTTAATTATACTGTGTTAACCCTGGTTTTTCAGTCCTGACAACATGTGTCTCCTGGATTGGTTTCTGAACATAATTTTCTAGTTTATTACCACAGCTTGAATTTTCTGAACTGACGTAATCCTAAACATGACAGCCATGTCATATTCCCCAATGTTATCTTCAATCTGTAGCTCCAAGTCTCTTTCTCATGAATGTTTATCATCAGCTGATTTTCCAAAAACTGGTTTTCTGTAAATTATTTCCATTGGTTAGAAAACCTTCTGAAAGAAAACGTCCCCACCCCCAACCCCGTTGCCCCAGTCTCTAGTGAAGAAATGTAATCCATCAAAGTGTAAGGAAATTGCCTAGAATTTCTTCTTCTACTCCTTTCTTCTACCTTATCCTATTCCAAAGTACATGTCTGTGATTTGGATAGAAATGTAAAGAAATTTCACTTAATGATTATTTCTGAGCAAGACAAACTGCTGAGTCAAGCTGAAACACCCTGGTGGGAATTTGGATACAAATATTTTCTTATTTTGTTCGCAAATGCTACAAATGAAGAATTTCAAATATTTTTATAAGAATTTTCACCCCAATAGATCATAAAAAGTTTTTTTTCCACAGTTCAGGGCTGTTTACCCCCCAAAATAAAGAAAATAAAAATCAATTGTGCATAATATACCATTTTCAGTTGGAAAAGAAAACACTCCCCCCCCCCCGTGCCCACAAATGATTTTTTTCACAAAAAAGATCCTGGAATGCTAACAGTCTTGCATTGATGGATCACTTATTCAAAAGGACATCTTGGTATATTTATACACTATCTTTCACTGAGAGGAACAAAACCATCCCTATGAGATTTCTTGCCTTCAGTACTGTATATGAAAAGACAACAAGCACTTGTTCTTACTATGGAAATTTTACATTTTGTGCTAGTATCTTTTCCTTTTGGAGAACAATGCACACACAAACATAGGGAAAGCTGGTATAAAAGATTGTTTAATGTCTCAAAAGCATGCAAGCAACCCACCAAATAATTCTAAATGTTTGTGCAACTGAGTTAACTACACAATTTTCCAAGTTTATGCAAATAGTGGAAAAACTGTTCATACAAACACAAAAACTTTCTCAAAATGCACAGAAAATATCTGTCCAATCTCACAGCTAAGAAAAAATGTGGCTTCTCATTTTCACACATGAGAATGAGATAAGTGAGGATTTCCATCTATAGCCTCAGAACACAGAAACGAGAAAGTAGTGGTAGTGGAGGGCACTTCATGAACAGCAAAATTAAATGATTGAAAAATTAACCCTTTCTGCATGACGAGGTATCCATTCCCAGCATTAATCACATCTTCTTTTTGAACTAAAAATAATCTAAAATAGTGGCAGTTATTAAATCAACCAGTTCAACAGATATGAAATAAGAAACAGCAAAGTTCAGGGAGCAATAAAATTCTACTCATACCTTTAATTTAAACTATGGCCCAGTACAAACCACAATTTTGTGGCAGCTTGGGGCCGAAATTAGGGCTGGGGACTGTGGAGCATCTGCATGCTCTACACTCTCCTGGCGCCATTTTGGCATGCATGCATTTAGATTGTGTTCTCACTGATGATGTGGCTCATGCTGCTTCTAAATGGTGCAGCGCATGAGCGACATTGCAGTGCCGCTCCAGGACATTAATGGCCCCTCAGCAGTGGTGCACAAAGGGACCACATTTCGTGGCTACTTTTTGGAGTGCATCATTGCCAGCACTGTGTGGTCGCCACAGGAACGATGCGGGGCAGAAAGGGGCGGCATCTCACTGCCCCTTCCTGCACATCTGTACAGAGCCTATGAATTTTTATTTTATATATGTTTAATTTTATGTTAGATGATTTTAATGTTTCCTGTGTTTATGTATATTAACTTAATGTAAACAGTTTTATGTGTTCTAATTTATCTTATACCCCACCTTGACCCCTGGGGAGAGACAGATAGAAAATAAAATTATCATCATCATCATCATCATCATCATCATTACTTTGAGAAACACAATACACACCGGATTTCATGGGAAGATTTTTAAAAGCTGTCAAGCCAAGAACCATACAAAGAGATCAGCTATATTGATATATTTGCTGATAATTTTGAGATGTGTTCCCTTTTTAGAAAAAAAAATCCACTAGTTTCTAAGGTGAACCTATCATGGGGTTTTCTTGGCAAGATTTTTTTCAGATAAGGTTTGCCATTGCCTTTTTCTGCGGCTGAGCGGATGTGACTTGCCCAAGGCCACCCAGTGGGTTTCATGGCCAAGCTGGGAATCAAGCACTGGTCTCCAGAGCTGTAGTTCAGCACCCAAACACTATACCATGCTACCATGCTGGCTGTCCAAGTACCATCAATAAATAAAAATATCTCAAAACTCATCAGGAGTTATAGTGCTGCAGCTGTCTTCTTTGGCACCTCTCTTCTTTGTTCTGATTACTTAGCCAATCCTGTCATTCCTGAGAAAGTTTACAGTCTCAACTAGTGCTTCATGAAAGCATTGTTTAGCAACAGGCTCTGGCAGATATTGCAAGTATTTTTAAAGATGTTCCAGGAATTATTATATTGAGTTGATATAGCATTATTTAACACAGGTGTTTCTGTAATTGAGACACAATAGAAGAATGCAGAATCTCCTAAGTTCTTCAGACAAATACTCCCCCATGTCTAGTGATGTACTATTAATACGCAGACCTCTGATACAAAAGAAAACACAGTGAAATGACAGTAATCTTCCATCTCATGTACATTCTTAAAAGTATTTCATTTCTCTCCTTGTCAGGTCCTTAAGTATTTTCCCATATAAACTTTTTCAGATTCCATTTTGAATTGTGTGCTACCTTCCAGGTTAATTGATCTTCTTAAGCTGTGGAAGAATTCTTGCTTAAAGGAAGGCTGAAGGAACTCCTTTGCATGTGTACGGCTAGGAAAAGTTAGCACGTGGTCCTTTTCTAATCAGCTATTTTTCATCAAAAACACATGCACTCAAAAGCTGGAATCCTGATGACAATATGTGGATGCATAACCCCAGATAACCCAGGGGTTTCAGATATTACAAAATAAGTATTCATTACCCCTCTGTACAACATCAACCTCTAGTCTTTACTGCATCTTGCAGTGGGGAAAAAAAGCTGCTCTCACCCTCCCCAGCTCTCTACGAAACCATTGGTGATCTGGGAGGATGATCTCAGCCCTCTTCACCATCTGGAAAATGCAGCAAGGCAATTCTTGATCACCACCCCACTCATTCCCTGCACTGCCCATGACTGGGGGTCCAGCTCTTTAAAGGGGTAGGAACAGTATAGAACTACATGAGCAGAGTGTTACTTTCTGCCTACATAATGTATGTTCACATCCCAACTCTTTCCATGTTCATCTGCTAAATAAATGAGCAGCTGTTGGTTAGAAGGCCTCATTGCTCCCCCAGATATCTTGGAAGGCCATATACCCTGTTGTATTCCCTTTAAAATACCAGTGTTTGCCCCCAACTGTACCCCACTCCTTCTGGGAAGTCATTCCCAATTCATTCATTATTTTTTACATTAAAAAATCTTCTGGGCCTAGCACAGGAGCCTGTATCTTGCACTTTCAGTTTCCTGCAGGCCACAGTTTGCTCACTTTGCTGGCAGGGTGTTTCCTGCTGGCCCCATTTTGTTCACCTAGTATGGGGCCGAGCAGATAGGAAGGATAGCACATGCTGAGCCCATGCTATTCCAACCACTATGCTAACCCAGGTCATTTCCCTGACAGACATGGGGATGGACAGGTGTTTACACAACCACCCCTCTACTGACCCAGGACCCACTACCGCTGTGCATCCCTTACCTCCATCTGTCATGGTCTCAAGTGAGTAGACCCTCATCTCTGTGTCTGATATGGAAATGGGGTGTCTAGCCACATGATGCAACCAGGCACCCCCGTTACCATGTCAGGCATGGTGACGGGGGTTTACTCACTTGTAGCAATGATGAGAAATACCTTTACTCATTTCAAGGCTGTGGTAGAAGAATTGCACATGCTGTGCTACTGCATAGGCAAATACACATTTTAACTTGCATCTCACATTGAATCCCATTGTACATGCCTTGAATCCCATTGTGGGAGAAAGACTGGATATAAATACTTGAAATAAAATAAATGAAAATATATGATGTGTATCCATCCACCTCTGCTGAAATTGGTGCTAGTATCCTTTGGTTGCAAATTCATTTGTGCATTCAGTTGAAGCATGTTGCCACTCAACACAAGAGTAATGTAGTACAATCAACACATAACTCTACATGTAATGGTTTACACTATGCAACCTTGATGAAGGATATCAGCATTTGTATCAGTTTGCATTGCAGCTTTTTTTTTTCTTGTGAGACACAGTAGAAGTCTGTGAAGATCCTTCTGCCTCTGTAACACTGTCTATTCTCAGTGTTTCCATTGTCAAAAATAGATGGAGATCTTAGAGGAGAAGAAAAACAAAGAGTAGTTCCTCTTAATGGAAAACTCACCTGTCCAATAGGCTCTGTTCTGCCAAGGAATGTGTAGACTCCCATGTTTAACGATATTGTTGTCGGCAAGTTATAAATATGATCAGCCTCTCTGGGCTCCAAATGGGAAAAACAGAAAATGTAAAGCATGAAGAATGAGACATGAAAACATACACTTTGCCAGATTCCATGAAGAGAGAAGAAAATTAAAATGATTAATGAAATGGTTATTCCAAAAGATAGGTCACACCCTTTATGGTACGAAAGGGATAAATATAGAAAGTGTGCACTTTATAAAAACCTCTCTCATTCAGTTTATTATCAAAGGGAAATCAGCTAAGTAGATTGGGAAGACTTTCCTCCTCCTCCTCCTCCTCCTCCTCCTCCTCCTCCCTCCTTCTTTCTCCTTCCCAGATCTTTCGACACCTTATTGACAGCGCATATATATATATATATTCTTCCACCAAACAATTCAATTTAATGAGAATTGCTGGTCATTTTTCACTTAAACATTAATACTGTTAGGTTAGGGGTGGGGGTAGGCAGCTTTTTAAAATGAGCCCCGCCTCCCATTATGACTTTTCAGGCATGAGCTACAAACTGTCAAAGGATAAAAATTATTACTCGTACAGCACAATTCACAGTACATTTTAATGCATTTGAGAAACAAAAGACAAGTTACTGATGCTGATTCAATTTACATGGTATGTGGTCTATTTCCTCTGCAGAGCCCAGTGCTTAAATCTCTGAAACTAATCCCACTACCATTTAAGAGAGAGGTTTGCAAGTTTGTGGTGATACAAGCATACAAAAGGTAAGCTCTGCAGACAGGCCACAAATCAGAATTAAGTATCTTTGTGAGATACATTTGCCTGGCACCATACCAACATTTGAAAAAATAATTATAGACAACATATGTATCCAGGTGTTTTTTATCATTAGGATCTGTGGATGGTATTTCTAGATGCATTGGACACCTAATTCATGATCTCACATATAGTAAATGTGAAGTTGTTCCAAATATAAGTTACACTTCAGGCATGATGTTCTACTACTACAGTTCAAATTATTTTGTTTATTCCTGATAATCTTTCCGCTTAACTTTGGCTTCTTCTTGGCAACAGTAACTGTCTGATCATATCAAGAGACCCAGTGCTGTAGCTCTGTTGCTGTTGCTGTGTGCCATCAAGTTGTTTCCAATTTTCCTAGGGTTGAGAATGTGTGACTCACTCAAGGCCACCCAGTGGGTTTCCATGGCCAAGCAGGGAACTGTATCTCCAGAATCACAGTCTGATGCTCAAACCACTAAACCACACGAACTATAGGGGGATTGAAAGGAGGACATCCTCCACAAATAAGAATTGTGAAATCCCCATGACATTTTTCTTCATTCCCAAAAAATGTCTTGCATACCAGTAACTTAAAATTTCAGTTGAGCATTTAGAAATGCAGCTTAGACAACCAAAGAAAAAGGATAGTCAAAGTTACCAAGCAAACCAATAGACTTTTACTATTAACAGATTTCAGTGTCTCTCTGCAATACTAGAAACTTGGAGACTGAAAGAAAAATTCATTTGTGTGTGCGTGCAGAATTCTTATTTGAAGACAAATAAGGACAACTCAAAATATTTTCTTGCCAAAAGCATAGAAGTAATCCTCCTATCCCACACAAGTCAAAGTGAATTTGTCTGCATGCCATAGAATCTATTTTGTTACAAAGGAAAGACTGTCCCTCAACTGTTCTCCCCATTCCTGGTAGTAAAAATAATGCACAATACTGAAATAACAGCAGCATTAATAATAAACCTTCTTCACTATATATATATATATATCTCCCACCAACTATCACAAATAGGCCTTGCTGCCTTTTGTTTGTTACTTTGGGTTTTGTTTTTAGGGTGGGCCAAAAGTTGTAAAAATCACTCCTATTATTTCAACAGCCATATCATACAAATATTTTGTAATGTCAGTAGTGGTTTTATAAACTGAGCCCTTTCCCCCTTTATTATCACACTGCAAAATTACAAAAGTGAAAACCTGTGCAGTCTGTATTCTATTAGATCATTCTTATTAGAATAGACCCATAAATCAATTGTTGTTATTAGTGACTCAGTACATAGGTAAAGTCCATGGATTCAATGAGTCTACTCTAGTTAGGACTAACAACGGGCTTAGTTTTGCCCTCATTGCATTAGTCATAATCCCACTGGCATTTTTGTTTCCTGTCAGTTTGCAAGACTTTCCCCCCTTTCTCTCATGGAAAGTAGTGCATATTTTTGTTGACTGTGCATTATCAATATTTTCCTATTAAGGCAAGATTATCAAGCATCTTCCTTTATATGCCCTCTTTTTCAGAGCTAAAATTTCTGTCTGGGCAAATTTTTGAAATGTCCAGGAATTTTTAAAATGTCTGCTGCTGCTTTGTCTCCTGCCTGACAACATCAAACATGCATTGATGTTTCTCAGGTCCACTGAGAGCTTCACTGAAGAAAGGATGGAGACTCAAGGAGAGAGAGAGAGAGAGAGAGAGAGAGAGAGAGAGAGACTATAGCCTTGTCTGCACTGCAGAATTAAAGCAGTTTGACACCACTTTAGCTACCATGGCTCAATGCTATGGAATTCTGAGATGTGTGAGATATTTAGCCTTCTCCGTTAGAGAGCAAAGATGTCTCACCAAACTACAAATCCCAGAATTCCATAGCATTAAGCCATGGCAGTTGAAGTAGTGTCAACCTGCATTATTTCTGCAGTGCAGGTGCAGCTAATGACTTAAGAGTGGGGCAGAGAAGGGAAACGGAGACAAGGGGAAATTAGCCAAGCAAGGCAGCTGAGGGAACTTCTGGTCCTTTTGGGGCAAAGGGCATGCTGCCATGTAGAGGCAGCTGTTGGACATGTGAAATGGTTATTTCTTTAAGCAAACATGTGCATGTAACACTTGTATCATAATCATGGAAGAAGAAGAAGAAGAAAGAGAGGAAGCCAGCTTAACCTCCTTGGGCAGGGAGTTTCACAGTTTGGGTGCTGCCATAGAAAAACCCTTGTTGGGTGTACATGTCAGCATTGCTTCACAAAGCATTGGGACATGCAACATGTTTAAAATTGTATGCACTGGCTAAATACCAGGCTAAAATCATGTATCTGAACCTCTGAGCTAATCCTACACAGTCACAAGCATATATGCCATTCCTCCAACAACACTGTGAATAACAAGATAATTGAAGCGTGACCCTTTTCTAGTTTTGCATGATTTAGGCATTCAAGTTGTCCACATGTGATTCCCACCCCCATTCATTCTTGGCTTCACTAAGAGAGACAAGGGCAGGGGCAGAGGAGATAAACTATAAAGCTTCTCACAATTTTCATTTTTCATAGCAAATAGTGGCCCAATTATTATAAACAAGTTTTCACTCCACCAACAGATCTAATTGCCATTCTAAGTGGGAGAGGCGTGCTTTTACCTTGAGCTTTTGATTGTTAAATTGCTATTTGCTTTCATCTGTTTTTTATTTGGAAATCCCATCTGCGCACAGTCAGGGAGAAGAACTGTAAAATATACAAAAGTTACAAGCATGTAAGTAAAACGAACAATATTTTCTGGTTTTATTTGGCTACAGTGATATTTCCAGAAGATGTTTGCTTTGCAAACTATGAAGCTTCGCTCATATAGCTGCTAAAGTTAATTATGCCACCGAGGCATGATGCTAGGCAGAGCTCAAGCCAACTGGAAAAAAAAAACTGAAGTATTATAAACTTCAGTATTGGTATTTTCTAAAGTGTATACACTTTAACTAATTATATAAAGTTTGGGTTAATCACAAGCCTTCATCTTTTCTTTTCTTTTCTTCTCTCTCTCTCTCTCCCTCTCTCTCTCTCTCTCTCTCGGAGGAACGATCAAGAAACATTTTTCTAAGACTTTGCAGAGACTGTGAAGATAGTCTTCTGTTTCACAATTAAAAGATTACAGTTTATTTTCCTTTGGTGGCAATCACATAAAAGTATTTCAGTGTTTGTAACTCTAAGAATATTTAATGTATTGCATGTGAATGGCGTGCAAGGCAAGCACCAGAGTAAGCCTAGAAAAAACAGCCAAAGGATTTATCATCAATGAAAGTTAGTGAAAGGATGGAGAGCTAATGTGCAGTATTAGGAGAGCTAATAAGCAGGAATTAGGAAATAAAAAAGATGAGGGAAAAGCTGTGACAGAACTGGTATTTAGCTCTTTAGCAGATGCTATTTGGACATCTCTAAGAAAAAAAGAGCCTCATAAATTGTAGTTTTGTGTACTTATGTCTGGGCAAAGACCCAAATTTCAACACTCAAAGAAGGGTCACACCTATATTTTGCAAGCATAATTTGAGACACTAAGGGGAAGTGTTAACATCATGTACTGATTCTATAAATTTTAAAGCATGAGGCAAACCTCCCTAAAGAGCCATTGACTATTGCTATGACAGGTGCAAGTTCCTCCCTCCCTGTTTCCTTTTCTTTTGGCTAGATGAGAAAATATGTGAAATATTGAAATGATCATTATTCAGTACTAAGGAAATGCTTATTACTGCAGGAGGGGTACTTGAATGGAGGGACCTTTCAAGAGACACCAATGTCTGAAGCAAAAACAGATTTTACTTTTCTTTCCCACTCCATACAGTCTATTTCCACTGTCTCATTGAACTTTATGGAAATCCTTTGAATGACAATGACCTACAAAGCCAAACGTTCGCATCTGCATAAACACACCTCTCGTAGTTCCACTCTCAGTGCTCCATACTAGAGTCTAAGAAATCTGGGAGCTGGATTTTTCAGAAAGGTGAGGTTCGTGACCAAACATTTTTTTTTTCATGGGCCCAGCTCTTTCTACTAAGGTACTGGGCAAGAATTGACATCACACAGGTGGATTGTTAAGTTCTGTCAGATGTAGCTACATGTCTACCCCTTCCTTGCACATCTACCTGCTTTCTGGCCTTCCAGTAGCCAGAGGCTGATGGAAGGGGGACAATGGACAACCAGACATTCAGATGGCTCATTTCTTACAGTTGACAGCAGGATGAGGCCACCATCCTTCTGGACCTCTGAGGACTTTTTGGGAGTCCAAGATAATACTTTTTTCTTCCTGTTGGTGGGTGAAGAAATGGAGCTATCTGGTTTCCTGGCTGTCCTCCATCCACCATGACCAAAACAGTTATGCAGGCTTCATTTTTCTTTATACCTAAATATACTCCTAAACAGATGTCAGCCACTTTAATATTATCTTCCAGCTCTATGATTCTATTTGGCCATAATCAAAGAACTGTATGTTTAGTTTTACATAACTAATGAGTCTTTGAGCATGTGTTTCTCAAACAGTAGTTGTCAATGCTACGCAGCAAACCAGTTTTGAGACCCACAGAATGTCACCTGTGAATGTGCTGCTCACTTCAGCGATGTGTCATTCTTTAAAGTGGTAGTGTAACCTCAAGAGAACTACAGAAAGTTACCTCGAGCTTTGATTTTGTAAGGGAGAGGACTGCTGAGCTTCAGTAACATTATCAGGGAATCTCTTCCCCTCTATCATTCTGTTCAAAGAAAGATTGTTACATTTATATGACTACACACATGGACACCAGATTTTAAAATAGCCATGTTTCCATTCAGCAGAGAATGTAGCTGAAAGACGTAATCCAGATGCATTGCTTATTGTTTTACTTTATCATCAGCATTTTTCTTCTTGGCATATTCACACCAATAATCAAATGTAAATGAACATGTGAGGTCCCAATTGTGTAAAGCGTATTATCAGTACTGGATTATGGGAGCTTAGCTTTGTGCCAGAAGTTTTGGGTTTTTAGGAGTTCCTTGCTTTGAATACCTTAACATCATACTCATTTTGAGAACAGATTGAATAAACTGATTTTTTTTTCTTTAGTCAACACTGTTTTAAATATTACTCAACACATGGTCACACATGCTTCTACTGCTACTTGCAAAATATGTGGTTGTCTGTTTGTAGTGAAAATGTTTGTCTGGCTGAAGTAAGCCTTGGCTAGATTTCAGTTTATTATACCAAGTGAGTTAAGGAGCCAGACTATAGCACATCTAAAGTGTGTGTGTGTGTATATGTGTGCATGTGCACATGTGTGCATTCACATGCCTTCAAGTTGTCTGTTAACTTAAGATGACCTCATGAATATTTCAGGGTTTCTTGGTCAAGGGATACTCAGAGATGGTTTGTCATTGTCTTCTTATGAAATATAGCCTACCACAACTGATATTCCTTGGCAGTCCCCATCCAAGTATTAAATAGGCCTGTGATAATGGGAATATCAGTTGTGGTAGGCTATAGCATCCTTGAATCATATGTGGAGCAGCAATTTCCTATGTCCACAAAGTTTCCGTTCATAGGAAATTTCTGTTACACAAATGATTTAAGGATGGTAAAGATGAGGAGACAATTCCCTGATGTTTCAGAAGTGTGTCAGGCTTTCACAGACACATGCTTCCTTGACATTTTACCAGTGTTTTACCAGTGCTTACTCCACAGTAAGTGCTGGTGTGAAAATCTTTAAAGGGAGACAAAAAGGGACAAAGAACTGGGGCTTCTGTCCCAACTAAAGGAAGTTTAGCTCCCAGCTCTCCCTCATAAACATCCAGGATGCAGAACTCCATCTGCATAATGAGTATGAAAGGACTATTTAACTGGTCATGCTAGAGTATTATGTTTCTTTTAACCTCAGCTGAATATGACCTAGGCTGTTCTGTAACTTTATAACTACTTTTAAGTAATGCCTGAAGGGGGGTACCTTTATGTATGCAGTACCCTTTTGAGATCTCTGCTTTTCTACACTCTTTTCATGTATCTTGCACACATGCATATAGATTCCCATCTTCTACAGGGAAATGGCAATTGAAAGCTTCTGCAGAGTCAGAGGTGGGAAAAGTGCAAATTTCAATGCCCAATACCTAGTGGCATCACTAGGGCTGGTTTCCCCAGTTGCAGTATTATCTCCCATTGATGTTCTCCCATACCACAGCATAGAGAATCCATAGTGATTTTTTTTTAACTAATTGTAAATTTTGTACTAATGTTATTCATAAATCATTTTCATAAATTGTATGTTATTGAATGTAATGGCAATCATTGTGACATAAAGAACTAGCAAAATTCAATATCATACGCACAGCCTAAATGTATTAGTTTCATGTGGTTAAAGTGAACATTTGGTAAGAGGTGATATTTTTAAGAAAATTTAAAAAGAATGAATAATAATAATAATGATGATGATGATGATGATGATGATGATGATGTTTATTTCTTATATATATAAACCGAGGCCTTGCCTTTCTGCTCTCATTGAGCTTTCACTGACCTCTTTCATTTTAACAGGACACAGGTGAGCTCCACAGCCCGTTCCTGCCAAGTTAGAATCAGTGACAATTTTGGTTAGTTTGCCAAATTCTTTCTTTCAGTTAGTGCTGCAAGATCTCTCTACATACTGATTCTACAGACTAACATGGCTTTATCTTTGAATTCTAAGGTATGTGATAGTCACAGATAGAGGGCAGACAACTATAGCCAAACCACGGCATTGCTTGATAAAGTTTTGCCATAGACACATGCATTCTGCTTTAACTTTTTAGCCTCATCTGATATTCTCCTAGGAGAGCACTACAAGATTTTTCTGGGCATCAATGGCAGTTTGCTAGGCATAAATCTGCATCCTGCTACAAAAATTCAGAGTAAGCATTAAGGCTATACTTGTGAAGGAGTGCAGATGACAATCTTGGGCTTGCATTGAAATGGATGGGGCAGTCATTCTGAGTTTAGTCAGCACCTTGGAACTCCATTATCTATTTTTTAAAAAAATCACTGGATCATATCACTGAGGACCATTGCTGTTAACTGTCAGCAAGCTGATTTTGACTTACATCTTAATTATATCACACCATATACCTGAGAAATGTTGTGTGTTGCAGCAAGGGATATTATCGCATAGAATTTTCCTATTGGACTGGGCACGGGATGTAACCTGAACAGAACAAATGCTATAGCACAGCCCCGTTCTCATTCAGTACTTATCCTGCACCCAGTCCAGCCTTCCATTCATAGTGGACATTATCACTTTCAGATTGTTCCAGGTGATGTGTGTGCAATAATCCTACCAGTCTCAACCCATCCTTGGGTTCCGATTGGTCAGGACTTCCTCCTCCCCTCCCATCCTAGGGATGTGTTATGAATGACCTGAACACCATTACCACTAGAACAGGAAAAGGGTGTGCAATAGCATTCGTTGTCATCACGTTAACATTGAGCTATTACAAGTCAAATGCGGTAACACCTGTTCCCATATCATTAGAATCATAGAGTTGGAAGAGACCACAAGGGCCATCCAGTCCAACCCCCTGCCATGCAGGAACTCCATTAACTTACAGAGCATTTCTGGGATGCAATTGGAACATTATGGATGCTAGTGCGATAATCTCCAAGGAAGCTGCATATTATATTGCAAATGTTCAAGGAGTCACATCACTAGGCTTTTAATGTCCAGGGCGGACATCTGATTCCATGTCCTGTCACCAACCCTAATCATTGTCACACGGTTGGGTTTTTAAAAGCTTTTTGCTCAGGATTACATGGCAATGACAAAAATGCTTAAACAGGAGTCACTCCAGGATAGACATCTTTTGACTGGATTGGTAACATTTGCAGTGTACTCTAGCTAAAATACCAGTTGCACTTACATTAGAAAGTTCTTGCTGGTTTGCAATAATGTAGTTCATTTTCTCTCCTTTTCACAAACACTATCCAATGACTATATGTACTTTATGATGCATGGCTGCAGGCATAGGCCCACTAAGAAGTGTCTCATTATATCTAAGTCTGGTCTGTCCTTCTCACAAAGCCTTTGATCAACCTGATATCTTGCCAACATAAAAACATAACTAGCTATTCCACATTGGAAAAGCTGACATCTTTTAACAATATTAATAAAACAATATGTTGCAAAACTTTCCATTTTATACCATTGTTCAAGTTGTAACTGGGAAAGCCTCAGTTTTAAAGGCATGTTAAAAATTTGTAAGTCTGTTACAGCTTGGGATATGAGTGCTGGCTATTCCCATCTGAACCTTCTGGTATTAATGAAAATTGGATTAAACAATTTCAAGTTTTTCCAGTTTCTGTTTTTCCCAGTTTTAAGTTCAGCTCACTTCCAACATTGACAATATTTTAAGGAACAAGTTTGCACGAACGTTGGTACTGTTCGAATTGTGCATATCTCCTAAGGCCAATGGTGGCTGGTGACTTCCATGCTGATGTAAATTTGTGAATTATAGAGTGAATTTTAAGGGATCTACACAAGACTGTTGTTGTTGTGTGCTTCCACGTTATTTCTGGCTTATGACAACCCTATGAGGAATTTATTGTGGGGTTTTCTTAGCAAGATTTGTACAAGGAGATTTGCCATTGCTTTCCCCTGTGGCTAAGAATGTCACTTGCCCAAGCCTGGGAACATGTCAACTTGCCCAGTACATTTTATGGCTGAGTTAGGGATCAAATGCTGATCTCTAGAGTTGCAGTCCAACACTCAAATCACTATGCTAGAGCTTAACCTATTTTAAGATGTTGTGGCACCTTGGAGAGCTCTTTTAAAGTTCCAGTAAAACTCAGAGTGGATTCATCATCTCAGCAACATGGGGTTCATCAGCCACCTGGACCCACTGCATTAATTTTTGCCTCATATAATCTTTATTTCTTCATTTATTTTTTGACAATTGGCTTTCCTTATAATATGTATTTAATGTGCATCTAACATGGTATTGAAGTTGTTTTTGATGTTTTTTGAGGGTGTGTATAAAGTTTTTTATTGTTTTAATGCATTTTAATATTTTAAATGTTTTAATATATGATTGCTCAATTGCATATTTTATATATTTATTAAACATTTGTAGTGTTTTTAATATGCATTGTTTTAAAATGTTGTTAGCTACCTTCAGTCCCATTATCTGGAGATAGTTGGGACATAAATGAGTAAAATAATAGGAAGAAGATGAATCATCATCATCAGCAGCAGCAGCAGCAGTATGTAAAACCTGGAGAGGTGTGAATTATGAAAGGCATCTTGTGTACTGACTGAAAAGTGAGAAATTAAGTAAACCTGCTGTGAAATAGAGCAAACCAAATTTCTTCCCTAGTCGTGTCAACAAAAATACAAATAGGAAATATGGATGTATGGAACTATTTATTACCTTTATTACCTATAAGATGAGTCAATACAGAGGACGACATGTGCATTCATGCATGTTTCACCAGTACAAATCATTGAAAATAAATGGAATTGCAGATAAATTTTTATTCCTTTCTCCTTCTTTTTAAGATCTGCTGTGAAAACATAGTGTTTATCCTATATAACCAATGTTATTGTTTTGTTTTTGTAGTACTTCATTTTTTATTTTATTTTTTATTAGTTTTCAAACATAAACAAAAAAGGACAAAAAAAGACAAGAGAAAAAACATTGTACTTCATTTTTAAAAAATAGGTCCTTCTCTGTCTAATTTTCCCCCTCCTCCCCACCTTCAAAGCTAAAACCCATCATTGTTTTATATCTGGACTATGTATTCCATTACTTCAATTTCTATTTTATTCATATAAACTTTTAAAAGCTGGCATATACTTTAACCAGACTTCATTTATTACTGGATGGTGATGCTTGCAAATTACTTTTGCAATACTTTTTTTTTAAAAAAATTCATTGCTGATTAACAAATTTCTCTTAATCAATTATACAATTATTTAACTGAAACAAATACTGTGTCTTAAGAAACTGGGCTTCTGAGAAGAATTAATGAGACTAAATCATGCAGTAGGGGATGGAATCTGTTATTTAAAAATATTTCTGAAATGCATTGCTTAACTAAAGAGAGGGGATAGTTTACTTACAATGGGGCTTTTTAGATTGGCAGGAAAGTGTGACATGAAGTTGCCTTTTCCTTAATGCTTAGCAGCTAGACAGCAAGCCCCAGGTGTGCATTTAAAAAGTACAGGGCAGCTAGACTGAGGTTTTTTCTGTGGCTCAGCAACTACATGGGAAGCTGTCAAAATGCTACAAACACAGGCAGAGCAGCTACATGGGCGGCAAGGAACATGGCTTTTAGCCGCGCTTTAAACATTTTTTTCCCCTTGCTGGCTGCGAATTGCGCAATTGCGCAGGTACATCATACAGTCGGAGCTTATCACATGGGGGAGTACAGGACCATTCCGAAAGAGGGAGAAAGTGAGGTCAGTTCGGAAATGCACGTGATTACGCACAAGCTCATCACACACAAGACAAGAGAGCATCTACACAAAAAGAAAATGCAGAGTCAATACGAAAGAATTCATCACATGTGAACATACTGGTCGGCTTTCTGTTGCAAATTAAGGCATCTTGGGAAATGGTAGCAAAGGCTCATGGGAGTTGTAGTCTGTGTTCTGTCAGAGCATTATATTGAGCTGTCTTGAGGTTTCAGCCCTCTGTCCAGGAGGGATTCCCATATGTCCTCCATTCTTGAGCAGAGGCCCCCCTTTTCCAAGTTGACCAGGCACATCCTCCTTTGCCAGGACACGTCCTACTTTTCCAGCCTTCTTTTTGAAGAGGAAGCAGGAGGGCCAGGCGTGCTCTGGCCAGGCTCTTCCTGGCTCCTTCCCTCCCTCCCTCCCTCCCCGCTGCCTTCCTCCTCCCTTTGGCTGAGAGAGTGTGACTTGCAGGGAGGAAGGGCAGCGGTGGTGCTCCAGGTCCTCCTGATGCTGTGCCAGGGCAAGCTGGAAACAGGAGGAGGAGGAGGAGAGGGACATGGGGCCCCTCTGCTGCCCTGCTTCCCTGCAAGTCACACTCTCTCAGCCAAAGGGAGGAGGAAGGCAACCAGGAGAGAGCCCAGGAGCCTGGCCAGAGTGTGCCTGGGCCTGCCTTCTCCTCCCCCCTTCGGCTGAGAGAGTGTGACTTGCAGGGCAGCGGAGGTGCTCCAGGTCCCTCCCCTTCTCCTCCTCCTCTTGCCAGCTTGCCCTGGCCTGGCTGAGCGCCTCCAGTGCCCTGCTGTCTCCCTAGAAGTCACACTCTCTCAGCCAAAGGGAGGAGGTGAAGGAAGGTGCAGGCGCACTCTGGCCGGGCTCTGAAGGTCTCTTCTTGTCTTGGCACCTTCCCTCCCTCTGTACTTGTATCGCTACCTTTAAATGGGTGCTTTAAAGAGACAGAGCCCCATTTAACCGTGCAACTACACCTTAGCCTTTAGATGCAATAGCAATGTTGCGCCCTTTTAAAAAAAGTAGTGGGGAAATCAAACTACTTTTTAAAGGCACTTCTTCTCCCTTAAAACTCCAAAATAGTGTTTTCATGGCACACTTTCTCTTTTTCTCATCTAAAGGCTGGGCTTTCATGCAGCCATCAACACACCTCTTTTTGCCAATGTAAAATGGGCCAGCTCCTTTTTAAAGCACTTCTTCTCCCTTAAAATGCCCAAATAATGCCATTGGTTCATATCACTGTTCAAAAGGGACCTCTTCATTTAAAATCCCATTAAAAAATCTACATTTTTAATGGGCAGTTAATGAATCTAACAATTAAGCATGGGAATTGATGAATGTTTTTGACAGGCTTATTTGAAGTTTGGGTTGTTTCTTGAAATTCACTTGCAACCCTATACAAGATACAACAAGTAACAAAAATCCTTTTGCACAAGCTATCTCTTCTATTAATTGATTAAATATGATTGTAGGCAGGTTTATATTTAATGGCTGGTTTCCTGCATTGCAGTTAAAGATTCTTAACTTGGGGCTGTCTTCATGGGCCAAAAAGTCAATGTCCCCCTCCTGGCCTTGTGCTATCCTGTTTTGGTGATGCAGGCCAAAACCCCAGGGCCAGGATTGGGTTGGATCCTGGCCCTGATCCCAGGGTAAATGTCAATTTGACACCCAGATTACCCAGAGTTTCCAGAAAACTCCATGACAAATTCTGGCTATGTAAATACCCCCTGCACTCCATGGAGATCATTAGATGGGGGATAAGGACAGGAGCAAAGCAGATTGCTCCTGTCCTTATCCTGTCCCATTCACATGATCAGGGGAATGATTATCACACACCTGTTCTCCTATCAATAAAGTGCAATGGCCACATCATTTGTATTAATGGGAATTTCGGTTAATACCAAATGATGGGGCCATTACACTTCACGGAATGGAGAAGAATGGGATAAGCATACAGTATGTGATAATCTTTCCCCAGATCACACAAATGGGATGGGAGCAATCCACTTTGCTCCCATCCTAATCCCACATCTGCTACTCTTCCATATCTTTCTGCACTGTCACTCCTATTGACAACCCCTCCATTGCTGCATCTGCTGTGGAAACAGGGTGTCTGGCCTCATGGGTGAAACCAGGCACCCTGTTTCTGCATCAGACGTGATGATCAGGGGAGTGGGGAGGTATCAGTAGGAGCAACAGTGCAGATTGGTATGGAGTGTGTGCCAGTAGTGGGTCCCCAGGCTGGTATGGAGATAGGCTTGTAAACACCTGCCCATCTATGTGTCAGCCCAGGAACCAACCTAGTTGAGTATCAGGGACAGATAGCACAGGGTCAGCCTGTGCTTTCCTAGCCCATCTACTCAATGCCCTTGAGTTATGGATCTGTAACTGCTTCATAGTTTCTAATGCTAGGTATTCATGAGTTGGCACTTCTATCATGATCATAAATGATGTCCCAAATTAACAGCCAGCAGCTTCACTGAGAAATAGGGGTCTGTTTTGATGTCATTAGGGAGGAGCAGCAAAATGACATTTACAGCCCCTCCTGCCAGCAAGCGAGGCTGTGATGAGAAATTTTGACAGGACCCTGCTCTGACAGGACTCTTGCCACATTCTCATTTGTTAATTTGCTGCACAAAAATGCCACATGCAAATTTTGAGCAAAACAAGTCCCAAGCCATGAATAGTTTTGAAAAATTGTGCTGCTCTCAAAGATGTTGAAGGAAGAAAACTGCTAAATGTGGAGTCGAAGACTTTCATGGCCGGCATCCATAGTTTTTTGTGGCGCTTTCGGGCTATGTGGCCATGTTCTAGAAGAGTTCCTTTCTGTCATTTTGCCAGCATCTGTGGCTGGCATCTTCAGAGAACTGTTAAAAAATGCTAAAATTATTTGTTGTTTCACTCAAGAATGAAATTGGCAAAAACTACATCCCTAAGGTAGAGCTGATATAGGAGAGAAATAATTAGGGAATAACCTGACATAATTACCTTGACTTATTATGATTTTCATAAAGGAACCAATCTATTGGATGGATGGCTCATGATCATAGTTTTGCCCATTCCTTCAGTACCATAGGAACTGAATGCACCATACAAAGCAACCATGCGTGAATTTTGCACAAAATAAGTCCTAACCCTCAATGAGTATGATTTCCACCCCTAAGGTAGATTTCCCTTTCCTTTATGCTAGAAACAGTACCAAAAAAGTGGAAGATTTGAGCTGAAGGACAAATTTGTGAGAAAGTCAATTGGGTAGCAAGTCGTGTCCTTGTGTGAGTTAAGGCTTCCATGGGAGGTAGCTTTATATCATACCACCTTGAATACATCTTAGCTTAGCTGATTTCGGAAACTCAGAGGATTGATCTGGGTTACTATTGGTTTGAAGCAAGGCATATCCAGTAAGGGCAAGGAAATTCTACCTGAAATCCTAGCGAAAATGCTGCTGATTATACTGAGCTATTTATAACAAGGGTCTGCCTCGTCATAAACCTCCTATGGGCTCCAGGGTTGGAAGCTAGAGAGGGCCTGGATATTTTAGTTTGTGAACCCCTGAAACATGGTTTCTCTGCTCATGCTCCCTTAGGAAATGAATCTTTGCAAATGCTACCATGAACTGACTTTATCCATGCCTGAAAGGAATGCAGTTAGTCTTTTGATTTGATATGAATTTTGCAACATAGTTCTTGACATTTAGAAATGCCTGTTTGGGGCAAAATGAATTTTAAAAATAAGCATGCAAACATATATTGAAATGTCAATTTTCATTTTGACTTTTTTAAAACAAAAATGTGAATTAATGTGAAAGAAGACAATGAATGAAAATATGTTAAAATAATATGAACAGGATTAATCTGTCCACCAAACAGACCAGTCTCTAGTCCCTATGCAAGACTGTGAAGCCCAGAAAAAAAGCCTTTGCAGCTATGCAAGATATAATATAAGTACAAGTCCTTAAGTTTCATATTCGTAAAAGGTCAGGGATACACAGTAGAAAAGGGAATCAGAGAGAGCATCTGTGTAAACGTGGAACTCCACAACAGGAGAAAGTACTATTCCCTTGAGCTTGCTGCTCTGACAGCTGCTGAAGAATAAAAGAGTCAGTTACAATGCATCTATCAAGTTTTGGCTTCATACCTCAGGCTTTAAAAAGCCCTAAGATATCACTTTGATGATCCCTGGTGTGATGACCTTGTGCAGGCACCACATCACATATCCATTTGTCTGAGCTCACACTTCCAGGCAGACAAAACAGTGCAATTGATGGGTTAGTCTCTAACTGTTAGACGGAAAACAGGAATGCTCATATTCCTACACTTACCATGGCACTTAGCTTCCCTCTGCCTTACTACTGAATGACTTTATTTAAAACTCATAGTAGTTTTAAATATTTAGGATATTGAATTAGTAGCTTGCTTAATAAATTGTTCTGTAATATATAGCAATGCCTTCTTTAATGGTGTAGCTGTATTCCTCAGCATTAATTCTTTAACAGAAAATTTGGTACCAGAGGGAGAAATAACTGGGAAGCATAGGGATAGGTTCCTATGCCACAGAATAGAATTCTGAAATCATAGAATCATAGAGTTGGAAGAGACCACAAGGGCCATCCAGTCCAACCCCTTGCCATGCAGGAACTCACAATCAAAGCATCGCTGACAGATGGCCATCCAGCCTCTGCTTAAGGAAGGAGACTCCACCACCCTCTGAGGGAGTGTGTTCCACTGTCGAACAGCTCTTACTGTCAGGAAGTTCCTCCTAATGTCGAGGTGGAATTTCTTTTCCTGCAATTTGCATCCATTAATGTTGAGCTGGAGTCTCTTTGCCTGTATCTTTATCCCACAGAGGGGTGGGATAAAAATAAATTATTATTATTATTATTATTATTATTATTATTATTACAGAATTCTGGGGTTTGTAGTGTTGTGATCTACAGCACTTAAAGTGGTGTCAAACTGCATTATTTCTAGTTTAGATGCACCTTGGGATTCTTCTCTAGCCAATCCTAGATCTAATCTACAAGGCAGAAATAATGCAATTTGACATTGCTTCAACTGCTATGGAATTCTGGGAAATTGTACTTTGTTGTGGCACCAGAATTCTCTGACAGAGAAGGCTAAATATCTTGCAAAATTCCAAATCCAAATTCCATAGCATTGAACCATGGCAGTTACAGCAATATCCCATATCCCAAAATACATCCCCGTGTTCACCGCCCCAAAAAACAATTAAACACTTTACAATTTAAAACATAATTTAAAATAATAGACAAAAACAGCAATATCTACAGCAGAAATCAGGGGTACAACAAGTTAGACTTTCTGGATAGAGCTTTAGCAATTAAAGGGGTATCAAAGTGCATTATTTCTAGAGTGCAGATGAACCCACAATTGTTCCTAATTAAAGCTTTATTGCAATATTTATTAGAGACATACTTCTGTAACCTGATATGAGAAGCTCATATTTCCCCAGCCCTCTTTCAATGTTCACCCAGTGCTGCTGCTGCTTTAAAAAGTCCATCTGCATAGAGGATGAAAAGAAAAATAGGTGTGGGGAAATTAAAAGACTTTGTAAATAGGAACTTCACTATTTAGAGACCTTGGGGCTGTACAGGCTGCCTGAAAAAGGCGGTCTGCAGACTTCCCTATTTGCTGCGCAGCAGTGCATCAGCAACCAGATGGAGCTGCACTGCTGTGCAGCAAAAAAGGAACTTCTATACAGCGCCATCTGTGTGCTTCAGCGCCGCTGCGTGGCTGGAATGTCCGCTGTGTGGGCAGTCTGTCACAGCTGTGATGCACCGCAATATCATGTGTTTGGGCACCCAGCCCTTTTTTGCCCTGAATTCGCCACCAGGACATCACATCCTGGTGATATGTACAGGGCCTTTGTTAAGTGAAGTACTGTATGTCTGTGCTTGGATTCTTTAGAAAACAGATCTATCAATATCTGTTTGTTTTGAAATGCTATACATGTCTGTTCAGGAATGTATTGTCTCATGTGCAGCAGAGCTTACTCTCTGTTAAGCGGACCTAGAATTGCAGTTTAATCCTATTGGAGAAGAGATTTTGGAGGTATATGGAAGGTCTTTGAAGAAAAAAAGTGTTTTGAAGTACAGTCAACCCTCCATATCCATGGATTTTTTATCCATGGATTCAAGCATCCATGGCTTGAAAATATTCCAAAAAGATATAAATTCCAAATTGCAAACCATGATTTTTCTATTTTCATATGAGGGACATTTTACACTATGCCATTTTTTTAATGGGACTTGAACATCCACGGATTTTGGTATCCACAGGGGATCCTGGAACCAAACCCCAGCAGATAACAAGGACCCACTGTATCTTTCTGCCTAGAGAAAAATTTTCCAGGACACTATAAGGCATTTTGATAAGGCAGTGGTCAGTGAGCATGTAGATGAAGCCAGCTCTGATCCTATAGTCTGTGGACTATACTTCCTGTAATGTACCATAGGTTATGCTGGCTAGGTCAGCTAGGAGATCGATATACAAAAATATCTGGTGGGAAACAGTTGCTTACTCTTCCACAAAGCAGGTATCTCTCATGTATGAAATCTACAAACAAAAAGTTTCCAGATAATGGATCACAGTCTTTATAAACACACCCATCACATTAAAGACTGAAACATATCAACACAATAATAGAAAGAAACACGGAAGTGATAGCTGGGGAAAATGCTTAAACTGGTATTTCTCCAGTTTAACAGCTCGTCTTTCCCGTCCACTTTCCATACGTATTCTGCTATTTGTTGGGCATCTTTCTAGTTCATAAATAATTGAACAGTGATATATTTAGCATCACTGGAGTAATGGTGTGAACACAAATTGTTTTCTAATACATGTAGTGGTACTCACTATGTCCCCTTCTCTGACCCCAAAGCACTTTGTCATTTTCACTTGGTCATGAGCTACAGAATTGCATCTATTGTTTATTTCCTTTGCATTGGATTCTCCTTTGGTTGATTTTATTCTAAAATGAAAGGAAATGGCTTTACTGTACATTTTCTCATTGCTAGTTAAATCATATGTATGAGTGATATTACACATAGTTAACACCCTGCACCCTCTCAACTTCTTCAACTTTTATGTAAGGAACTAAGAACAAATATTAATATACTTCTTCTTGATTCCAACCATATTGTCCCATAAAGGAAGAAAAAGAAGACAAATAAATATATCCTTAAACTAATGTTCTTCCTCAATAATCATCCCCATAAACAGCATATTCTGGAAGATATTTTTGTCTGCACTGTTTAAAAGAAACAGGTGCTACAGATTTAAAGTTACTATATGACATACAGGTTTGAATCTAACCATTCCTTTGATCTTTTCTGTTCTGATGACCTTGTCTTTGGGAGCCCATGCAGAAGGTGATGTGGCAAACACATAATGCATTGCCTGGGAGTTTATTCTCTTACCAAGGGAATCATTAAAGGAAGGCTTTGAAAGGTTGATGTTTTCATTTCTGTGGAAATTATTGATTTACAGTGTGTTGCTCTCATGTATCACAGTCCTCTGCATTAGTAGAATCAATCTGACAACTAGAAGTGTTGCTTTTGTTGGAAAAAGACCTCCAGTGGGCTACATATACTTTTCCACAGTTATGGTGTTGTAGAAAATTAGAAGGCCCAATTTTTGTTTTATTTCTGTCCCATCTGATGGGACCATACTTCTATTCCCATGCAGAACTCCCACACCCTAACTGTAGCAACCTACAGAAAGCTGTGAGTAAAATTGATTCCCATTGGCATGTTATCTGCAAAAGATAATCTGGAGACCTAATTCAGATGGCATTTTCTTCATTTGCCATAATTGTAATGTGTATCATCTCCAAAGCATCCCCAAGCCTACTAGTTTATCTGAGCTAAGACTCTCAAAGACCTAAGCTCTTTCCAGCCCTGATGTGAAAGAACTAACTTGCATCTGTTTACATATATACATTGGGTGGCATACTGCCAGTGTCAAGCACAACCATTTTTGACATGATCTGATCAGTTGTATTGGGCAGATTACTGAGTGAAATGCAGAAATAATTCTCTGAATACATAGAATATGTGGGAAATGAACTGAGGCTCTGTACTGAATTCAGGTGGAACTTCCAAGCCACTGTTTACTATGGCCACATGATTGTCACATACTGTCCCCTGTAGTGTGATATTTCAGGTTATAAATTGGGTCCACCCTGCCATCAGTATTCACCTCATTGTATTTATTGAATGTATCTCATTGGATACTATCATTGCTGTGTTTCAGAACTTGAAGGCTTGTAAAAGAATCAATCTGGAACTATATACAACAGATGATAGTGGTGGTTCCCAGCTCCCATTCCTCTGAACCTTGGTTAAGAGCCTGAAGATGACAGCCTAGCTTGATGACAACTGGGGAACTTAGTTCTGGCCTACATAGTTTCAGGTCTCATCAAAAATATTTCTATGGAGGGCAGAATCCTCAGATCCATTTTCAGACTGGAACATATCTAGTTGGCTTCTGTGTTGAATGCTATCAGAAAAGGAATCAGCATAGTCAACCAAGTACTATTTTAATTATATCTAGATTTAATTAGAGCCAGCATGGTTTAGGAGACCAGCATTCAATTCCCAGATAGGCCATGAAACCCACTGGGTGACCTTGGGCAAGTCACACACTCTCAGCCTCAGAGGAAGGCAAACCTCCTCTGAACAAATCTTGCCAAAAGTCCCAATAATACGATTGTCTTAGCACTGCCATAAGTCAGAAATGACTTGAAATTATTATTATTATTATTATTATTATTATTTATATGCCGCCTAATCACTGGGAATATGGGTGGCTTACAACAGTGGGGATTATACACAGAATAACAATATACATGTATTAAAAAACAAATGGCAAGGCATTAATCAATACCAATAAAAATAATAATATCAGATAGCAATTAACAATAACAATAACTAACAAAATACATAACAATTATAAAAATACATAGCAATTTTAGTAACAATAAAATTAGCAAAGCAAAATACATAACAATTAACAAAGCAAAAATAGCAGTTAAAACAACAACAAAAATACATAGTAATTATAACAAAAAATGAAATTAACAAAGCAAAATACATAACAATTAACATACCAAAACAAGCAAGAAGAAAGCCTTCATTCTCAACTCCCCATCCCAGTCATAGAAACAATGTGAACTATACACAATCTTTTTTTTAAAAAGTGTGTTGGGGGGGGGGGAGACAAGACTCCTCCTTAAGTCCAGGAGTCAAGGCATAGGAGTAGCCCAGGTAGAAGGAGGGCAAACAAACACTCTCTCAGCCGGGTCTTCACTGGCAGATGTTGAAAGCACACAACAATAACAAGACTTAATTATACATGGATAAGATTTATGCCAAGGTAGAAGTAGGATTTCAGAACTCTTGTAGAAGAGTACAATTGTAAACCGCTTAGACACTCCTTAAGGGTATGAAGCGGTATATAAATGAAGCTGTTTTTTTGTTTTTTGTTTTTGAATTCTCATGTATTTCTGTTAATGCTTTGGAAGACAACTATCAAATTATCCCATTCTTAAGCTTGTATATAATTGTAATGGCTTACTTTATGATGAAAACTATTGGCCGTAACTGTCCTTCAGTGTCATTTGTGGAGAAACCCTCATCTGTTCAATTTTGTCCTTATTTATTTCCTGCTACCATTTCTGATGAAAGTAAGATCCATTTCACATTGCAGTTTTGGGACCTTCTCTCCAGTGTTTTCTTCCCAGCTCCTTTGATGAAGCCATAATTTTGTGAGCAGAAAGCAGGGCATAACTTGAGCCAAAGTCACAAGTTGCAAGTCTAGGAAGCTATTTTAAATTTTGTTGCAGGGACATATTGGACTAGTGAATAAATAAACAAAACATGTTTAATGTCTTTGTATTGCCAGAGGTTGCCTGCACAGTTGGGTTATGATTAATATTTAGATCCACATATGTTAATATCACACATACTAGAATTTCCATGACTGTTCCAATGCATCTTGTTTCCAGACGTAAAGGATAGGCTTTTCTCCAACCCTGCAATCTACATAGAAAAAGTACTAAGTGCTGGGAAGGTACTGGACATTAGGGATATAATCCTTTACTAAGTTTCTTCTTGAAAGATGCAACAGGTAATTTCAGCAATTTTCAGCAATATTCTTCCCCTGCAATAAAATCTTTGAAAACCACCTAGTTTTCGAAGACTATTTGCAATTTGGGACTTATTCCCAAAGGAGCATTTTCTGTGCAGGAAACAGAATTTTTTGCATAAAAAATAATATTTCAATACAGCAATATTCATTCCTGCAGAGAAAATGGTGTTTTTTATGCAGAAAATGCTGTGATTGGGGATTTATTATACTTAACTCATACATGGTCGATTTATTTCCTATGCAAATCAATCATGTGTGAATTTTAAGCAGAACAAAATTCCAATAATAGCTTTCTATGAAAAAGAAATTAATATTTCTGGGTTGAAATATTATTTTCCACACTGCAAATGCTGTTTCTAGCACAGAAAATACAAATCAACTATGTGAATTTTTTTGCACATAACAAGCCCATAACTGTGAAGATTCTTGTCAGTCCTGGATTCTTCTCATCAGGGTTTCTCTATTTAAAACAAAACAAAACAAAACATGATTTTCAATCATTTTGTGAATAATTTCAAATATTCTTTCCATACCCATACAATTTTGAAGTCAAAATTCAATAGTGCATTCTGTGGCAGTGCACTGTGTGAAAACACTGAACCCCTATGTTTCTTTTGAAATTCCTACTCTTCACGTTGAGTGAATGCCCCAGGTTCTAGTAGCATGAGAGTTAGAAAAGAAGCTTTTCTCTTGCGAGGCTAGATGTAGGCTGCATGGAATACACACCCGTGGCAGCTGCCAAACTTCAGAATTAATGCAGTTTGACACCACTTTAATTGTCATGGCTTCATCCTATGGCATCCTGAGATTTGTATATTGTTTGGCAACAGAGATCTCTAATAGAAAATGCTAAAATTACAAATCCCCAGAATTCCATAGCATTGAGCTATTGCAGTTAAAGTGGTGCCAAATTGCCTTAATTCTGCAGTGTAGATGTAGCATGTGTCCTCTACCATCTTGTTACTGTTCTGTGCCACAGCATGTGACACTTGAAGTGGCTGCCTCACTCTGTTTAATGGTAGGGCCATGTTACCCTGATAATTTCAGCATTGCAGGTTCAAAAATCAAAATAGATATGCAGACCTGGCAGGACCCTCCATAATTTTTCTTTTGGCTTCCTTTGTTTGTTTTTGCAAGGCAGGGCTCATAGAATCATAGAGCTGGAAGAGACCTCAAGGGCCATCCAGTCCAGCCTCCTGCCATGCAGGAACACACAATTTTTTTTAAAAAAAAATGTTTATTAAAATTAAAATTAATACAATGAATATTATCCAATACATATATTGGATAATATTATTCCATCCAAAATCTCAGTTCCTCTTGTGGAGGTAATCTTCCATCTTCTTTTCTCAATACTTTCTCAATAAGTTATTTCCAAATTCCATCAAGGTCACTTCTTTTCCATAATCCCTTTTTTACTTTCAATCTTCATGTCAATTTACCATCAACCAGAACACATAATCTAAGCACCCGAACAGATGGCCAATCAGCCTCTCTTTTAAAAACCTCCAAAGAAGGAGACTCTGAGAAAGTGTGTTCTACTGTTGGACAGCTTACTATCAGGAAGTTCTTCCTAATGTTGAGGTTTAATCTCTTTTTCTGTAGTTTGTGTCCATTGCTCCATGTCCTAGTCTCTTGCAGGATGCAAGTTTGCGCCATCCTCAACATGCTATCCCTTCCAGTATTTAAACAGGGCTAGCATATCACCTCTTAACCTTCTCTTCTCCAGGCTAACCATACCCATCTCTGTAAGTCACTCCACATAGGGCATAGTTTCCAGACCCCTCACAATTTTGGTCACCCTCCTCTCTACATGCTCCAGGAATAAGTGAACTGATAGGGGAAAGGGAGATAGAAAAATATTATATGAGAAATCAAAGGCGTCCAAACATATACTGTATATTTGCATAGAATGAGCTGCATGAGAGGGGGGAAAACTGTTTGGTGTAGTGAAAACTATGTGTTTGTTCAAATACCTTCTCTTGGGGACACTTCTCAGGGATAGCAAGAAAGCAAGTGAGTAGGATTTTTTGCTCCACTATTAACTGTAGCTATTCTGGGGATGTAGCAATATGGTGAGTTTGCCCCCAGTCAGCATTCTGCATTACCAAATGAAATATTCCTTTAGTCTTCCAATTTCTAGCATACCAGAATGGGAGTCATTTAAAATTAATCACACCCAGAACTCTTATACTTGCTGCCCTTGCTTTCTCTTGGTAATTCTGATGCCACCACATGCTGTGCAGCATCACATGGAGGAGTTTTCTGGCCTTCAATTAAGAGAAGCAATTAACAATTAACAGTGTCATGGCGCAGAGCTCAATGATGGAAAGTGGGGAGGCAGAGGAAGAACATTTAAAGGATCTTGCCTCATCCTTCCTCTCCCTCTTCCTTTTTTGGATATACTCTTGAACCTGCCTTCTCTTTCTGGCAAAGTGTAAACTTCTGGTTGCTTCAAGACCAGGTAAGACTCCCTCCTCCCTTTTCCACAGTTTTTGTTCGTTTGTTTGTTTGGCCTCCCCATACTGTGGAGGAGGACTTTGACAATTGGCATGTAGCAATATTTTGATAGGCAGATATTTGGTGAATAGTAGGTAGGGGAGAGAGAGAAAGTAGGAGTTAAATGAATACTCATGGTGAAGGTTATCTGAAACTGTCTTTATGGGTCGTGAAACCTGCAGGCTTGAGTGATAAACTGGCCGAGGATCAACCCATCAATTCAGCTTTTCTTGGGGCTCAAATGTGTCACCCTGGGAAGCTGGAAAGGAGATCTTGGAGATACTACCTGCCCCAGCTGCTGCTGCACTAAGTTGCTTCCCCCTTCTACACACCTCAAGGATTGAAACTTAAATAGGTGATAATTTAAATAAATTATTCAACCCAGCTCTTGTGTGTGATCTCATTATTCCATGGGTTGGTCCTTTTCTTTGGATGGCTGAACTGCATTTGTAAATGCTCCAAGAGTTACATTACTGCAATGTTAGAAATTTAGGGAGTGAAGGAAAATCTTATTGGTGGGGTGGAATATTTACTTTGTGGGAGCAATGTCCTCATTTCTCCAACACCATAGTTTCACGCTTGTACTGAAGCTCAGGCTGGGCCATGTTTCTCTCTGTTTAGAATTGTCTCCTCTGAACTTTTCCACCTGAGAAACAGTTATCCTGGAATTACAGTCAAGAACAGAGTCTATATAATAACATAATCTAGATCTGATTAGGATGGTTAGTGCACAATTCCCAAGCCTGCACTGAAATTAGTAGTCAGTCTACAGTGCATTTATGATGTGCTGCTCTCTCACACAGACACATTCACATCCAGATTTAGAAAACAACATTGCCTGGATGTTGTTTTGTTTGTTAATTTCAACATGAGCATATGTTCCACATTCCTATTCCAAGTTTAGACTTATTCTCATTTTCCAAGATACCACTCTAGTTTTAGAACATTTTTAGCTTGGCAGGTTCAACTTTAGTTTAGCAACTTGTAACTTCTAAATTTTCTATAAGGAACCAGAGAGGTAGAAAGAAACAGGCTGTTATTTTTTGTGGCTTTCAGGCCAGTGCTGTAGAAGAAACAGCCCACATGTTGTCTACATATGAGACTGGTTGGATGATGGCTTCTTTTGTACGTTTATCGAGAAGTCATCAAGGTCAATATGAGGGACAGACGGCCCCAACTGAGAGAGGCATAACAAATTGAAGTTTCCCATTTCAGCATGTCTGCATAAAGTTTATTCTTGTCATTGGTGCAATCAAATTAAATCCATTCACCAAGAGACAAAGCTGTGGAAGCATCACTTGGCTGCTTCTTGCACAATCCAGGAATAATGGAGCCATCTACTGGTGGATTTTCTTATATGTACATAAAATGATGTTCCTTTTTTTTTAAAAAAAAATGTCCAGTAGACTTGCATTTCTGGAGCACTGACAGATGACTTTAAACCAAAGGTTCCCAATTGAGCTATGCATCTAGTTTTCTTGATTAAAAAAAAAAAAATCAATTTAGCTTTTCCCTACATTCAAGGGTTTATAATCATAAGTTCTTTCCATCTCCAAATATGAGGGAGAATGTTTTTAGGGAATTTATTCATTTCAAAATGAAATGAAATTATTGTCCATCTACACTGGCTTAATGTAGTAGGCACAGCTTTTGCTAGCACTGAGAGGACCTGCCTGTCTCTCATAGCTCTTAAAGATGAGAAACCTGACTGGAAAAGGAGGTGGCAAGACTAATTAGATAGTAATATGATCAAACCTACAGGAGCTGAAACCCAGACTTTGAAAAGCTATGCACTCAAGGCCCTGGGCCATAATGGATGGATTTTTCAGTTTTATTTCCATCTCAAATATTGGTGGGGGGGGGATATATGACTGATATTAATTTGCATGACCAAGGGTGAGTTCTGCTCTGCACAAAGCATATACACACCAGATAAACTGATAAGAAGGCCACAACTATTTATTGATTACAACCACAAATGTGTTGGCAAGCACATGAGACCTGATCTGGGCAACGATCAACCCACCTGTTGACTGATGAACAAAAAAGCTCAGCCCAAAGGCAGAAACAGATATGAGGCAGTTGGGATTCACCCCTGGAGGGAGCATTTCCCATGTGACACCTCCCCCACCATCCCCTTGGTATGTGTGCTGGAACACCTCCACCCATGACTGAGCATCCAATTTCCACTGACACACGCCCGCTGAATTCCCTAGGAGGGCACCCAAAGACTTATCCCAGATCTTAGTCCAATGCCACGCCATGCCAGCCACCCTCCAAGTTGTGATGAAGACATGGAAATAGCACAGGAAAAGAGCAATGCACAAGCCAAATACAGTAACAAAAACTGAGGGTGAGAGGTCTTGTTGGTGCTCTGGCAGGAACTGCCTGCAATGGAAGAGGCTGCTACCTAAATACTCCTTCACCTGACCAAAGTGAAAATTTTAGTTTCACTCTGGGTGGGCTCATCAGCCAATGGGATTCAAATGAGTGCTTGAATCCCAGTGGCTAATGTTCTCACCTTTCTCTGGGCCTGGGTACTTCACACTTCCATCTAGAAGAGAAGAAATTCAATGGTCAGCCAAGGAGGAGGCAAATGTTGCTGCACTCACAACCCCAAACCATAATATGGCCATATGGTAAGTCATGCAGCCCAATTTTCACCTGATTTTCACCCATCTCTGATTTTGACTGAAAGAAACAATATTTAAACAATAAAAACAAAACTTAATACTCATAAACTGCTCAGCAAACTACAACAGGATACTGTCTATAATAAACAGAATGGTCCCTGGCTCGTGAGCAGAGTACATGTTTTACATGGAAGTAGGACCAAGCTCAATCCTTGGTACCTCCAAAAATCCTATTTAAAGGTATAGAAAATAATGCTCACATGATTGCAAAGAAATTCAGAAATATGATTGCTTATTTATCTAGCTTGGTATTTTCTATTTGGATTGACAGCATCTTTCCAACACTTTAGGTAGGGATCTTTCTAATCACAAACCACATGAACCTGTTACCAGCATTGGCCTTGAAATCCTAAATGTGAATGTCTTTTCTGCTCATGACCCTATAACAGAGTGCCTGATAGGAGATGAGGTATAGTTCTCCATGCCTGCAAGAGGGCAGGTCACATACCTTTTGACACATAGACCAAAGAGGCCAAAATAGGAGTTTCAGGAAGAGTTATTCACACCCTTGGGCAGATTTATGGCCGGGATGTCAGATGACCATTATCTCACCTTGGAGACTCTCTTGATCTTGGAAATCAAGCAATCTTTAATATGTAGATTTGGGTTATTCTTTGAAGTAGGGTGGAAAACTCTCCCACCTAAGGTAAGATTTTTTTTTTCTATTTCAGGACTCTCTAATTCTTTTTACTGTTCTGTGCCAGACTCAGGTACACTCCTTGTGTCTGAGCTGACCTGCTGCTTTATAATACTAGGGGCAAACAGGATTTAAGCGAGAGTTAAATAAGAAATGCCCTATGTTTATCATAGGACATTTCTTGTTTTACTCTTGTTTAACTCTCGTTTAAATCCTGTTTGGACCCTAGTGTGATAAGTCTTCATTCGATGCTGAGTCTTCATTTGGACCTTGAAGCCCAGCCAAACAGGTGAATATCAATATCTTATTCTATGTAATTGCTATCTTACTATATTCTTGAGTTCTTGTGTGATTGAGTGTGTGGATATGCTTGTCTTATGTGTGTGAATAATAAACACTAGTTAGTTTTCAGAAATCTTGCCTCTGATGACCTATCATTTCTTGGCAACCTTTGTATAAATAGGACTAGAGACTACTTACTCTCAATTTGAGCTAATGCTAAATTCCCCAGACAAAGGTTTTCTTATTACAAACCCTTTTCTCTGCTTTTGACTGAAGATTATGGCAAGGACCTTCCTGTGACCTTCTATATTAGCCCTACTTTACTGTTAATACAATATTGAAAAATAACTCTTCTACAGTACATCTGGTGAAACGAAAGCTTATGTTGCCAACTTCTTTCTTTCATTTATCTCAAAGGTACTACAAGATCTCTCTACATATTGATTCTACAAACTAAAGGGCTCTGCAGACCTACCATTTGGGCCAGCCTGGGGGCAGACTCGGGGCATCACATCTCTGTTTTGAGAGAAAAGTCCATGTGATAAAATCAGCATAACTTCCAAATTTGACTCAAATTCGGAAGAGGTAAGTTGGGCACTGGAAGAGATGTGATAAAGTTGTTGGTCTTCTAGATTACAACATCGTTGGGGAATTCTGATAGTTCAAAGAAGGAACTTTTTAAAACTCAGCTGACAGAGTTGGAGTGTTAAGTAAGAGCAGAATATTGTTAATGAGTTATTACTGCATTTTTACTGCCCAAGATTTGGGGGGGGGGGGTTGGATTGGTGAGCGGAAGGCAATTCTTTTCCCACACAATGAGAATGAGTGGGAAAAGTCTGAAGTCTTTCCCCAGTCCATCCACATAACAAATCAATTCAAAATCAGTGACCTAAACAAATAAACTGGACCTTTTCTGGTGATATATAAAAACATGCCCACAAGTATTAAAAATATATTGATAACTTTTTTGGGCAGTGACAAAAATACCCCTCAGTTTAAGGCAAAGACCATTTAACTTAATTCAGAAGTTAGTCTTCTAAGGATCAGAAAAAAATATGATACACCTAGCTGCTGTTTTATATGAAGTCATAAATAAATTAAGCATATTCCATTTGGTGATGTTAAATCAGAAGATGGATTTAAGGATCAGAAGATGAGGTACTACAGAGAAAATGTTTAGGTTAAGGATTTTTTTTCTCCTTTTAAAGTTTTAAAGTTAAAGTGTGCATCAGTGGTGAGAGATGTTCTTGTTAGTGATATTCATCATAAACAGGTAACAGTTTTAAATTGAAACTGATATATCACCAAAAATAATATTTTTAGGGATTCCCAGTTAGGAAAACTTGAAAACATTAGTTCTGTGTGATTGGATCTTAGGGATTCACCAGATTTTTAATAATTAATAATAATAATAATAATAATAATAATAATTTCTTGTCCGCCCCTCTAAACAAGCAATCGGGGTGGAGTACAACAGAATTAAAACAATGACAGGATAAAATACCCCTTCCTTACCCTTAGCACTCTCCCTTAAAAAATGAATTAAATCACAGTAAAGTTAAAAACATGAATGATTAAAATAACAGTATACAGTAACAGGGAGTGGACCCAGGCTTAGGTTGTATGGGGACAAAGTACAGGAAAAAGGGCTTTAAAAACCCTTAAGGCCTGGGTGTGGAGCTGGGGATGTTAACATTCTCTGGGAAGGCCTGCCAGAAGAGATGCGTCTTTAGGGCTCTTTTGAAGCCTTCTAAAGATGAAATACACATCTCATCCGGCAGGTCATTCCACAACTTGAGGGCGACAGCTGAAAAAGCCCTCTGGGAGGTCTGCACCAGCCTGGTCTTCATGGGCTGTAGCAGGTTCCTCCCAGAGGACCAAAGTGTGCGGGGGGGGGGGGTCGTATGGGAAGAGGCGGTCCCTTAGATAGGATGGACCCAAGCCATGAAGGGCTTTAAAGGTTAAAACCAACACCTTGTACTGTGCCCGGAAACTGATCGGCAGCTAGTGGAGAGCTTTTAGCACAGGAGTGATATGCTCTCTCCTAGATGTTCCAGCCAGAAGCCTGGCTGCCATATTTTGGACCAATTGTAGTTTCCGGGTTAAGCACAAGGGTAGCCCCATGTAGAGCACATTGCAGTAGTCCAAACGTGAGGTTACCAGCACGTGTATCACAGTTTCCAGATCCCTCCTCTCCAGGAATGGGCGCAGCTGGCGTATCAACCGAAGCTGGTAGCAGGCACTCCTGACCATCGCATTCACCTGACTTGTCATGTGAAGTGACGGATCAAGGAGTACCCCCAGACTGCGAACAGAGTCCTTCGAGGAGAGTGTGACTCCATCGAGGACTGGAAGTTGTATTCCCAAACCTGGTTTCGGGCCTGTGACTGTGAGCACTTCTTCAAATGTTGAAATGCAGATCTTGACAGCTTAATTATATCAGAAAACTCATTTAGATATGGATCTTAAAGGGATCAGTGTTTATCTGAATGCATTTTGAGAGAAAACACTTTTAAATATGTATTTTGAGAGAAGATACATTTAAATAGATATTAAGATACATACTTTTGAGGGAGGAAATTAACAAAATGACGATGCATGTGAAAGTGGAATGGAATTATGGGTATAAATAAGAAGGGGGGGGATATGTTGCAATCCTGAATTCCCAGTGTCAGAAGATTGCTTTGTGAGTGCTTTGCAGAATCAAGTTATAATATATTTGAAACAGTAAGGCATTTCAGAAGTTTCTATAGGAATGGCATAAGATATGGGAAAGGAGGGGAATACTCAGCATGAAGTGGAGATAAAAGCTAAGGAAAAACTGGCTGACAATGATCTTGGGATTCTCAACATTTAACACTACAGTAGTTTTAGTGGCTGACTTATTGACTGAGTTTCATTAGACAAATTGATTTGCAAAAAGTGAGGGCCATGCTGCTTGCTACAGCAAGTGACACCACTGCACAGGATATGCAAGGCTCTCTAAGGGATTTTCTCTTCACACATTTGTACATTTTTAAATGCTCAGAGCAGTAGTAGGAAACTGGTTTTGATAGGCACACGTTGTACACTGCTGTGTCAAAATGAGGCTAAAAGCCAAGCATGCTGCTGTCGCTAGTAGAACTCAATTTACAATTCAAATTAAAAAAAAAAGAAAAAGTGAAGGAGAAGATGCATTACTAAGGTCAGAATCTATGCGCAAATGGTGGAGTTCTTTAAAAAAAATTCTTTCCTCTTCTGGTAGCAGTCAATTCTGGTGGAAAACACCTATGTATGATAATCTCAGTCCTGAAAAATATTTCCCAATGTCATGTGAAGAGCTACTGGCAGGAGGTTTTACTGATGTATGCATTATTCTATACATTTGTCTCAATGAGTAGTGTCCACATTTTGCAGATATATTCATTTTACCCATGTATGCTTTGGAAATATTCACTTGTTTGGTGCATATTTTTCTTCCCTGAAATGTTACATAGTCTTCCATGTGTATTGTGCAGGTATGGAATTGAACTGATCTTCCTTAGTAATTTTTCCAAGTCCATGATGTTGTCCACTATTAGTATGGTGTAATCTACATATCCTAGATTGCTCATGTTCCTTCCTCCTGTTTTCACTCCTCCTCCTCCTGCGTCTAAACCTGCTCTTTATATTGTATTTTCTGCATACAAGTTGAGCAAACAAGGTGATAGAATGCAGCATTGCCTGGCCACTATGCCAGTTGGGAACCATTCTATTTCTACATATTTTGTTCTAACAGGCTTTTAATATGTAATCATGGGATGGCTTTTATATGGGCGGGTATTGTAGCTTTTAATGTATATAATTTTACATTGTTTTTATTTGATGTTTTAAATTACTTTTATTGTAATATGTTTTTAAAATGTTTTTATTTGTGAGCTACCTTGGGTCCCTTTCTGGGAGAAAGGCAGAATAAAAGTGAAATAAATATATAGATAAATAAATAAAATATAACAGTAGCCTTTTCTAAGTATTGATTTCTTATTGGGATTATCAAATGTAGTGGCACTCCCATTTCTTCAAGAAATGCAAACCCAGCAAATGTCCTTCCCACTCATATACAAGTACACATAGATCTCCCCTAAAATCTATGTTGGATTACTGAGTTTCTACAATAGCATTAGAAAACAGTATCTCAGCTCAAGATGGTGTGCTTAGGCCCCTGAGAAACAGCAGGTGCCTGGAAGAAATTGTATTCCCCAGGGTCAGGCAGTAGGCACTAGCCCTGCAGATAATTTTAATGAATGACATGGTCAGAAAGGAAACCAATATGACTTCTTAAGACCAGAGGCAAAACTCCCACCTTGAAGGATGTTTTGTTCATCAAGTGGCATAAGAGAATCACAAAGCCTTCATGTCAGAGAAATCCCTCTCCAGAATCTGTGTTTTCCCCCCTGTCTTGAGCTCTCATATCAGCTTCTCAGATTGATTCTTTGCTTTCCTGAAGTTACCTTATCCTGAAATAAATATAGTATGGCTGCAAAAAACCCAGCAAGGATCAATGTGGGGTTAGGAAGGAAGGAAGGAAGCCAAAAGCTTTGTCTTCTGAAGCAAAGTGATCCCTCCAGCATGGGCAGTTAGATATGAAAGTCATCTCTGGATTATGTAACAACAGCTTAACAAAATAAAGAAGCTGCTTTGACTATACATTTCAGCATTCCTTTATTAACCTCCAGTGTCTCCTGTTTAATGTAGAATTATTCTTCACTGTCTGTTGTCCAGCTTAATGTCAGCTCTCTGGGGACCCAGAACTTGTATTTGATGCTTTCAAATCATAAATAATTTTGAGAGTCCTGGAAGAAGGATCAAAGTGTTCATGCTTTGGGGATGTGTAATAAACACCCCCCCCCCGCCGCCGCCGAAACTCTAAAACAATAATTGAAGCCACAATTCTGACAAGAGGAGACCTCAAGGCCATGGGTTCCCTAGGGAAGTAATCTTATGTACAGATAGTCTGCATAAATCCCATCAATAGCACATGGGGTATATGCAGTTTTAATGGGGCATGAAGGGTTGAAGCCAATAAGATGAGATTAATACCTCAGTCCTAGAAACATTTACCTTGATTCTCTTTCATTCCGAATAATTTTGACTTCTAAGTGAGTGTGCTTAGGATTGTGACATAAAACTTGGCAGACATGCTTGGCAACAAGACAACACATTGTGGTTGTTTAGGCCAGTTCTATTTATTTTTGCCTTTGAAGTTCCCTCTGTGCTAACAATCAGCAGACAATTTTAACTTCTTAACTTTCCATCCCTTTCAATGATTTCACATATAACCTGCCTTTCTGCCAAATACAAGCAAAACCACATGTGGCTAAAGACATACAAAAAAATTAAGACTGGAATAGTATTAAACTGCCTATGGAATTAAAACAATTTAAAAACTTAATTTAAAAACAGAATTAAAGTAGTATAGCACAGAGAAAGCACTTTACATGTAAAACAATGAGTTCCAAAGGCATATTGGCATACAAGTTCTTCATTTGATGAAGAAAGGACAGCAAGGAGCTAGTCCAGCCTCACTTTACTTTACTTTACTTTACTTGGTCCCATTCTGGGAGAAAGGCAGCATAAAAATGAAATAAATAAATAACTTTATTTATTGTAATTGGAAACAGCCACGGGGAAGGTCTTATCCTCTGTTCCTACCAAACATGCTGTGAAGGTGTCTGTGTAAAGAGAACTGGACTCTTTCAAACGGGAGGAATTTCTCCCAATTCCGAATGGAGCCAATGCGGATTCATGTAAATTCGCTTGTTTAGCGAATTTACCTGAACCCCTGCTCCGTTCGGAAGGCATTTGGAATTACTTCCCATTACCCGAAAATAACCCCTCCTTGCCCGAAATCGCGTGAGAAGCTTAAATTCGCAATAACGTTAAACCCATGATTGCATTTGGAGTGACTTCCCTTTTGACCGAATTTGCGTGAGAAGAATTAATTCGCAATAACGTGAAACCCCAGGATTGCGTTTGGATTGTCCTTGGATTATACTTCCAATTTCCCACGTCTGAAAGAGTCCACTGTCTCCCATGAAAATCTTTCAACAGAGGCAGGGTCATTTGGCAAGATAGCCCAAACCCAGGTCGAATAGAGCTTTATAGATTGCAACTAGCACTTGCAGTTGTGTCCAGAAACCAACTGGCATCCAGTGGAGCTGTTGTGACAAGAGAGATATGTGTTCCCTTTAACAAGTCTCTGTTAATAATGTGGCTGTAGTTTTTTGGCCCAGTTGAAGTTCCTAGACATTCTTCAAGGGAAGTCATACTACAGTATTGCAAACAGGCTATAATTAAGGAACATCTCACTGTGACCAATTTAAATATCCCTAGGAATGGGATTAGTTGGTACACTAGTTTTAATTGTGCAAAGGCACATCTAGTCACTACCAAACCCAGGTTCAGGGCTAAATCCTGAATAACCATCTAAAATGTAAACCTCTCTCCTCTGAATGGGTGTAACCCCATCCAGCACAGGTTGAAACCTTATTCCTTAATCTATTCTGTAAGTGAGGAGGAGCACCCACTTAGAAAATGCTGTTTCTCTGCAGAAAATGCTGGAATTGGAGGTTTATTATGTGTAAAACTCATACATCATGGTAAACAGCATTTTCCACATGGGAAATTTTCCACACAGAAAGTGCTATTATGTTTAGAAAATGCTGTTTTCTGTGCAAAGAATGCTGTAATTTGGGATTTATTACATATGAAATGTGCACATGGTTGATTTTTATGGAAAACAGCATTTTCTGCATAGGAATGAATATTTTTGAGAATTTCAGACTTCATAGGGATGGTCAGAGAGTTTTTCCCAAGAGATAGACAATCTAATAAAAGTCCTGTTGTTGTGTGCCTTCAAGTCATTTCTGACTTATGATGACTCTAAGGCATGTCGAGCTGAGCTGGGGGTTTCTTAACAAGTTTCTTCAGAGGGGTTTGCCACTGTCATCATATGATGCTGGGTGTGTGACTTGCCCAAGATCACCCAGTTGGCTTACATGTCCAAGCTGGAATTTGAATCATGCCAACTCTCTATGAAGGTTACAGCCAGGTATTATCTCTGATTGTTCTCTGACTTTCATTTCTCTTTAAAGAGTTGATTTTATTAAAAAAAAATCTTCAAGATTTCAGAGCAGCAAATGCTTGATCCAGTAACATTTATTTTCTTCTATTTGGCTCCCCTCCAATCTATTATATAGCTCTGTTCAAGCAGTATTTCCATACTCAATTAATATAACGAGGTCTGGAGCAAGGTTGCCCCTGCTATATCCACACCTGCTGTTACATCTCAGGTGATGGAACCCCTTTTGCCCTCCACATGTTGCCAAAACAGCAAATAGACTTTAGGAGAGCTGATTTTAGTAAACTTAGAGAAATACTGGGGGCGATCCCATGGTCACGTATACTAAAAGAGAAAGGGGTTCAAGATGGATGGGAGCTGCTCAAAAAGGAGATACTGAAGGCACATATTAAAACAGTTCCAATGAGGAGGAAAAAAGGGGGGTGTCTCAAGAAACCAGGATGGATGACTAATGAACTTTCAGTTGAGCTAAATTTTAAATGGAACATGTATAAGAAATGGAAAAATGGAGAAATCACCAAAGAGGAAATCAAACAAATATCTACCATGTGTAAAGTCAGAAAAGATAAAGCACAGAATGAACTCATGCTTGCTAGAGAGGTTAAGAACAATAAAAACGGCTTTTTTGGGGTATGTACGCAACAAAAGGAAGAAGGAATTGGTAGAGCCACTGTGTGGAGAAGATGACAAAATGCTAACAGGGGACAGAAAAGGTAGAATTACTCAACACTTTCTTTTCCTCACTGGTCCCAGAAAAGGTAAACGGTGCTCAACCTGAGGATAATGGAGCAGAAGACAGAATAGGGGATATTTAGCACAGAATAAGTAAGGAGATAGTACAGGAATATCTCGTTAAACTAAATGAATATGTCTCCAGGACCAGATCAATTACATCCAAGGGTATTAAAAGAACTGGCAAATGTAATAGCGGAACCACTGTCAATAATCTTTGAGGAATCCTGGAGAACAGGAAAAGTCCCAGAAGACTGGAGGAGAGCAAATGTTGTCCCCATCTTCAAAAAGGGGGAGGGGGGAGGATCCGAGCTACTATTGTCCAGTTAGTCTGACATCTATTCCAGGAAAGATTCTGGAGCAGATGATTAAACAAAGATTTTGTGAATATCTAGAAGGCAATGCTATAATCACAAAAAGTCAACATGGGTTTCAGAGAAACAAGTCATGCCAGACAAACCTGATTTATTTATTTTTTTTGATAAAATTACCAGTTTGGTAGATGAAGGGAATGCTGTGGATATAGTATATTTTGATTTCAGTAAGGCCTTTGACGAAGTTCCCCATGACATTCTTGCAAACAAGCTTGCAAAATGTGTACTAGACAAGGTAACCGTTACATGGATATGTAACTGGTTGACTGGCCACACCCAAAGGGTGCTCAACAATGATTCCTTTTGATCCTAGAGAGAAGTGACAAGAGGGGTGCCACAGAGTTCTGTCCTGGGCCCAGTGCTATTTAACATCTTTATAAATGACTTGGATGACAGAATTGGGGGCATACTTATCAAATTTGCAGATGACACCAAATTAGGAGGAGTAGCCAATACTCCAGAAGACAGGATCAAAATTCAAAATGACCTGAATAGTTTAGAAAACTGGGCCAATGCTTACAAAATGAAATTCAATACAGAGAAATGTAAGGTTCTGCACTTAGGGCAGAAAAACGAAATTCATAGATATAGGATGGGGGACACCTGGCTGAATGAGACTACTTGTGAAAGGGATCTAGGAGTCCAAGTAGACCACAAGTTGAACATGAGTCAACAGTGCGATGCGGCAGCTAAAAAGGCCAATGCAATTTTAGGCTGCATCAATAGACGTATAGTGTCTAGACCCAGGGAAGTAATAGTGCCACTCTATTCTGCTTTGGTCAGGCCCCACCTGGAATATTGTGTCCAGTTCTGGGCACCACAATTCAAATAGGATGTGGAGAAACTGGAGCGTGTCCAAAGGAGGGCGACTAAAATGATGAAGGGTCTGGAAACCATGCCCTAAGAGGAACGACTTAGGGAGCTGGGGATGTTTAGTCTGGAGAAGAGAAGGTTAAGAGGTGATATGATTGCCCTGTTTAAATATTTGAACGGATATCATACTGAGGAGGGAGCAAGCCTGTTTTCGGCTGCTCCAGAAACTAGAACGTGGAATAATGGATGCAAACTGCAGGAGAAGAGATTCCAGCTCAATATTAGGAGGAACCTCCTAACAGTTAGGGCTGTTAAACAGTGGAAAAAACTCTGTCGAAGAGTGGTTGAGTCTCCCTCTTTGGAGGTCTTTAAAGAGAGGCTGGATGGCATCTGTCGGGGATGATTTGATTGAGAGTTCCTGCATGGCAGGGAGTTGGACTGGATGGCCCTTGTGGTTTCTTCCAACTCTATGATTCTATGATTCTATGAAATAGCCCATTCAAGTCAAGAGGCATGATGCCCAAGGCCATTGAAGTTATTATAGTATGTGAAATAGAACACCTCACAAAAAAATTCCCCATCATCCCTTCTTGTAAGTAAACAATACAATGATAATAAATTTAAAAGCAAACAAAAATGGTGCCTTCTGAAAACACCAAAAAACAGCTTTTTAGGGTGAATGACTTGTTCTGATTGGAGAATAATGAGTAAGACCACAGTATGAATGTAGGCTGTGTCATGAGATACAATACTGTGCAATCTGAGTTTTGGAACACTAGAAGGTGCTATGCATATCCCCAAGCATCCCCACAGAAGTAATGAATAAGGGAACCTATTACCTAAATCTGAGATGGGGGTCTCTTTCTCTGGATGTCTTCAAAAGGAATCTGCACATCTACTTGCTGGGGATGCTTTAGCTGGAGATCTTGTACTGATCAAGTTGCTGGTTTCAGTGGCTCCATTAGGCCGATTTGAACTCTATGATTCTATGACATTACAGCCCCCTTTCCCTCCATTGATTAATCTGACTTCATTATTGAATGTGCATAAGGCATAAGGCAATGAAATGATTTCAATATTCACTAGAGATTTATACTGTAATTACTATTTTTTAGAACTACTGTAGACTATTTTGGGGACTCTGATTGAAAACTGGGCTATCAGCTTAGAAATTAAAATACAAAAATAACAAAATTATTAGAAAATATATTATCTTGCCTTTTATATAATAGACACTTCATTTCTGTGTTCATCTGTTCATTAGTGAGTGTGTGCATGCATGTGTAGAAGTTTGACTTCTTTCCCCAATACTTGCAACCAGACCTTAAGAAAGATTTCTAAAATGTGAGAGCTATGGGTAAAATTACCATTGCTAAAAGCAAAAGTACAATGGAAATCAGCTAAGGAACCATTATCATCTCTAAGTAACTGGTTAGTCCTTGCCTCCAGTGCCATACCAGTATAGGCAACATGTCATGAAAATAGCATAATTTCTTTTGATTCAGTACATCCTACTGTGATCAAAATGATATTAGGCTTCAAAGATCTGTATTATGAAAAGGAGACTGAAATAGTTGAATATATTCTGACTGGATCAGAAAGGGGCTTCAAAGTAATCCAAGTGAGATTTGTAGAGATATATTGGTGATATGATGAAATCCAAGAAGAATCTTGGTGCCATTTTAAAGGGGGTATATGTAAAAAAGCTAAAGGACATAGATAACTGTTTGTACTCCAAAAATTAGGAAAACAGTTGATAAAATACCAGTTTATAGACTGTTCACAAAAAGACAGGTTAGCCATGAAATACTGAACTCAAAGGAGTAATATTGTGATGGGGAACAGAATGAAGAAATTTAATAGACTGAACGAGTTAAAGCTGCATGTAAGTGAAGATAGAAATAAAGCTGTACCTCTTTTGCAAATAAAGGGGAAATCCTACATTCCTTTTAAGTCCTTTGCTACTGAAGTGCAGCTTATCTGGCTTATAAAATAAAAGAATCTTTAGCATGCTTTGAATGGACAGATTCTTTCTCTTTGGCTACAAAATCATACACAGGTCAAAATCCTTTTAGTGACATTTGTGTATGCAACCCATGTACACTGAGCAATGAAATATTCAGTATTGCATTGTACAATGCCTCCCTTCCTGTACAAGTTTTCTTCAGTGGGCTGGCTCTCATTCCCTTGGACATTGAGTTGTTAGGGAAGAGCATGGGAACTTAGGCAGCATCTGGATGCACATGGGAGGAAGCAGTATCTGTCATGATTCCAGATGTACAGTGTATTCACTGGAAGTCCAGGAGAGCAACAACTGTTGTTTCCTCCCAGCTGCAAATGCCCAGATGCTTTGTACCCTCGACCAGCCATTAAATGGCCACATGAGTGTGTCCTCTGCATGAGCTGAAGTGACAGCCCAATGCAAGGGCACAGACAAAGTGCTATGTTCTTCCACCTGGACGCAGGTCAGTATTGCAGGGGAGTAAACACCATTGGGATTTATCTATTAGTAAGGTATTTACTAATCAGTAAAGAATAAAAGCCAGCATGGTATAAGAGTTTGCATGTCAGACTATGACCCTGAAGATCAGGCTTGGAATCCCTGCTCAGCCATGAAAACCTACTGGGTGACTTTCAGCAGGATCCTGGAGTGCATTTGCACAGTTAAAACTAGTGTGCCAGCTACATCCATTACCTGAGACATAAGATCTGTCTATGGTGACACATACTTTGACTACATCCTGTGTGGACTACTGTAAAACACTCTATGTGGGGTTGCTTTTGGAAACTGTTCAGAAACTTCAGTGGGTTCAAAATACAACAGCCAAAAGGCTGATGAGGGTCAGTTATAGGAAGCAAATAACTCACTTGTTGAAACAGCTCCACTGGCTACCAGTTCATTTCCCAGTACAAGTGCTGGTCATGACCTACAGAGCTTAGGTCCAGGCTATCTGAAACACTGTATCTTCCCATACAAACCTGCAAGAGTCCTGCAAGAGTCTTAACTATGGGGGAAGGTTTTTTCTTGGTTTCACCACCATCATAAGTTTGTTTGGTGACTATACGAGGGAGAGCCTTCTCAGTGGCTGCTCCCACCCTCTGGAATTTCCTAGGCTGGTCCCTTCCCTGCTCTCCTTTTGCCAGCAGGTAAAGACATATTTATTCAAGCAGACTTTTAATATATAATTGTGTCAGAGAGGCTTTTAGACGAAGTGTATGTTTTAGTTATGTTTTTGACTTTTGTATGTTTTATGTACTTTTATACTGTTTTTAGCTAAATGATTTTAACTGTTTTAAAATAATGTATTGTAAAAAAAAATTAAACAATTTTATCTGTGAGCTGCCTTGGGTCTCTTTTAACTTGAAAAGCAGCAATTACATGAAATAAATAATAATAGTAATGAAAGGAGCTCTGGGAAGGCTGCCTTGGAAAACCAACTGTCCCACAAAGGGGGCAAAAAGATCAAGCGTCCAACTAGACAATGCTTAAATCCCTGATTCCTCCAGTCCAATATATGATTCTTGGAATTTCAGCCAAAGATAACTTTTCCAAGATCTCTGAAAGTAACAGGTACAGTTTAATAAGTTATACTTTTATTGGTTTAGGGGCTTTACCAAAAAAAAAAAAAATCTCTCAGATAAGAGCCGACTTGGACGCCAATCATTGTCCAGTGTCCATGAGTGAGGTATCCAGTAACTCCGTTGCTGTCAGTTTACTGGATGAGTTCCAATCGGTGAGTACCAATAACGTGGACAAGCTCCTTGAATGTGTGAGGAAGACGACTTGCTCCCTTGATCCAGGTCCATCCTGGCTGGTTGTCCAGGGAGGAGACACATTGAGAACATTCCTTCGGGAGGTGATCAATGCGTCTCTCAGGGAAGGCACTGTTCCATCCTGTCTGAAGGAGGCGGCCATTAGGCCCCTCCTGAAGAAGCCTTCCCTTGATCCCCTGGACAGAAACAACTACAGACCAGTTTCCTTGCTGCCTTTTCTCAGCAAGGTGATTGAGAGAGCCGTCGCCTCCCAACTCCAAGCTGTCTTGGATGAAACCGATTATCTCGATCCGTTCCAGACCGGCTTCAGGGCAGGATATGGAGTGGAGACTGCCATGGTTGCTCTGACTGACGACCTCCGCTTGAGCATCGACAGGGGTAGTGTGACCCTGTTGGTGCTCTTGGATCTCTCCACGGCTTTTGACACTATCGATCACTCCATCCTTTTGGATCGGCTGAGAGAGTTGGGGATCAGTGGCACCGCACTCCGATGGTTCTGATCCTTCCTCTCTGGCAGATCTCAAAGGGTGAGACTCGGGGACAGTTGCTCCTCTAAGATCGAGCTTAGCTGTGGCACCCCCAGGGTGCCATTCTGTCCCCGATGTTATTTAACATCTATATGAAGCCGTTGGGTGAGATCATCTGGAGGCACGGAGCTCAGTGTCACCAGTACACTGATGACACCCAGATATACTTCTCCGTGACCAGATCGTCTGCTCAGACCTCCAATGGCGTCTCCCTTCTCAATGACTGCCTTGCGGCCGTAATGGATTGGTTGAGGAAAAAACGATTGAAGCTCAATCCAGACAAAACGGAGGTGCTCACAGTCACGGGCCCGAAACCAGCCCTGGGAATACAACTTCCAGTCCTGGATGGAGTCACACTCTCCTCAAAGGACTCTGTTCGCAGTCTGGGGGTACTCCTTGACCCGTCGCTTCACATGACAAGTCAGGTGAATGCAATGGTTAGGAGCGCCTGCTATCAGCTTCGGCTGATACGCCAGCTGCGCCCTTTCCTGGAGATGAGCGATCTGGAAACTGTGAAACACGCACTGGTAACCTCACGTTTGGACTACTGTAACGCACTCTACATGGGGCTACCCTTGTGCCTAACCCGGAAACTACAACTGGTCCAAAATATGGCAGCCAGACTTCTCACTGGAACATCTAGGAGAGAGCACATCACTCCTGTGCTTAAAGCTCTCCACTGGCTGCCGACCAGTTTCCGGGCATAGTACAAGGTGTTGGTTTTTACCTTTAAAACCCTACATGGCTTGGGTCCATCTTATCTAAGGGACCGCCTCTTCCCATATGAACCCCCCCGCACACTTCGGTCCTCTGGGAGGAACTTGCTGCAACCCATGAAGACCAGGTTGGTGCAGACCTCCCAGAGGGCCTTTTCGGCTGTTGCCCCCAGGTTGTGGAATGACCTGCCAGATGAGATGCGTCTTATTTCATCTTTAGAAGGCTTTTAAAAAGCCCTAGAGACGCATCTCTTCCGGCAGGCCTTCCCAGAGAATGTAAACATCCCCCGGCTCCAAATCTAGGCTTTAGAGTGGCCTTTTCTTCCAGCCTTCCTTCTCTGTTTCTACTTCTACATAACCTTGGCTGGGTCCATTTTTCTCTAATCTTGTTTTCATTACAATTTTAGCTAGCTACTGTTTTAACTCAATTGTGATTTAATCTCTTTTTAAAGGGAGGTGGTAAGGGAAAGGATGGGATATTTTACTTGATATTGTTTTAATCCTTGTTGTAATCCACCCTGATTGCTTGTTCAGAGGGGCGGACTAGAAATAAATATTATTATTATTATTATTATTATTAGGGGTGACAGGACCAAAAAGCTGCAGCCACATTATTATCAGGGTCTTGTTAGAAGAATCATATGTCCATCTTCTCACAAAAGCTCCACTGGCTGCCAGTCTATTCCCAGAATTCCATACCATTGAGCTATGGCAGTTAACGCAGTGCCAGACTTCATTAATTCTACAGTGTAGATGCAGTCAGAGTCACAATGTCTAAATTTCCTAGTCCACTGGGCACAGTCAGTAGTCTTCAAACACTAAAATTGCTTTTAGATAATGCAATCTTTCCACAATGATTCATTCTCCAACAGTAAATTTGATGTGTTCAGAATTCACAGTGGTCACCTGAAATGCACATTATTGATTTGATTCCTAAGCAATTTCATAAAAATAATTATGCAGGCAAAAGTACTTCCCCCCCCCCACAACAATTCCAAGGGTAATGTATAGTTCTGTCTCCACTGCTGTGATGTGCATAATCTTAAATTTAGTCATGCTTACATTTGTGTGATGTCCTTGATTATGCCCATATTTCTTAGCACAATAAAGTGCCATCACAATTCAAAAATGGTATAATTTATGTGAATAGCTGGCGAGTGATTACATCTTGCTTCATTTTGAAAATATTGATAAAACACTTTGAATAAAATATAAAGGATTGGTTATATAGTTTTAAAAGCTGCAATTAAGATGAAATTAAAAAGAGAGAACTGATTAATGTACTCAGGAGTAGTCTTTTAACATTTAAGAATACATCTGTGACTTTCATCTAGATTTTTTTTTAAAAAAAAAAATTCACTTTTAAGCAGACTGTTTTGCAATGTGTTTATCTGCATCTCTCCCTTGACAATTTGTGATGAACAAACTGTTGGCCTCACAAAATTCCATCAGTCAGTTTCTTGGTTCATTTATTGAGTCTAGGCCAAATTTTCAGAGAATCATAGACCCTACCCAGCTCAACCCCCTACCATGTAGGAACAGACAATCAAAACAGTCCTGAACAGTGGTGTCATGAGGGTTGGAGTCACCCAGTGTGGTATCACATGGTGCCACCCCTGCCATTTACCTCCTTCCATAACATAACATATAAAATCCTTAGTAATGTTTTTTGTACTAATGTTACTTGTGAATCATAACACCATATATCACTGAATGTAATGATCATAGTTACCACAAACAACTAGCAAAATTAAAACTTTATCTTTAAACTTAGATTATAGTTATATTGATAGGTTTTCCCTATCAGTATGGACATGACCCTGTCAGACTTTACATTGACTGCTTTTGCTTCATCTTTGCACACTCTGCTCATTTTTCATATTTTTTTTCATTTCTTGAGTAGAACTTTGTTATTATCCAACTCAATGAGAATGTTGATAACAAAAACATTCTTAATGATCCATTCCTGTTCACTCACCCCAAGTACTGCAATGTTTATAAGGTACATTTTTTATTTTATTTTACTGTGTCTAGCTTCACTAAAGTTAGAAGCGTCCAAGCCATCATATTCCTCAGCCTGTATGCAAGAGTTGGACAAGGAAGAAAGCAGATAGCAAGAAAATCAACTCATTTGAGATGTGCTGCTGGAGAAGAGTGCTTGTTCAAACAAATGGGTCCTAGAACTGATCAAGCTTGAACTCTCCCTGGAAGCCAAGATGACAAAACTGAGGCTATTGTACATTGGCCGTATCATGAGAAGGAATGACTCGTTGGAAAAGAAAATACTGTTAGGAAGGTAGAAGGTAATAGAAGCCAACGCTTCAGCAGAACATCTGTTAGCTGCGTCATCATCTTATACCATCATAGCAAACATTTTTGTCATCATAATTAACTATAGCTTGTTAATGTATCTTTTCCATATGACAGATTTTTGAATCCCCCATTCAGCATGGCTACTGGGAGTTCTAGCTCCAAAAACATTTCCAGGTTCTGAAATTATCAGTCTTCTGTCACCCAGTTTCCTCCACAAAAAGCCTCATTGTAGGAAGAAAAAATAACAACCAATAGAAACAGGAGCTCCCCCCAACTTGGTCCCAAGAACCACTTGAAGTGATCCTTAGCTGATTTGTAATCCTAGTTTGCAGAGTTTTACTCATTATCTAGTTCAGACACAGCAGGAAACTAGTTCAAGCAATCCCTGTGCTATAGAACTAAAACCTAGGAGACAAAGGAGAAGCAAAGGGAAAAGAAGGATTGGCCACATTTATTTGGTCAAGCATATTATTGCTAAAATCTACATCAGTAGTATTTATAAGATTTTTTGAAAACTTGATTTTAAAAATTCTTCTAATGCCAGCCTTTTAAGAATGCTTTTGTTATCAATATCCTCATTCCACCACAGCCAACTTAGATTTTTCTGATATATCAATCTAATCCTCTAGAACACTTTTCTTGATAAAACCCAATTTCTCCAGAAATGAGAGGAAATAAAGGATCTGAGTTTGCATTTAGATGTTTGTACTGCACATTTGTCTCTGTCTCCTGGCATAGTTGTAAACATAACACATACTATAAAACAGTAAAACTATCTCCATACTCTTCTTGAAATATTAGTGGAATAAAGAGCATAGTGCAGGAGGTAAAGCAATGGGAGGAGGAATAGAGCAAAAGCTGTTAAAATAATATTTTAAGGTTTTCACTAGTTAACTGTCAAAGAAAATGCATTTGTTTTAGTGACACTATTTAGTGGTATTCACAGAAGGCAAAATGCACATTTTATCCCTGATAATAAAGTAAAACTAGAAATAATTCATGCAGATGTCTTAAGCACTGGATTGTACCTGTTGCTGTTGCTGCTGTTGTTACATGACTTAATGTCACTTCTGACTTATGACATGGTAGGATTTTCTTTGCAAGATTTACTTATGCAAAGTTTGGCATTGCCTTCCTCTGCGACTGAGAGATGTGACTTGCCCAAGGTCACCTTTTTGAGTTTCCATGGTTTAGAGGGGATTTGAATCTTTGTTTTCCAGAATGCTAGTCAAACATTCAAATCACTACACCGCATTGAAATCCCTCAATGTTTCATGAAAATTTTGCAGACATTGAGTTTATAGCTATAGCTCATCATTTAATCAAATTGGACTTGAATTAAATGCTTGGTTGTTTTGAACACCTGTGGTTTTGGAAAAGGGAGGAATCAGGGAGAATGTATGGGAAAGGCATAAACCATTCAGATTTGTTTTTTTAACTTGAGTTTACACTAGGGAGCAACTCTCCCCTCCCCCCCCCCCCAAAGTCCAGAGAAATACAAGGTTCAAACCTAGAGGCCTAGCTTGGAGGCCAGTATGCCAAATGAAAACTATAATTGAGACTTTGGTTTATATTTGATGTGGATGGAAAGGTGGTGGGGAATCAAAACTTCTTTGTCATTTAAAAATATAAATAAGAAACATAAGAGGGGAAAAATGAATACTGGAAGTTGCTGCACTTTTTGCAAGAGTTTCCTGAAAGGTGCAGAAATCCTTCACATACCACCATGTGAGAAATTGCATCAGTGGATGTGGAGACTTTCATTTCAAAAGCATTCTAAAAATGAAATTGACATTTTTTCACTTACATGTGGATGATTCCCCCCCCCCCCCCCGCATACTAGAACTTGGTCATCCCACAGTAGTAATACTAATTGGAAGATTCTATAAGTTGTGGTTACACAATCTAAGCAGTGGTCCAAACTCTGTTCAAGTGCATTTCTTTGCTACTGCTTTATTTCTTTCTGCTTTGCATCGTGAGTCTCAGGGACTCTAGTGTAAATGGGAGAATCCCAGTAATTAATTAACTGATGAATGTAGTTTCATTCAAGTTTCCCTTTTTTTCACTTTATTTGTATCTCTCCCACCTCACAATACTACTATTAGAAAACTTATTGTTTATTTAAGCACATTGGGTATGTTTCTATTAGTAGATCAGGAGTGTTGAATTTAATTTGATCTGGATTGTTGAATTTGCATCATATCAGCTTGGGGCATTATTACATGAGCTTCGTTCTTGCAGCAACTCTTGTTCTTGCAGCAAACAAAGGAAAAAATACTGGGTTTAGAGCAGCCTACATCACACATTTTGCAGACTCATGACTGGGGCTGTATTACCCTCTTTCTGACTGCCCTTTAACCCTGTCTCCTTGCCCTATGCCCTATCAGCATACCTTTAAAAAATAATCTAATTTGATTTTTATTTTAACGTTTCCTCTCAGTTCCAGAGCTCTGCCAATGTGATGTAAGCTAAAAATGAAAAGAAACAGAAACAGAAAAAGATAATAATAAAGGCAACCAGACTATTTGGGAATAGCAAGAGAGAGAGAGAGAACCGAGGGAGAGGAGGAGACTGTGATACTATGTGACTATATATCACAACTGCACCATCAGCATCGTTTTGTACCTGGATTATTGCAATTGGTAGATCATTGAAGGGTTTCTCACATCAATGAAAACTGATTACTTAACAGCGATTTTGCGACATGACAGCTATGGCTCAAAGGCAGCAGCATGTGATGAGTATCACCAAAACAAGGGGATTGTTTAGGTGTAATCACAGTTTAAGCACCACATATGGTAATCTCCTTGATATATGTAAATTTATGCTTAAGAAGGAAGGGGCCAATCTGCCGGTTTAATATGTCAAGTTCTTCCTGCCCTTTAATGCGAAAATTTTGCAAATTTTGGAATCTTCTTATCACAAGTAAGACAAATGAAATTCTCAGACATGTTTACCAGCCAAATTCAAGAACTGCAACTATTCTCAATGGTGAGGGGGTCATATGAAAGAGATGGAACTCTTCACTAAGACCCTGTGCAGACCGGCCATTAAGGCTGGCCTAGGGGTGGAGCCAGGGCATCGTATCCACATGACTCACACCCTGACACTGCCCCACGATGGCGTGATGCTGCACGGCACACCACATGGTGTGCAGCTTCATGGCACCCCTCTGGCACTGTGTTTAGATGACACAGCGCCAAAGGAGCGCTGTACATCCACAGTGCTGGCAGCTTTTGCAGCTCCTTTTTGAACCACGGAAAGGCTAGATTGGGATCATGGCGTGTGATTGCTGCAGCCCTGATCTGGCAAAGATGGAGACAGTTGCAGGCCATCCCTTCAAGGGAGGTCTGCACAACCCCTCAGTAATTTCGGCAATTTTCCTTCCTTCTGGAAGAAAGTCTTGAAAAACCAAAGTTTTTGAAGGATATTTGCAGTTTGGGATTTATTCTGTACAAAATTCACATGTTATTGTCTTGTGCAGAACACAGCATTTTCTGGATAGAAAACATAATTTTCTGCCTGAAAAATAATGTCTCAACGTATAAATATCAATTACTTCACAGCAAATGGTTTATTTATTTTTAAATTTTTTTGCACAAAACAAATGTGCGAATTTTGTGTAGAACTGTGAAGATTCATTTCAGTCCAGGATTCTTCCAAGCAGAGTATATATATATGAGACCATTTTTTGGAATATATTTTTGAATATTTTTTCCATCTCTAATTGAACATTATATGTCTCTTGGGAAAAGAACAAGAGTGGCAAACATAAGTCAGCAACATAAATGTGACTCAAATCCAGACCATTGAGGCATAAGCACTGGACTTGGACAAATCTATCTGTTTCAGTTTCTTCAAAGTTCAATTTTAAAAAAGTCTAAGACTTTTTTTTCACCCAAAATACAAAGACATGAATAGGAAAATCCTTATCTCAAAATAAACTAAAATAAATTTGTACCTTGTATAAGATGGACAAACAGAACAGCCTCCATTCTTCTGGCAGAGTCATCTGTTGGGCTCATAACATGCAAAGCGATTGTGAACTGGTCTCTGATATCATACTGATGAAGCCAGTGGTAATGTTGTTTTATTCAACACTGGGATCATCATGCAAAATAGTCTGAATTTAATTTAAAATATTGAATTACTGTGCATTGGATCCATTAATAATCCTTGAAACAACAAAGATCACTCAGTTTGGCAGAAATCTGCATGTTGTACAAATTAATGAGTTTTGCATGTAGGAAAGAAAAACATCAAACTTAAAATAAAATAAAACAAAATAACTCTTTGCAGAATAAAAGGATATTTCATTTTTTTATCTAAACATAAGTAGCAACAATTATCATACCAAAAGAAAATGAAGGAGAAGGTGGAGGGGGCAGCCCTTCAGTTGAATCAACTAATTTTGAACCAACAACATGCTTGCTTAAGTTGCTGGGGACTAGAATCTGAACCACTTAGAAAGGTAGCCCTTCAGGTAAAATTGTACTACTTCCAATATTTCATAGAGTTCAGGATTTCTAAATAGAGACCAGATGGGAGAGTGTTCTGTGCACTCCCACTGATTTATAAGGCCCAGCAATATGGTGTTATAAAGATGGAATTAAAGAGAACCAGTAATTTCAGTGTGTTATTTAGGATGGGAAGTGTGACAAAGTTGGCCTTGAGAGTTAAAATAGGTGAAACATATCTTTATTTATGTCTTAGAAAAGATACACTTGTAAGGCTTTACTTTTGGACCAATTGCCATGAAATTAGCGCCGCCCGACTTACCGGGCCGGCGCAGTTGCCGTGCGCGGGAAGCGCCATACTGCGCTCCCGCCGCGCTCTCCTTCCCGGCAGCCTTTGCGGGGGTGGGCTCCCCCGTGATTGGCTGTCCGGGAGGAGAGTGCGGGAAGGTAGCCCGCCTTTTTCTGGGACGGACTACGTGTCCCAGAATGCAAGGCGGGCGAGGCGGGCTGCCTGATTGGCTCCTGGCGGCCCGCCTATCGCCTTCATTGGACAGGCCAACCGCGGGGCGGGGCTGCTATTACGTGGCAGCCCCGGATTGGCCCTCGGGCCTATAAATTTAGGCTGCGGGCTCGGAGGAACGCCATTGCCATTTTTGGCTCTCCCACCCTCCCTCCCTGGGAGTTGATAGTCACAACTGGTGCGGGGGCGGCAGCATAGGCCTGGATCTGGGGTGAGGGGTTTCCAGGGCTCGACGGCTCTGGATCGGGAGTCCTCGCGACCCGGGTGTATGGAGCGTGCTGATGTGGCCAGTGCGGGGGCCACAGTCAGTTGACACCCGGTGACTAGAGTGCCTTGCAAATCGATTGGGTGGAGCACAGTTGCCCGACTGTGCTTTAGGGCGGGGCTTGGCACCTACGTCATCCCGATGCTTGGCTATAAGCAACCATTCATTAGCCAACGGGGGTTTGGCTGATGTCCAGATCCAGACCTTATGCTTTGGGCCAACCCTATTGTTTATGTTGGTTTTAATAAAGTTGTGGCCATGTTCACTCCAGCCTCGTGTTTTTGTGCTTTATTGTGGCGCCTGACCTGCGAGGCAAACTGAGAGTGCCTGGGATGTGTAGTCCAAGATAGCTATCTATCTATCTATCTATCTAGATAGGCTGGAAAGAATATTTGAAAAAAAAAACTGTTGAAAAACCTGTTTCATGAGTGGTGGTAAGCCAGGGCTGCATCCACACCACAGAGATAATCCAGTTCAACGCCACTTCAACTGCCTTGGCTTGATGCTGTGGAATTCTGGTAACTGAAGTTTTGTGAGATATTTAGTCTTTTCTGTCACAGAGCTCTAGTGTGACAAGAAACTATAATTTCAAGAATTCCATAGCACTGAGCCATGGTAGTTAAAAGTGGTGTCAACCTAGATTATTTCTGCAGTGTGGCTGCAGCCCCTCAGCCAAATCTTTGACCGATGAGAATCTTTGGAGTTCAGAATACAAAAACTTTTTCTGTACATTTTTTGTACAGAAAACAACATTTTCTGGACCAGAAATAGCATTTTCTTATGGATAGTAACATTGTTTTCTGTGCAGAAAATGTTATTTTTGGTGTAAAGGTACCATGTATGGCCTGCAGTTTTCAAAGATTTTATTTTATCATACTACACTCTTAAATCACTGCTATTCCACTTTAACTGCTCTTGCTGCCTCCTGTTGCATTCTGAGGCCCCATTCCCACTACATTTAGATTCAAAGTGTGACACGGGCTATATGACCCTCGTTCACATTTGAATCGACTTCCGATCCTCATCTGATCAATTAGTGGAGGAAAAGACTGGGTTAAAAGCAAATAGCCCAGGCTTTTCTGACACTAGTTTTAAAGTGGTGGTTTTTTGTGTGTGTGTGGGGGGGGGGGGGGAACACAATTCTGAAGCGTTTCCAGTAAGTGGGAATGCTGATCAGAATCGTGGGTTTTTTGGGGGGGGAGGTATCGCAAAATCAATCTTGTGCATTTGCAATCAGTATATCTCCCGGCCGGGGAGGACGGGCTTTCGTTTCCGGTGGCTGATGCACCTGTGCTGCTCCTGGGGGTGATGGGCCTGGCAGCAGCAGCAGCAGCAGCCCCGCCAGAAACAAAAGCCCATCTTCCCCGACTGGGAGCAGCACGGGCCTGGCAGAGGCGGGAAGGAAGGAAGGAAGGAAGGAAGGATCCCCCAGGAGTAAGTGTGTGTGTGTGTGTGTGTGTGTGTGTTTTCTTTTTCTTCATTATAATGATCACAAATGCACAAGATTGCAAATGCACAAGAGCAATGCTTTAAGAGTCAAGTGTGACAATCTCCTTTCTCAAAGCATGTAGAAAATTGCTCAAATTACTTGCTACTTCTTTTGAGAACAAAATTAGTGCAGAATTACATCCTAAATTTTTCCAAACTACATTTCTCCAGTAGGTCCTGTTCATGATATTTGTAGGGCTACCTTTCTAATCAACAGTGAAACAATTTGATATATTTAAGAAATGTAACTGCCCATAATTACTCTATACAAGGGAAAGAGTTGCCACTACTTGATCCTCTTCGTAAATGCTTCCAATGGTTGTATGATAAGCTATTGGATCCCAGTTTAATCATGACATTCTAGAAACCCCATAAATATACATGAATTAATTAAATAGTCCAGAGTTGAGGCAAGATTGCTATATAGACAAAATAGTTTTCACCAAAGCAATGCAAAATACAGTACCCATAACTCAGGAATGCTGGCATCTTTTAAACAGTTTTTATTTTGCTCTGTTAATATTAATGAAGGCTGAAAGTTTGATGCCATGGAATGCAGATCCTCTATCATTTTAATAGCCATGTAAAATGTGAATAACAGTTTTGTTACCCAGAGAAGCAGATATCCTAATATATTATTATGCATTTTCATATATTTCTATATTTTTAAAACACAGTCAGCGTGGTATAGTAGGAATATTGGTTAGTTAATTATCTGGTTGGTTTGTTGGAATATTGATGGAAGAATTGATATTATTAAACCCCTCACTGCTGACTGTCTTTATTTCCTAATGGTGGGGAAGGGTCTTTCTATAATAGTTCACTACTGGTATATGTTAATCTTGAACACTGAGATGGGCTTTGAAGGAAAGGATTTCTTGGCATGTTAAATACAAGTTCCTTGGAAGTTTTACATCAAAATTAGCATGTGAGATTTCACACAGAAAGATAGGAAGGACCAAAGAAACTTGAAGGGCAAAAGCTGAAACTTGTGGTCCTTCCTTCCTTCCTTCCTTTCTCATTGTTCATATGGATTCCTTCTTTCTTTAGTCTTCCCAAAATAGTAATGAAATTTGAATACAGAAGAAAGTAGAAGAAAAAGATGATCTTTGAAACTATATTCCACCCAAGAAATAAATAATGTTTATTATATGCTTCTGAGAGGGGGAAAGCGGCAAACTCTACAGTTGAAAATTGTACAGATGTTATCACCATAAACCACCCATGGAGATGGATTAATCTCCAAACCTCAGACCTGTGGGTAGAATACGTGTTATATATCTCCTGTCCCAGACAGCACCTGACACATTCCCTATTTTATTCCACTAATTCCAAGCCATGCTAAACAGGAAAGATTACGACATATTAAAACATGTATTTTCCAGCATAATTGTTTTGTGGCTGATGCTAGGATAGCAATGGAGAAGACCCCAAGGACTTCATTCATTCATTTCAATTCTAACTTCTGTAAAGTCCATTATCATAACATTAATTCCTTCATTATTACTCCTTTATTATTTCATTGATATTCCATTCAGTAAACACCTTCCTAAACATCAGTGCAGTTGGAATGAATAGGATCCAAAGGGGAGCTGTAGACAAGACACATATATTGGCTAAAAATTTGAGGTGTCTATACATCTGCAGAGATACACTTAGGGGAAAAAAATCTTGCCCTTTCCATGGCATCTTCAAGTCCACCAGTTTATTCTGTATTTAAAAGGTTAATTGATCAATTTGCTACGGCAATATATTTTTGTTCACTAGCATTTTTGCATGAATGCAATTATTTGACATTTAAAATATTCCCTAAATATAAAAGTGAAATGAGTTTGATTTTTTTTTCATATACCTAAATCTCTCCCAATAAAATAGAAGTTAAATTTGTTAAATTTGTATACTTCTCAGTTTCCAGACTAATATATAAAGGTGAAAGCAATTATCTTTTGGCTTTCCCCTTTGTCCAAAATTTTCCATGCAGATCTTTGACCAAAGAAGAATATGCAAAAAATATGCAGTTAAGAAACCTTCATACAACAAACATATGCTGGAGCTAAGAATTTGGAAGAACATGTACATTTAAGAGAAACTGTGTACAAAATACATATGCATTTTGTGGACATGGGAATGCATATGAAAATGCACATTCAGTTTTGTGCAAACTATTTTTTTAAAAAATTCAAACTGCTGCAGAAGTGGGACAGAACAAATATTACACAAATATTATGAAAGCAAAACAGGCAGATTTCTCCATCTCATCTAAATCAATAGGATTTACAATGCTTTCTTGTAGCCCAATTGTATTCTGTATTTGTGGTCTGCCACACAGAGCTAAGAAAAGATTGTGTCTCTGAATAGAACAAAGAAAAGTCCAGGAGGGTAGGCTAGCAGTAACTGATTCCTTTCCTTTAATGGGTGCTGAAAAGCAGCAGGCAGGAGGAATAGATTACCATCTTCTTGACCTGTCTAGCACAGGATAATCCTGACTTTCTTTTTCCAGTAACATTCAGGAGAGACCAAGTTGAGTAAGGCTTACTGGCAGCAGCAGTGGAATTAGGTTTAGCTCTTCTTTAAAGCAGGTAGAGAATTTTGGACTTGTTTACTTACGCTCAGAAAGGAAAAGCGAGGGAGAAACAATAATCCCCTTGAGTTTCCTGTATCCTTTAGCAGTGGGATGAAGCAGTGAGTCAAACAATCTTGTCTTCTTAATCTGGATCCATCAGGCAGCAATGGTTTCAATGCAAAGTAATGAACATACTTTGGGTTTTAGTCACACTTTAAGGAAGTGACTTTAAAGTGCTGAACCTATTTGGTGGTTCAGCATCTTGGTTAGTGCCTTTATATTTCAGACTAAAACTAAAAGCAGATTCATAGAGCCATCAGCTGAGAATCTTACTGAGAATCTCACGATGCATTTCTTTTTAAAACCTTGCAATTTGTTGAGCAGACCTAGGGCCATGAGAAGAATGTGAAATAAAAAGACATTGGTCATTGTTAGAGGAAATAAAAAGGGCCAGCCTGTTATATGTTTTGAGAAGAGGCTTGTTGGAAGCTCACCCATGCTGAGCATCCTGAGAGAAGAGCAGGAATGGAAAGATGTTTTTTTAAGGCATGTTTCTCAAGTGCTGGGAAATCCTGATAAGAAGAAACCTGGATAGAGTATAATCTTACTCTAAACAACATTCACCCTCCTCCTCCTCCTCCTCCTCCTCCTCCTCCTCCTCCTCCTCCTCCTCCTCCATCATCATGTGTTTATGTGGGAAGCAGCTTTTTTTCTGCACAGAAAATTATATTTTTCTGTTCACAAAAAAAAAAAAAAATCTGTTTCTTTGATACAAAATTCAGTTTTCTCCAAAGGCGGGGGGAGGGGGGGAGAGGAGACACATGCAAATTCAGAGCAGACTAACTCCAAAACTAAGAATAGTCTTCAAAAATGATGCAGTTCTCAAGTACTTCCTTGTAGAAGGAAGAAAATTGTTAAACTTACTCATTGTTTCCTTTAAGGAAAAAAAATGGCAAACAATCATATTCTACATTGCCCCATAGTTGGGAATGGAAAAGGAAAGATTCACATATATAACATACAGCAAGAATGTTCCTATGGTGTCAACGAGAGTCTGGAAAGTTCACTTTTAAAAGTAATGCATTCCCAGTAGTCATTATACTGCTTAAAAAGTAACTCAAGGGCTGGACAGATGGGGAGAAAAGAGTTGCGAGATGGCGCCTCTTTCAGCCCCAGAAGGATACTGTGCCAACTAAACGGCACAGCCTCTGAAAGTTTAAAAAGTAATGTGGATGTGTTACTTGTTTCACTAGTCATTACTTTTTCTTAGGCAGAATTCATAGGCAAATGGCAATAAACTGAGGGGGGGGGGTGTCATGTTGAAATATCTTGAAGAATGCTCCTGATAAGTAAATATTTGAAATTTGAACTAAAAGTAATTTTAAAAGTAGAAAGTTTTGGTTGTTACACCAATAACATTACTTTGTTGCTATTTGATTACTTTTGTTATGCCCCCATTACCAAGAAATGGTAAATGACAGAAAACTTGGGGGAGGGGGGTTATCCTATCAAAATATCTTGAAGATGCCCCTGATAGGTAAATTTTTGAAGTCTGGACTAAAAGTAACTTTAAAAATAGAAAGTGTTGGTTGTTACACCAATAAAATAACTCTGTTGCTATCTGATAACCTATATTATGCCCCCAATACCAAGAAATGTAATTCCTATATGTAACTATATTTCTCGTAAACATGACCTAAACATCCTAAATGCACCAGATCCTTCTGCACTTGGAAGATGAGCAGTGTCTGCCCTAGTTAGTACTTGAATAGGAGACAGTCAGCAAAGACCAAGGCTATTTCAGAGGAAGAAACTTTCAAAATCACATCTGAGTATCCCTTACATAGAAAAAAACCCTATGGAATTCATGGGGTCACTATAGATCAACAGGCAACTTGAAGGCTCATATACACAAACACATACTTCTTGTAACTTGTTACTTTGCAGCTGTGTACCCAACTATGATTTACTACCAGTAGCCACTTCAGGGGGTATAACAATCTATTCTGTGGTGTTTAGAAAGCAGATTTTAGAACGAGAAGAACTGAATGAGAAGCTTGGTCATTAATACTATCAAGTTTCTTTTTTGGAAGAAAAAGATATTAAAATTAGACACTTATCCAATAAAATATGAACCTCTTATAGAATGTTACAGCCAGGATGAGATTGGCTTACATAGATGTAAATCATTAAAATGTGAGAGAAGATCAAAAATGTAATGTTTTCCTAACAGACTCCTCAGGGTATTTAAAAACACTCATTTCCACATGTGTCCTGACTGAAACTATTGATGATGAAATAGACAACATCTGGTTTTCTGTTTGTCACTAACAAAGGCAACATTTTATTGACCAATTATTCGTCTGTATGAAGGTTCAGTTAATCATGACTGTATCTCTAGGATTCCTGCCTTAAACAGAAGAAGGAGAAGAAAAACAACTTTCCAGCAGTAGACGGAGAGTATAGGACAGTCAATAAATTAAATGGCTGTGAAAATCTTAGTCATTCTCTCTGTTTTCAGTGGCACTGTTACTATGACCAAGACTTGTAATGCCAATGCAAGTGCTGGCCTTTTATCACTATTAGTTTCACTTGCTTTCAACTTATAATTTTTTATCACTATTATGGTACTTTAAATTGCAAAATGTTTGCAGTCCAGCACAGGTTAATTCCAATCAGACATCAGTGGGTACTCAGCTAGGTAATAACACTTATGTATAGAGAGAGAGCGTGCATTTTCAGTGTAATTACCAGCTGGAAAACATATTCTGGCATACCCATACTGGTCATATACCAAAGTACAATAACATCCACAAGCTACAGAATCTTCATTCAGCCAACCAAAATGCACAAAACAAATGATGCAAACTCTTGAAGCTCCACTGGATTCTTCATTGGGCATTTCATTGGACATTTAAAAATTATATAGGGGGGGGGGAAATATACAATGACAATGCTAGTCACAGGGCTGCATTTTCTCAAAGTGTTGTTGTTGTGTTGTTCTGTGGAGGTGTATCCTTGCAAGCAGGCTCCTCCTCCTTCTGGCCACATGGCACTGGGAACAAAACATTGCAAAGTCCATGAGATAAAATTGGAATTTTATTAGCAAAAATACAAAAAAAAAAAAAATACTTCTTGTGAGATCCAAAATGGCTGAATCCTTTCTGAGGTCAACAGTTCTCTTTGTCAGGCAGAAAATATTGAATCTCTTTTGCATTAGGAAAATATGGGGTGATTTTTTGGTTTAAAAAAATGCCAAAAAAAGAAAAGAAAGAAAGCTTTGTTACCAGTGCCACATGGCGAGAAGGAGGGGCCTGCTTGAATAGGTATCCCTCCACAGAATAGAACAACACAACAATATCTTGAGAAAATGCAGGCTGTGACTAACATCATCATTGCATATTTTTATTCTCCTGTATGATTTTTAAACACCTTTGCTTAATGAAGAAGCAATGGAGCTCCCAAAGCTTACATCTTCTGTTTTGTGAATTTTGGTTGGTCGAATAAAGGCATCACTGTTTTGTGGATTTTGGATGTTATTGTACCAGCCTGAAAATTTCAGTTCCCTCAGGATTCTATCTGGACTCATGCAGGTGAATAATTCTTTCAAGTAGAAATCCTCAACAATTTCATTGAAAACTATTGTATTAGCACTTAGCTTTTCCTTTACTGTTTCCAGTTGAGCTGTGGATATCCGGTTATAGGTCATGGAACTCAGGAATAGGTTAGACATTACGGAGAATATGCAGCTGTTTCTGACAGCAACTACCTCATGTATCATTCTTTTATTGCTCTTTTTTGCTCCTTCCACTCCACTTCATTGGCTCCCATTTACAGGGGCAGGGAAAATCACAATGCAGTAATTTCACTCATTTTGTGCAGCCGAATATGATGTAGCACCAGCTTACTCTGGCAGCCGTAGAATCTCCATTTCCTCTAGTTCAGTTTAACTTCTACAAATTTTAGGCAATGCCTGTAGATCCAGATCTCCAAAACCAGAGCACTAAGACTAAAATCGAAAGGCTATGCTTACTTCAGTGTATGGCCCCAACAGAATACAGTGGGGATTTCCTCTTTGGAAAAATGCAAAGAGTAATCTGCAAGCATTTTAAAAATGTATTTTTTAAAATGTTATTATTGTAAACCACTCTGAGATCCTTGGATATAAGGTGGGACCGACACAAAATATTTCTGTTTCCTAAATAAAAATTCTTAGACATTTTATTTTTTTGAAAGAGACACTAGTTCAAATTGGTTGCCATCACCTGCTACATTCTGTCTGCATATTAAAGACTTCCATTTTTTTAAAAAAAAAAATCAATTTGCAAGACTTTGAGTCCATTGGGTCCATTGTCATTATTATTAGCAGTCCATTGTCTTTAATTCATGAATACAGCACTTCTCTGGAAAGAAGCACTACTCTAGAGTGCTGTCACATTTTTCTATGCTTTTTTAAAATGAATGAAATTAACACCTAATCCTTATGTAGTCCCAAAAGGAATTTTTATAGACAATGAGGGATGAAAGAACTCAAGTTGCATCTCTCAAGGGATAGCAGTCAAGAAAAGCTGTGTTCATTTTTTTTTTCCAACTGAACCTGCTGCCTCCCCAAGCTGACAAAGTAAGCCTGCAATTAATAGCAAAGAAGATCTAGATGGAGAAGGGAAGTAAGAACAAAATGAATGACTTGCGGGAATGACTTTTCATGGTTGTTGAAAAGAAGCTTTGTCCTGTTTTTAATGTAAACAATACAGGAGGGATTTTTTTCCCCCTATGAACATTTGCTCAATTTATCTGTCCCCGAGGTGAGATTTGTGGAGATGGGTTGTTATCTTTATGTATTAAGTACATTATCTATTATACTTTTAAACTATGGGTTATTTAGGTTATCTATACTTAGTTTAGTAATGTCTTTTGGCCTGAACCACAAAATCCTGATTTACCAATGGGGTGCCACAGGGTTCTGTCCTGGGCCCAGTGCTATTCAACATCTTTATTAATGATTTGACAGAATTGGGGGCATACTTATCAAATTTGCAGATGACACTAAACTAGGAGGAGTAGCTAATACCCCAGAGGACAGGATCAAAATTCAAAATGACCTGAATAGACTAGAAAGCTGGGCCAAAGCTAACAAAATGAAATTCAACACAAGAAATGTAAGGTTCTGCACTTAGGGCAGAAAAATGAAATGCACAGATATAAAATGGGGGACACCTGGCTGAATGAAACTACGTGTGAAAGGGATCTAGGAGTCCAAGTAGACCATAAGCTGAAAAAGAGTCAACAGTATGATGCTGCAGCTAATAAGGCCAATGCAATTTTAGGCTGCATCAATAGAAGTATAGTGTCTAGATCAAGGGAAGTAATAGTGCTACTCTATTCTGCTTTGGTCAGGCCCCACCTGGAATACTGTGCCAGTTCTGGGCACCACAATTCAAAAACGATGTGGAGAAACTGGACTGTGTCCAAAGGAGGGCAACTAAGATGGTGAAGGGTCTGGAAACCATGCCCTATGAGGAATGCCTTAGGGAACTGGGGATGTTTAGCCTCGAGAAGAGAAGGTTAAGGGGTGATATGATAGCCCTGTTTAAATATTTGAAGGGATGTCATATTGAGGAGAGAACAAGCTTGTTTTCTGCTGCTCCAGAGACTAGGACGCAGAACAATGGATACAAATTGCAGGAAAAGATATTCCACCTCAACATTAGGAGGAATTTCGTGACAGTAAGGGCTGTTTGACAGTGGAACACACTCCTTCGGAGAGTGGTGGAGTCTCCTTCCTTAGGGGTCTTTAAGCAGAGGCTGGATGGCCACCTGTCAGGGATGCTTTGATTTGGAGTTTCTGCATGGTAGGGGGTTGGACTGGATGGCCCTTGTGGTCTCTTCCAGCTCCATGATTCTATGATTCTATGATTCTATGATTGTAATTGCTGCAAATGATAGGGATCTGTTCTCCTCTCAATCAGGATGCCGCAGAATGGCATTTCCACCCCTCCTCCTGTGAGCAATCTCTGGTGCAACTATCAAATAAGCAAGACTTCTGTTGCAATTCCTGCTTGCACAGTAGATTGCATGCAAAGGATGGGTGGAAATGCTAGCCTTCTGTGCCCAGATCAAAAGGACAATAGACCACATCAATCACAGTGGCTGCTGCTCAGTAATAATAATATATAATAATATTTATTTATTTATACCCCTCTCTTCAGCCCTAAAGGCTATCAGAGTGGCTTACAATTATTATTTTTAATTGGACGGTTCCTTGCCCTCAGGCTTACAATCTAAAAAGATACGACACAAAAGGAGAAGGGAAAGGTGGCGGGAAAGGGGATCAGGTCCATCAGTTCTTCTCTGCTTCTCAGGCCTGGACCAAGGCAGATGGACTCGAGGGAGTGCTCTTCAACTTGAGGCCAGGCCCAATGGTGTTGTTAGGCCTGTCCTTTCACTCCTTCTTAGGCCAGATGGTGTTCTCATGGAGGGAGGGCTCTTCAACTTGAGACCAGGTTGGATGGTGTTGCTATCTGGCTTACTGTCTTACTGACTCACTAAATACTCCCTAAATTATTGAATATGTGGGGATTGTGAATACATATGAGTACATATTACATATGAGTAACTGTATGTTATAAATTCACAACTGTCATCATGACTTCCAGCCATAAAATACAAACTATAAACTGTGGCTTGAGAAATTATCCATAATAAAACCACTATTGTCAAAACACAAGACTTTTGGCATATCTACACTAGGTGGTAGGGTCCCTGTAATAACAAGATATATATTTTAGGCAGCAGATTGAGATGACAGAAGAATGGACACCTCTTTCCAAGTGTCATTTGACCCAAGCCTCTGTTTTTGTGGCACCAGAAAGAACATCCTGCACCACAAACTGCTGCCATGGAATGGTGTAATGATTTGAGTGTTGGATTAGGATTCAGAGAGGCTAGGGTCCAAATCCCCTCTCAGCCATGGAAATCCATTTGTTGACCTTGGATAAGTCACATTTCTCAGCCTAAAAGGAAGGCAATGGCAAGCCTTGCCAGTTAAACCCTTTGATAGGTTCACCTTAGGGTGACTATGTCAGATATGACTTCAGCAACAGCAACAGCAGCATCTATATTTATGGGATAACTTTACTTTATTCCAATACAGGACATAAGTTTGAGCAAAGGATGTTATTTTAAGCTAGTTCAAGGGAAGATTTGGTGCAGAACTGGCCTTACATCATGAAGAGAGTCTGTACTTGAAATGGGGATCTGGTCCTGCATCGTGAAGACAGGTTGCCATGAGGACAGGGGGGAAACTGCTTCATTTGGTCTGTGTAGACATGCCCATATCCAAGTTTTTTTGCTTGGCTAGCCATGCTGGAGTGCAGTGCTGGCTGCTTTCTGAACCCAACACTCCACTGATACCACCTGCCCTCTGCTTTACCTATAAGAATAGTGGGGCTAAGCAATTATGATACTGGTAATAAGTCCCAGATGAGAGAGGTGTTAATGGAGTCAGTATTCTCTTCCTTTAGTTTGCATTATTGTCACAACAGTTTAGTTTTAAATCAGTCTTCTAAACTAAGACTGTAAAGCTTGCCTGAGAGTAAATCCAGCTGCACTTGATAGGGCTTGAATTCCAAATAGGCAAGCCTAGGATTGGACATAAGACTGAAATAAATGGAGAATGCAATGCAGTAGGAACAAATTGCCAAGTAACACATAAAAATGTATCACTGAAAATTAATGAATGTGAGCTTTAAAAAATCACAGGTTTCTGTGATCATAAATCAGAACAACCCTGAGACTGGACAGATGGCTACAGTAAATTGAGCATAGCTTCATTGATGACAGTAGGGACAATCCAATTAGTAAATATGGAGAACCTATTGCTATGATTATAATAGTTCTCTGAAGGCTTAGGTTATATTCCAAGCAGGGCACAGATATTACAGAGCTATGGCCCTCTTTTTTTACAGCCATTAGATCATAGAAGAAGAGGATGATGTCCCCAGTCTTTTAAATATATCTCAGTATCTGTTCCCATGGTTTTATATTTAGTAACGCAAGGATTTCAAGATTTACAAAATCATTGTCTTACACATCTCCCATTACTAGGCAAAAGGAAATCTACCACTGATATACACAGTATCTGAATTACACTGAACAGAAACCAGTATAGTAGCAAAAAGAAATAGAATGAAACAACTGTCAAAGAATGTGCTTTATTTTGAGATCAAAGTAGCATTAATAAGGATTTTTTGATTAAATTCTCTGCCCCAGTTATTTTAATGCCCAGCTCATATTTATACTCAGTGTAGCAAAAATTTCTTCATTTCCACTTCTGCAAATTCATGAAAATTTATGCTTCAGGAAGTTGAGGTTTTTTTAAAAAAAAATCTCTATCAATTCTTACTAATAAGTAAGGCACAGTTACTTAGCTTAGATGGTTATGATCTCGTTTCTCCATCAAACGATCATAATAACCTAATTCCCTTTAGAGGCATGCACTGCAAAGGCTTCATCTTTCTTTTAAAAGTTTTGCAGCCCTAATGTATTTTTTGCCTTTTCTTTAGCCCATACTCTCTTGCAGTCAAATTACATATAATGGCAATTACTAAAAATACACATCTGCACTGTTAAAATAATCAAACATAACAAAAGCATGGATGGCAATTCTGCAAGCCATTCATATAGCGGCCACCATTTTCTCTCCCCCAATCTATATGTAAATCTTTCTATATTACTTACAATGATTGTAACATAATTATAAGCCCCTGCATTATATTTTTGCTGTTATTTTTGAAATACTATGAATAGCCCAATAATCACTATAAAATAAAGTGCACAGGCTGGTAGTTTGCCTTCAAGCCCCATTATGAACTATTTATGATAATAAATTTAACACTATGTTTAATTTTTATAGGGACACTGGATGCCTTAAAAGTGCATTTCCATATGAAAAACATTTCACGTGACTTTTTTTGAATGAGCACACCAGTTATTATGAGGAAAGAATAGAAAAAAGAGCAAAACCTTCAATTCATGTAGTTCTATTGATTGGCTCTCGCATTCACTCTCTCTTCTGTTGATTTGAATCATCTGTTTCTCCGCAAATATTTGCATATACTCAAAATTTGTTGATTGCCGGATGCAGCATTCACACACATTTTCCTTTTTATAGAGAAAAATGGAAATCCATGCATACACATACATTTTAGTCTTATGATACAACAACTGCATCTGTTCATGCTAATTGGACAGCCTGAACACAAGATTTCAGGATTTACATGTTTTCTTTACAATACCCATCGAATTGACAAGGTTAGGAATAATTTACTACATTGCAGACCTGGAAGAGAAAATGACAAAACACCACTTGCTATCGCCTACAGCTTCCAGCTCAAAGCATTAAAATATGTTAGCAATGAACCACAGCCTATCTGAACAATGGTACTTCCCTCTCAAAGGGCATTGTACTTCCCTTTCAAAGATTGGTTGTCTTGTGATTGCTTAGTGATATACACTTAATCTAACAACAAAAGACCACACAACCAGACCCTGCAAGAAAACCAGATGCCAACCCTGTCCTAGGTTTGCCAGGTGTCCATTATTAGAAAGGATGTCCCCTATTTGAGGTTTTGTTCCTTTTCTTTTCATGTAGACTGATGCAAAAAAAAAAAAAATCCTTTATTTTGTGATGTGGTCCCTTTATAAAGACAGAAATGTGTGCATCATGTAGTTTATGAATGTGGACAATGTGTTGATGTTACAGAGATTTGCATGAAGAAAGGAAAATTCCATTCTTTTAAATCTGGGAAAAGCCTGGGTGGCATACGGGATGAATACTGCCTGGGGACAAAACATCCAGTGCCTAGGACAGAATTCAAACCCCATGTGATAAACTCCTAATTGAACTGACATCCATGCTTTCAGTTGGTATTTCAGTCCAACACAAACATGTTAATTGCTACTTCCTAATTGTCAACCCTGCTCATCGTAAATTTTGACTGTCCCTTAGTGCTATTTTGGAAAGCTGGCAATGCTAGTCTGGCCTCATAACTACTCTGGCAACACCATTAGAGACCATAGAACCTCCCTTCTTCATTCTGCATAGAACAGATCAATTTCTATGTAAAAGAATAAATGAACAGAAATCTGATATTAGCAATGGCAATGTTGAAAAAACAAGGGAAGACTACTTCAGTCTCATAGAAAACACTGTCACTTATCTTAAAGTAGTCATCGTGAGGCTAATAACTGCCCAAGGATGATTGGAGCAAGAAACTGCTGAGTTACAGTTTATTGAGAGGTTGTTTTATCACCAGAGTTTTGAACTGAGAGTATCTTTTTCATATCATGCTGATGTTGTTGTGTGATGTTGTTCCAATTTATGGCAATCCTACCATGGGGTTTCCTTGGCAAGATTTGTTCAGAGGAGGTTTGCCATTGTTTTCCCCTGAGGCTGAGAGCATGTGACTTGCCTAAGGTCACCCAGTGCATTTCATGACTGAGTGTGGAACTGAACTCTCATCCCCAGAGTCATAATCCAACATTCAAACCAGTACACCATGCTGGCTCCCTCCATCTGTATTATTTATATATCCAGAAACATGTATATCCTACATGTATTGCTTATCTATTTAAATATACCAGTACTAATTAAAGAGTGGAGGGAAAAATAAAACAACATTAGACAGTTTAGAATAATTTAAAGCAATTTAGAACAATTTAAGCATCCCAAACAGTTTAAAACCATGTAAAACAACTTAGGCAATTTCACACAGAACTTCACATCCCAGTCAAGTTATGATCACTGAGCCTCAAATGTTTTTGTGAAAAGCTGTGTTTCAAGCTGGCACAAAGATAAGGCCAATGACTGCACCCATCAGACTTCTAAAGGAAGGTTTCCCACAACCAGGCTGCCATGGCAGAAGTGAGTTTCCTAGTAGTACACAATGCTTGGATTGTCAGCAATAGCTGGATGTTTGACCACGTTGCTACTGTTTGTAATTTCTTCACAAATTTGGTGTACTAGATTTTTCCAGTAGCATCTCTCAATGGAATTGTAGCCAGGAGGGAAAGATCCTCTTCTCTTTAAAATTATGGAGGCAATCTACATATACGGCTGTGAAAAACATTTTTACTCTTGAAAGTGAAGGACATGATGGGAAATGCAGAGGAAACAAAAAGGAGCAGTACATTGTCTGTGCATATAAATACATATAAGTGGGAAAATTTGTATTATACAAAAAAAGAAAACCTGTAGAATAAATGTTTATTATTTTGCATACTATTTTCTATCCCAAGTCCAGTAGCATGAAACAAAATCTGGGATCAGGGCACTGAGACAACAATATGGATGACAGCACCTGATTTGCTAAAATCCATGGGGGTTAGATTGTGTTTGATTTGTATATGATCGTGATCACGTAGATCAGAATGTACTATAACCTGAAGACAATGAAATTCAGTTCAGCTGCAGTTTGGAAGTCCTTTCCAAGACTTTCTGTTATGCAATGTTTTCTGGAGAGAAATGGAGGGAAAACACAAAAAGTAAAAGAACATTTTGTTCTAAAAAGTGTTTTGAGATATTTAGAAGGTTTCTTTCTTTCTTTTCCTTTTAAGTAGACATGCCAAAATATCTTTCATCAAAAACACATGTCCATTTAAAAAAAAAAAGATTTATTGCAATTCAGAGATTTTTGACAATGCTTCAAAGTTGCACTTCCAAAGATAATACTCACACTGAGACTGTAACATCTATCCAATCATTCTGGGTGGTTTGCTTTATATTTTGATTTAATTTTATGAATTGCACATCCAGATGAATTTCTGTAATATGCTTTTCCAAGACCAAGAAATGGCTTCAAGTGAGCTAGCTATTGAAAAGAGTAAAATGTAATTGTTAACACTGAAGGAAGTGGTTCAGTAAATGCCCTGAGATATGATTATTAAACAAAGGTTTAAAATTTCCTTATAGCTAAACTACTTTCTTAGAGTTTAACAGTGTCTATGAACATGAGGTTAGGTGATTTTCCTCTAGAAAACCACTCCTACAAAGCTTGTTAACACACATATAAGTAACTCAGTGTGGGCCAATGAATTCAGAGAAGCTGTTCACCCAATAAAAGTTAAGAATATACATAAAATCTTACAGCAAAAGCATTCCCATGCCTCTGAGGCTTCAGAAAAACAGGGCAGGAAAGAGTAAGGAATCTATTCCTTTGTTTTGTATTTGTTTATCGGCAGAATCCATGCATAAATCAGCTATTTTTAAAAAGTTAATGCCACAGAATATTGATGCTGTTTTCATGTCTGGTATGAAGATTCCATTTCTTTTACTAAAATATGCCATCCACAGATGTGAATCATATTAAAATCTCAGATAGAAGAGAAGCCATGAAGCTGAAAGGGTATACATATTGCCTAACCCTCCCACAATGTCCTGAACAATCCCAGAGGAAAAAAAGTGAAAAAGATTATTCTTTTTTCATTTATATACAGCAATTCTCCTTGCAGATAGATTGCAGAATTCCCTACACTTTTTAAGCCCACTTTTTTTTTCAAAACAGAAGTGTTAGGCACTTCTAGGCTGCATGTATACTGCAGAGATAATCCAGTTTGACAACATTTTAACTGCAATGGTTCAGTTCTATGGAATTATGGGAAATATAGTGGTGCCACGACAATCCCAGTTTTCGATAGGATGGAGCCATGACAGTTAAAGTACTGTCAAATTGGATTATTGCTGTAGTGTGGATTCAGTCCTAGTTCTGCTTTTATTTTTTTTGAAAAAGAAATAGTGAGGGGGGGGGATTGCAGCCTTTGGTGGATCTTGGGGTGGAGAAAACCAAGTATCACCCATTCCTCCTTTTTACAGTATGAAATTATATTAAAAGGACACAGTCCAAATTATATTAAAAGGATGCAGTTAACATGATTGTGCATGGACATGAATGGATATAAAAAGGATCATAACTTTGTTATCCATCAAACCATTCTGCCCTTCCCTATATTATGCCTATAAATTGCCGGGGTCTGCTAAGAAATGATATAGGAAGTTCACACATATAATATAGGAAGATCACACACGATAAAAACATGAAAAGTAAATGAAGGCAAAAAATCCGTCTTCCCCCGGGGGAGGGGGGAGCTCCAGGAAAAGAGGGATTATTTTATTGTACAACCTGTATGACCTGTATCTACTATATGTACAGTGGTGGAATCCATCTTTTGCCAAAGTTCCCCAGTTTTTTTTGCTGGACACTTTGATCAGGCCTAAAGAGTCAGCTCTCCAAACAACCTTGCATCTCTGGCTCTCTCCCTTGTCTAGTTTCTGGCCTTCTTTCTGTGAATTGTAAGAAATTGTATTGGGTCTCTCAAACAGAATAAACAAATGGTCAAGGTAGTAACTAAACAATAACCAGTCAGTCCCACAGCCACACAAAAGGTCTAGCAGAGAAAGAAGCCTGCCCATTATTTATTGTAAAAATATATCAAAGAAGCTTTACTTCAAATTACTGACACATAATCAAGGACTGTATGCAACAGAGGAAAGAGAGAAAGAAAGCAGAATAATGCAGTCACGTTTTATGGATACCAAAATCTGTGGATGCTCATGTCCCATTATGTACAGTTGGGTATCACCTTAAATAAAATGGTAAAATCAAAATTTGCTTTTTGGATTTTTTTTTTCAACACACACACACACACAAACTGTGGATGGTTGAATTCATGGATGCAGAATCTGTGGATATGAAGTGCTGACTGTAATGTAAAAATTTAGGAAGACTGAAAGCATGCAAACTAGCAGACATGCAGAAGTTGTTAAATCCAACACTTTTGTTGTTGTCAGAAACCAGATGAGACTGCCAGTTCCCACTGCCTGTCCCATGGTTTCTTCAAACACATCTAGATTAATTCATAGACCAACAACATAAATATCTTAAAGATGTGAGTATGAGATATGTATGAAAAGTCATCCCAGCCATCCCAGAATATCAGGCTACATCACATAGCCACAAATGGAACAGGTGAACAAGAAAGGAAATACCCAGACCATGTTAATTATTTCACTCCACCTCTGTCTCCCGTTAGAGTTGCTTGTTTCTTTCTGCTCTCATTACAATGTTTTAAAATATTCATATCCTGCCCTATAGCCAAGGATCTTAGTGTGCCATACAATAACATCAATGTTAAAAATTGAAAACAATCAAAACAGTTTTGAAAACTGAACTCATACTAAATAATGTAAAACATTAAAGTTTATTTGTAAATTTCAGTCATTCTTGAAAGAAAGAGCATGTCAGAATAGATTAGAAAGCTGGACCAAAACTAACAAAATGAATTTCATCAGTGAGAAATGTAAGATACTATTCTTGGGCAGTAAAAATGAAATGCACAGATACAGGATGAGAGATATCTGGCTTGGCAAGACTACACATGAAAGGGATCTAGGAGTCTTATTAGACTACAGATTGACCATGAGTCAACAGAGTACTGCAGAGGGAGCCCTGGTGGTGCAGTGTTAAATGCCTGTACTGCAGCCACACATTCACAAACCACAAGGTTGTGAGTTCAATACCAGCCAAGGGCTCTGGGGTGACTCAGCCTGGCAATCTTCTGATGTTGCTAAAATGAGTACCCAGTTTGTTGGTGGCAATTAGCTTACACACTGTAAACCGCTTAGGAAGTGCTTAAGTGTGCTGATAAGTGGTATAGAAATGTACTTGCTATTGCTATTACTGAGACTAGGAAGCTTATTGCACTCACTTTTGTCCCTGATGTGGGCACAGGCAGGGGACACGCACGGCCAAGTAAGAACACATTTTATCGCATGACGCACTGTCCTCAAACCAGCCCCATGCTATCGCCGGTGCCAAACCATCCGCAGTTAGTGCTCAGCCGCACGATTTTGCTCTGATGGAAGCTTTCCATGAAGTTGCTGCAGACCCAATCCAACCAGGAAAAGGTGGTCTGTACAGCCCCTAAATTCCAAAGTCTAGGGGCAGCCATGAGCATCCCTGCCAACCATACCTGTGAAGCTGTGGGTACTGAAAGAAGGGCCTCTTCTGCAGATCCAGGCAGACTTATAGGGGGAGGTATACCTAAGCCAGAGAGGTTTTTTAAGCCTTAGAGGGTTTTTATAGGTCAAAGCCAGCACTTTGCATCCACACTGGGAGTATGATCTTACTTCTAACATTTGACAGCAAGTCTGAATTAATTGGATTTTCTAGAAGTTTTGTTTCTCAGCTTCATTTCAGCTCTGTTGCCTTCATTAGTATAATATATTTGTTTGTCTGAACTCTGTCTCTGTGTTGCCTGTAGATCTTGTCAGTGCACAGTTGTAGTAAATTGCTAAACAAAGCCACACTGTGGCCTTGTTAGATGGGGAGGGAGAAAACCCAAAAGAGAACCAGATAGAAAGCAGTGTTACAACTTGTTGACTGCATTTTATGAGACTCCGGGTGTCTGGGAGAACATGCATAATTAGCTTCACACACTTAGGGGGCACAAATGGCTTTTGCTTCCAGCATTACTCTTTGTTGGATTGCCTTCTGTAAACCTTCTGTATATATTCCAGGGAATAATTTTCAAAAATCAGCAGTTCAGAGCTTTCATACACATAAACTATGCTAAGTCACCTGTAGCTTTTTTGGAGAAGTATATATTGCAATAACATATGGAGATGATACATCTGGCATTGGAGCAACAAGTTTGTTTCCGGAGATACTATCAATGGAGTTAATTTGTTGTTTATACATTCGTGGCTCTTACATAGCACCTAAGGGAGAGGAAGAAAAGAAATTGCTTTATTTAGTGAGTTATTTATTTGAATTCAAAGGGATTTCAGCTCCAATTCTCAAAATTCTGCTGTGCTATGAGGCCATTTCATTTAGGCAAGGTTGCTGCTGACTCTTGGTACAATTGATCGGCAGAGATTATATTTCACTGAAGGAGATTACATCTGCTGTGTTTACTAATTAATATTTCTTTGACTTCACTAGAAATTGGGCTATGCCTCCATTGAGTGAGAACTTAAACATACATTTAAGTCACATGCTATTGTAGGCATCGTTCCATGCATGTGGTAAAGCTCACTCAGTTTATACAGAGCTCCTTGCCAATGTGGACATGGGCTACTGCAGTGAGGCCTCTGAAGGCAAATGATGCCATATGTATGTGCAAACAGTTCATTCAGTTTAAAACACCATTCATATTCCTTGACATCTGTTCCCTTTAAAAGAGAAATTTGTGTGCTGAAAGAACAGAGAAGAGTTTTAAAATCTAAACAACAACAACAACCAAACAACTTTCTGTGTAAAGGAGATCGCATCATGCTGACACCTGCCCCAGATATTGGCTATACCAACAAATCATGACAACAATAGTGTAAGTCACAACCACAAATGGAAACACTCGTGACAGCTGTGACAATAGAAGCAGAGTGAGTGACGATGACATTTTCAATCCTGAACTCCCAACATGTGTTGGTTTTTTTTGTTTGTTTTTTTTGTTTGTTTTTTTTCTTTTTTTTTTCTTTTGCTTTCACGGTGGAAAAACTTTGGGCACATTTTGAGCATGCTCCAGGGTGGGTGATAAAATCACAAACACCTCTGGAAGGTTTTCCTCCAGTGGTTTGCCTGCTTGGCATGAGAGGTATGCATGCTGTCACCACCTTTTTCTGCCTCTGTATTCACTTCTGTGGAGAAAGCAGGCTTCATAATGGGGATTTTGTCTTATTACAAAAGGTACTTCCAAAACTGACCAAAGGGCATAGGTTCAGGGACTTGAAGTCTGTAGTTAAGAGAATGCATATTACAGACCTGATGGCAGGGGTTGAAGGCCTTAAGCATTGCATTAATATAAGGAAAACAGGACAAGGCTGCTGTCCCACAGCATACATCATTTTACATTTAAGTAATCTCATCAGCTAAATTTGATTAGTGTAGAGTTGAATCAGTCAGACACTAGAATGGAAAGAATATTCATACTTATTAATCTCCAAAGTTGGAAAACTGGTTTCCCGACAGCAGGAAAACCTCTCAGAAAGAATAATAGAACCATGAGAATGTAGTGAAATTTTATCCTTGTTTTCAGCATCCCAATAAGGCACAGAATTATTCTGTGGCGCAAAACACATGTGTTGTGTTGCTGTTGTTGTGCAAAACACATGTGTTGTGTTGCTGCCATGGGAGATGTGAGACACATAATAGCTCTTTCCAGTGTGATGCCCACATTGGTTTCTCATGCCTAAAGTGACTGAATAATTGCTGCAGATGACTAACAGTAAAATTAAAGGTCTTAATCTAAAATGTCACACTGTGGGGCTGAAGCCTTGCCCAGCTGATCATCACAGCATCTTTCTCTGGCAGCAGTAAAAGAGGAGCTACTGTAACAATTCTTTGGGGGGGGGAGGAAGAGAGTAGTTGGTATTTTGAAACTCCCCATCATTGTGGAATGGGGGGGGGGTGTCAAACCTCCTATTATCTTATTTAGTCCATGAAAAAATAACTATCCATATCAAGAAGAGAAAAGCTGACAAGAGATACTTTGTGGAACAGTACAAGATTAATGTGCAAGTTTTTAAAGGGCAATATATAAGTTGGAAGAGCATAAGAGAAAAGAAAGAGAACATTGATTGGGATAAAGTAGAGCTTAAATTTTACAGTTTTGAAACAAGATAGGCCTCAAAAGGAAGATAAGCATTGGTCAAAGGCTATTTTGTATGAGAAAAATATGCCTTAATGTCAGTTTATATACCAAATGGATCTCAAAAAGCTTTCTTTAGGAAACTTATTATAGAGGTAGATTCTTTTAGAGTTGCATTGATTATAGGAGGAGACTTGAATGGCGTAATGGATTAAAGAGGTCTAAATTTGGGGTCATCATGAAAACTCCACCAGTTAATAACAAAGTGCCTTAAAAATAACATTATTGATATTTAGAGACAAGACTATGGGAATATAAGAGATATGAGATTTTACTCTGTACCACTTCACTTGTATTATTATACATTGATTCACACTACAAAGAAAGTCTTCAAAGCCAGCTCAGAAAAATAAGAAGAAAAAAGAATAGATGTATACTTTTAAAAATGAGTTTCAGATCATGGTCTTGTTATTTACTACAAACAGAGAAAAATAATAATATATTTACATGCCAATTAAGTACCATCTTTCGGGGCGAAAGATATCTTTTTGTTCACTAGTGACCTCACAGTCAAGCAGCTATCTGAGGCACATTTGTCTGGAGCAGTGATTCTCAACATTTGCTCCTCTAGATGTAATGGTACCATTTATTTATCCAGCATGCATAGTAAATGTTCAGAAATTCTGGGAGATGAAGCATCTGAGTGACCAAAGGTTGAGAGCCACTGGTATGGAGTATGGATGGAACTTTTGGTCATCCAAATGTTTATGACCTACTATTCCGATCAAATCTCATCAATGGTCATGGCTGGTGGGAACTGTTAGTACACCTGGCATATCCCACGTTGAATTTGAGGTCTCCAAATTTTCATGTCTGGAGCCAGAATGTTCTTAAGAGGTCATGGTGACCTTTGGAACACCAGGTGGATTCCCATAAGAAAGGAGTGCTGACCTGAGGACATGTGTAAGACCCACAATGCTGCAATCAAAACTAAATGGGTGTACTAATCACTTCTTCCTCCTCCACACCTTTCTCCATTTCCTCTTGCACAAAGATACAAAAGAGGTCTAATTGCACTGAAGCAATAAATCAGCACTTCCTACCTCCCCTCTGCCATATTCCAAGCCAACTTCCCTATCCCTCTACTCTAGGGTAGTCCTACTCCAATCACTGTTTTTGTAACCCTAAAGTTAAAACCGTTAACCAGTCTGGAACCCCATTGTCAATTCTTGGGGAGAACATCATATCTGTGGGCCAGTACAGACTGCCCCTGAAGGGGTGGCCTGCACCCACCCCTTTCCGCAGAGGACCGGGGCCAGGGCAGCCTCACCAGCACCCCCGAGGCCCCAATCCAGCATTTTTTGGGATAATGGAGAAGCAGCAAAATGCCGCTTCCCCATGGCCCAGAAAGGGGTGTCCTTGGGACTTCATGCCCCAAACACCCAGAGCCAGAGGAGAAAGAGGCTGCCTGGCCACTTTCTCCTTTGGTTTTGTTCCCGCAGCAGTGTAGTTGTTGCAGGAACGATGCATGCAGCACGGTGCACCAAAAAGGAGCCACCTAGAGTGGCTCCTTTTTTGCAACACTGCAACCAGGAAGTGGTGCCATTATGACACCACTTCCTATGCACAACATTTAGTCACTGCACATTGCCAGCAGTGTCATGGCAGCCCCTGTGTCACCAGTGGTACATCCTAGGGTTAGGGACTGTGTAGTTGGTGTGCAGTCCCTAACCCTAGTATTGCCACCAGGATGGTCATCTGTATCAGCCCTTTGTTACCTTTCAATACAGTGCATCTTTTTAGGCTAGGATGCACAGTGTAACTATTGGTCCCAAAACTTAGCCTATATCAGCAGAGAGAGCCTTCTCCTCTACCCAGAGAAAGTATCCCCCTTCTTTCCTGTGTCTGGCGAAGACCCCAGTCTGAAGCACTTCTCTCATTCCATGGTCTACTCTTTGGACAAATAAATATTGCTCTCTTTACACCCCTCAAGCTCTGCTATCCAATTTCCATACCTTCATTTCAATTAAGTCTGGATGCTGTGTCAATCTGAAGCACTATCTAAAGACAGGACACACAAAGAAAAGGAGGATGAAGAGTGAAGGGGGGAGCAAACCCAGGGATATACTTGTAAGTTAAACAAAGGTCTAGAGGCCATGCCCTGAGAGGAGCAGCTTAGGAATCTGGGAATGTTTACCTTGAGGAAAAGAAGGTTAAGAGGGGACATGCTAGTCATGTTTAAATATTTGAAGGGATGTCATATTTAAGATGGCTTCAGAGGCTAGGAAAATGAACAGTGGATTCAAATACAGGGAAACAGATTCCACCTAAATTTCAGAAGGAACTTCCTGACCATCAGAGCTATTTGATAGTGGAATATGCTGCCTTAGAGTGTGGTGGAGTGTCTTTCTTTGGAGGTTATAAAGCAAAAACTGGATGGCCATCTGTTGGGAATTCTTTGATTGGTGTTCCTACTTGGCAGAGGGTTGGACTTGATGGTCCCTGTGGTCTCTTCCTATTCTATGGTTCTATGACTATAGTCTAATAATGTCCTGCCAGAACTTGGAACATTTCTTCTTCAGAATAATATACTGTGCCAATCTCAGGCTCAAAAATATTGCATTGCTATACTTTGGCATTTAAAAAAAAAAAAAAGTAACATGATGCATTAGTCATTAAATCACTTAATTTTGAAACAGATGGAGGAAGACTTTCTTACCCTTGCTATATGAGTTGATAAAACAGTAAGCCTATAGGTAGTGTGCATGGTGGCTGCCAGCAAACCTGGATTATCAGTGGTGCAACTGCAGCAAATGATTCAAGGTCCTCAGTGGCTGGGAGCCCTGCGGTCCCTTTGGTTCCACATGAACCCGTGTGTCTTGTATTGTGGTGCTGTCGAGAAAGACATTCTAATGGAAAGAAGGGATGTAAAGTTTTTTTCTCTGGTCCTCTTCAAGGAGTGGGGGCATTTACCACCCACCCTAGCCTCATTTTGTGAGAATGAAGAGATGGGGGAACATGTTAGGATCACTGGCTTTCAGACTCTGGTTTTCCTGAAGAGACACAGGTAGGGGGATACCCAGAGCTGTCACTTACCTCAGAACTAAGTGTGCATGTGTAGAAAGGGGGATACTATTTTGGGAACAAGCCAGGGTCCCAACCCCCTCAGTACAGTCCTAACTGCTAGTCATAATTCCTGAAAGTCTAGATGTTCTAGTTCATGGCTGGTCAACTGCACCAGAAGGAGACAATCTTCATCCTTGCATCCCTGCAGGCCATACTTTGTCATCTACATCATCAAAGGGAGAGAGAGGCCTGCCAACTCCATTGGCCCTGGCCTAAAGTAAGCGGATGAGCCCTCCCTTTGCCATCTACACTATCAGGGGGAGAGAGAGGCCAGCCAGCTTCATCAGGTCTGGCATGAACTAAGGTCTGCCAGCTCCATTGGGCCTGGCCTGAACTAAGAAGAAGAATCCTCCTCCAGTCCATCTTCCTTGGTCCAGGCCTCAGAGAGAGAGAGAAACTTTTGGACCTCATCCCCTTCTCCTTTTGTGTCGTGTCTTTTTAGATTGTAAGATTTAGATTGTAGAGGGAAGGGAACCATCTAATTAAAAATAATAATTGTAAGCCCCTCTGAAGACTGAAGGGTGGTGTATAAATACTCTATAAAAAATACTGTCATATTGCTGACAATCCCAAAGTGATGTCACGTCACTTCTGGTAACTGTTTTGGTCTATTTTTATTGGATTTGAGAGTTGTATGTGGAAAAGATGTGGCAAACCATTGTGCTTGGGACAGTCTTTAAGCCTCTGGGGCAACCTCCCCCCTCGCCCTGAAAATATGTTTTTAAATTTGAGGGACTCTATGAATTAAGGCTGTCTTAGGGCTGCAAAATGGAAAGGTTAGAGGAAGTATATGATCCACAAGCTGCATTTTCCTAAGCCTTGTACTATTCTATTTTGAACAACTTTCTTATGCAGCCAGAAGTAGACACCTCCGTCTCTTGAAGTATAGCAGCTAATGGGAAAGAGCTGTAACTCACTGATAGAGCTTAGGATTTGCATAAGGGACAGAAAAAAAAAATATTCAAAACATGGTTTAAAAATGTTTCTCCAGTGTTGAAAAACCCTGATGAGCAGCACATTGCACCAGCTCACTCTTCCCAAAACATCCCTCAGAGTTTGGTACTTATTCTTATTTCACAGGAAAAAAAGTATTTTCTGTTGAGGAAGCAAAATTTTTTGGACAGGAAATAATATTTCTGAAATATTATTTTTGGCACAGAAAAGTCTGTTTCCTGTACCAAAAAAAAGTCATTTTCTGTACTCATGCACACACACACACATACACAAAAACATGTTCGATTTTTTTCATAGCAAATTCTGAATGCATGAAGAATATTGCTAAAATTAGTATTTGCTTCCCCTTAAAACTAATTTAGTGAAGAATTGCATCCTTAGTTTACATATGGAAGGTCCTAGATGTGAACATTGAAATCTACGGTTAAATGGTTCAGGTAGCAGATGATGTGGAACTCCATCTGTCAGGAGTGCATTGACTGTGTATTCCTGCATGGCAGGGGGGCTCAGCTCTTCCACTTCTATGATTCTATGATTCTGTGATCCTCTTCCTGGAAATCTAGATAGATGCTGCCATCCATAACAGGCAACAGTTAGCTTAGGGAATACTAACTTGTCCTGGTAAAATGAAAGTTACAATGTTATTTCCCCCTTTGTGCACTTTATTATTCTCCTACATAAGAAAGAATCACAGGCATTCAACTATGTTGAGAAGAGAAAAGTTTGCATTTGGGGGACACCAGCAGAGCAGGAGCTAATTGTTCTCCCACCTATTTCTATTAAGTCTGCTCCTGACTCTTGTTACATGGCCATACTTTAGTGCCACTGAATTTTCAGAGTTGTATTGATCTGAGCAATCTGTCATCACATAATAACATAACTGTTAAGAGCAAAACAAATTTGTGATGCAAATCTCTTGACAAAATTGCAGAGGTGGTAACTATTCAAGGCACACTTGTATTCAAACTAAAAAATAGTGATTAAGAAAGCCAGAATATACAAATACATATATACATACGTACACACACATAACTGGAAATAATTGTGAAGAAACAAATCCAAATAATTTCCTAATTGGGTCACTATTTTCAATATGGCTTTCAAGTAGACTTTTATTACATATTTTACACATATTTTTCTTTCTTTATACCTGGATGCATCCTATTGCTGTTCTCATCTCCAAAGATGCAGTCATCTAGGTCAGTTACAGCAAAACAACGAAGAGATCTGTGGAACTCTAAAGATGAACACATTTATTACTGAAGAAGTATTCATGGATTGGTGCTAGTAATGTCCATTTGAGGACAGATTGGCTCCAGAAAGTTGCCCAATGTAACAGATTGTGTAGATTTCAACTTGAAATGCACAAGATTTCTTCAGAAAATTGGGTTCATTCTTTTATTCAATTGTTTAAATTTAATTTGTTCAAAGTATTATTTATGCATAGTATACACTTTGTTTCTCTAAATGTGAAGCCAAGGGAAATAAGTTTTGCATGTTTTTTGTTTTTCTTTTTCTGAAGAACTTTAGAAACACACACTAATTATAAGGTCAAAGCAGCTAATGGCAAAAGAGTTTTACTTGACTACGTTAACAGCATGGTCTCTTTCAGACACTGATTTGTAACTGCAGTTTCTGTGAATATGTGTGTTTGCATGTGTTTTTATGCATGTTGTGATTTGCCATACTATATTTATGGAAGTTTGTCCTCCTCCCCACCACCGCTCCAACTTAGTAATGCAAGCAAGGGCAAGTACACCTCCAGCTTTGTTCCATCACAATTAAAATCAAAGTGCTTCTTTTCATAATATGCTGTAGCCAAACTGTTGTCCACAATTTAGCCTGGAGAAGTGATATGAGAAGTTAAGAGGTGATATGATAGCCCTGTTTAAATTTTTGAAAGGATGTCATATTGTGGAGGGAGCAAGCTTGTTTTCTGCTGCTCCAAAGAACAGGACCAGGAACAATGGATGCAAGTTACAGGAAAAGAGATTCCACCTCAACATCAGGAGGAACTTCCTGACAGTAAGGGCTGTTTGACAGTGCAACACACTCCCTCGGAGTGTGGTGGAGTCTCCTTCCTTGGAGGTCTTTAAGCAGATGCTGGATGGCCATCTGTCAGGGATGCTTTGATTGAGAGTTCCTGCACGGCAGGGAGTTGGACTGGATGGCCTTTGTGATCTCTTCCAACTCTATGATTATATGGTTCTAATCTGTTTCCAGGCACAATTCAACATACTAGTCATCAGCTATGGAGGGCTATGTAGCATAGGCACAAACTACCTGAAAGACTTTGCCTCCCTAAATAAGCCACCCCAAGTTTTAGGTCTTTGATGCTTCCTCTCAGCATACCACCATCACTGACACATTTCAAGAGAATATGTGAGAGAGCCTTCCTTGAGGGTTCTCACAAGCATGGAAGTCTCTCCCACAGTAGGCTTGGTTGGCTTCTCTTTCTGCTCTTCTTCTCCTTTCTATTACGGTACATCTGCACTTTAGAAATAATACACTTTGACACCATATAGATCAATCCTATGGAATACTGGGGTTTGTAGCTTTACAAAGTCTTTAGCCTTCTCTTCTAAAGAGTACTGGTACCTCACAAACTACAGTTTTCAGGATTTTGTATCAAACTGCATTATTTTTGCACTGGATATACACTCATGGGGGCTTTCTAGATTGGCAGGAAAGTGTGACATGAAGTTGCCTTTTCCTTAATGCTTAGCAGCTGCACCACAGCCTTTAGATGGAGCTGCGCTGTTCCGCAGTTTTTTAAAAGAAGCTGGGAAAACCAGCACCTTTTAAAAGGCGCTTCTTCTCCCCTAAAATGCAAAAAAAAAAAAGCGTTTTCATGGCACACTTTCCCTTTTTCTCATCTAAAGGCTAGAGTTTCATGCAGCCATGAACATACTTCTTTTTGCCAATCTAGAAAGCCCCTTAGATAGTCTTTTGAGTATTAAGTGGTGGCTACAGAATGGCCTTTTAATGAGATATATTTTTAAAAAAGAAATTATATATTTTTATTATTAATAATAATTTAATAATTAAAGAGATCTATTGAACTTTTCCCCCTAATTTGTATTGATTTAAATGATTCTCAATAATATTTTAACCTTTTTAAATTGCTCTTTAGTACAGGTATGCCTTAGTTGAACACTCCTCTCTCAGCAAAGCTACTTTCTTTATAAAAGTTTTTTGGCACAAATAATAATAATAATAATAACAACAACAACAACATTTATTTATATCCCGCCCCTCTACAAAATGCAGTCGGGGCGACTTACATAGATTAAAAACATACAATCAAACCCCTCAATCCCCCCCCTCATAAGATACAATTAAACAATATAAGAATTAAAACATAATTTTAAAAAAACACATACACATAAAACAACAACAGGAACAGCACAAACTATTGACTGTGATTAAGTTGCTGTCAAAGTTCTAAAGTTCTTTTGATAGCCGGAGAGACTAGTCAGGAAAGGCCTACTGGAAGAGATCCATCTTTACAGCTCTTTAAAAGCTATTTAAGGTGGTAATATGACACATCTCATCCGGCAGGCCATTCCACAATCAGGGTGCAACAGCTGAGAAGGTCTTTTGGGTGGTCACAGCCAGCCTTGTTTTATGAGGCTGTAGCAAATTCCTCCCTGAGGATCTGAGTGTGCAGGGAGGATTATATGGAAGGAGGCAGTCCCGAATATAGGTTGGACCCAAGCCATTTAAGGCTTTAAAATAGATAGAATCACTCTTTCCTAGTTGCACAGATGTGAACACTCCTGAGTAGACAAAAAGAAGAAAAAAGCCTTCCAGTAACTCCATCACAAGGGATTCAATCCATGAGGCTTGAAGCTTTTTGTACCCATGTAATCAGCACTTGTGCTCTGCATATCCATGCATGGTTGGAATTCAAAAAGACAAGCCTAGAGTGTTCTCCAACTGCTGTCTCTCTTTAGCTGTCAAATCCATTTCAGTCTTTTGTTCAGCAGCTAGAATTATGGCTTAGTGTGGCAATATATTTGTCCTCTTATTTTCCTTCTTCTCCACTGGATGATAATCTCTATGTATGCTTTTCTTTGCCCAGGTAAAATGATTATGAACAAGTAATTGAAGGTAATTGAAAAGCCTGACCCTCACTTTGCAGTGTAAGTTGGCTGCCATCTATAGATAGATTTTTTTAGCTTGCAAGCACAATCTGTACATGGATAAATTGCAGGAGGAAATTAAAGGAAAGTCTTTCAGGAGACATATGTTAAGATCAAGTAAAGTATCCTATGATAACTATAATAACAGTTCGATATTTTCTACTAGCTGTGAGGAGTCTTTTCCAATGAAATTTTGGGAAATTTCTTCCTGTTTAGAAAGCAGATACTATTGAGATGAGTCAAAATTTCAGATACTAATTCAACTTTGATCAAAACTTTACACCTTATATGGTTACAATTTGGGTGTGCCTTTGAGTTTGTTTGTTTTTTTTACTTATGGCAGACTATCATAGAGTTTTCTGGGGCTGAGACAGTGTTACCAGCCCAAAGTCACCCAGTGGATTTCCCTAGCTGATCAGGGAATCTAACCCTGATCTCCAGAGTCTCTGTCTTACATTCGAACCACTGCACTGCACTGGTTAAATCCTATTCTAAACCTGCCAAGCCTTGCTATATGGTAGTGATAAGGTACTGTCAAGGGTCAGATTTACTTCAGGATTGAATTAAGCAAGATGTTCTTAAGAAATGAAACAGGAGAATAAGAAGTGTTAGGTCAGTGTTTTCCTTGTATTCCACAACATGGTACATCTTTCTTCTTAAGGGCAATTAGATGCCACAAACTCTTGCTTCAATCTATTGAAAATGGTAGGTGCATGTTTTTTGTCGGGCATGCCAATAAAAAGCAAAACCATAAGGTTCCAATACAGAGGTGCCACAAAAAGTAACAGTGACCTTGAGGAGTTTTTCTCTATGTTGTTTAGATTCAGAAGCCGGCTGGGACCAATGGTTCCCAATGTGGTAGTTAAAGTTATTTGTTTTAGGGGGTGAGTTCCAATTTGAGAAGACTGGCATGGGGCCATGTCTGGAGGGCATGGGACCATGTCTGGAGGGCCAATGGCAGATAGGGCACAGCTGGATAGAAGTGTGTGGTTGTTGTTTGCTGTCATGTCAACCCCAATGTATTAGGACCATATGAATGAGAGACTTCCAAGATTGCCAGTCCTAACAGCCTTGCTCAGGTATTGTAAACTCAGGGCCATGGCTTTCTTGCTTGGGTCTATCCATGTGTAATGTGGTCTTCCTCTTTTCCTAGTGCCTTCCACCAAGCATTATTGTCCTTTCCAATTAGTCATCTCATGATACGTCCAAAGTACAACAGTTTCCATTTAGTCATCTTGCTTTCTAGGTAGAGTTCAAGCTTGATTTATTCTTGGACCCATTTATTTGTCTTCTTCTTCTTCTTCTTCTTCTTCTTTTTGGAAGTCCATAGAGCTTTCCTTCAGTATCTCTTTTCAAATGAGTTGCTTTTCTTTGTATCAGCTTCTTCACTGTCTAGCTTTTATAATTTTAATTTTCCCATTAAAAATAAAGCATCCATAAAATTTGCAGCTCTGTTTGAAAAAGGCCTGCAAGGAGTCTAGCCTAATTCTCTGCAGTGCCATTTAAAGTCTAAATAGCTTTAGATATCCAGACAAAATAGAAATCCATCAGTGTCACAAAGAAACTCGTTTATGTACAGGAAAATATGCTTTTATTTTAATAAATACATTTAATTTTATTTATTTAATTTATATTCCACTTTTCTCCCAATGTGGGAGAAAAAAAGGTTCATAGTCTAAATTTTAAAAAGTAGAGCTAAACACCTGATAGTAAAGAAGTCAAAATATAATGAAATAAGCAGTGGTTAGAGTGGTGAACTATAGCTATGAAGACCAGGGTTTGAATCCCTGTTCAGCCATGAAAACCCACTGGATGACCTCAGGCAAATTATACATTTTCAGTCTCAGAGGAAGGCAAATCAAATCTTGCCAAGAAATACACAAATATTGATGATAGGTTCTCCCCATAATAGGTTCACATTAGGGTTGTTTTAAGTCAGAAACGATTTCAATGCACCCAACAATAATTAAAGCACCAACAGTTTAGAGCATTTAAAAAAACATAGTAAGAATAAAGCTATAGTACACATACCTCCATCAAAAGGCCCTTCTGCACAATCAGTTAATAGCCAAATGCCCTTTTAATAAGAAGGTCTTCTGCCAGCAGAAGGAGAGCAGGAAGGGGCCAGCCTAACCTCTAGTAGCAGGGAATTCAACCAGACAACAGGTTTCTTAAGCATATCAATATTTGTGTATTTCTTGTATTTGAAAAAGTGGGCTGTAGTTCATGAAAGACAATGCTAAAATAAATGTATTAGTCTTAAAGGTTCTGCAAGTTTCCTTCCCCCCCCCCCCCCATTTCCCTTGAAATGCCTTGCTATTTCTGCTCACAGATTAGACATAGCAGCCAAAGAAGCTGTGTCCAAAGGTTTTCCTTCACTGGTTTATAAAGGGAGTAACCCTATGTCCTACTTTACAAGGAAGAATGGTCTATTTAAAGGCATCTTCTGTCTGAATGGCTGTATTGTGCAAGTCTGTTTAAAAAGAAACGACCATAGGAAGGGAGAACTGGGACTTGGAAGTTGCTTATCAAACAATAACAAATGGACAGCAGCATGAGGAGGCATAGATCCCTTGCTCATTGTCCTCAATATATGGTTTAAATGGTAGTAACTATTTCTTAACTTTAATTTATACTTATTTTGTACCATGTATGCAGATCTCTCATCTTTTGCGGGGTGATGCATTATTTCTTTCCTCCACTACCACCTCCTCCTCTTTCTGGCAGTGGATATACGATCACTGAAACAATCACAGGGCAAAGATGGGTCAGAGTGAAAAGCCTCCTGCAGTAAGGAAATAGAGAGCTAGAAAACCTTAAAACAGTATTGAGATGGGAAGTAAAGAGCATAAAGAGGGAGCAATCATTTAGTGCAGGCCATTATCAAGCAACAATTGCTTGGGGTAGCAGGTGGCTTTTTCATAAAAATTATACTATTATGCCAGTGCACTAACATGAATAGCAGAATGGGCAACATTAGAAAATGAGAGACTATTGACTATAGAAGGACTTAATAATCATTATGACTGGCACGCATAACTTTGGTATGATAAGGCAAGAATTCACAAAGACTTTGAAAATCATTTTATTAGAAAATCCCTCCCAGGAATCTGGAAAAAGCGGGGGGGGGGGGGGGGGGATTTACATGAAGATTCCAACTTGGATCTCAGTTCAGGAAGCATTCCAGGAAAGATAGACACAATATAAGAAATGGATTAGATATGAAGATATCTTAATAAAAATCAACAAAATATATACAATATAAACCCGATTGAAAACTTTGAAAATATAGATCATAAAATATGCTGGTTCCCATATATGCAACTCAAAGAGAGATTTAAAATGGAATTAAAACTAGAAGGATCTGAGCATCAGTGGAACGAATTAGACAAGGTAATATTCAGTAAAGAAAGAAAAGAATTTCAAAAATATATAAATTGTTATTGGAAAGAGAACTAGAACAAGATCACATTCAAAACACAAAAATGATACAATGGCTAAGGACATAGGATAGAACATAAATTTAGAAGACTGGCAACAAGCAAGAAAAAAAATAGATAAATTCACCAGCATTAAAAGAAAACTTTCTTAAAACAACTCCTTTCTTTAAACAACCTCCTGCCTTTGCGTCCCTGATCCCTCCCTGGGCATCCCAGGGACTGATCTGACATGGAAAGTGGCAGGGAGACAGTTAAAGGGACAGGAGGGTGGGAAAAAACAAGCATGACCTTGTTCCACTAACCTCCACAAATATGGAGGGAGGACTGTATAAGACAAAACAAGGTAAGTGTTGGCAATGTCAGCAGGCTCAAGGGAAGATTGTAATTAAATAAAATACATTTAGTCATGTTTCAGTGCTGTTGATTTGTTTTATATTTTATTTAAAAAATAAAAAAGAGCATGAGGAAGGAGCAATCACTTAGTACAGGCCATTATCAAGCAACAATTGCTTGGGGTAGCAGGTGGCTTTCTCATAATAATAATAATAATCACTCCTTAATTGTTTGGACTAAAATGCAAGAATAATTGATCATCCCACTGACATGGCTGCTGCCATTGCATGCAATATTTCACTGACAAAAAAAACGGTGAGGGAACCCCACCCCGATTGCTCACTCAGAGGGGTGGGCTAGAAATAATAATAATAATAATAATTATTATTATTATTATTATTATTATTAACACATGTGCCCTATCATCCTCAGAGTTTGGTCAAGATAGCAAATGTTCTTAATGAGAAAGGACATACAATGTAGAAGAGATTGCAGTAGTTTTATTTTGCCTGAGTTTGCTGTGATGGGCAGGACTCTACTCCTTCCTCTCCTCCCCATCCCTGCTGCATTAGTTGAGTTCAAACTACTTTAGCACTTACAACTCAGCATGCATCAACTGAAGCAAGCCATGACAAATAGAGAACGAGGGAAAAGGGGAGGAGAAACCGAGACATTTTTAAAACAACTGAAACAGTGGGATGACAGAGGATTAATTAGGACTGTCCCTGCCAAATTGGGACAGTTGAAAGATAGGCACTCAGTACAGAAGAGGGAAGCTGAAATTGCTCATAAGACCTCCAAGAGTGCCATGACTAAAGTAACAATGGTCAATGGCAGCCCAGGTGGGATCAGAAAAGGTAGGGGGATCAGAAAATGAGAGATGCTCATGTTCAGAGATGTTAAGAAACAGCTGAACTGGAGAGGAAGCCAAGAGGGTTTTAGTAGTCTCAGTGCCTGCCCTAGGCACCAAGGTCTTTCTGGGGAAAGATTTGGGAAACCTAATAAGCCAGTAATAGGGCTAAAGATAGGGAGATCACTCTAGTTGGTCACCAATACTACAGAGGAGATCTAGTTCACGAGAAGCCATCTGCCCGAGAAAGGACTTGTTAAGTGGAAGGGTTGGCAGTTAGGTATCAGGAGTAACCCAAGAAAAGACCTTGGGCTGCTACCCTTAAAATCAGGACATCTATACCTAACCTGATGATTATTAAAAAAAACCCTAGTAGATCTGAATCTGGCACGACACCACAAGTCTTTACTGGCCCAACCCAAAGGAGCAACTTTTTTTTTTTTTTTTTTTTGGTATGACCTGGATTAACTGGTCCTCACGCAGGAGCCCTGTCTTTGATACCTTGCTAATCTTAAGAGATCAATCCTGCAAATACCCACTGAGTCAAGTCTTAGTCCTGAAACAACTTACCAGAAAGAGGATCTTGATCCAGAGACAGTTTACCTGAACCAAGGGCCAAATCGAAAGGCCACTAACCAGCAGGACAGATCTCATCTGTCAAAACCAGAAAGTCTTGGTGATGGATCCTAGAATAATTTACCATCAAGAACAATGTGCTCCAGAGTAAAATCTCTTTGTTTGAGAGCCAAATCCAGAGACAACTTACCATCAGTCTCTGGCAACTCTATTCCTGTTAACCTCATAGCCTGGCAGGTACCCAGATGGCCTTACTGGCCACAGTGTGAGTCCCTTCTCTGAGTGGCACTCCCACTCTGTGACTACACCAGAATGCTGCTTGGATAGAGTGGATCCAAGGAGGAAGAACCCAACATGCTGTGTGTGTCCTAAGAAGATTAATAAAAGGTATTACATCAATTGAGGATCTCACTTTGTATGACACAAGCAGATGGCTGTGCCATGCAACTCCCTAGGAGGAAGAGAGCATGGTGACAAATTCCATCATATAGAATGATGGCTGTTTATAAGAGAAATCCTTTTTATTATTATTATAAGGGGATGAAATACATCCATGGTAAATAAGAGTATCAATGGCTACAGGTAGAGATGTAAAAGGATTTTTCCTTTGAAGTGCCCTAGAGCCAAAATGTGACAGAACCGACATTCTGTAGTTTATGGATGTATCAGACACAATGAATTTCATAAATGCATACATGTGGCTGACTCTCCCCCAAGAGCTGTCACAAAATGACAGATTTCCCACCTTGTCAGAATGTTATGCACACTTATAATTGGGAAGTATTATATGTATTGTACCCTGTTGACATACACATACCCAAGCATCTTGAGTTTGGCAAGATGAGAAGATGATGAGTTGTGCTTATGCTACAAAGAGAACCTGAGAGGTGAGAACATTTTCAGAAAGGTAAGGTTGGAGGAGGAGGAGGAGGAGGAGGAGGAGGAGGAGGAGGAGGAGGTCATCTTTTAAAAACATTTACTGACACACAGGAGGTGAGACATGAAGGAGAGCAGGGGGCTGTTGGTGCAAAAGAGAAAACGGGGGTTTTGACAAAAGAAGGGACAGAGAAAGACATATATGCACATGCAGTTGGGTCTTTCAATCTCTTTAAATTTATACAAGCAGCATCCTGGTTAGTCACACAGTGTCCTTTGAGAATGGAGAGTAATCTTCCAAAATGTTCTGGTGAGTGGCTAAGGTCCTGGAATGCATCTGCACTACAGAATTAATGCCGTTTGACACAGCTTTAACTGCCATGACTCAATGCTATGGAATCTGAGGTTTGTAGATTTTTGAGATATTTAGTCTTCTCTGTCATAGAGAATCATAGAGTTGGAAGAGACCACAAGGGCCATCCAGTCCAACATCCTGCCATGCAGAGACCTCTGATGACCCAACAAAGTAAAAATCCCAGGATTGCATAGGATGGAGCCACAACATTTAAAGTTGTGTCAAACTGCATTAATTCTGCAGTGTGTCAGCAGCCTTGGTAAGGCAACTGAATTTACACTAAGCAGCAATGGCACTGACTTTGGCGATCACTATGTTCTTTCCGACTGCTTTATCACACTAGTGGGCAAACAGGATTTAAACAAGAGTTAAACTAGAGAAAACCAGGAAATGTCTGAAGTCTGTCACATGACATTTCCTGGTTTTCTCTAGTTTAACTCTTGTTTAAATTCCATTTGCCCAATAATGTGATAAAACAGAGATGGAATGAGTATGCTGTAATTCAAGAAAAGAAAGAAGTGCTTTCTAAGTATTGAGCTAAAATGCAGATATACATATATAATGTCATACATTATGATTTTTGTACAGAAGGTAACATGCCTATCCATGCTACATACACACTGATCCAGCAGCATTCTGTCGCACAAAATAAAATGTGTATATCATCTGGGAGGAATGTAGGCTGTTGTTAGCATACCTGACACTCCCGTGCTCTATATCTGGTCATGATGACCTTTCAAACACTAGGAGGTTTCCCATGGGAAAGGCACAGTGACCCGCAGAAACGTAGAGGGTCTAGATAATACCATGATTCATACAGAATGTGTTACTGATCACTCTGTCCTCCCCACAGGCTTTCTGTATATCCACTTGCACTGTAGCATTACCAGTGGGTGGGGAGGACAGAGTGATCAGTAACACATTCTGTATGAATGATGGTATTACTATTACTAGTGGGTGGGGAGGGGTGCGATCAACACCAGGTGACACCCCAGAAAGGGGGTGTCATCCAATGGGGTGGCACACCCTTGGAGGGTGGTTGCCTTCCAAGTCCCACATGGCAACAGCCCTACAGGCCTTAGAATGCCAAGGGGGGTAGTGATGTGAATAGAATGGCATGGCAAGGTGGGGTGTATGCTTATCTTCCCAAGACCCACATGGTGGTTGCCACATAGGCCTCAGAAATCAGTTGCTGCCCCCCAAGGCCTTCTGAGTTCTGCATGGCAACTGCCACGTGGGACACAGAAGGCCTGCGGGGGGGGGGGGACAGCTGCCTTCTGATAGGGCCAAGTGCACCCCTCACCTTGCTGTGCCACACTGCACCATTCATGAACAGAATGGTACCATGGCAGCAAGCTTGGGGGTGTGCCCTTTGGCCCTGCCCCAGGAAGCCCCACCCCACACACCAGGTAACAACTCAGCTGGGGACCCCACTGTCCTGCACTAGGAAAAAAAGGCAGCACATTGCACTAAGGCTAGTAAGACCATATCTCCTACCTACCTCCTGCTGTGTTCCCAGCCAACATCTCTATCAATCTGTTTTGGAGTTCTCCCATATCCAATCACTGTTTTATTAATCTGGAGTTGAAACCATCTACTAAGATTGCTCTTTTGTCAGTTCTATGGAAAGCAATTAGTCTCTTTGTACTTTGTGTGAGCACATTAATCACCCCACGAGCATACAGAACAGAAAAGAGTTGGCCATCTGTTTTCACAGGGATCTGCCCCCCCCCCCCCGGTGAAAATGGATGCTCACACATATTAAAGCCCCATAGGCTTGAATGGGACACACCCCCATGTGTGCAGCACAGATGCATGTGCCAGGCATGCACACCATTGCAAATAGCAGAGATCGCCCCTCCACGTATAATCAAGGGTGTGGATCTCAGATCCATGCACTAGGAGGGGTGACTGTATAAATATCCATCCCACACATGGTCAATTCAAGATTACGATACATACAGCTGCCACCTAATGAATCTCTGTCCAACCATCCAGAGCTTCATTTCCTGTATCTGTTTCCTGTATCTGAGCCAGACTCTTTCTGTGGATTTCACTTCAGGACTGATAAATATCACCCCCTCTACAACCCTGAGCCTCCACTATCAAATATTCCATACCTCTATTTCTGCTAGGCTTGTATGGTGTTTCTGATTTAATTTATATTGTGTGTTTGGTTGCACTCTTGCATATTGTTAAATTCTATCTTCTTCATTTACTAAAGTTGGAGTCCTCCCACGATTATTATTCGTATACATAGGTGAAACAGTTCTCCAGGTTACCTAACCTCTTACAGGTTTCCTTTGACCTAAGCAATTCCCCCAACATTTAAGAAGACACTGACACAATTGGTGGGGGCCCAATTCCCCTCAACACACATCTTTCGGGGTAGCAAGAGTGGTGGATGAAGTGGACAGCACCCTCCACTCCCTGACTTAATAAGTCAAGGCACATGGTACAGACAGTGTCAGAAGAGGAAAACCTGTGGGTTTCAGTATATGTTTGTGTGTGATTGTGGATGTGTGTGATTACAGCCATAAGGGCTACTTTGGGATTGGAATCTACCCCCCCCCCCCCCCCCGTTTCTTGGTTCATATCTGGCAGCTGCAGTTATGAGCCTGGCAATAGTCGAGAGTTGTTTGGGATTGCAAGGGTTGGATACATAACTGCCACACAAACCTCTCCCTAACTTTGGGTCCATCTATCATTCTGTGGGATCCAAGACTTGGGCATTTCAGTTAGGAGCGCACACTCACACACACACACAAGTACACACCATGTTAAGGTCAAGTTTTCCCCTGTTATGGAGATGGATGAAGTAGCACTTCTTCACCTCATTTTGTGTGGGTTGTGTGCAACCTTTTTGGTCATTTTACTCTTTTGAATTTCTGGCTAGGCACGTTGGCAGGATAAGAGGAGCCCCATGCCTATTTATAATTTCTTCTAAAGAGGAAGATGTTTGTAAACTGGAGATGGTGACAAACCACCATTGGGTTTAGCAGTTTACCTGGCTTTGGAGGCAGTATCCCTCACTTCTGAAAAATCAGATTGTAATTGGCAGTATTCAGATAGTAACCTTAGCTCTCTTTTCCTTATTGCTAGGGAAAATTGCTAGGTGATGTAAGTTCCTAAGAATTTGTTTTCCCCACTTGATGCTCTGCTTAGTGCAAACATAGAGATTTTCCCCAAAGTTCCTGGTGTTCTCTCTGTCAATGAGTACTGGGTCGACCTTTAATTGGCAGGACTCAGCCAGGTTCTGAAAAACCTATTTCCCATTGCTTAATTTAAGTCAGTGTACTCCCATGGTTAGTTCTGGTATACATAAGTGAAACAATACCCCTAGTTACCCACTTCTTGGTGAGGACCCTAAGTCACTCCTACCTTTTTGGATAATGCTGTCTAGTCATAATGGCTTTATGTTGGGGCAGGTAGCATCTGAATTACCAGGTGCTGCAGTAGAGCAAGGGGCATATCTACTTGCAGGCTTTGCAGAGGCACACAGTTGGCCACTCTAGCATGCTGAACTAAATAAGCTTTTGGTCTGATCCAATAGGACTCTTCTGATGTCCTTGTAGCCTCCAACCTAGTGAGTAAGCCTTTGCTTTTACAAATATTTGAGCAGTTAAAAGCAGCCACCTTTCCATGTGGCTTTTTATCTTTCTTGAAGTTTCATCCATCTTGATGCCCAGGGCAAAATTGGTTTCACTAGTACTGAGCAATATATCCAATGCATTGTTTTTTCCCTCTTTCTGTCCCTAGTGCTATTCTCTGTTGAACAACATATATTCTTTAGGCAGGCATGGAAGCCTCATCTGGGTCTCTGTACAAAAGCTTTAAGGCTGTGTCTTGTCTCTCCTGCCTCCAGCCCCTTTCCATATATTTTAATACTGATTGCAAAAGAAAAGAAAAATAGCCACAAACCAGATGCAAATCAATTGAGGGATGCCTATGATCTATCATTTTATGTTCATTTTTACTGCATACAAATGAGCAAAAATTCAGAGGAGCTGCTTGTCCCTAAATGACAACCAATTCTCTTCCCACCCCCCAGTCAATTATTTCCCTTGAATAATAACTATGAGCTGGAGGTTAATAGATGTATGGGAACAAAGTACCTGAGACAAATGGTTCCTATGGCAACTTCTTCCTCCCCACCCTTTCTTTCACCCTCACTAGATAGATACATGGATGAAATGGCAGACAAGCTTAAAATGCTTTCTATATAATTCTGTAAAATCAAAGTTTTTACATAGGACATAAGGTAGACAATAGACAACCAAAATTATTTTAAACATCCATGAAATGATCTAGCTTAAGAAAGCTTGATTTTAAGATTGTGTGGAAATTTAGAATCTAGAAACAAACCCTAGAAATTTGGCAGACATGAGATGCTATGAGCAAATGCTATTGATTACCTAAAAAGCAGCAGCATCCAAGGACCAAATTACAACTGATTTGTGTATGTGTGTGGCTTAGCCTTGACCTCAAGCCTGGCTGAGGAGTGTGAATTTTGCTCTGCCAGAAATCGTTCGGCTGAGCAAGAAAGCTTTCTGGCTTAGCAAAATACCTGACAGGTTAGGGTCAGCATTGGCATTGGGACACCTTGCTGACAGTTTAGCATGCTGTAAACTCTGTTTTCACTCAGCCACACGTTTCCTACCTGTGCCCAGAACGGATACAAAAGCACATGCGATAAACTCCCAACTTCTCTGGGAAGGGCATTCCAAAATCAGAGGGCAGCTCTTCTTCTGTGTTCCCAGAAGGTGGTGAAGGTGTACATGTGAAGGTGGTGACGGTGTACCTGTGAAGGTGGTGAAACAGTGAAAAGGGCTTCCCCAGCAGATCTCAAAACACAGACTGGTTCATAAGGGAAAATGCAGCCATTTGGATGACCTGGACCTGAGCTGCTTGGGGCTTTATAGGTCAAAACCAGCACTTTGAATTGTGTGCTAAAATGGGCTGGCAGCCAGTGAAGCTGTTGCAGCAACGGAGCTGTATGTTGCCCAGTCATAACTGCTTGGCCAAGAGTACCTCCATTTTGTATGGATTAAGTTTCAGTTTGTTCATCCTCTTCCAGTCCAATATTGGAAGGCACTGATTTAGCACCAAAAGAGTTTCCTTGGCTCAGGGTGGAAAGGAGTAATAGAGTTTGGTGTCGTCTCCCAGAAGTTTCATGTATATGTTGAATAGAATGGGGGAGGAGCACACCAATATTTTCCATAGCAGCACACCAATGTCTGAACTCCCTCCCAAGGAGTTCATATTGGTTCCATACTTACTGAATTTTGGAGAGGAACTAAACTTGTTTTGGTTTAGCTTACACATTTAAATGCTTGGATTTCACAGGATTTTATTATACAACATTTTGAACATCCTAATGGATATCTGATTCTGAATCAACAGCCTCACTCTGCATTTCCATAATTCCTCTACACCAAGGCTGGGAAGCATGGGGGGGGGGGTCTGTCCAAGTGTTACTGGACTACATTTCCCATCATTCCTCACATTTGGTATGCTAGTTAAGGCTTATAAAGACTGCAGACCAGCAACACTGGGGAGGTAAAATGATTTCCCTTTCTCTTGTACATTGTTGTTGCTGGATGCACGGGCAAGAAAGTTTTGTTCTTGATCTGCACTGAACTTTGCACTGTTCATCTTTACTTCTTGAATACATAAAATGTTCTAAGGATATTAATTTACCTCCAGATAGGGGAACATTCCTTGCCTAAGAGAACCCTATGAAATTCATGCAGTTGCCATTTGTACATATATATAAAGTGGAAAACTTGGGTGGAGTACTTATAGATGGAATAGGAGAATCCACACTATGCTTCCCCCTGTCCCCTGCTAAAGACAGGATGATTATTTTGCTGCTTAACAAGGACTTTTTCTCTCAGATATACATGTACATGGATGATTAGAGTGAGAGAGAAATAAGAGTTCCATTTAAACACTCACACTTCTTCCCCTGGATAAGCTATGCCCTAGATAAGCAAGCCTGTGGTATAAAGAGCAGAAAAGCCACAATCACATTAAGCTCAGTGAGAGCACAGAAGGTCATTCTCAAAAAAAGCCTAGTATTGCAAGGTACTTCTCATCGTTGCTCTGTGAATCCCCATCCAAACAAATCAATTTAAAAACCATTTTCCCCTCTTGTATGAGTTCCACAATTTTCTCTTTTCCAAAAGAAAAAGAAAAAGAAAAAAAGCAGCTGGCTTTACTGAAGGCATGAAGGCTACTCAAATGGAGGTAAAAAAAGAGAAGCATTTTTATGTGAGTAGCAAATGAGACTGAGGCGAGACATTTTAATAAAGGATTTCATGGTATTGCTCCATATGTGAAAAGTCTAGAGAAATCTGAAAATAGATAACCATAACCCCTCTTTTGCTCTTTGTTGGTCTTGGGGATTCTTTTTTCACTTATTTTCTTAAATTGCAGTCCTATACAAAGAGGTGAAGAATGCCTGCCTTGTTGGGCAGCAGCTGGGAGAGGGCAGCTTGCACATGTGTGCACACACGTTTGCATGCTTTTCTTCAGAAAAGGGAAACAAGGTATATTTGTGCAGAGATTTTCTGCACAAGCTATTATTTTTTCACTTGTTTTAATTAAAAACAAAAAAACACATCTTTGGCTTATTCTCCTGAAGGGGCTGGTGAATTTTGACAGCTTGCCTTGGTGTGTCAAGAAGACAGCCTCTCTCTTTGACACTGAGAATATTTTGCAAATCTGCTTCACATCCCTGATTTTAGAAGGCATTTCTGGAAAAGGCAAGCCTCCCCCTCCCTCATATAGGCTTCTTCACATGGAATAACAAGTTATTCATCAGTGCTGAGCCAGTGCGTACCTTGTTTTCACTCAATATGATGTAGACTACTCACCATGTACAGCAACCTACCATTGATTTTATTTCCTGCCTGCCTGGAATTGCAAAAATAGAAGGGTTGCCAAGTTTCTCATAATCCATGGATACAACCACTTTCAGTCTAGATTACAAGTTAAGCAGACTTTGAACAGTTTGCTCTTTACAAAACTTGTACCCAGAACACCACCATTTATGACAACATTGCACTTTTCCTGACAACAGTAGAATAGGTTTCAGGAGAGATGCTATGCTACACAGATTTTACTCTTAAGAAAAGCAATTTACATTGTCTTATGCCCCCACAAGGCTTATATCCAAATCTGTGTGTAACTAACCCAAATTGTTTTGAATAGAACTAGAGGCTTCAACATTATTGTGACTGATAAAATGGTAAAGATTTTTTCCAATAGTCATTAAAACACTATGAAATATCCTCTTGGTGCAATGAAAAGCTTTAAAACCTATTCCTTGGCAAATGATGTGATTTTGTTTCACAACATGCTAAGAGTTTGAATATTAAGCTAAGTGGCCTGTATGGATACCAAAAATAAAATAAAATAACATTGGTTACCTTAGAATAAATTTCTTCTTTGTCTCTCTTGACACATAAAACAAAGAGAAGGGAGTTGTATTTTCCTATCCATCACTACTCTCTGAAACAATAACCCATTAGCAATGTAGCTTGCTGTAAATGGATTGCAAAGCTGTCTCTCCAGTGAATTATAGCAGTCTTTCAAGTAGTAAGAAGTAAAGTTGCAGCAATTTTCCATGTCTTTAATTTTACTGTCACAAAGGTATAGAAGAGCTGTGTTCTGGAACTGATGGATTTCAAGTGGAGAAAAATTAAATTCCGCATATTAATAGGTGAAAACGGACGTTGGCAGTATAATTTTAATCTAATTATTAGCTCAGTGAGAAAGGCTCCATGAATTGTAGATTTTACATGACAGGTTATCATCCCATTAAAGATGTTCAGTCTGGCCACAATCCAGCCAAATGGAAGCCCTTTTCTGTCCCATTGATTCTTGTGGAAGAGATTTTAAGTTCTTGCTTGACTCTACCATTTTATTTATTTATTTATTTCATTACATTACATTACATTACATTTCTATGCTGCTTTTCTCCCAGAAAGGGACCCAAAGTGGCTCACAGATAAAATCATTTTTAAAAAATTTACAATATTTTTTTTTAAAAATAAAATCACCTCACCAAAAACAGTATAAAATAACACAAAACATACAATTAAAAAAAGTCTAAAACACACATCCTGCATAAAAGCCTTCCTGACATGATTGTATATTAAAAGCCTGCTTGAATAAAAAATGTATTTGCCTGCTGATGAAAGGAGAGCCTAGCCTCCTGTGAAAGTAAGCTCCAGAAGGTGGGAACTGCCACTGAAAAGACTGTCTCTCAAGTCCTGACCAAGTGAGCCTTCATGGTGACACGACTGAGAGGAAGCCTTCCCATGTAGATCTTAGGACTATTGCAGGTTTGTAGAGGGATATATCTTGACCTAGGTTGTGCTGGGCTGTATAGGTCATGACCAGCATTTGGAATTGTGCCCAGAAATGAAACAGTAGCCAGTGAAGCTGTTTCAACAAGGGAGTTATAATGCTCCCTATAACTGACTTTGATCAGCTTTTTGGCTGCTGCATTTTGACCCCACTGAACTTTCCGAACAGTTTCTAAAGGCAGCCCCATGTAGAGTTTGTCACAATAGTCCAAATGAGATGTAATCAAGGCATGTGTCAGCATAGCCAGATTTACCATCTCAAAGAATTGGCACAGCTGTCACACTAGTTGTAGCTGTGCAAATGCATTCTTAGCCACTGCTGAAACCTGGGCATCTGTGAACATACCCAACTCTTAAGATTTCAGGGGGAGTGTACCCCATCCAGCACAGGCAGAGTCCCTATTCCCTGATCTACCTGACATCTGACCAGGATCGCCTCTGCCTTGTCTGGATTAAATTTTAATTTGTTTGCCCTTATCCAGCCCATTCCTAACAGTAGACACTGGTTCAACATAGAGACAGATTCCGTTTGAATTAGAATACTAATAAAATGAATGACACTCAGAAAGTACTTAAAGGGTACTTAAAGAGATAGTAGCCTAATGCCCAGGTGACTGTAAAACAGGTATGGAGAACATGTGGTCCTCCACTTCTTGCTAGGCATCAATTCCCTTAAGCTCTAGCCAGCATTCCCAGCAGTGAAAGATCTGGAGTACTACACATTCTCCATCCTCCTAGAAGAAGGGAAAATGTGACAAACAATGTAAAACATAAAGTAAAAATAAAAATAAATCTACAACAATTCTCATAACTTTTCCCAATTTGAAATTATTCATTCTTGAGTGCAAGAATGTATAGGCAAGGATTTTCACAGTCAACACAAACTATAACCATGGACTCACTTTATATGGCTGCCCTCTGATGCACATCAGATTATGAGAAGTGCTATATAGTTCAAAATTATTGGGGGGGGGGAGTTAGACTTGGCACCCTTTTTAAAAAAATCTTTGTGCATATATAAAAATAGTTTGCAAGCAAAATGTTCAATTTAACAACATAAAATACATTTTTTAATGTAGACCTTTCTTCTGGGGCCCTGGGACACTATGCGGTTATAATGCTAAATTCCACTTGAAATGCCATGGCAACATCCTATGGAATCTTGGGATCTGTAATTTGGTGAGGCACTAGATCTCTCTAGCTAACAATTCTGAACACCCCTCTCAAAACAGCAAATCCCAGGATTCCACAGGATGGGCTCATTGCAGTTAGTGTTGAATAATAGCACTCCAATTGTATAGTGTGGAAGAGCCCCTGATGGTTGAGCATTTTTTCAATGAGATGTCCTAATGTGTTGATCCTCTCATTGTCATTCCTATGCTTCTCATCTTTTTCAAGCATGAACAGAATGAACACATTAGAAATTTGTGAACATTCTTTATTTCCCTACTTTGTACTGCTTGTTCCTCTTATGTTAAGAAGCCCCACAAAAATCTTGGAGAAAAGCAACTATAAACATGTCATAAAAATTCAAAGAGAGAGAGAGAGAGAGAAACACTTAGATGGCTCCTCAGATTCCATGATCCTTCCTAAATTAACATACACACACACTCCAGACACAAATCTCCACTTTTCCCCTTGAATACAAGAATGATTCCTTTTAAAAAATGTATTTTCCTAAAAAGCTGTTAACTGATATTCTGCACAGAATTAAATGGAATATTTATTTGACATCCAACCACTGAAATGAAGAAAACAAGCCCTTGGAAGCTCTTCAGAGCTGCATAGTACACATTTTAATTTCACTCATGCTCTCATGTCTCATGTCAACTCCTGGTTAAGGACACCATAAGGGGCATATCTAAAGAAGCAAGTTATTTTTTAAAATGTCTGCAATGTTCTGACGAGCTAATTTGCCACTCAGACTTATGATTCTTCTAGAAGCAGCTAGATTGAAAGCAGGAGTAGTGCTTTGCTAGCACATTTCCTCTCTTTAATCACTTGTTCTTAAGGATTTTTGTTACTTTTAAGTTTGACCAAGACACCACAGCTGGCCCACTACATTTTCCAGCTGAAGGCCTCTGTACTAAGTGATTGCAGCTGCATCCACACTACAGAAATAATCTGGTTTGACACCACTTTAACTGCCATGGCTCAGTGCTATAGAATACAGGTATTATCTGGTGTGCCAACAAACTAAAGTTCCCAAAATTACATAGCAATGAGTCATGACACTTAAAATTGTGTCAAACTGGATTATTTCTGCAGTGCGGATGCAGACTGCAACTCTCTATGAAAACTGACTGGGTTAACAGCTAAATCTCATATCCACACTGGGTAATGCATAGTTTCCATTACTAACCTGAGGATGGCAGGCTATTTAGGATAGGATGAGAACAGTGCGAACAGAACTGTGAAAACTAACAACAGTAAAATAGGAAAACCTGCAACAATGGTAAGGGGAAAGCTAGTATACCATGTTTCCCCAAAAATAAGACAGTGGCTTATATTAATTTTTGCTCCCAAAGATGTGCTAGGTCTTATTTTCAGGGGATGTCTTATTTTTCCATGAAGAAGAATTCACATTTATTGTTGAACAAAAAAAAAAACATTCATTATATACTGTATATATATTTATATACAAAAACTTTGCTAGGTCTTACTTTCGGGGAAGGCCTTATATTTAGCAATTCAGCAAAACCTCTACTAGGTCTTACTTTCAGGGGATGTCTTATTTTCGGGGGAACAGAGTAGTACCCTACGAGGGGGCGAATATTGAGGCAACTCAGCATTTCTCAGTACCAACAGCTCCATCTCACTGTGGCTACTGTGGTCTGAGAAACTTTGAAAAGGGGAAGGAGGGAAAGTGGTGGCCAGGTAGCCCCCTGGGAAGTTTACAGCAGCTGCCCCGAGGAGACTGCAGTAGCAAAAACCATTAGTGCACTACTTAAAAATCCCTTGCTTTTCAAAGCAGTACTCTCACTCTCAGATTTGTTTCCTTATCCTGAATGCTTGGAAAGAGGGACAGGCCCTGAGAGCTGAGAAAGGTGCCTAAACTAGCTCATATGCCATACACGGCTCTGTTCACCAACAATTGCTATTCACCCATGCTGCTCCAGAGTCTGAGGCCTCCATCTCAGGCTTGGTCCACATGGGCCAAGTAAATACTTGAAGGGATGTCACATTGAGGAGGGAGCAAGCTTGTTTTCTGCTGCTCCAGAGAACAGGACTCAGAACAATGGATGCAAACTGCAGGAAAAAAGATTCCACCTCAACATTAGGAAGAACTTCCTGACAGTAAGGGCTGTTCGACAGTGGAACACACTCCCTCGGAGGGTGGTGGAGTCTCCTTCCTTGGAGGTTTTTAAGCAGAGGCTGGATGGCCATCTGTTAGGTATGCTTTGATTGGGAGTTCCTGCATGGCAGGGGGTTGGACTGGATGGCCCTTGTGGTCTCTTCCAACTCTAAATTTCTATGATTCTATGGGTCAGAATACTTCAAGATCATTCCAAATCTGCCCTTACATCCTCCTGTAAGCTTGGACACTCAATTGCATGCCAAGAAACTGTTTGCAAATGTGTACTGCTGTGCTGGCCACTGCCACTGATGCAAGTTGCTCACTGTAAATTCTGAATGAGATGCTCAGAGTCAATCACATGGCTGGGTGCCTTATCTGACTCAGGACAAGCAACTCATGCCAGTTGTGGTGGTACTGACAGGCACAGTGGGATGTGTTGTAAACAGCTGGTTAGCATTACAACAGAGGGCTCTAGATCTTTCAGGAATATTTGGAGCAAAAGGTGATTTATATTAAACTGTTGTAAGGGCGGGGGGTATACCTTGGATCTGGTGCTGAACTGACCATTTGTCACCAGAACTGGGCATTGGGCCCTGCATCATCCAAATTGCTCATTGGGAAGATGGGTGTGTGTGTTTTATTTGGCACATGTGCACAACTCCCCATTCTGCCTAAGAGTAGAACTAGTCCTGAGTGACAGGGTATTGCAGAAAAGACAGGTTAGATCTGATCCCCAATGGCTGGGTTCACTGTCTGTCATCTGAGATGGCAGGCAAAGTTATGGCACCCATCTGTGTAGTGCCACTTTATGTATCACTTCTCATTTCTCTCATTTAAATGAATATAGCAGGAGGACATTTTACAGACTTTTAACACTGTAAAAAGCAATTCCCCTTTCTTGGTTGTGACCATCTGTTTGCAGAACTCTCTTCCAGTTGAAGGCCTTTCAGATCCTTCCTTCCAAGCTTTCAAGCAGGCCCTAAAAATTTAACTCTTTACTTTGGCCTAAAATTAAATTGTAACTCTCCTGGAGCCATTGTGTATATATCAGAATCTAGTTATATCTCCTCGTTTTGATGTTATCATCATTCTTATTGTTTTGTTATGTATTATCCTTTTAGTTCTATTGTATGTCTCATTGGGAGGGTTCACTCAAAAGACATATTTTATCTTTTAAACAAATAACTTCTTGCTAATGGTTTGGGGATCAGATGGATCTGGGCCTGACTTCAGTTTGAGATGGATCTGGGCTTGACTTTGACACCACTTCACCCTAAAAGAAAAAGAAAATAAAGAAATAAGCCATGGTGTTTTCATATAGTCAATAAGGTGGGATTAATGTTTTTAAGTGGTTTGCATTTTATATATATATATATATATATATATATATAATTTTTGTATTTCAGATTGCTTTTAATTGTATTGTTTTAATGCATGGTGTGAGCTACTTTGGGTCACTTATAGGAGAAAAGCAGAATATAAAGTAATTAATTAAATAAATAGCAGTGGTTTTGAAGAACATCTGGCTTTGAATATTTAAAAAAAATGGGACAAGGGTGATTTTCTTAAAAGAAAAATCAACATTTCCGCTTTTACCAAAATTAAATTTAGAGGACTAGATTTGTGGGTTGAGGAGATCTAGGAGGACCTGGGTGTGCAGAAAACAAACAAACAAAAACTTGGGAAGATTTTCATACAAATTGCATGACTGGGCTACCTGAAGATCTTACTGCGGGCATCCATTGTTTATCCTGTCTGAGAGCATTTTCAAAGAAGCAGCTCCTTGGGGTTTTAAAAGGAGCTTTCCTTCCTGAATTAATTTATATCTCTTGAGAGTCCCTAAACCATCATTAAATTTATCCATCTATGCAAACAACAACACAAATGGCTTACACAAATGGCTTATATGGCTCTATCTCTCGATTCTCCACTCCAAACATGATCCTGAGGAAGTAGCCCCAAGTCTACAAAAGCTCATGCTACCAACTTCTTTCTTTAAGTTAGGGCTGAGACAGATGGCAACAAAATGGCAGCTTGAAGCTGCCCCACGGAAGATGCCTCGGGTCCACAGCAAACACACACAGTGCTCTTGAAGGTACCCTCTGCAAGTGGCCCAAATAAGAGCAGAAATGATTCTCTCCCTTTTGGATTGGTTGTGGGCCATCTTAGGTGGCCCTAGTGCAATCTTTGGGCAGCTTCCAGGTGCTCAAAATGCCACAACCCCAGAGCAGCTTCAAGCCGCCCCCTCCCCATCTGATTGGCTGTTTTCCCCAGGGTGGTTTTCGGACATCTTGGGGGCATGACACCAAAGCCCCAAGCCACCCAGAAGCCAACTTTTCCAGCCATCCTGTTCAGGCCCTTAGTCTCAAAAGTGCAATAAGATCACTTTGCATAACCTTTCAGCATAGAGTTGTGGCAGGGGAATCGGAAATGAGAAACTGAACAAACCTAGTTAGAATGAGCCAGTCACAACCTTCGGAGGCCATGGGTGAGCAAATATAAAAACCTGTTACAGGGTTAGATGTGGGCAGGATCAAATGGAATTAAGACAGAGTTAGGACAGAGAGAAATAGAGGGAAGAAATAGTTGGTTAGGAGGCAATGGATAAGATCTGAATAGGGTTTGGGGAGTTGGGAATGTGGAAAGAGTTCAGAGAGATCATGTTTAACTTAATTGGTAAACATCAAATCTTTACTGCTTATGTTTTCTACAATTATTTGGCCATTTTCATTTCAGCATCGGAAGTAAAACAGCTTTGTCATACTGAACTCACAAATCATCACAGCCTCTTGTCCAGCTTAGGGGTCACCTTGAGTTTTAAATGCCAGATCCAGGAAAGATGTTGAAGGTAAAAGGGCAAGGTAAGTTATAGGAGTCCTGGGGCTAGAGCTGTGAGGCCAAGCTTAGATAGGGGATCCACCACAAAGGATGCAAGAGAAAAGAGTATAAAATAAATATTAATAAATGTCACCACTCATTTCCAAAGATCAATGAAACAAAGGTGGCTCTTTTGTCCCTACAGTAGGTCTGCACAGAATGAAACTGACCAAGGTACAAAGTAATGACATTAATACAAGCATGGTTGTGATTATAATGAGGAAAGTCATTAGTTGCAGAGTGAAGTACGAAAGTCCTGGACTTCCCTGGACAGCCTATAATCTTTCATAAATAATATGATCATGCCATGTCCAATTCATGTTTCTTTGCTCACATTTTTAAATGAAGAAGACAGTGGCACACTGTTCTCTTTTCAGATGAGTCAACTCTGTGACCTCATTTAATTGGCTCTGGATACTAGGTTCCCACAGTTCCTTTAGAAAGGCTTTTCCCTAACAGTCTATGCATTTCATCAAATGAAGTAACCAGAAACTTCCTCATAGTCTTCATCCTAAGGCTTACTGGGTCATCAGATGCACACTTTGAATAGTGTGGTGTGACAGCATAATGAGATCCTAAATGTGTCATCCTGAAAAAATGATTGCCAAGGGCCATAGCACTGAGTGTGGCTGAAAGAACCATGATTAAGCAAGTGTACAATGCAGACTGATACTACTCCTTCTAACCAATTCAGTCGGAACCAGGAAATTCATGTGTAACTTGAGACTTTTTTTTTTAAAAAAAAAAAAAAAAAGAAGAAGAATTGAAGTTCTGGAAGGCTTCTAGGACTGCAATTCTTCTTTAAAATAATTCTCCATACACTTTGTTATTTAAAGAAAATGTGATTTTTTAATATTTATTTTATTTTATTTAGCCACCATACCACCAAAGGTTTGGAGGTATGGAAGGACAATGAAGTTATGAAAGCCACATAAAAAGTGGGTCCTCCATGTATTCACCAGACTATGTATTGCTGATCATCTCTAAACTAGAACATGTGTATATAAACATAGGAAGGCGCACCATATGCAGCTGCACCATATGTGGCTTCCCGTTTATGTGGAAGCCATGGGGCAATTAAATGAATGGTGCACACACCCATAGTGTACCCATGACACCCCAGCATGAGCACGAGCCCCATTATACTGAATGGGGCATGAGCATGCATGTTATTCGCCTTACACGTGTATGTGTGTGTGTGGGGGGTGTCCCCAGCATAAGGCAAGGCTCCACAGTATAATGTTCCCACAGGCCACAACCAGGTCTAATGTGAATGCATGTACAGGCAGGAGAAGAGGGGTCTGAAAATGTATCCAATGTCATAATTAAGCATTATTCATTCCAAAGCTATAATATAAAGACGTACATAATATATGAGTATCCAAAGCCATCTGTCCTTTGACAGTTTGCACTGATCTTCAATAGAATTTGGATGGTACTTTGCCTTAGAAAAAATACTGCCAACTAACCTTCATTTGAGAATTTATATTCATTTAATATTATAGGAACTCTAGGTAGTGCACATGCCATTGCATTTGGTTGCTTCTTAAGATCATGTTAATTGATCTGTTAACTAGCTTGATAAATCACCTTAAATGTGATGGAAGAATGTGTGTGACAAGCATATTACTTAGATTAATGGGACAGAGTTTTAAAAATAAATACTTCAAGGGTTTCTTTATAGTACCTTCCATGTATTTCCATAGCTGTGGAACTCTAGACTATCAGTATTCTGCAAGATGGCAAATATTAGTGTTAAACTAGGTTTCAGTGTGGCAGGATGCTTTGAAGGGAAGCACTTCTCTGACCACAGCTACTACTTTGCTTTTTAAAATAAATAAATAAATAAATATGATGATGATGCATCTATGAGGCTGTGATAAGGGGCCCTTATTATCTGGGCAACAAAGCTGAGTGATATCTTTCTTTTCAGGTAAAACAAAAGGTTGATGACAAGACCCCTGTCTGCACCAGCCAAATAAAACCTCTGCCCCCCTGCCTGGTCCTCTTGGCAGAGAGTCCAGATGAGACACAGCCCAAACCTCAAGTTCTGGTGCCCTTCATTTTAATGCCAGGTGGCTCTTTACAGTGACTCAGCTGGCTGTGCCAAGTTGCTCAGTCTGAGACCAGAACAAAGTGTCCAACCATGCAAGTGATGCTGGGGACAGTGTTCTGATCTCAAAGCAAGTTACATGCTGTGGTGGTGGCCATACTGAGTGTACAAAGCCATCTGGCATCACAAAGGGAGTGCCAGGGAAATGGGGAACATCAGTGCAGCTCAGGGACCAGAAGTCCAGGCTCCCCCTGGAATATTCTGGAGTATTCTGGCCTGTACATCAAGGCCAAAGAGTCACAAGTAACAGGAGACAACTGCCCAATGAGATGACCAGCTTAGAATAAATTTTCAGACCTTCCAAGGAAAGGATAATTACCTCAACGGTGAACATGAGAAAAGAGCAGAATAAAAGGGATACTTTGGCACTGAGGGCTCTGTACCACCTCGGGGGGAGCTCCAGACTCCTCGATACCCTCACGAACATAGAATCATAGAGTTGGAAGAGACCACAAGGGCCATCCAGTCCAACCCCCTGCCATGCAAAGTGTCCCTGACAGATGGCCATCCAGCCTTTGTTTAAAGACCTCCAAAGAAGGAGACTCCATCACACTCTGAGGGAGTATATTCCACTGTCTAACAGCTCTTACTGTCAGGAAGTTCCTCCTAATGTTGAGGTGGAATCTTTTTTCCTGTATCTTGCATCCATTGTTCTGGGTTCTATTCTCTGGAGCAGCAGAAAACAAGCTTGCTCCATCCTCAATATGACATCCCTTCAAATATTTAAACAAGGCTATCATATCACCTCTTAACCTTCTTAACATCTAGCACATCCCACCAGGTTGTGAGTAGCTGGAAACTGTTTAGCCAGTTTGCACCAGGCTTATGGTTATGGGCTTAGGGCTTACGGACACTTTGATCTAGACTATTCTGTAACTTGTAACTTCTATAGTTAGCCCTCCACAGTTTGAAAATATTTAAAAATATTTAAAAACATATGTAATTTCCAAATATCAAAGTTTGATTTTGCCGTTTCATGTAAGGGACACCATTTTACCTCCTGTGTCATTGTATTTAATGGGACTTGAACATCCACAGATCACAGAGGGTCCTGAAACCAAACCCAGTGGATACCTTCCTGTCAGATATATACTTTTGCCCATGTAGATGTCTTCCTTTGAAAAAAGTATTTCCTTTAAGGTACTCTCTTATCTCCATTTTCTTCATGTACCTTCACTCAATCTATAGGATGCCCTGTAGAGACAAGGGGTGGGAGGCCCAGTACAAATGGGACCCCAGCAACATCTCAATCAACAGGTGGTGACAGCTAATATAGATGGCATCTGGAATTCCCATCCAACTCACACAGAAGCAGGAGATGTACCCAAAAGAGGCACCACTATCACTTCCTTTGGCTAAGCTGCTAGCTTTCAGCATGTACTGTGAAAGAAAGCACACACATGTCATATACAGCAGCCAGGCAAACATTCTAGTAACTGTACTTCCAGTGGTGAGAGTGGCAGCATTGTGAACTAATCAGGTTCCCACCATTGGTGCACTTAACTACTGAGTACACTGGAAAAGGCCTGGCCCTTGCAGCTTGTGTGCCTTCATAGCCCATCATTTGGGGGCTGTAGGGACTGTGATCTGGCCCTAGGAAATGCCAATGGTTCCACTGGATGAAGGAACAAATTGAAGGCATACCTGGAACAGGTGAAATTAAATGGTGATCAGTGAGCATGGCCTAATTGTACCAAGGCAGTTAAGTAAGAAATAAATAAGGTTTGAATTGTTTTAATACTGTTGATTATTTAATTCTATTGTAAGGTTCACTTTTTGTATATTTTTAATTGTGTTGTTCTTTTAAATTGTGAGGTGATTGAATCCCAGTGGTCATTGAAACCTTCAATTGCTATGTTTTTGCAGCGGAGGCACCCGGCCCCAAGAAAGACAGGAAACAGCTTTTTGGCAGAAAAAAAGGCCACAACTTTATTAACAGCAATACAAAGGTAGGGTTGGCACCAAAGGCACAATGTCTGGATCTGCACATCACCAACACCAAGGTTGGACTGATGTGAGGTTGCTTGTGCGCCAAGCATCGGGATGACTTGAGGCATGCCACTCCCTTGCGCAATTACGCAATTGCGCAACTACCAGAAGAAAGCCTCTCATCACTGGGATATACTCCATGTGACCCACGGTTGGCCACATTACACCTGATGTTTCTCGAATCCAAAGGACTCCCGATTCAGTGCTACTGAGCACTGGAAACCAGCCCACCAGATCCAGAACCTGTGCTGCCGCCCAGACACGAAAGTTGTGACAAGCAACACCAATCCCAGGGAGGGAGGGTGGGGAGCCAAGCAGTTGCAAAGGCACGGTGGCAAGCTGTGCTGCTCCTTAAATAGGCCTCGGGAGAGGCCTGCATGAAACTCCTCCTCCCCTGGCCAAGGCAGCCAATGGGAGGAGGAGGCGGGAAAGGGCGCTCAATCTCTGCAGCGCCCACCCAAGCCACCCAGGCCGCGGACACGCAGGCTTCCCGCTGGCGGGAAAAGGCTCCATCGGCCATCCCAGGGCCTTGAGCCCCGCAGCAACTGCGCCTGCCCACTGAGGGTGGGAGGCGCCATTTTTGTTTGCTTTCCAATACATTTTTTGTGAAAAATGCATTCGAATCATCATCACCACCACCACCACCACCATCATCATCATCATCATCATCATCATCATCATCTCAAAACAACACCCAAACCATCAATTTTTTGTACTGTACAGACAAAAACATGGTTTGGAGAGGGATTTTTTTTTAAAAAAAAAAATCTCCCTGATTTCTTCCTTTTACACTACTTGCAGTGCTGTTCCTTTTTTGTGATTCCCCCCCCTTGTGATTCTTCATATGTTGTTGTTGTTGCGTGCGTTCAAGCCATGTCTAACTAATGACAACCCTAAGATCATGAGGATTTCTTGGCAGAATTTGTTGAAAGAGGTTTTGCCCTTGTTTTCCTCTGAGGCTGAGAGAGTGTGGTTTGCCCCAACTAGCTCTCTGCTGATCTCTAGAGACATAGGCCAATGTTCAAATCACTCTTGACTGTTCTTATGCTACTCCAGATTTGTTAGGATACATAAACCAATTGTATGAATCATTCCCACAGATCCAAAAATTGTTTCCTACACTACTAAAAAGAAGAGCATTTCAATATGTTTTAGCAAACCTTTTATACAAAAATAATAACATGAAGTGGGTCAGGTCATCCTTTCCTGAAAACAAAACAAAAACACATTTGGAATTTTCTTCCAAATCCATCCAGGGATGTTTCCCCCCCCCCCCTTCAGTGCCCTCCACTTCTCTTATGATTTCTATTTTGGTGGGAAAACATATGGATTTATACTTTCTTTAACTTGCTACACAGGATGAGGGGGAGGCAGGCTTATCTATTCTCCCCCTTTTTTCTCATTTCACTTAAGGGATTCTGGTGGCAGCTGCTGTTTACCTTACCCATTTTAGGCAGATAAACACAGCAATATTAGAATTGGCTAGAGCAGAATGTCATTGTTTCCTAGTTCAAGCTTTATTGGATTGTTCATTGCAGACATCCTGCTGTAACCTGACACTGTGTTTCTCCAGCCCTCCTCCATCATCCCTACAAAGCTGATAATGCTTAAAAACACTCCTTCCAGCTAGACAGAGGACAAGGAGGAAAATGGGGAACTGGGCAGGCATTAAAAAGACTTTGTAAAAAAGAACAATTTTAAATTATGCCCATATTTCCAAGATAGCCTGGAATTCCCGAGAAGCTTACTAGATGATAAAATTGTTGGTCTTCATCTCTTTTTTGAATTAAAATCTCCTATTCACTTTCTAATGTGTTGGGCAGCTTGCTTCTATCCCCTGCCAAACTGTCCCCTTAACTATATTGACACTTTTCACCAAAGAAACTCTAGAAATACTTGAATTGCATTTCACTAGTCTTTGTTTCTGATTTCAGTGAATAAGAGACAATCATGAATTCCTTCATGCAGCTTAATTCCATAGAGGCATCAATAGCTATTTTTCATGCAGTAGCTCTTGGGCTGATTATTGCTTTTTGTTGCATATGGACAATGCCACAGCTGTTCCATCTTGGGATGATTCATAATGAGAGCATCTATAATATTCTGGCTGACCTACTCTGCTTTGGCAGTGGAATACACTTCTCTCCAAGACACTCAACGGCTATCTCATAAATCTATTACTTTATCTGCCAAGTGAACCTTTAACAAACTCCTAGCATTTAAAGTCAACCATTAAGCATGTCTATTGATGACACTGTCTACTTTTTCAAGGGCAGAGCCTGGACCTTGGAACAGTCTTGTTCTTTGATTGCATTTCTTGAATAGCAGCAAATAAAATGCATTCAGCATCAAACACAGGTGAGTCCGAAGGGTGTATCTGAGAATAATGGGGAATATAGAACTATTATTCATTAAATACCTAAGAACAAAAATGTGGGCTTTACATTTTAGCCCTGACTCACATGGGTATTACACTTCTTCTCACACAATTTGATCTTTCCTTGTAAATACTTTATTGTACCATCCAATTTATGTAAGAAATAACATAACAGAGTGCAGAGTTCAGGGCAAGTGAAATGTCCCATAACATACGTTCTTGTGCATGGTTAAAGGAGGGATGTAAATCCTCAATTGTGTTATCCTTGAATAATTACCACAGTTTTATCCTGGCTGTGGGAGAAAATTAACATTCCTCTGTGGTACTTTCTTCATATTTGAACATCCTGAAATAATGTGATGGGAAATTTCTGCTGAGAAATGCATAAAGCTTTTTAGACACACACACACACACAAAGTTTCCTGCATAGTGATTCTATATTATTATTATTATTATTATTATTATTATTATTAGAGTCAAGACAGCTTACAAAAGTTAAAACAGATACAACTAATTTTTTACATTGTACAAAATTAAAAATATATAATCAAACTATCAATAACAAATAAAAAAACAGTTAAAAACAGACCAATAAGGCACTGTGCCTAGCTTAAGGTTTGGAACTCTGCCAGGAGGGCAGATGGTGGGGAATAAGCTCTTGATCTTCCCCTTCCTTCCCATCTCTGGCCCCAATGGCACCCAGGACCCCCAAAAGGTATGGGAGACCCTATTGCAGCCTGGGAAACACATGAAGGAAAGCAAAAAATGGCTTAATGCCTCTCACCAGAGGGAGTATGGCCTCTGCCACCACTTCTAAACAGAGGTTGGATGGTCATATGTTGGATATGCTTTGATTGAGAGTTCCTGCATGACAGGGAATTGGACTAGATGGCCCTTGGGGTCCCTTCCAACTCTAGGATTATATGATTCTATGTAATATAACAACATATACAGTCTAAATACACAAGTGAATGACATATCTCTCAGGTTTGGGGGAGAGTGGACAGGGAAAGTTTATTTAGTTAAGTAGGGTTCAAATCCCCACTTGAGTGTGGAAACCTGCTGGGTGACCTTGGGCATGGCACACACATGTCTCAGGGGGAGGCAATGGCAAAGCCTCTTCTGGAAAAAAATTGCCAAGAAAACACCACGATAGGTTCACCTCAGGCTCCTTATAACTCAGAAATGACTTGAAGGTACACAGCAACAAACTACTCGTAAGTAGCTGATATAGAATAATGCTCCTTGTTTGCACTCACAAAAAGTATATTTCTTTGCAGAATAATTTCCCAAGAATCCTTCAAGATATTGGACTACCAGACAGTGGCATCATGGAGTGGTGTGGGGCTACAGGCCACAACAGATGACACCCCACAGGAAAGGTGCCACCTTGAGTGGAATTCTCCTCCGCTGCATCAGGGAGCAAGGACGTCCCTCATGGTTTCAATGTTACCCAGCTCCCTCCCCAAGGAGGGATCTGAGGTAGTGGCAAGGGTTGAGGAGGAGTGAATGCACCCCTTGTGGCTTCATTGCAGACCATTTCCCTCCCTGAGAACAGAGCCAAGGTGAAAGGGCGAGTGCACCCCTTGTGGCTTTGTCATGGGCCCAGCTTCCTCACTGGGGGAGGCAAACAGTGAAGCCATGTGCGGTGAACAGGGGGCACAGGTAATTGCCACTGCCACCTCCTCAGCAGCCTCCCCACATCAGGTGGGAGGGAGCCATGAGGAGGGAGCCAAGGCAGTGGCGAGGGCAGCAGAGGGATGAGCATGCTCTCAAAGATTTAGAATCATAGAATCATAAACCACTGCTTCGGTACCCCTCAGCAAGGAGTCCCCCACCACCACCACATGCCTCCTCTGAGGCTTAGCAGTGGCTGTTCCCTTTCGTGGTACTCTCAGGCTCCCCTGCTCTGTCCCTGACATCCGTCCCTGCTGCTTTTCCTCATCATCTCTGATAACAGAGAGAGATTCAAAGTGATTCTGTAGCTGCAAGCCGCTCACAGAACGTTCCCTGGTTTCCTTACTTCTGTGTGTGACCTTCCTCCAAGCATCTACCTCTGTTGTATGTGGAGTGACCTCCTCCACCCCAGCAACTTCCTCTGTGTGTTTCCCACCCAAGACATTCTGGCCTGTTCTGTTCAGGAGAATCTGCTGCTCTCTATGATGCTGGAGTGCAGATATCTGCTCCTCTAGCTGCTGTACTTTCTCTTCTAAGAAGGCTACCAACTTGCACTTGGGGCAGGTGTAGTTCGCCACCTCTGTAGGCAAGAAGACAAACATCCCACAGGTGTTGCAGGTGACTGCAGCAGGGCCTTCAGTGTCCATACTGAGAAGTCTTAAGGAGGCACTGAAACAAGACTGTGGGCTTCCCTTGCTAGACTTGGCCTTTGTTCCCAAGCTCTGTCACTGAGTTCAAGTCCCAGGGTCTATAGTTATGTAGAGAGCTCCTGGCTACTAGCTCCCTCCAGAGGCAAGTCTCTGACTCACTTCCTCTGATGCTTCATGCCAGCTTCTCTTCTATTCTCTAAAAACCTCCTTGATTAGATAAGAAAAATTAAAATTCAACACGTGCCTCTGCTATCCTTGTGTAGACGTAAGAAGTCTGGCTTCTCCCAGCAATGGCTCCCAGAATGCAATGGGCTCAAGTGTAAATTAGATTAGATCTCACCCAAGCACATGGACTAGACCCTCCTCCTTTTCCTTTTTCCTTTCTTAAAGGAAATGAACCCTCTGCAAGCCTTGTGTAGACGTAAGAGGTCTGGCTTCTTCCAGCAATGGCTCCCAGAATGCAATTTGTTGCTGGCCTGACTCTCTCCTCAGAAAGGAACTGCTACAATGAAGCCACAAGGGGCAAGCATCAAGGGCTCAAGGCAAGTCACTGCTGCCACCGCTGCTCAGCAGTTCCTTGTGTACCGGGTGTCACCAAGCCTAGTGATGCCACTGATAACAAAAAAAGGCTAAGCAAATGTGTTGCTGTTCTATTATTTTTTTCTGGTGGAGTTTCCTTGCTGTCACAACACCCCCCCCCTTTTTTTTTGGAAAATATAATTAAGAATATTTAGGCTTAAAGCAAGCCATTGTGTTCTGCTTTCAAGGGTATTTTCATAGGCAAGTACTAAAAACCCAGGTCCAACTGACTCAGGCTCTATATGTAGACACAAGTTCTAAGTTTGTGTGAATGATAGTAGAAGAAAGTTGTGTTGAAAACACTCTTTTCAACACACACACACAAAACCCACCTATAACGTATATCTACCACAATATCTTCCTAGAATATCTTGTAATATGAGCTGTCCAACATTGTCATCATCCTCTTTTGGAGATTGGATCAAGATATTTGGCTCAGTAAAAATTTTTGGAGAAGATGAAAATTTCAAGTATAGATTCTAGCACAGAATCAATGAAGTAGGATCTGGTCATGCTAAAGTGAAGGAACACAATTATCTCCCAGTAGCTCTGAGATGTGCTGAGTGGTCATTGCCAGTCTATGTAGTGATTACGTGAACAAGTATCAAATCCTTTGTAGAGATTAACTGAACAAAACAAAAATCAGAGGAGAAGGCAACTAGGATCAGCAAGAGAACTGGGATCAGCAAGAGAAGGACAGCTGCCTTGACTGGAAACATTCACAGAGAAGGCAGAGAATCATGGGGTTTTCACTGGTCTATTGGTGCAAGGTTAGTTATTTTCCAGGCGTCTCCTTGCTAGTTCCTCCTTTTTCCAGGAGCACATGACATCCTGGCTATTTTTTTCCTTTTTCCAGAAGCACATAACTTTTAATTTCCAGTTTACATTCCCTAAATTCATCGGCTCCAGAGGTGTACTTCAGGACAGTTGATAAACTAAACTTTAAAAGTATTGATTGTTTACATAGGTTTCCAACAGTGGTGGTTGGCAGCTGACATGTCAATGGAGTTATGAATCCATTCTGAATTTCAGTGCAATTTTAAAGGTTCAATAGATAGTTCTGAGCCCTATTGCCTAAAAAAAAAATTAGCATTCTGGTTAGCTCCTTTAAATTTCCAACTAAAACCAGGCATGAATTCACTGCCCATTCACATCAAAATCACCTGCCATCACTGTTGGATGTATATGTAAATTTTACATATGAACATTTCTATTCTCTACTATGCATTTTGCTAAATAATAAAAATGATCAAGGATAAACTCCCAGACTGCAGGGATCAAGGAAATGTTTGTATGCCAATTTCCTCCTATAAAATGGGGTGACTGGATGTGCATTCACAGAGATTAACAAATGAATGGAGCTACACTATTTAAAAAAATCCATTGTACAGTGGGACCTCAGTATCCGTGGACTTGCAATCTGCAGATTTGAGGAGCCGCAGATGGCAAGCCCACACTGTCCCAGATAGTGGTATGTGCACACTGGGGACAAGGGGAATTGAAGTCCTCCCCCTCCTTCCTTCCTTCCTTCCTTCCTTCCTTCCTTCTTTCCCCTCTGAGCCTTCTGACCTGGGTTTGGCTTTGGGGGCGGAACCTGCACTGAGGCTTGGGTCTCAGAGCTCCTACCCCCAGCCCAAGACCTGGGACAGAACCTCCAGGCTCCGAGACCCAGGTCCCAGCCTTGGCTGACAGAGCTTCAGCCTCTGCCTCCGAATTGCCTCCAAAGCCAATCCCTTGGCAGAAGCCTCAGAGGGAGAGGGAGAGGAAAGGAAGGAAGGAGAGAGGGAAGACTTTAGTCCCATTGTCCTCAAAGGTAGTGCAGCAGCATGGATGCACCATCATTTGGGTTCAATGGGACTTGAGCATCCGCAGATTTTGGTATTTGTGGGGCAGTCCAGAACAGATTCCCCCATGGATACCAAGGACTGACTGTATTATAAAAGAGACTAATCTGATCTTCTTGAGAATGAACCCTTCATGATGCTTCTCCAACTATGTATTAAGTGTGTGTGTGTGTAAAACTTTAGCACCTGTTTAAGTGTTACCATACTTGTCTGCTAAAGCCTTAAGAAATTTGTAGGGATAGGTAGGAACTTAGCTTTAGTTTCTTTCTGAAAATAACAATTCACAACATTTGTCATATTTGGAATTGAAAGAACTTAGAGTGGTCAAAAACTAAATGTGAAAGAAATGAAAACAAGCAGGCCTTTGAATACCCAAGTCTTAACAGTATTTCATTACCTGGGTACTCATCTACAAGAGTGCATTCACCTTTTTTCTTCTTGAAAATCCTTCATCTTCAATACTTGTAATGCAGGCAGGTACACTATTGTTATTAAGACGAGAGTAGTTGCCTATGTTTGATTTGCTTGGTGTAAATGAAGAATTTTATTTCAGCTTATTTATGAAGAATTTACCAAAACTGATTTTTTTTTCATATTATTGGCTGAAAGAACTCGATGGTTTAACATTCTAAATACAGAAAAATGAGTAACTGACAGATTTTAACAATTCCTAGAAATTAAGTCTATAACAGACATTGCCATGAAATGAAACGCAGAATGTGAAAACACTTTGGTTTCACAATCAAGTAAAATCCATGGGAGAACAGTGGTGAAGGCAGAGGCATAGAAATTATTCAGTATTTCTAGTATTTCTTACTAGAGCAAGCTCATTTAATCAATTATTGAAAGATGAATCAACACATAGGTAAATCCTACTGATTCAATATTTCTATTCTAGTTACGGCAATAGATTTACACTAATGTCTTACACTTGGATCCAGGCTGTGTAAAATGTATCATTCTGAAACTTTTTCCAGGTATTCCCAAATTCCAGATCTATGCTAATTTTTGATAATAAAGATGGTGATTAAGCAGAAGCAACGAGAAGCAGAGAGCAAACTATTTCTCTTCCACTTCTTTCAATGGTACATTTCCTGTGTGGAATCCATGCAAATGGTACGTAATTCCTTAATGAAATGGGTCATAAGCTCTCCTTGTATTGCAGAGGAAAGTCAAGATGAAAGTGCTAGTGATTAAACCAACAGTCTAATTTCCTCTTTTATAGAGAGGATTAATTCAATCTATTAAAAGACAGCATTTTAATAGGCTAGGTGAGAGCAATGGTCTGTACAAAGGGAGATGCGTTACTGGGCCTCTCTGCGTTCTTTTGCTACTAGTCCACCACACAATGAGTTTCTGATCTCTAATTAACAGATGTTAAAATATCCCAGCATGAGAAAGCCTCTTGTAAGCAGTCCATAAAGCAATTTTGTCTCCTTTGTGAGAGTGATATAGGAGGAATACTCCAGCTCTGTGAAAAGTGATTTTTTTAAATTAAAAATATATGGAAAGACAAATCAAATGACTCTTACAGTCAGTGTGAGCAGCGAGAGACAGAAACAAAACTCACTTGGTGTATAGTTTATCTCTTGGGTGAACAGGAAAATATTCAATAGGGGGAACAAGCAGGTCTTCTGCTGCTGGTAAATTTTACACAATTTAATTAGAAAATGCAGGGGGAGTGGTGGCAATCTGATAATTTGTAAATGAAAAGAATAACTCCAGCACTCGGTATTGATTTTGAGTAAAGAGGGACTTGTCAGGTAGTATTTAAACTATCTACTGAAAACATTCAGATTGCCATTACCACTGCGTTATCTTCAGGTACCATTTTATCCTATAAATAACAGCATGCAAGATTTTTTTAAAAGGATCAATTATTAACCAGCTACAACAATATAGTTTTTATAGGGCTTTTTGTCACACATTTCTGCTGGTTCAGTCTTTGGATTTTTAACACTTCCCAACAATTGCTAAATTCATTGTTCCAGGATGAGTTATATTATGGATATTACAAGTTTCTAGACAGTACTATGTTTTGTCTCAGCATAAATGTTTAATATAGCATTATACCTCTTCATTGACATGTCACTTATAATCAATTGCTTCTGTGATCAGAATCTAATTTAAATAGAATGACAAAGATGATCTCCACTGAACTTTGTCATTTTAAATATAGAGCCAGGGTTTCCATCTGAAATTTTTCTCAAAAAACTTAAAAAAGTATCATTTCAGGAAGACTCACAACTCATCAGGGAACCAATGTCAATCCCAGGGCCTCCTCATTTGGTCATTTCTCCTCAGGCTTCTCATTTTCATTTGATAGCATTAAGTTTATATTATGATTGTTATTGTAATTAAAGTCCTAAAATGGAGCTTAGAGATCCATGGTCAATTCCTCCCTGTATTATGAAAAGTATTATTATTATTATTATTATTATTATTATTACCTCCCATTACTCAAGTTGGCTTACAAATCTAAAATAGAGCAAGTTAAAACACAATAAAACATGTAGAATACAAGTTTAAAATTAAATTAATTACATTTAATAAAAAATAATAAAATAAAAATTAATACAAATAATTAAATTAATAAAATTAAATAAATTTAAATTAAATAAATTAACAATTAAACAATTCCAACAATTAAAAAATTACTTTATTAAAAGTTAAAGTTTATTTTTAAAATTATTTTTATTCACAAAAATTAAAAAATAACCTTTTACATTTTATACCATGATTACAAAAAACAAAACAAAACAATAAAACACAAACATTAAACATATAACAATTATGGACCATACTATAGACACAGTAACAAAGATAAACATGTAAGCCTCTTATATCTTCCTTGATTTCTTCAATACAGCCTTATCTTCAAAACTAAACCCATATTCTTGAATTGACGTTACCACACCTATCACTATTATATTTTTGTTTAGTGTAATCTTTTTTCTTACCTGAACATTTTAATAAACAAAGTTCCTTATATGTATATTGCATTTATAAATGCATATTGAAATTCCACCCTAATTTTTTTCCAAATTCTATCAGACATAACCAGTCTTTTTTTAGTCGCTTTCACAGATTCATTTTTCATTATTTTAGTGAGTATACCCATGTCCATATTTTCCTCTATTTTCAAAAGCCAATCATCTCTAGTTGGGATATGAGGGGACTTCCAGCATTTAGCATATAATATTCTTGCTGATGTCACCATATAAAGTATAATTTTTGAATATTTCACAGCATTAGTCTAATCTATTTTATCTACCATGTCTAGTAAAAAAATAATTCATGTATAAGCGGTATTTTTATTTGCAATATTCCTGACATCAATTCTTGAATCATCATCCAATATTCCGTGGCCCTCTGACATCTCCACCAGCAATAGTAGAAATTCCCCTCACCCTGATCACATTAAAGTTAAAGTTTAAAAACTCTTAAAACAAAAACAAAACAGCATCCCTGTCATATGAAAGCCTGACAGCATAGAAATGTCTTTATCTGCTGCCAGAAGGGCAGCAGGGATGGAGCCATCTTGGCCTCCCTAGGGAGGGAGTTCCAGAGCTTGGGAACAGCTATTCAGGATTTTAACTTCTGAGTCCAAACTTGACTCAAACAATAAAAAGTTGTCTCATATATAGAGATACAGCTTTTAGCTTTCTTCACCACCATCTCACATGTTTGGTGAGAACATGGGAGAGATCCTTCAGAGGGCTTATATACAATTGCCAGAATCCTCTGGGCTGCCCCCAGAGGATTCTGGCTTCAAAAATCCCTCTCCTCATAGGGTATGGTTTTGAGACCCTTCACCACTTTGGTCACCATCCTCTGGATATCTCAACATCCTTTTTGAACTGCAGTGCCCAGAACTGGACACAATATTCCAGGTGAGCAAAGCAAAATAGAGTGGCACTATTACTTCCCTCAATCTAGACACTAAATTTATATTGATGCACCCTAGAATCACATTGGCATTTTACAGTAGCTTCTGCATACTGTTGACTCATGTTCAACTTGTTGTCTACTAGAACTCTGAGATCCCTTTTACATGTACTGTTGCCAGGCCAGGTGTCCCCTATCATATATACATTTCATTTTTTTCTAAGTGTGGTACCTTAAATTTCTCTTTCTTGAATTTTTTTTTTAATTTTGGTGCAGCTTTCTAATCTGTTAAATTCATTTTGAATTTTAATTATGTCCTTTGGGGTATTAGATACTCTTCCTAATCAGGTGTCATGTGAAAATTTCATAAGCATGACACCCATTCTATCATCCAAGTCATGGATAAAGATGTTAATAACTCTGAGCCCAGGATAAAATCCTTTGGAACCCCACTAGTCACTTCTCTCCAGGATGGAGCCATTGCTGAGCACTCTTTGGGTTCAGCCGGTCAACCAATTACAAATCCACTTGACAGTTGCATTGTCTAGCCCACATTTTACTAACTTGTTTGCAAGAATATCATGGGGACCTTATCAAAGGTGTTATTGAAATCAAGATATGCTTGTGGTTGTTAACCAGCCTCAAGTCAGTCTTGACTCATGACAACCCTGTGGATGAGACGTCTCCAAGACTCCCGATCATTCACTACTCTTCTTAGTTCTTGCAGATTCATACTGTGACCTTCTTAATAGTTCACCCATCTAGCATGTGGTCTTCCTCTCTTTCTACTTCCCTCTTTATTTCCTAGCATTATTGTCTTTTGTAATGGGTCATGCATGCCTTCCTATGACATGGCAAAAATACAACAGCTACAGTTTAATCATCTTGGTTTCCAGGGAGATTTCAGACTTGATCTGTTCTAGGACTCATTTATTTGAGGATTTTTGTTGGTTTTTGTTTGTTTTTTGTTTTTGTGGGGGGGGGTGGGCTTTCCGTGGTAGCACTCTTTTCCAGCACCAAATCTCAAATGAATTTATTTCCTTTTTATTCATTTCCCTGATTGTCCAGTTCTCACATTCATACATGGTAAGGGGCAATACAATTGCATGTACAATTCTAACTTTCATGCTTTGTTGTACATTTTTACTTTTTAGGCCCTTTTCTAATTATTTCAGAGCTGCCCTTCCCATTCTTAGGGGCTTAACAGATAGCCCTTTTAAGCCACCATGTGAGCAGCTTTGGAGCCCGACATTCATATGCCTTATGTCCAGAAGCCACCCTGAAGCCACCTGGAAGCTGGGCAGCTGCCCAGGGCAGGAAAGCCACTTTTTCCCCAGCCAAAAAAGAAAAAAGAAAAGAAAAGAAAAGAAAGGAGAAGATCTTTGCCACTCCTTTTTTGGCCAGCTTCAAGGTAGATTGGGGCTGAGGCATGTGTTCACCACAGCCCCAATCCATCTCCAGAAGGAGTGGCTTCAAGACATCCCTTCTGGACCATCTATTTCGCCCCTAAGTCTTCTTTTGATTTCTTGACTGCAGTCCCCATTCTAATCAATGTTTGATCCAAGGTACAGGAACTTTTTTATTATTTCTATTTCTTCATTTCTAGGTTGAATTTATGAAGATCCTCCATAGTAATTATTTTTATTTTCTTTATGTTCACTAGTAAGCCTGCCTCTTTACTTTCTTCCTTGATCTTAAGCAGTAGTTGCTCTAAGTCTGTAATGTTTTCTGCTAATAGTATGGTATCATCTGCATATCTTAGGTTGTCGCTACATCCACAGCATTCCCTTTCATTTACCAAGCTGGTGTGTGTGTGTGTGTGTGTGTGTGTGTACAATGTACAAATACACATTTTGTATGTAGTTCTTTTTTGTTTTCTTTTGTGACAAGATTATCATACAATTTGGAGATGTGCAAAATTGGAAGAAAAATTACAACACATTAGCATACCCTCCAACTGTCCAGATTTGGCAGCGGAAGTCTGAATTAATCCTGTCACCCTTTTCAGCTGCTTTTAAAATGTCCTGGTTTCTCATTCCTCTTCCCACTTTTGCACTTTGTCCTCAGCTTACTTCCATTGCTGAAGATGAAATTCAAAGTACACATTGAGTAGACACTCATTAAGACAAGGATAGGAGAAGGTAGAATCTTATCTGTAGGCTCAACTAAAAGCAAATGGTTGTAGCCCGTCCTAGCTTGTCTATCTTTCTTCCTTAATAACTTTTGCCATCTTGACCAGTCTGATATTGCTTTTTAACAGATGTCACAATTTTCTTCTGTGAAAAATTGACAGGTATGCACTAGGCCAGAATGTGCAGATGAGGTCACTTCACTTTGGACCTTACCAAAAATAATAGTAATAATAAAAAAAATCAAATTCTTTGAGTATCCAGACAGGACCACGAAAACAAAGCATCTACTACATTTCATATTCTGAACCAGGAAAGTGTTTCAACAACATCACTAGTGGTTACTCAAAACCTATATAGGAGTCCTGCTGGCTCAGTGGTTAAGTGCTGGTACTGCAGCCACAACATTGTGGGCTTCAGGGTGACTCAGCTTTCCATCCTTTTGTAGGTCAGTAAAATGAGTATCCAGCTTATTGGGGTCAACTGCCTTACATGTTGTAAACTGCTTAGAGTCCTTAGTTCACTATGAAGCAGTATAAAAATATTAAGTGCCATTGCTATTTCTATATATATAAAAAAAATTGTTTTCATACTCACCGAAATTAAATCTACATGCTGGAAACCAGTTCTTGGTGTTCCATGGCCTAAAGTAAGCTCTTCCTTTGTTAACTCTTACCTCTATTTCTGCAGTGCTAGCATAAGGCATTGCATTTTCTGAAACCTGAATGCACTTGCATCAGATTTGCTGGTATGGGATTTTGCCTTTCTCTGTTTCTAAGTCACCCCTTTCCTCTCCAACCCTAATCCATGTTATCCTCAGTGTGATTTGCTTCCTTATACTGGTGGGCCCATGTAGACATAGAAGTCTGATATTATGTGATTCTTGTTATACATAACTGCTAACTGTGTTATGTCTGCCCAGAGGGAACTCATCAGCTACACTCCATCTGCTTATTCACAGCTCCCTCATTGATTATTCATGAAGCAGATGCCTTAGGAAGCAGGTATTGGTGTATTAGTGATGATAGCACTTAAATTTCTGATGCGTGCAGGTTATCACTGCTGCCTTTGTTCGGTATGACCTTGAGAGCTCATCTGTACAGGGTTTCTTTTTCATATCTCATATCTTTTCTCATTTCCTTCCCCACACTGGTGACCTGTAGATACCTTGACTTCTTTTCATCAGCATCAACTGACATGGGCAATGGTCAGAAGTACTACAACCTTGAAGAAATCAAAGTCTTCAAGAGAGAGAGGAAGTAAGTAAGTGCATGAGTGAGTAAGGAGAAGGGGAGGGGTGTCCTGTTATAGTCAACAGAATTTGAATTATTTTAAATTTCTAGTGAAACTTTGAATTCCTTTGAATGTGAAGTTGGACGCTTTGATGGCCCGTAAATGCATTTTGAATTCCTTTGGTGTGCCACATAGTTTGTACTTGTTTTGAAACTGATCCACTGTGCATAATCAAAAACATTTAATGCCTTCCTGGGGGAATTTAAAATATTTACCTTTAACTGGTTGTGCACTGTAATTCTTAAAGAAGGAATAACTCCACTAGTATAGTAGGACTAGATGTATCTGTTGGACAAATGGTAGAGCAGGTGTAGTCACACACTCAGGGTCAGATGGCTATTTTCAGCATCTCCCAACCCCACGAAAATTGCACTATCCTGTGAACAACATTTTTTGCAAGCAGAAATAATGTTGTAGTCAATTCCAGAAACATTTTCATTCTGTTTTGAGGTGGGGGGGGGGGCTCAAAATCATATACCCACCAACATTTTGTTGATGAAAATGAGCATATGTGCCCAAGAAATATGATAATGTGTTCAAGATGGGAAGATAATTAGTGAGGAAGGATAGGCAATCTAGGAAAAGCTGCAGCAGATTGCTTTTGCCTGAATCTAGAAGGTAAGACTCCACACACGTTTCTAATGCTAACTGCTCCATGGTATTTGCAATTTGCAGCACCTAAAGCAAGCCAAAGACAAAAGGGGAAATAGGAAGAGGGGAGAGAAACTGAAACATTTAAAACCTAGCTGAAAAAATAAGACAACAGAGGATTAACAGGAACAGTTAGAGCAGTAGTTCCCAAACTTTGACCCTCCAGATGTCCTGACTTTTGATCAATCTACCTAGAGCTCCTGGCAGCTGAAGCCCAAAACACCTACAGGACCAAAGTTTGGGAACCACTGAGGTAGAGATTATGAAACATTTAGGCCCAAAACTGAGTAGAGCAAGGGACAGTATGTACATATTATCTCTTGCACTGTAGTTTGTGAAATGAAAAACTGTTATGGATTACATTAACTGCTTCCATATCTGTCAATGAAATGGACCTAGTGCTAACATAGTGCCACCATTAGATAAAGATCCACTATTTCCATACTTCTAAACACACACACAAAAAAATAATGATGTTAATGATATTACTGGGTTTTTTTAAGGAAAAAAATCTTTTGAAGGCTTATAATGGTATATTATGGGAAGAGTGATTAATTCAAATATGTCAAGTTATGTTTTTTGTTTTGTTTTGTTTTTTGTTTGTTTGTTTGTTTATGTTGTAACATCTTTTGTAAAGTATACGGTCAAGTGTCATTTCTTATGTACTCAACATGTCACTCTCCACACATAAGCCACAAAACATGTACCAGACTTGACAGAAACCCAAGGTTTTCAGAGAATCTTCTGGGGGAAAATATGGGGCAGGATTGAAAGCTGCTCAATAAGAACACAGCATGGTTGTTGTTATACAACATGTAGTGAGGGGAAAGTGGAAAAGTGGGATGAGGGGCATTGAAAGTGGCTAGAGAAGTCAAAAGCATAATTGTGGCAGCCCAGGAAGTTTCCAGATACTGCTGATGAGCTTGTAGGTGGTCAGGAGAGGGTAGTTGAAGAGGAAAATCAGGACCACATAGGAAATAACAAACAGAGTGAAAAGTAGGCAGTTATTTCTTCATCTCTTCCTCAACTGTTTTCATCTTCACCTTCTACTACTATAATAGCCCCTCTATATTCTGCACTAGACAGGCCTCATCTGCAGTACTGCATTCAGTTCTAGATTTCTCATTTTAACAAGGATATAAACAAGGTGAATCAGGCTCAGAAAAAAGCTACAAGGATGATAATATGCAGAAAGATTGAGGGAGTTGGACAAATTCAGCCGGGTAAAAAGAAGACTGAAGGGTGGCATGACTGCAGTTTTTAAATATACAACAGACTGTCCCAGAGAGGAGGGTGGAGGTTTGTTCTCTATTGTTTCAAAGAGCAGGACCAGATTTGATTGAATGTTGGACGGAACTTCTTGACAGTAAGAGTGGTTCAGCAATGGAACCAATTGGCTAGAAAGATGATAGGTTCTCCTTCTGTAGATGTTGTCTTCTAAAAGAGGCTAAACTAGTACATGCTGTGGATGTTTTAGCTGGATTTTCTGCACGGGAATGGGAGTTGGACTTGATGTTCTGTGCAGGCCCTTCCAACTCTTGTGATTTTATGATTCTTATTCTTTTGTCCTTTGAGCAAGGGCAAATAAAATACACAGAGATTTTAAAAGAACTGAGAAATTTGTCTTGCTGTCTGAACAAGCATTCTCCTGCTTTGAGTTCAGAAACTATTTTTAAATGTTCCCAAGGATGGAAGTGAGAGCTGACAATAAAAATCAGGGGTGAAATCCAATATTTTAATGCAGATAGGACTGGGAACCAGGCTTGTCCAAGAAGACTGTCAGCACTTTACTTGTTTTGGCACATTCAAGAGCTGTAGTTATCATTAAATTGTCATGGCATTGGAATTTGTGGGTTTAATTTAAAAAAAAGAAGAGGAAGAAGAAGAAAATTAAGTTATCCTTAATTTTTTATTTAAGATTATTTAAGATTGATTTAAGATTGACTTAAAAAATAGAACAATTGAATATTTACCAAGCCATATGTAACAGAGTTATAATTCCAGAAACACAGAAAGAAGAGATTTAATATATTTCACTTACAGAGAAGAGCTTTCAGTAAGTCCTAATTTCTTCCATAGGTTCAGAGGCATTTTTGAAGGAGGCATAGAATTAATATCAAGAGAATTTTGATGTCTATATCATCTGTTAATGAAATTTTAAAAGAGAAGTCATGCTAAAACAGTAAGATAGGAAAAGTCACGAAGCAACAATCTTATAGTGGTATATTCTGTGAATGTTCAGACAATCCACTATTTCCTCACACTGACCACTTCTTCCTACAGAGTTCTGATGCTACTTATCATCTGAGAAACTCAAGAAAGAAAGAGGTGCAGTAACCAAGTGAACCCCTGGCATCTACAACCACTCAGAAATCATTGTAGATCAGTGAGGACCAGATGCAAACAGTTTTAAAAAAAAACAAAAAAAAAAAACTTCCTTCTCAAGGTAAGGCTTCCTCCCTGCGATTCCTTCCTTTGCCCTGAACATCAGAGGAGAAGGACCATACCCTGAGATCTAGGCTATACGTTGATATAAAAATAACAATATGCTTCTCAAAAGTTGTTGAAATATACAATTTAATTATATTTCAATTTTTTAATAGGCCTAATACGTTTTGTGCATTGTGTGTATGCTTTCAAGTGTGCCTTCAGCTTGTGGTGACCCCTTGAATTTCTTAGCACTTTCTTAGGCAAGGAATCCTCATAAGTTGTTTGCCAGTTCCTTTCCCTGAAATATTGCCTACAGCAGTTGGTATTTGTTGGTGGTCTCCCATCCAAATTCTAACCAGTACTGACTCTGCATAGGTTCCAAGATCAGATTGGGATCCAGTAGCTTCAGGGTATTTAGGCCTGGGTGTATAATGTGCTCTTCATCAAATGTCACAATCCTTACTTCCTCAGGTTCTTTGGTGAGGTGGGGAATAGAGTGAGAGAGCATTACTGGTAATAAACTTGGAGCCAGACACAAGACTCTTTGATATCTTTTTCATGTTTAATTCCTTATCCATTGGCTGGTTGTTCATTCCAATAAATAGGTAATAATAATTATTATTCTGTCCCTAATGTTGTTTTACATTTACATGAAGCCACTGGGTGAGATCATCCGGGGATATGGGATGCAGTGTTATCAGTACACTAATGACACCCAAATATGTTTCGATATGTCTCTGACTGCTGCAGTGGCTAAGAATGGATATCTCCTCTGAATGCCTGTCTTGAGTTGGTAATGGGCTGGATGAGGGAAAACCAACTCAAGCTGCATCCAGAGAAAATGGAGGTACTCGCAATACCCCAAGTCCAGGGAAGGAAATTTGTCAACTGATCCTGGATAGGGTCACACTTCCCCTAAAGGACTGAATTCACCGTTTGGGTGTACTCCTGGACTCGACTTTATAGTTGTCATCTCAAGTGGATGTAATGGCCAGGAGTGCTTGCTATCAACTTTAGTTGATACGCCAGCTGCATCCCTACCTGGACCTAAAGGACCTTGAACCAGTGGTACATGTACTGGTAATCTCTCGTCTTGATTTCTGTAATGTGCTGTACATGGGGCTACCCTTGTGCCAAGTTCGGAAGCTTCAATTGATCCAAAACATGACACCCAGATTGGTCACCAGTTCTTCCAGGTTTGACTATATAACACCTGTGTTAAAATCTCTTTACTGACTGCCGAATAGCTTCTGGGCACAGTACAAGGTGTTGGTTATCACCTTTGAAGCCCTATATGGCTTGGGCCCGAGTTACTTGCAGGAACACTTCTTCCTACATAGTCCACCCCCTGCACGTTCAGAACATCTGGGAAGCATTAATTAGAGTTACAAACAACTAGAATAGTAGCAACTTCCCAAAAAAAAACTTTTACAGCTGCTGCTCCAAAATTGTGGAATAGCCTCCTGGAAGAGATCTGTCTTATTACTTCCTTGGATGGTTTCAAGACACCAATTAAGACAGATCTCTTCTGGCAGGTGTACCCGCCTGACCTTATATAAAATATACTGCTCCACTCCTCTAACTATGATTGTTCTGTAACCTCTATTATTATTGTTATTAATGATAGAATTAGTTTTTAATTAACATTATTATTGTTGTTGTGTTATATTAACTGTTCTTTTGGATGCATTTTAGGTTGTAATCCCACCTCGATCCAACTGGGAGAGGCAGAAATATAAATACACTAATCATCATCATCATCATCATCATCCCCCTTACTCTACAATTTTGACCCAGTGCCAAAGTTTTTGTAAAGATGAGTACTATATCCATTCCACAAAGTCCAAATTAAGTCCAGCCCTATAGCCTGGTGGAAGAATTCAACACCCAGATACCCAGTATGCCTTGTTTTAACTGTATTCAGTTTTAACTCAGATTGTAAGCTTCTTGGCTTCCATACTGGGAGAAAGGCAGAATATAAATAAGATCAGGTAAGGTAACGTAAGATACAATACAATACAATACAATAGGGAAGCATTTAAGAACCCTTCATTCCTTCTTAACCCTTGCTCAAAACAGTTTTGGCAGCTAGAAATCCTGTCACTTCCCTCTGCTTCTGTCCATTCCGAAACATGGGCGTGCATACATATGTGCACATGTGCACACACACACACCAGATTCTCAACTATCATCTTTGGCAGTGAAATATATTCCCTTTGAAACCAGACAGTGAGCAGTATCAGGGAAATGAGATTTTTTAAAAAATATATTGGGCCTAGAAAATCCTTTTGGCATCCCTGCTCAAATGCATATACCTAGTTCTGACATCTGTGGCTAAATATTTAAACATATTTGTTCTCCTTGCTTAGCATTTATTATGTCACTTGCCAAATACAAGTGTTGTTACCAAATGTCAGTTTAAGCTATAGAGAGTATCAGGAATAATATCTGTAGCTGCAGTAATTAGCTTGCAAGCCCACAGAATCACAATTAGCTGTTAATGCTCCTAAACTTTAGTTTGAGTTTTGAAGTGTTTGCATTTTATTTGTAAGCTGAATGGAGAATCATAAAGCTTGTTATTGTTTTTCATCTAATGCACAGGTTTCTGCGTTTAGAGAGAGAACAAAATTCCACCATTACCAGAAACAGAGCTGATACTGAAAGAGGGATGGGAGTGGATACCCATGTGTTCCTTTTTTATAGAGAGGAAAGTGCTTTGTTTGAAGGAATGTTGGCGTACAGGCTGTTGAAATCGTGTTCTATTTACAGGACTGTGGTCTAGTCCAAGTCCAACTTGAAGATAAAGAGCCATACAAAAGAAGATCAAGGAATTAGAGGTTGGCCACCCTCCTTTTGGGGTTGGTGGATAGCACATGTACATCTTTCTTGGGTTCTCTGGGGCCAATTATAAATTAATGCTGCTATTAGAATCACAAAGATGTATTCAATTTCCAAAATTCAGTTCATTTTTTAAAAAATCCACCAGCAATATAGCTGATAACTGAATTGAATGCATATCCATTGCTCTAAAGTCCCATACATCCAATGACAGTGCAGGACTTGGCTGTAAGACTCTTCCATTTACAATCTTTAACAGCACAGTGACTTTGGCTGCAATCCTAAAGCCCTAATCAAAATGATGCAAATAATAATAGAAGTTCATTGTACCTGTATCCCCTGTAATTTTGCAACCAGAAATTTCATATTCTAAAACCTGAACATATGCAGGTATGCTGGAACCTATTTTTAATTAGAGGCAGCATGTTGTAGTGGTTTGAGCATTGGACTGTGACTCTGGAGAACAGGGTTCAAATCCTCACTGAATGACAAATTAACAATAGCAACAACAACAATGTTTATTTATAACACCCTTTCCACCAAAGGGCAGAACATCAGATAGATATAATCAAGAATGAAACAATAAACCACGATGGAAACAACTGAGGGGCTTTCCAGACTGCCAGGAGAGGGCGACATGAAGTTGCAAATACACTGCAGGGCCCAGGGATGTATTTAAAAGGTAAGGGCAGCTATACTGAGGGGATGTGGAGACAACTTATGTGAAGTCTTGTCTCTTGCTCAGCCACTACATTGGAAGCTGTCAGGACGCTAGAATCACAGGTGGAGTTAGAAACATAGGCAGCAAATGAACAAGGCTTTTGGCTGCACTGAACCTTTAATTTTGTTGCTGTTGTTGTTGCCGTCTGTGAACTGTGTAGTTGCACCGGTACACCATACAGACAATTGTATTGCTAGCTGCGAGTGCGCAATTGCGCAGGTACATCACACATGAACTGTGCAGTTATGAAGATCTGTCAAATTACCATTGTGGTTTCGCTTGCCTTTTTTTAACTGCTCAGTTGCACCATGAACGAACCCCTTTATTTTATGAATAAACTTCTTTATCTTATGAGTGAATTAACATTTTATGCACAGTTGCATAACAGTTGCAGCATCCCAGAGTCCCTACTGCGCATGTCTAGGGTTCAGATTAGGGCTGGAGCTAGGGTTTGGGAGCCTTAGAAAACTGCACAGTTGCTCCGCTGCATTTAGATGCAGCTGCACAGTTACACCTTTTTAAAAAAGAAGTGGGGAAAAGCAGCTCCTTTTTAAAGCTGCTTTTCCCTACTAAAACACCAAAGAAGTGCGTTCATACCAAACTTTCACTGCAGGTCATCTAAAGGCCACACTTTCATGCAGGCATGAACACACCCCCTTTTGCCAGTCTAGATCAGGCCTGAGTGACATTGAGCAAGTCTCACTTTTTCAGTCTCAGAGGGAGGCAAAGGCAAACCCCATGGAGCAAGATTTCTTAAATCTTGCCAAGAAAACTCTGTTGTTGTAAATCAGAACACAGCCAGAAGATACACCACAACAGAAAAATTAAGTAATGTAATTAAATGAAAATTAAATAGTTTTAAATTTAATATAAAACATTCTTATCCCATATTTGTAACATTCAACTGTCTATGAGGGCAATAGCAACAAGCCAAAATCCAGAAACATTGCCATAGAGAAAAATACAAACAAATTCATTTTAAAAATAGTACCAGAAGAATCAAGGGGAAAATATTCACACCCACCAGCCATCAATGCTGGGATAAAGAAAGCAATGTTAATCTGAAGTGTATAAATTATAAACTCATATAAATACATAAAAATAGCCATATTGTTAAGTACTCAAATCATTTAGATCAGCAGAAGGGGGAACAAGTAGGAAGCCTTCCCTATTAGAGTTCTTGGCTGATGGACCTAGCCCTAGCCCTAGCCCTAGCCCTGTTTCAACACATGACAGCTGCTCATCTGAACATCCCTACTGAAATGCTCAACACTGAAAGGAAATTGTAAGAGTCTGGGGACTAGATCACGTGACCTATGAAAAGAGACTCTGTAGTTCAGAAACCTTACCCATATCTAATTTTTGCTATAAGCCCTAGTCAAAGTTCTTAGGGTTTGGGAAAGATTTCGGAAACCTTTGGCACATATTCTCAGTTATCTCTTTATATTGCTTGTCATTGACTCAGATGGGTAGAAGGAAGCAGCTTTGAAATGTTAATCACGATTTTTTGGACTCTGGTCACAAGGCAAAAGGGTGACTCTCAGACTATTTGAAAGTGAGGAAGTGTAGCAATCCATTGGCTTACTTATGAGGAGGTCTAGAAGAGCAAAGGTGAAAAGAAAGAGTGGCAAATGAAAAGGAAGGGTGAAGGTGGCCATTCTAGTACTGGCACACCCCAATGACAGTCAATGGCCATTTGGAGCAGAAGCGTACACAGATGTCATCTAGTAGCTGTTTTACACTCTGGCAAAGGTGGTTCTATATACCACTAAATAGTGGTTTAAAGCTGTGACCTAGCCTGATGAGATACTAGAATCTTGCTTTAGAAATCTCTACTTCAGCCACAAAAGGGGGGTGGGGGGAGAGTGTTCAATATCAACCAGTGCAGTTCCTAAGAACCATCAATATCTCCCTCTGGGTTAGACAGGCTTAAAGAAATGAGCTTGCACTTCAAAAGAGCAAAACTTTCTTCTCCTTTCTACACCAAGCTCCAGGTCCAAGTAGTTGTTAACCAATGTCATGCGTCCTGTTCTAGGCCTCAGTTTAGAGTTAATTGTGAAACAACTTAAGGTTAGAAATAAATAGCCACCTAAACTAATGACAGACTATTGTGATCAAAATTAGAGTTGCCAGAGTAGCAACTGTACATCTCCTATACTTTCAATGTCTGTATAAAAAAGGAAATTTCAGCAAATGTTGCTTGTTGCTTGAGGTAGCAAGCATTATCTGCTGAAAAACCCTCTTCTGCACAACCACAACTATTAAAGGTACAGGAGCCATTTCCAGCTCTCAATCTAGGAACCCTAAGCTGAAAAGGTCCTGGAACCAAGGCTCGGAGAAAGCTATTCTCTAGTATACACCGTGGATCTACTTTTTAATGTCAATGCTTTGGCTTGCATCCTGTTGGTGCTGCAGGCTTAAATCTAACTATTCTGTAAGTCTTTTATTATTCTTGCAATGGGAAGAATTTGCTACCTCCCTCATACAATGACCTTAATCCCTCCCCGGGTTCAACGTCTTCTGTGGGAACACCTCACAACTATTCGGTAGCCAGTGGAGAGTGGTCGATGTTAGAGAAGGATGGGGCCATGTCCCCCTCTGGCCACTAAATGGCCAAGGGGTGTACAGGAGAAAAATGATTTCTGTAAGAGGGGTGAAGGGAGATCTGGTATAATTCCACCTGGGTAGAATGTTTCACTACATCTCCTGATGCAGAATCAGTCATGGTTTGAAAGAAGTTGTACTGCAACATTTCAGTACTGTACTTCTTCTGTTTTCAGCAAAATGAGGTTTAGTGCCTACTTCTTCTTTCATGTGTGTTTTGTCTCATAGATTTATCAGGTCCCCCTTCCCTCCTCCTCTTTCTCCTTTCTGCTTTCCTTTATCCTATTCTCAATTCTACTTTTGACTGAAGTGTGTTCTTCTGTCTGATTACTGTCAGTTGTCCATGTGTCTGAATTGTGCTGGAGTTGAATCTTCCTTGATAGAGTGTATCTTCTATTTGATTCCTTTCTTTGTAAGTCACAGCAGTATCCATCTCAGTCCTTAAAACTGATATTCACCTGGGGAGAAAAAGAAGTAAATGAAACAAAATGAAACTACAAAACACAAAACAAAAAAAACAAAAAACAATTCCAATATAGATACAAATCCAAACAAGCCCAAGAGGACAGAATCACCTTTACCTGAAACAGAGTTTCTCATGACAATTCTGTGCAAAGAAAACAATCAGCTTATCTTTCAAACCCAATTTGAGCATCAAGGATTTTTAAATTAAAAAGAAGAAGCCTTCGTCATAGCCATTAGTCTGGTGAAGTACAACTTCAGGTTTTCTTTCAAATTCTCAGATTCTCTCAATGTATATAGTGTTTATATAAGTGAACCTAACTAATTCACACTTTCTGGACTAATATGTAAATTAGAATATAGTTATCTTCTGAATTTCTTTGAATGTTTTATGCTCAGAAATTGCTTACAAAATGTATAAGTTAAGAAACACTGAAAAATGTGTATATTATGAAAATGTGCATATTAGAAGGAACTGAATACTATTGGGGAAACTACATTTCATATGTTTTTATCAGGGAAAATTCTGTACAAAAGTTTAAATTTGACGGCTAGGGTGAGGGGAGAAATATGGAAATTGCTATTTTCATTGTGGACACTGGTTGGATTTATTACTGAATATGAGGCACACATGAGACTGACAAACCAAAACTAGACTGATTTGTCCTAGTAGCATCACTAGGACTGGTGTCACACAGTGCAATAACTTGTGGTAACTCATATTGTCTCTCTCTCACACACAAGGACCTCCTCCTCCCCTTCCCTACTCATTTGTCCCCCAACTCAGGGCAACGACCAGCTCCCAGCCACACTGCAATCTTTCAATTCAACTGCACAAGTCACACTATCTCAGCCTCAGATGAAGGCAATGACAAACCACATCTGAAGAAATCTTCTGAACAAAATCTCATGAAAGGTTTCCCCTAGAGTTGCCAGAAGCTGGACTTGAAAGCACACAACACACACATATTAGTAGGCACCTGTTGCCAAGATGCTGAGTAGGAGCTGCATCACGCTAGTCTTTTTTTTTTTAAACAACAAAAAGGGAAGAACCTTGATGACAACTAAATAGGAGGGGAGAACAGGCCACCTGTGGGTATATGACCTGTCATTCATCACCCTTCTGGTATATTGTTCAGGGATGTTTTTATCCTGGTTAGATATTGGTTGCAAATGAAGGGAGTTCTTAAACCCTGAAAATGTCAGTATCACTCATTCTGATGTGCAGTGCACACACTCTGCACCTTCTAGTGACACCACTGATTTGTCTGTCCCTAAACACAGCTGTCCATCTTTAAGTGTGGCTGTCATAAACAGTAGAGGCAGAAAGAATCTGGACTGGACTACCCACTCCACCTGCAACAAGAGAGGAGCCTTTCGTGAGAAGAGAAAATATCTGGGTATTAGAGGTGGGAAAATGTGTCAGTTTTGCTTTCTTTTCACCTTCACTTCATCTTGTTCCCCATGCCCAAAATGAAGAATTCAACAAGTCTTAAAAAATATTTTTTTAAAACATAAGCCCTTGTTAGACTTCCAAGTGCAAAGCTACAAATTGTGTTGGATACTACAGCCATGTTCAGAAATTCCTTTTTATGTATGGGTAGAGACATTCAAGTGCACTGTAGTTACAGATTGATCAGAAGCCCTGCTTTATCAGCAGTTGTTCAGCTCTTCTCTGGCAACATGGGAAGCACCCATCTCTGGCTCTGCCTACACAGGCACATGGAAAAAATCTGAACAAGACTCATATTTTCAATATATTTACCCTTCCATTTAATTCTTAAGCATTCAGGAATGTCAGTTGCATGTCTCTTCACAGATTAATGGTTGCAAAACCTGGCACAAGGCTTCACTGGGTGCTCATTTTTTGGCAGTTGCAGGAAACGGAATGCTGCTTAGATTCCAGGCTTAATTTTTATTTCTGAAGAGAAGGTCCTGAAGTAAATAGCCCTGTTAAAATATTTGAAGGGATACCATGTTGAGTATGGAGCAAGCTTGCTTTCTGCTTCTCCAGAGACTAGGACATGGAGCAATAGATGTAAACTATAGCAGAAAGGAAGGAAGGAAGGAAGGAAGGAAGGAAGAAAGAAAGAAAATCTACCTCAACATTAGAAAGAACGTCCTGATGGTAAGATCTGTTCAACAGTGGAACACACTCCCATGGAGTGTGGTGGAGTCTACTTTTTTGAAGGTCTTTAAAAAGAGACTTGATGGCCATATGTCGGGGGTGCTTTGATTGTGTTTTCCTGCATGGCAAGGAGTTGGACTCCCAATTCTATGATTCTATGAAGCATTAACAATCACCGTGAGCAATATGATCTGCTATACATTAGTTTAGGTCAATGATGGAAAATATGTGGCTATCCAAATTTGGTGAACTATAACATTCAACCTTCCTCATCACTATTTCTGCTAATTTGGACTGCTGTTACACTGCAAAATTAATTCAGTTTGATGCTATTTCAACTGTCATGGGTCCATCCTGTAGAATCCTGGGATTTGTAGTCTGTTGTGGCGCCAGAACACTCTGACAGAGAAGGCTAAATGTCTTGCAAAACTACAGTTCCTGGAATTCCCTAGCACTGAGCCAGGGCTACTAAAGCAATGTCAAACTGTATTAATTCTGCAGTGTAGATCTAGAATACCACACAATTCCAATTCCTGATCTGAGACTAAAGATAGGTAGGATATCAGTTCAACATAAGGTCAGATCAGATTATATCTACCCTATACATGCAGTGGAGAGTGACAGGGTGCCTTTCCTCTGTAGCTGTCTTAAAGCCCTACTTCCCGAGGAGTGTATAGATCATCTGTGCCCTTCTTACTGGTTGACCCTACCAAATGACCCAAGGGATGGGACTCAAAAAAAGAGAGCATTTGAAGTGGTGGCACCCAGCTTGTGGGATAAAATCCCCAGACAGTCTCACCTATCCCCAGCATTATGGTCTTTTTGGTGCTAAATGGAAGTCTGTTTATTTTCCTTGGCCGTCTAAGAGCTGTTTGGGTGCTTTTGAATCTTAGCATTTCCCCCCCATCTCATTCCTGGTTTTATCTGTTGCTGTTTTTCTTTTTTAAATGACATTATTAATCTTAATTTTATTGTTTCTGTGTTATATTTTCAATATATGGTACACTTTCCAGAGAATTCTGTTTGATGGGAAATCTAAAAAGTCCAATAAGTGAACAAGCAAGATCTTCTAATAGGGCCTATATGTCATCAATATCTCAGGGGCAGAGTGGGGAAGCTGGCAGTGTGAGCAGAGCCTTCATCAACTAGATAATATGTTTCCTGGTCTTATTCAAATTTGATGCTCTGATGTGGACATCTTAGAATGAAAAAGCAAGATGAGTGTTCACTTTACAGGATAGATGAAGGCATGGGCATTGTCCCTTTGACCAAGAAAGTTTTCTTCCCAGATCATCTTCCACAAATTTTATATATACCGCATTCTAGCAGAACTTCCCATATAAGTAATGATTGACTTGCTTCAGAGGGCCATCCCCTGAAGGGCAACCAGTGCATACTTGCAGACAGTATATCTGTCATTATATCTCCCATCAGATCTTCTTGAGGAAGTGACATTTTCCACACCAGTCACTTCTACAGTGTTTCTGATTCACAGTAATGCCTCAAGGGTTCTGAACACAAAAGAGAAAAAAGTCTTAATTTTATGAATCTTTTGGTTTCCAAGTGACTTTCAATGAGTAAAAAAGTAAGTCTGCCAAGCAGAACACATAGCACTGTTCTAGGAAAGTTACAGGAACAAACTTTTCTTTGTAGGCAAGTGACTGTTCACATAAAATATATTTCTACTGATTTGGAAGTTGCTTCAGAGATCATATTAGTTAATGCAGTGATTTGACAAGTAGAGACAGTTCTTACAAGTGCTCAGATGATAAAGAAACTGGAGATATATAAGGACAGCAATGCATTTGGAGGCAGGGGACTTTGTAAATGTGGAAGTAGAGTCAGAAAAGGCTACAAAAACCAATCAATGGCCTGATACAGACGGTCGCTTTTGGATGACCTGGAGACGTGCTAGGGTTGCCCGGGAGTGGAGCAAATAGATGTTCTGTAACCCTAGCACATGGCCAGGATGTTGTCACTACACAGTACCGTGCAGACAATGCACAGAGTGATGATGTTGCAGGTGTGCTGCGAAAGATACGGTGCAGCACACCTGCAATGTCATGGATGCGCCCAACAGTGCTTATAGTGTCACAGATGCAACGCAAAAAGGAGCCTTTTATGGGCTCCTTTTTTCCTTCTTATCATCGCCACACCATTTGGTTGCTGCTGCGACAATGCAGAGGAAAAAGAGGTGGCTCCATATTGCCCTTTTTGGGCAGTATGTAAAGCCCCAATGTAACTTATTAGAGGATTAGAGAAAGAGCAGGGTAATTGTTTCCAATATTTTGTGGCTGTATTATGTAAAGGAAGAAAAATTGTCACATTCTGTATTATTGCAATCTGGGATATTACTTTGCTGTTGCTGTTATTTTCAGAAAGTTGAAAGACCAATGCACTTAAATCCAAGTGAATATCTTTTGTAACCACTACAGATGATTATATTGTTGTCATTAACCAACTTCCAGTCAATCCTGACTCATGGTGACCCTGTAGACAAGACACCTCCAAGACTTCCTATCCTCAATTGCTCTGCTTAGGTCCTGCAAATTCATACTCATGACTTCTTTAATAGAGTGAATCCATCTACTATGTAGTCTTCCTCTCTTTCTTCCTCCCTTCACCTTTCCTAGCATTATTGTCTTTTCCAAGGACTCATGCCTTCTTATGATGTGATCAAAATATGACAGTCTGAACTTAATCCTCTTGGCTTCTAGGGTGATTTCAAGATAGATCTGCCCTAAAACAATTTGTTTATCTTTTTGGCTGTCCATGGTAGGAATTCCATAGCACTGAGCCATTGGCAGTTAAAGTGGTGTCAAACTGGATTATTTCTGCCATGCAGATGCAACCTATATGTACTTTAGATGTGGGGCCTATGCATGAGAAAGAGTGTGGTATGTGTTTGTTCTTACGTGCTTTCAAGTCAAATCTAGCCTATGATGACTTTATCATACAGTGTTCTTCAGGAGATTTAATCAGATGTTTGACATTAATTTTCCCTTAGGCTGAGAGTGTGTGACTTTCTCAAGGGATGTGAACACTGATCTTTAGGGGTCTAACACCCAAACTACTATACCACAGTGGCTCTCTTTGTGGTATGCATAATAATTACATTCTTTATGTAATAATTTATTAGCAGAAGAAATGTGTTGTTTATACATTTTTCCTATCCTGAATAGGACAGAATCTCAAGATAATACGGACCTAGTTAATTTCGAGATACTTTCTGTACATCTTGTTGTGTCTCATAGTATCTATCTAACAATGTGAGTTTTTAGATTATACGTAGGTTATAGATCCAGCTAGAGCTCTGATGCTACAACAAACTACCCAGAATCCCATGGCATTCATCTATGGCATATAAAGTGGTGTCAAACCAGATTATTTCAGCTATGCAGATGCAGCAATAGACAATAATTTTGGAGTACTTTATAGGGTGGTAATAAGGAAACAAAACAACAACAAAATAATACCCTAAAGGTACCAGGGTCAGCCTTGGTTAGTACTTGCATGGGAGACAGCCAATGAATACCAGGTAATGTAGGCTACATTTCAGAAGAAGGAACTGGCAAAACCATCTCTGAATGTTCCTTTCCTAAGAAAACCATATGAAATTCATGGAGTTGCCATAAATTGACAGGAGGCTTCAAGATCCATACACATAATGAATAGGAAATGCTTTGGAATACTTGAAAGCTATCAATATTTCTACTGGTTGTGGAGGTTTATGCTCACTGTTGAACTTTGGCAAGCTAAATATTCCCCTTTTTGAGGTAATTTTTATTCAATTTTAAAATACATCAACAAATCATCTTATATTATTCCCATCACTGATAATCATTTGTTCATCTCCGTCATCGACAACATTTCTCATTTCACTCCCATATTTCTAATAAAACCAACTCTAAACTAGATTCTAAACCTTTCTAAGGTGCGGTACAGACACCTCCAAAGAGCTGTCCCTGTGCTGTGATTAGGGTTGGGGAGGGTGTAGCAACCACACACCTCCCAACCCTAGTGCGTATGGATGGTGCCATGTTTACAGCGTGCCGTCCATACATGCGTGCTGCACTGACGTCATGGCTTGTGCTGCATTTAGGCAGCTCAGTGCACCTGATGTCATAGCACCACAGGAGGGCACCTAGGGTGACCTCCTGCAGCATGGAAAGGAGCTCCAAAATGGAGTTCCTTTCCTTCTGGCACATTGTTCCTGCGCCAACTAGATTGCTGCAGGAACAAAGGCAGGAAAAAAGTGGCCAGGCGGCCCCTTTCACCCTTGCCTCCGCTAGTTGAGCTGTCTTTGGGGTATGAAGCCCCAAGGACAGCCCTTTCCAGGCCATGGAGAAGGGGCAGTTTGCCCCCTTTCCACGGCCTGGATAAGAGGTGGATTGGGGCCTCTGGGGCAGCCGGTGAGGCTGCCCTGGTGCCAATCTGCCACTCAAAGGGGCGGCTACAGACTGCCCTTTTGGGGCGGTCTGTAAAGCCCCTAAATATCTAAATATCTGAGGCACTCTAAATATTTCAATTGCAGGGAGTGAGTGAAAACTTTGCAATCTCATTTAGATTTTCAAATTTAGGGACACTCTGAGAATACGAATATATCCCCATTAGCTAGTATCCCTGGAAAAATTGGACAGAAGAAGCTGATGGAACATAACTTTCATACCTTCCTCCCCTCTAGATCAGCTGTGCTCCTGATTCTACCCCTTCAAACCTCTTCTACGCATCAAGGTACCCTTCTGAATGCTTTGAGCTATGATACAGTGCATGAAGTAAGGTGGAAGGAGATTCAACCCAAAACAAGAAAATGCAACAATTGTGAGTGGCCATCACAACAACTTCATGCCACAGTCTATCAGCTCTGACTTTGTGGAGAATCCTCTGATTTGTGGAGAAGAACAGGGGATGGGGGGGGGGTTGTGATGGAGAAAGGAAGGGGAAAGGAAAATCCATTTCTCCTGTTATTTTTTCTATATCCATCTATCCATTATATGCAGCCTTCTTTCCATTTTGCTATGAAATCAACTATGCCAGCTGACTTCATGACCATGCCAGCTGATTCACTGTAAACAGACAGTAGATGAATTCACAATTTACACCCCATGCATTATTCACAAACTAAATGCACTGATCACTTGATATCCTGAAACTAACATCATTCATGATGCAGAAGTGACCTGCCACATGATGACTCACTCAGAGTATTGTGGCCTCTTAAGTGATCCCTGCAAAGCAAGAGGCAACTTCCATTCTGACCTACCATCTAGGAACAGATGCCAGCAGCTGAATATATCAATTCACACTGCTGTGTTGATCTAAAAAAATAATAATAAACAAATGTGAAACAAGCTATTTTCAATCAAAGTAAAATCTGAGTGGGTGAAAATAAGGAAGGCAATTACTTTAAATGTAAAGATTGTATATGCACTCATTAATTCCAGGAGCATTTCCAAGAAAAGCTGGATGGATGGAAATCATTCTTTATACTTTGCAGTTTATAAATAAATGCACCATAGGTTGACTGTTGAGAACAAAACAAAACAAAACAAAACAAATACAGGCATACCACAGCTAGCAAAGACTCTGATAACAAAATACCGTTTTACAAAATCTTTTTGCACCCTCCCTCCTTTTCTCCTTGTCCTTTTTTCTAGCTTAAAGGGCTTTTGTTTTGTTTTGCTTGTGCAGTATTAGCATTGTGAGGTGGAAAAAGGAGAAATACAATGGGTGAAGGAGAACTGGAGACACATGAGAGTTTCAATGTCGATGTTAAATAGGGCTTAAAATGTGATAAAGGTGTCTTGATGACCAACCATGGAATCAGGAAATCAGACACAGGGCCCGAACAGACAGGCCCAAATAAAGCTGCTTTGGGTCATTTTTGAAGTATGCTGTTTAAATAATGCATGTATCCTAAGAGGCCAGAAGCCATGCCAAAGCCACGCTCCATTCCTAAGGACTGGAGCACAGCTTTGGTGCAGCTTCAGGCCTCTTAAGATGCATGTGTCATTTAAACAGCATACCTCCAAAGGGACCCAAAGCAGGTTTATTTTGACCTGTCTGTTCAGGCCCACAGAAAATAATGTCCAATTTATTTGACCTAGAAACTATTTAAGGGCTAAACAGACCAGTGTTTAATGCTGGCCTTGGGGCAGAAAGGGGGCATGGCGTCTGCACATTGCATGCCCTGACACCTCTCCAATGCCAGTGTCATGCTGTGTGCCCAGCTGCACAGCGGGGGGGGGGGATCACAGTGCTCCTTTGGTGTAGCAGTAGACACACTGCACCAAGGGAACACCAAAAAGCCACCACCACAGCAAGGGCAGCTTTTTCTACTCTGAAAAGGAGAGGCATTTTGTCAGCCCTTTTTGGGCTGGCAAAGTGCTGAATCGGGGCTGCAGTATATGGTTGCCACAGCCTCGATCCAGCACTGAAAGGGGCAGCAGCAAGCTGCTCTATCGGGACAGTCTGTCAAGCCTCTTAAATGGGTTTGAACATGGAAAAGAGCAAGTGCAGAGAGCAACCTGGTGCAGGATTTGCTGAGGAAAAGTATCATACCTTGCATACCTTCACAGCTTTCCTTTGGGCAAAACACCTGAGCTCTCAGGGCAATTCAGCAACTGGGTTGCTTCCTGGCTGGCCATCTAGTGGAAGACAAACCAGGGCACTCCCTGTCCCAGGTCACAGGACTTTGAAAGTGAGAGCTAAACTTCCACTTTTTCTGCACCCCACCTTGAGTCACAGGACCTAAACAGGCAGTACCAGAGTCATACCCTCCACTAGAAGGGTGTTGAGTTATACACCAAGAAGATCGAATATAGGCATGAAGGGGCAAAGGGGCCTTAAACAGCCTCTGGCTCCGCACTCTATAAGCTTAAGTATAAGCATAGCATTCTGATGCAGTGTGCTTGATGCAGTGACCCCTGGCCTCTAGCCATGGAAGACATGAAATGAGTCACCTCCCTCATTGCTCCATTCAATACACAGGTGCAAATACATAATTTAGGAAACAATTGAATTCAACTCTAAATTTAGGGGAAAATATAAATTTACAGATTTTTTAAAAAAGAAAATCTTGTATTAACTCATAAACTCATACATACTCATCATATACATGAAAACATCTGCAGTTTGATCTTAAACAAAGCTAAATACATACATATCACTAAACAACAATATTTAAATATACTTGTTTATTTTTAATCTTCATTTGTTAATAAAATTGATTTGTAGTGTATGTAGTGTTATCACAAACTTCCTATGATTTTTTGTTCAGTGTTACATTTCTTTAAGATCTTCTATTTCTCTTCAAAGGTAATTCATTAATTGTTGCTTCAAATTTATTACAGTTTCTTATATTTCCACTTGAGTAGCTATATATTACAATATCTGTTTCCTGTATTTTATTATGAAGTTTCTTCATTACTGTTATTTCTTTATTTGTTTTCCTACTGTTATTCAACTCAATTTGTTTTTACAAAAATTGGTGAGTATATTCCATTCTTTCCCTATTTCATCAAATGACTTGCCATTTGTCCAGCATGTCAATTTGTCCTTTCCAATCATATCAAGCATTTTCAGATTTTTTTTTGTCAGTATTATTGTGATGTTTACCATGGTATGTCCCCTCTTTCCCCAACACTTCAGTTATTTCCAGTTTTATGGAGGAAACAAAATGGAGATAAATCTCTCACACACTACCATGTGCAGTCAGAGACAGAAGGAAGGAAGGAAAAGGAAGAAAGGAAGGAAGGAAGGAAGGAAGAAGGAAGGAAGGAAAAGAAGTGAGGAGATGTTGCACTACTGCTCATGGTGATTTCTGCCCCTTCTTCTTCAGAAATTGTTAGATAATTTCCAAGGTGGCTTGCAATAGCTTCAAAAACAAAGACAGTTAAAATACTGATTGCAAAAGCTAAAAGAGAATTAAATAACAGTATTATTTTAAACAAAAACATGGTTAAAATAGCTAAAAACATTTAAAACATGTGAACAACATTGTTTCAGTAAAAATTAAAAGGCCCAGTGTCCTTTAAGAATGTAATCATTCATTCATTCATTCATGAACATCAATGTATGTTTCAATACCGTTCCAAGATGGAAATCTGGCTTAGACAAGATCTCCCCTGATCTCATAGCAATCTATGTAGGGGAAGACAATCTTTCAGGAAACTGGAACCTACATTTGACTAGATGACTTCATGGGCTGGATGAAAACAGGAGATTACGTCTGCCTTTGGGGCAGGGCCATAAACCCTGGAGTCCTCAGTTTCCTTCTGGTTTGTTCAAGGTGACTTCATTCAGCATTTGCCAGCATAGGCCCTTTTCTCAGTCAACAGTGTCAGCTTAGGGAGATAATCCTCAAATCTACCAAGCCAGGTTCACTGTATCAGGATTAGCATATAAAGCCCTAAATCCGAAGTGGGAATCAGGTGCGTGAGCCTTATCTGGTCCAGAGAATTCATCATCTAGCTTGTGAAATTTCTCATTTGGGAAAAACAAGCAGGGAAATGAACTAGGAATCCCCACTGTTATAGCCAGGCACTGATCAATGGTGATGATAGAGATTCTTCTCACTGCTACAACTCCATGGTGGTTGAGGCTTGGTAAGGGGATGTAGCCAGTCAAAGGATAGGAAACTTTTATGGTCTGGATTAAGGGCCCATGCAGAGAGGGACAATTAGAGTGAGACTGAATTCAGGAAGTGTTCCAATTACAGCCGCTTGTGCACAGTGCTGAAATAAAAACAACAAAGCTACTATTTACTGGACTGAAGGGGGGACTGAGTAAATGAACATTAGATCTTACATATAGTTTACATCTGAGAAGAAGGTCTGCCACCCATTTGCAGTTAAAGTGTGTTCATGTGGGATAATTGATGCCAAATCCCAGGCAATTTGCACCTCATTAATGAGATACAAATTAACACCTCATTAATGGGGTTGAAATCAACACCTCATAAATGAGGTGAAAAGTAACAGCTCATTAATGAGGTAAAATTAATCCTGGCTATCCACCACATTAAAATACCTGAGTCTCATTTTCAGTCAGCCTGGATCATAGAGGTGAAGCAGAAATAAAACAAAATCTTTGTTTAAATCTCTCTTGGTAAATATTTCCCATCAGTGCTTCTAAAACATGTGGAAAACTACTGTCCATCCATTTTTTAAAATGTTACATTAGGCTGTCATGCAGAGCACAATGAAAGGTATAAACTCAGCATTCCCAGACATCTTTGAGAGGAGGTTGTTGTTGTGTGCCTTCAAGTTGTGTGCTGTGGAGGGAAGTCGCCAATGAAAACAAGAACACAAGGTTGGAGGAAAGGCCACAACTTTATTAAACGAAACAGAACAAGGGTAGGGTTGGCCCCAAAGCATCAGGTCTGGATCTGACATGAATCAACCCCTGGTTGGTTGATGAAAGGCCAAGCTTCATCACAGCCAAGCCTCAGGATCACATAGGGGCAACAAAAAAAAAACCCCACTCAAGATATACAACCAGTCAATTGCATGTCCACAGTTGTGCCCCTAGTCACCGGGAGATGCTGAATCGTCATGGCCCTCACAATGGCCACACTGCATGCCCTCAGCACTTCCGGGTCCCGAAGGACTCCTGATCCAGTGCTACACAGCCCTGGAAACCACGCCCACCAGATACAGAACCTGTGCTACCTCCTCAAAATTTTTTTTGTGACAATACAGCATCCTATACCAATGGAGGGAGGATGAGACAGCCAAGCAGGAATGGCACCGAGGAAGTATGCAATGTGGCCTTATATAGGCCTAACCACCAATCAGGAGCCGAGAAAGGAGGAGGCACCACCTCCCTGGCCCCTGAAACAATCACCCAGAAGACAATGCCAATCAGCTGGCACCTCCACCCCAATGCATGCTGGGAGTTGTAGTCTCCCAGCACCTAAGGGTGGAAGGCCCACGCCTTCCTCCAACAGTTAATGGTGGGTCTGCTCAGTCCCAGCAATGCATGCTTGGAGCCCAAGCAGGTCCACCAGGCCCCACAAAAGCAGCTCCCCTCTGGTAGCAACCAGGCCAGCCCTGGTAAGTCGGGGCTGCCTCATTTCCTATTTATGGCAACTCCAAGGTGATCCTCTCATGGGGTTTTCTTGGTAAGAGATGTTCAGAGGAGGATTACTTTTGCCTTGCCCTGAGGCTAAAAGAGTGTGAGTTGCCCAAAGTTGCCCAGTAGGTTTCCATGGCTGAGTGGGGATTCAAACCCTGGTTTCCAGAGATGTTGTCCACCTCTCAAACCACTACAACATACTGGAACTTTCAGTTGGGATAAGGTGGGTAGACTTAAATATAGCAATTAATGCTTTTTGTGTTCTTCACATTGTCCTTCTTGGCAAATCATCAAGGTAGCAAATTTAATATAGGAGCAGGAGATGCATAGCACTATATGTAACAGAGACAAACTTAAAATCATTTGAATAGGAACAAAAAATTGATATAGAAAGTTGGGAACATTGGAATAAACAGTACAAGATGATATAGGATGGGGTGGGTATTGTGGTCCTCCAGATGTTGTTGTTCTTATGCTTTTTCAAGTCTTAGAATGTTCTTTATGGGATTTTAAATTGTGAATGTTTGTCATTGCCTCCCTCTGTGGCTGAAAGAGTATGACTTGCCAAGGGGACCCAGTAGGTTGCTATGGCTGAGCAGAATTCAAACTCTGGTTCTCCCACAGTTCTAGTCTAACACTCAAACCACTATACCATGCTGGCTCAAAATTATTATGAGATGGCAGCTTCCAATAGCCCTATAACCAGTTATGAGAGATCATGGAAGCTCAGGGCCACATCTGGGGGGTTACAGTTGACCACCCCAGTACTAGATGGACCAGTAATCTCACTCAGCATAAGATAACATTCAATATTTCTGAGCAACCTTCTCCTATGTCATTAGCAACTAATGACTCTGTTCTTCAGTTTTGTTTTGTTTTGTTTTCCCATTGCATCTAAATTGATCTCCATCCATAAAAAAGAGGTTTTACATCTCAGATCCTCCCTTCTTCAGTGAAGCAAATATTGTTGCCTCCTCCTGCCTCGTGTGACCTAGTTAATTGTATGAGTTATCTCAAGCTGTTTGCCCCAGAAGCATCTTTCTCCCTGGCATAGTTGCAATCTGTTTGTACCATAACTAAATGATATTTTACTTCTTCTCAACCATACTTTTTTGGGGGGAGGGTGAGAAAAGATGTATCCCAACTGGGATGCTTTTTCGATGAATGGATGGAAGAGTTTAATTTTAAAATTTACATCTGTCTCTGCTTGTGGCAAGTTTAATGAGAACACAGCTGGTTTTCTTGATCAAGTGTGGGATGTTCGGCTAAATTAAAACAAACAGATTAGCTGTCATGTGGTCTGCCACAATAAGCACAATTAATGTGGTGTTTGGTGTAATGAAGAGGAGAGTCCAGCCAAATGGGGCTTTAAAACAGTTCCAGCTCACATGTTTGGATTTCTCTTCTCATTTGTTAATGTTGTATTGGTCATTAAGCAACAAAGAAAATAATAGAGGTAAAAAGTGATTCTATTTCTTAGATTTTTTTTTTAGAAATAGAGAGAGAGAGCTTACAATTGAAATCAGAGGGTCAATTTATACAGCCATTAGAGCATGTTCTTACAACTTCTTTCTTCCTATAAAACTGCAGACATGGGAGGCATGAACTTCACACAGAATGTAGTCAGTGAAGATGGGATGCTTATATTGTATGTGCAGGTACCACACTTCCCCAAAAGATGGTATTCATTTGCTGTTCTGGACATATATGGAAGCCCTGGTAGCATAGTGGTTAAATTCCAGTACTTCAGCCACTCACTCACAAACCACAAGGTTGTAAGTTCAGTCCCATCCAGGAGCTCATAGTCAACTCAGAGTGGAATCCTTCCAAGGTTGCTACAATGAATACCCAGTTAGTTGGGGTCAATTAGCTTACAGATGTAAACCACTTAGAGAATCCTTAGTGTGGTATGAAGCAGTACATAAATAAAGCTGCTATTGCTATTGCTATTGCTATATGTATCTAGATTGTAGACCTTTCTAGAGAAAAAAAGCCCCCTTTTTATGTTAGAACATATCTCACCTCTGATCAGTGGTGTTACTAGTAGGTGTGAGGTGTTCAGACCACACCAGGTGACAGTGCAGAAGGGGGTGCCACCCAGTGGGATGGCACACTCAGAGGGACTGGCATGGGTACTCGGCAAGTAAGAAAGACTGCTTTCCTACTTGCCCAGCAGCCACACCAGACCCTAAACAGGCCTTCTGGAGGCAATATCCCCCCTCCAACAGATGATACTGGGGACAGTGGTGTTTTCCAGGTCCTGCACAGCAGGAGGGTGACAGTCTGGCCAGATGGGTGGCAAGGCAGTCCATGCCTCCCTGCCCAGGTGACAACAATTCTATTGATGCCACTACCTCTGATATAAGTGGTAGTTGGAACAGCCAATGATCTTAAGATGCAGGCAGGTGTTGAAGGAGGTCCCATGTCATGCTGTTGTGGAGAAAAGTGTTTCTATGAGTCATGACAGCAATTGGCAGAAATTTCATCAAGAATTAGTTTTGTGCAAAATATTCTGACATTGGAAATAAGAGGGCAGCATTCATTCCTTAATGTAATAAGCTTCATTAGAGGAGGTGGGAGGAGAAATCTACTGGAATAAAATGAACAAAACGCAACAGTCATTTGTATAAATATATAAATGTCACGTTGGTATGGTTTAAAAAGGAGATGGAAATGAATCTAATAAATTTGCTGGGGAGATGTGGAAGGATGGAGCATTAACCATTCCTTAGTGTAATGATCATTAAGAAAGATGATTGTCTTTCACAGTTCAGAGAAAGGATACCCATTCAAATGCCAATTTCAATTATAAATCAAATCTCCCTTCTTAGGCTCGAGCATAACACAGTCAAAACATTAGTTGATTTGAGCACTTAAAGATTTGTGAAACAAATGTCTGGAAGAAGGGAAGCTTAATCATATCAGTGCTACATTGCTTAACAATGCTTTTCATTTGCAGTCCATTAATAAAAAAAATATCAAATAGAACAAGGGTTGTTTGACATGAACTTAGGGAAGATTAAGAAAAAGTACCTGCCATGATTCAACAGCATAATTAAAAGCTGCAGAGGAAATTGTATCATAAGTTACCAAACTGTCCGTTTATTGTGATACTGACTTCTTAATCACACCCAAATGGCAAATCTGGCAACTCCCTTAATAAGCCGAATGCCCATCAAATGTACTATACAATCTCAGTCTTGCAGAACTAAATGTGAATGTCTGCATGTGTGGACAATGTTATCATGAGTATCTAAACAGCCTGAACACTACTTATCTATTTTGCTTTGGTCAGACCACATTTTAACATACTGTATCTGGTTCTCGGTGTCACCATTTAAGAAGCTGGAATGTGTCAGGAGGAAATGACCAAGATAGCAAAAGGCTAGGAAATCAATGTTGTTGTTCTTGTTCTTGTTATATTTGTTTCTATCCCACCTTTTTAACAGATCATGACTTAAAGTCGCTTACAATAATTAAAAAAAGACACCATTTAAATACATAAGTTCAAACAATAAAACAAGTAAAACCAGATTAAAACATGTTTAGTTTTAGTATGCAGAAGTATAAAAGTATTAATTGCATGGAGAAGAATGAGTAATCTCTTCCCACTTTATGGTTCTATCATTTTGTGGTTTTGAGATTATATTATAAGGTACTTTGGGTGAGATATAAAACAAACAAATGCATAGTTATCTTCTCTAGTTTTGCACATTCTGCACATGCTTATGTTCATGATTATGATCTCTTCTTCTAAAATGTGAAACATGAAATGGAAGTTTGGCTGATTTCCAAGGATGTCTGGTCAATTTGATAGAAACTGAACTCTGCCATTCTGGTTTGAAAATACCCCTTCAGCTTTATCTCACATGATCTGTCTTTTATCGAAAGAAGAACAGTTTTCATTATGTACCTTTGATAACTGAGCTGCCCTGATCTTTCCTCCCAAAAGGCATTTACACAACTGAAAAAGATATGTGTTGAAGCAACAAATCAATAGATTTCTCCTATCTGAACTGAATTCTTTCCTGTTGGTAAGAATAATCTTTTTCATGGCTCCTTACCATGGAAATATTTGCCAGAAAGTAGCTTTCTTCATTTTGCTACTGCGATTTTTTATAAATTTCTAAAAATATATATACAAAGAAAATGAAAACATTAAAAAACTAAGGCCTTGTGCATACCAGCCATTAAGCCCAGCCTGTGGGCAGAGTCAAGGCATGGCATCCACATGATGCACACCCTAACTCCACCCCAGGGTGCCATGAAGCTGTGCACCACTCCACATAGCGCACAGTGTCACGGCACTCCTCTGGCGCTGCATCCACATGATGCAGCTCCAAAGAAGCACCTTTAAGCAGCAGTGCCATGGCTATGGCATGCTTTCCAGGGTGCAAAAAGGAGCTGCTTTTTGCAGCTCCTTTTTGTGCCCTGGAAAGACTGGATCGGGGTTGCAGTGCGCGGTTGCCACAGCCCCAATCTGGTACATCTGAAGATGGCTGCAGGCTGCCCCTTAGGGGTAGTCCACACAGCTCCTAAGTCATCATGCTCATCCTCTTTTATTAGTTTCAACAATTCAAAACAAAGGCGCATATAAATCAGATTTTCTACTTTCATTTGAAGTAGGGATGTGTGATTTTATGAATTTCCATTTCACCAGATTTCTCGTTTTCCTGCCTATAAATTTGATTTGGTCCACAAATGCATAAGTTCTCAAATACAGAAAATGTGTCCCTTATAAAAAAAATCTATAGACAATTTAATGTACATTGCCCTCTTTTTCATTTTTGTATGCACTTCTCTAGCATATACTCATTTTTTTTAAAAAAAAAACCAAACAATATAATGCATTCCATACCTACTTTTCCATACTGCAATTATTATTTTTCCTTGTGCAATTTTTTGAATAGCCAGCAAGCTTGCAAAATTCTGAAATTGTGTATTTCAAGATAAAAATGCATTCTATTTCACTTATTTCAGTAAGTGTACATTTGTTGAGTGTGTACAGAAACTCAGGGAGAAAAAGAGTGATGTAGTGGTTTGAAACTATTGACTCCAAGAGAGCAGGGTTTGAACCCGTGCTTACCCATTAAAATTAACAGGGCAATCTTGGGCAAGGCACACTCTCTTAGACTATGAAGAAAGTAACAGCAAAGCCACAATACTATATTAACTTACAAAAGAGTAACATCTGAGACAAACGTAGGCCTATGACTCTAACATCATCACCTTGCAAGCCTGGTACAAACAAAGATAGGAAGACAATGCAGATGTTGTTTGGAGAACATCAACAAAATTGGAACTGAGCAATGTTCCCATCACCACAATCCTAAAGAAATGTGGTAAAAAACATCCCTCCAAAGAGGGTAAGGGATTTCAAATTATCATTTGCTTACTCTTCCGAATCAAGACTACCCAGCAGGAAAATCAGGCAGTATTTGCTAATCCTAAATGTTATAAGGTTAAGGGTTTAAGATTGCGGCTAGATATCTGGACAAGCACATCTGTTTTTCTAAGTCATGAGCATTTCCCCCTCCCATAACTGAGTTGCCTCCTTTCTCTAGTGGCCTAAGCAACAGATGTCTCATTAGCACCTGAGCTATGCCAGCTTCTCTGAAGAGCTGCAGACTGATTAAACACATGCTCCATTTTTATCTCTTTATGAGTCATTACTTAAAGGTTTTATTACAGATTGCCACACTTAATTATGTGTAGCCTTAATTAAATATGAACATTCTTATATAGACCTGACTTTTTATTTACACTTCACCCCCCCCCCCATGTTAAACCATTTGCCAACTTTTTTTTATTAGTCTTGATCCTGTACCTGGAACATAAGCCTGGCATGGAGATGTTTAGTGGATAAGGATTTTCCTGATATGTAGATAGTGATAGATGAATGAGGCTTCCTTCACTCTGACTCATTTTCTCCATTGTTTACCATATTTTTCCTGCTGTCTTCTGATATTAATCATTGGTTTAATCTCCCTCTTCATGAATATTTTTCTATGTGATGCTGTATGATGAATACTGTGAGTTTAACATTGCAATCAAGCCTCTCTCTCTTTCTCTGCACCAACATTTGTATAGTTTATTTATTTATTTTAAAAAAATAATTATGCATTTTCAAGACTGAAGTATTTTTACATATTAGCAACATATCTCTCTGCATTTCAGATTGATCCACGTATGGCAGGCATTGATCAGAATATTATGATACAGATTTTCATGCAAGATTGACATCTCCATATGGACATAGAATTGCTAATCGATTAGAGAAGAAAAAACTCTCTGTTTCATGTTTGTTCTCTATAATGGGGAAATGTTTTTCTAGAAAATCTTCCACATACTTAATTCCTTGCTAATGTAATGCTTTTAAGTGATCTTAAAGTTTAAGAGTTTAAGAGTCTGTAGTTTGTCTCACTAAATGTAAAGGGCCTCTTTTCTGTTCTCCCACTGAGCCTTACCCTGCTCACACCATCTCTTCAGCATTTTAAAGGCAGGCAAATGTCACAGCCCATTTCTTCCAAATGGCAGATGCTTGGAAAGCAGTAGTGTCACCCTCCCTTAGGGTGTCACCTAGTGCATGCTGGACCCCACTACACACCCCTAGTTATGCCACTGCCAGGGAAGTCAGAGGTTACAAAGTCCACAAAGTGTCTCATATTTTATGTTTGGGGTCCATGTCATTTCAGTGCTTGTATGTCTATCCCTCACTTTCACTGAGAAGTTGTATTTTAGAATAATACCTAGCATGAAGAAAGGAAAGCGTTCAAATTACTGTCACACCAAAACCACGGCCTACAACAAACTAAATGAAGATGTTTTTTCTAGTGCACCCCCTATCCTTCTAGATCCACTGCTCCTTGATATTGTTTGTAATTTTACTTTTTTATTTTAATAAATTATACCAATTGCATCTTTTTACTGTAACATGCCCTTGTCGTTGTACCCAAATTGTTGTTGTAGTCTGTCTTCAAGACATTTCCAACTTATCTCAACCTAAAGGAGAAACTAATTATCTTGGCAAGATTTCTTGAGAAGTGGTTTGTTTTTGCCTTCCTCTGAGGCAGGGAGAGTATGACTTGCCCATGGTCACCCAAAAGGTTCCAATTGCTGAGTGGAGATTCAAACCCTGGTCTCCAGAGTCATAGCCCACTTCTCATGGCAGTACACCACTCTGGCTCTCTGTAATGAAATGCCTCCTTAATAAAGGTACTGGTGGAAAAAAGAACGCTGTATAACACAACATTTGAAGCAAAGATGTTCAAAGACAAAGGCCTTTAAAAGGGAGCAGGGGCAAGAAAAATGATGTTCAGTAACTGCAATTTTTGAAGACTATCCACAGTTCTGATCTTACACTGCGCAAATTTCACATATGGTGTTTTTACACAGAAAACATTATTTTATGAACACAAAATATTTCTGCACAGAAGCATTATTTTATGTACAGAAAAATGATGCTTCTTATGTAGAAAATACTTTTTTTCTGTGCAAAACAACCACATGCAAATTGTGTCTAGAATTTTCAAGTCCTGAACTGCAAAGATTCTCACCTGTCTAGGATTCTTCCTGTCAGGGTTTCTCAAAACTCAGAAAGCATATTTTTCCATCATTCTTCAAAAATATTTTCAAAATATTCTTCCCATCCCTAGGCAATGGACAATTTCTTATGACCGGTCTTTCAACCATATATTCACACTGACATACTTTAAAGCTATTTTGCTAAACTGGGCCTTGGGTCAGAGATGAATTGCTTTTTAAGTGCTGAGAATTTCTAATGATCTCTTGTAGTTAAACAATTTCTCTTTTCATGACATCACCAGTATTAGGAGTGTCTGACAAATGCCCAGCACTTAAAAGCCCGTTTCTCTGTGATGGGAGCATTGATTCATCCTTGCATCCCCATTAAATAAAGCAAATAAGACAAATGCACTTTTAAAAGACCTTTAGGGAAAGGATGGATTCTTTAAATGTGGTATCGCCAATCTGCAAGTCTTGCTTTTCTTTAGTTATGATTCTGCCATGGGATGTCAAGATAACTGGTGGCCTATTTGTGGAAATATAGGCCCTTTTTCTTCTCACAGTATTGCTGCTTTCTGGTCTCTGAAGAGAATTTAAGAAGTCTGGAATGGCTTGATTGTAACGGTGGATGGAGCCATATTTCAACATCAGGTTTCTACTAGATACTCTAGTAAAAACCAAGCCTTTTTCTGTGGAGTTTAAGGAATCACGCTCCCACAAAAAGCCCAAACCCATGTGAATCATGTGTGGCAGGATCACATTCTATTCAATTGGAACCAGGAATATTTAAGTTTGTAGACTACCCCTAAGTGATATTGTTTGTTTTACCAGCTGAGTTGGATCAGAGCAAAGAGTTAACAGCAGTTCAGCCTTTTGGCTTTCCCAAATTATATTATATATTCAACATATTCAATGGCACTCTACTTCTGAATATGGAAGTTTTAAAAAAATCAATCTATGATAGTAATTATTATTATTTATTTATTTTTATTTATTTCAAGGATTTATATCCCACCTTTCTCCTACAGTGGAATTCAAGGCAGGTTATCATATCATGTGGCAGTGAATTCTATGCATAACCCTTTAGGATTCCATTTTACTGGAAGCTAGGCTAGCCCCCTACCTGTTTTCCTTTCACCAGCAAGCAAAAACCTTTTTATTGCAGCAGGCTATAACATGTAATTGCAGCAGGGAGGCTTATTTACTGGGCAGTGTGTTTCATTTATTTTTAAACTTTTGTATGTTTTAAGATAATTTTATATTGTTTGAATTGTGCCTTGTTTTATTTGTTTTTCAAATTGTTTCTAAATTGTTTTTAAATTTGAACTGTGGCTTTTGATTGGTTTCCTTCTGTGAGTCGCCTTAGGTCCCACTCTGAGAGAAAGATGGCATATAATTTAAATAAATAAATATTAATTAAGCCAAGGATGGGCACAATCACATGGTTGGAAAGCCAGTTAAGCCTCCTTCAAACCCTCAGCTAGTTGTACAAATTTTCCATTAAAAAATAAAATAAAATAAATCACTGCCATCTTTTTCTTCTTCAGGAGACAGAAAGGCAATGCTGCTGGTTCTGCTGCCACGAATAAGAGACAACAGGACTAGGTTGCTTTCCCTCTGCCTTCCTCCTACCTGACTACCTGGTTCATAAAATGTTGCTTTCATCACCAATAGTAGCACCACTAGAACCAGGCTATTGATTCAGGCTGTATGGGAGACATTAGTGTTACTAAGGTGCCTATGTTGTGTCACAAGTGATTTCCTGAGTAAACCTTAATCCTTCCACATTGCTGATCTAAAGACCCAGAGATAGGCAGTCAGGAAGTCACCATTTCCTTCATACAGCAATATCTTCTGGGGAGGGAGGGGAGGACAGCAGTACTTTTGGGTAGGAAACTAGACGGATAAAGGAGGATTTGTTTAGAGGGGTGGTGAATGAGAAGAGTGAAAAACAGACTTGATTATTAAAGTTTGCTCTTCAAATTCAGCAGCACACCACATCACCTTTTTTTTTGTTGGAAAAGGGTATTTCAGCTGGGATTTGGAGAGACATTGGGAGATAATGGCAGCTGATAAATGAAGATTTCATTATGTGATTGTTTCATTAGCATACAAATGTATAGTTTGGATGGTTTGTTGCGACCACCCTCATACAATGTATCCCTATAATTATAATCACTATCATCTTCCCCCCCTGAGTGTTGCTTCCTCTTTCTAGTATGAATGATGCCCTGGATACTCATACTTCTAATTATAGGGGCTATACAGATGGGGAGAAAGGGGTGGCGAGATGCCCCCCCCTTCTGCCCTAGATGGAGGCCATGCCAACCAAATGATGTGGCCTCCGGGATGCCTAATAAGAACCTGCTTCTGGTGGGTTCTTTTTAGGGTGCGCGCAGGGTGCCATTGGTGCACTCTCATGCAATGATGATGTCTATGCGGCGTGGCACTATTTGGCTGCTGCGCTGCATGGATGTCATTGTGGCATCCCCATCTGTACAGGCACATGCCAAGATGGTGCCCAGGGTGCACATTAGGACTGCTAAGCATATAAATGCTCAGCCCCACGCAACCCTAGTTTGGGCCCAGGCTGGCCCAAAGTGCCAGGCTGTCCAGGCCCACTGTCACCAGAAGTGGTAGTTAGAAGACATACCACACAGAGAGCACAAATCACTCTGCTTCTCAAAAATAGATTATGTATGGAAACAGTTCATCGCATTGCCCTTTTTTGTTCTTCCCTCCCAAGCTAGGTGCAGGCTGAAACCTTTTAAATGTGGATTTTATCGCACACCTCCTAAATCCGATGCAGGCTTCTCCCATACTTTGCAAAGAACAGGAGAATCCCATTCTTTGCAAAGTATGGGAGAAGTCCATATCAGATATGGGAGGTGTGCAATAAAATCCATGTTTAAAAAGGTTTCAGCCCATGCCTGGCTCGGAAGGGAAGGACACAAAAGGGCAATGTGATAAACTCCTTACCCTTTGTCTTAAAGGAAGGCCTGACTCAGCATCAGGCTGTGGCCATTGGCTGTGGGGAAGGGAGAAATGGGCCGCCGCCGCCTCCCCTTTCTCCCTGGGTCTTTGCTGTGACCATTTAAAGACCGCAGAAAACACTCTGCAAAAAAAGGAGCTCCGTTTGGAGCTCTTTTTTTGTGCTGCAGAAAGTGCGCGCTTGGTGCCCTCCCACAGCGCAAAAGCGTCATAATGTGTGCAGCATTTCTAAACGCTGTGCACGTGATGATGCTTTCATAGCGCGTCCATATGGACGCTGCCATTTTAAAATTAGGGTACGCTACCCCCCCGGACCCTAAAGGCGGTCTTTTTCGCCCTTATCGCACCGCAAGCTGCCCGTCTAGAATGGGCCATTGTCTCTTCTTCTCCCCCTCAACCTCTCCCGCCTCAGTATACAAGGATGGCCCAAATCACCTACTGGCTTACATGGCTCCTTGAGGTCTATAACCTGGATCTGCTCCAGTACAATAATCTAGCCATTTTATTGGCATCACTATGCCACGCCTATACTGGCTCTGGTATTGAGAATGGGATCTAGTATTGATTATTCCCTTGGTGTTTCCAACAGTCCTGCTGCTGTAAACAGATCACAGGAGATACACCTGATATAGGCATCACCCACCTGTGCTATGGTCCTTCTCATTAAGTTGTCTGAAGAGTTTCTGTTGCTAAGAAACCACAGCAGATGAGTGTCAAAGTGACATGTTCTTAGGTGAAATGTTGATTAATGAATGTACAGATGGTGAGCTGAAGCATCTACTGTATACCAAATGCAAGGTGAAGTGTTTAATTTAAAGTCTAGAAAGGCAATATGAAGTGACAGTCAACAAGTTAAATCCAGGGAAAGCATGTCAGAAGAAGTGAATTGGGGTGGAGGAAAATGCTCATTAAATACTTGATTAGAAGTGCCCAGATGCACACCTCACTAGGGCATGCCAACAAATCCAATCATTTAATGGGGGGAGGGGGGAGCAAGCAAATATCTTGAAGCTGCAATGCCTATTGTATTCTGCCAGCACTGATGCAAGCTCAGAAGGAAAGCATTACACATTGACTGCAATTCTAACAGAGTTTTGAAAACTTTTTTTAGGGCTAGAACTTCCAGGATACCTAATCCAGTCACTGCCTACTATAAGGGAAATTCTAGTTCCCGTTGCCCAAAAAATGTTTCAGGCTTTAAATTCTGACCATGTTGCTCTGGTTATGGAATATTTGCACAGTAGAAGAGTAAGCATTCATTCAGTCATTCAAAAGTTGAGTCTTCTACATTGTTGGCAATAGGCAATGCTAGTTGTGATCCATTAGATATGTTCCACCTCTCCCTGAAGGAATGGCTAACTATTATTCGGCTCCAAACCTTGATCATGATCTGTATGACTGTGTTTCCTGCTTCCAACTGATGCACATTGTGCATTACTCCCTGTGCTTCTTGGCATAACCAGTGCCTTGTTCTCTACTATGTCAGTGCTACTGCCTTTTTGTTAAGATCACCAACAGCCTTTGCAGGCATCAGTACTTAAGATTATTTAGAAGAGTAATAGACTTGATAGACCAGCAATAAAGGCCAGCATCAGAGCAGAATGAGGGTGTGGATTCTGCACAACGCATATCCTGACTGCTACCCCATACTGGTGTGATGCCACACAACCTGCCACAGGGTGGGCAGAATCATGGCTCTCCTCTGGCGCTGCATCCAGATGACACAGCACTAAAGTAGTGCCAAAAAACCCTGGGGCTGGTGGCTATGGCGCCTTTTCCACACCACAAAAAGGAGCTGCTTTTTGCAGCTCCTTTTTGCACCTTGGAGAGGCCAAGTTGGGGCCATGGAATGTAGTTGCTGCAGCCCCAGTCCAGCACTGAAAGGGGCAGTCTGTTCAGCCCCATACCCTGTTTCCCCAAAAATAAGACATCACCAAAAAAAATAACACCTAGTAGAGGCTTTGCTGAAATGCTAAATATAAGGCCTCCCCCGAAAGTAAGACCTAGCAAAGATTTTGTATATAAATGTATATACACTGGATAATAAATCCTCTCCATTGATGCCCCCTTGTCATGGGGGAGAGGTTTTCGTATCCTAATGAAGCTGTGAGCTATGCTGGCAATGGCATAAGCAGCCATCGGTAGGGCTTCCCATGCCAGACAGGTCACAACCGAAGAGTCTGACCAAGAGCGTCAAAGGGCAGGATGGGCTCTTTAGCCTTATTACAACCATCCTAGGAGAAGAAAAACTCCAATCCCAAACCCAGGCATATGGTGCTCGTCTAACCCTGTAAGGTAAACCATCCAAGAGAAGGAAACCTTAGTCAAACCTACAACCCGAGGATCTCACTGCCACCATCCTTGCTTGCTTGGCCCTTGCAGATGAACCTCTGGTTTAAAGGGTGAGGCCAGTTCTGTGCACTCTGTGCTCCACCAGAAAAATCCATTGCACAGGCTCGAAGGACACATCAACCCTCCCCCCCCCAAAAAAAGTCCTGTAGCAATAGGTGAGGGACGAAACAGCAGGTGAAAGATGCACTGGAAGATGCAGACCAACCCTGCATGCAGGCGGTTCAGGACTCGAGACTGACCGGAAGATGACAGTCTTATTCGGCAGCATCCTGAATGACCAAGCAGCCTTTTCTAAGGAGAGCACTGCTTGCTCCATATGGAGAGGGGCCTAGAAAAGGTGGCCTAAAGAAAGTTCATCTCCATCTACAAGGTTGGCGAGCCACAGTCAACGGGCATCTTCTGATGTGGTCAAACAAAAACAAAGATACAAAGGCACGCACCAGCTTCCAAAGGTGCAACAGACTGACGCTTGCATGCTGAAACATCAGAACCATGTAAGATTCTGCAGATAGTGGATGTCCTGAGCACCATTCTGCTCTAATAGCCCATGAACTATCACATCTTAATATTGACATCGCTTCTCTTAGTGAAGTTTATCTCCATGAGGAAGGCAGCCTTAAAGATCACAGTCCTGGTTATACACTCTACTGGTCTGGCAGACCAAAAACTGAAAAGCATCTTTCAGGAGTAGACTTTATGGTTAAATTATGATTTTTTTCTTCATGGAAAAAATAAGACATTCCCTGAAAATAAGAACAAAAATTAATATAAGACACTGTCTTATTTTCGGAAGAACACGGTACTATCTAAACTTGGAGACAGCCTGGACCATGGACTGTTAACTGTCATGCATAGGAGACTTGGAAGTGAATATTAAGAATGTGAGCATGCACAACTGATCCCCTGAAGAGAAGGGGCCATAGCTAAATCATAGCTCATAAACTTTCTGTTCCTATTATCCCAGTTTGGGTCCTGCAAAACCTCAAAATAGCAATGCAGCCTCTAGTAAAGCTTCATTCTCTGCTTATTGTAACTGAAAAGAGCGGCTTTAATTTGGAGTGGAAGAAAGCCAGTGTGTTTGGAGCTAATAGTTTTTGTCTCCTGTGTTCTCACTCATTTAAAAAATAAGATCCACACAAACATACAAACATTCAAAAGGGTTTAGCAGTAGAGGAAGCTTTGTGCAAATGTGCAGTACAATTACATTTCCACTGCACTACCCCTGTTCATTTAATGGTAACTGAGTTACTTTGCAAATAACAATCCTGCATAATTTGTGTATTGGGAGAGTATGGGGCTTTCTAGATTGGCAGAAAAGTGTGACATGAAGTTGCCTTTTCCTTAATGCTTAGCAGCTGCATCACAGCCTTTAGATGGAGCTGCGCTGTTCCGCAGTTTTTAAAAAAGAAGCTGGAAAAACCAGCACCTTTTTAAAGGCGCTTCTTCTCCCCTAAAACGCAAAAAAAGCGTTTTCATGGCACACTTTCCCTTTTTCTCATCTAAAGGCTAGAGTTCCATGCAGCCATGAACACACTTCTTTTTGCCAATCTAGAAAGCCCCTATGACTTGCTTTTTGTGCTATACATATTCAAACTGAGTTACATACAGGGATGGAAAAAATATTAGAAGATCTTCAAAAAATGGTCAAAAATTGTTGTTGTTGTTTTCCAAATGTTGAGAAACTGTGATGAGAAGAATCCTTGACTGACTAGAATCTTCACAGTTTTGGACTTATTCTACACAAATGTCACATGTTGTTGTCAGGATTTAGGTTTCCTGGAAAATGTATAGAGGTGGGACAAAGGTAACAGGGTTACAATAGGTTAACGGGAAGCCATGATGAGTAAGTATTTAGACCCAGATGAGGCACTGGGCAGAATCAGCAAGTGGAAGAAAGTGCAAAGTCATGCCACATGGGGGGCATGTATAGATGTGACACACTGGGAAGAGGCTGGACTAAATGTCTAGAGATGATAAATGTACATAAGGAAGGAACTCCAATGCCCAGTGTGGGTGTTGTATTATGTATTGTATAGGCATAAGATTTTGTCCATTTGAGCACTAATTGTAGACAGTGGAGCGAAGAATAAAGTGTACCTCCAAGTAAGAGCTCAATGTGTCATTTTGTTTGCTGCTTCTCTATGGAGTTTATCAGATGGGAGGAATTTCTCTTTAATTCGAATGGAGCCAATTGGAGCCAATACGAATTCATGTGAATTCACTAGTTTAGTGAATTTATGTGAATTCCAATTGCGTTTGGAATGCATTCAGAATGACTTCCCATTACCCAAAAATGACTTTCCATTGCCCAAAATTGCATGAAATGCCTTAATATGAAATAATGTAAAACCCATGATTGCGTTCGGAATGACTTCTCTTTTGCCTGAAATTGTGTGAGATATTTTAATATGCAATAACATGAAACCCCATGATTGCATTCGTATTGCCATTGGATTATACTTACAATTTCCGTCGTCTGATAAACTCATATGTGGGAGAAGGATTTCTCCAGTCAGCACAAGCTCAGAGGGCCTTTTGAGGGATTGATCCAGGCATACTGCTTCAGAGGTGTGTACTGTTGGTCACACAAGTGCAGAAATGTTAACCCATGTGCAGAAAATACTGTAATTGACAATTTATTCTGTGGAAAAATTCATGAATGGTTGACTTAACTGGGAGGGGGGCATTTTCTGTGTAAACCCCCCCCCAACATTTTCTGCACAAGAATTAAAGGTCTACATTTAAATATTATTTTCCACTGTTCCACTGTGCTATTTCCTGCACAGAACAGCCACATGCCAATTTTGCACAAAATAATTCCCCAAATTTTAATGGCCTTCAAAAACTGGTTTTCAATTACTTTCTCACAGCAGGGAGAAAAATGCTGAAATTACTCATTGCTAGCTTCAAGAAGAAACTTATGAGGGGGTATCCAAAAGTGTTAATGATCACCTTTTTAAAAAATTGACAGAAAGTTTGTTTTGATTTGTAGTTGTTAACTTATCTCTTTGTAGTCACCATCCAGATTTACACATTTTCCCCAGCGTATCTTGACCCTCTGAATACCTGATATTGTAGAAGCCTGAAGATTGTGCCTGATGAGGATTTTACACTTTAGTCACTTCTGGCACAACCAGTCACAAAAGAAATAGACACAATGAGCTGATTTTCTCAGCAACGTGCACTTTGGGTCCAATGATGACACTGACAAAATTTCATCAATGTGCCATAATAACTTTGGGTGATAATTATTACTTCATGATATCCCCTCGTGAGGCACAATCTGCAGACTTCTACAACATCAGGTACAGTGGTCCCCCGGGTTACAAAAGTAATCCGTTCCGGAATCACTTTTGTAACCCGGAAATCTTTGTAACCCAAGGGACCGCTTTATTTGTAGCGCCGCACAGCAGATTTAAAGGGCCGGCGCTTTTTTTCCGGAACCCAGGGTTTTTTTCGCAAGCCGGGGCCGTTTTTCCGGCTCCGGCTCTTTCGTACCCCGGGATTTTCGTACCCCGGGGGATTCGTAACCCGGGGGACCACTGTATTTGGACAGTCAAGATACGCTGGGAAAAATTTATAAATCTAGATAGTAACTACATAGAGATAAGTTAACAACTACAAATCAAAACAAACTTTCTGTCCATTTATTTAAAAATGGTGATCATTAAAACTTTTGGATATCCCCTTGTAGTGACAAATTACATCACTAATTACAAAAATTGTGAAGTTTATAATAAAAATATTAGAAGCAAAATATGCAACCAGGGTCACTCTCTCTTGTAAGAAAAAGAAAAGCAGAATGTATGTGGTATTTTCTCAATTCGCTTTCCATGAGACATTGATGATACCTCTCCAGTCATAATACCAGTAAACCTTAGCAAAAATTCAGGCAATATTCAGCCTGTAATATTGCCAGATTTTGAAATTCAAAACCCACACCTTGGCACACTGGATGTGCCAATGCCCTCTTGAAATGTTATGTCTGTGAGTGGACATCTGTGCCCTGCAGGGTGTGTTTTCCTATCAAACATCAGGCAATGGCATGATTCAAACTTCACTCCTGAGCCAAGTCCTCATCCCACTGGTGAAGCTCCAAATAATCCACAGGTAAGCTCCATGTGGGTTTGCCAGAGCTTCACACTGTAAGAGACGGCTGGAAGCCAACTGCTTGATATTCACCAAAATTCCGTTACATAGCTTTGCTTTGCCTCAAGCATTGTGAGACATTGTAAAATTGCAAAGATAAAATCAGGCCAAGTAGATATGGACAGTTGGGTGTATCCAATTAGCAGAAGGAGTCAGCACTCTCTTGCCTCTGGCTGCTGCACAGTAATGCCATGTTTGCCAGGTGGCGTTGCTAGCCCTGAGGAAGTGTATCATTTGAACTGGGTATTGGAGATATTTGTTGTTTAACAAATATCTGAAATGTACCTTGTTCTTTTTGAAATCCTTCTCTCTCTCTCTCTCTCTCTCTCTCTCTCTCTCTCTCTCTCTGATGTTACAGCTTATTCTTAATATCATACAGAAATATTAAGAGTATGACACCTCCAGGAATCAGCAACTGTAAGTCCCAATGACTTCAATATAACTCTGCATGTATTTGCCTTCCCTTTCTGCCCAAGGCTTGCCTTTTTAAAGAAATGTGCTTGTACTAATGGATATGCATGCAAATAGAATCAAAGGAGTGATTGATTAAAACTCATGTGATTAATCAGATTTAATAAAAAATGCCAGAAGCTCTAGCAAACACAAGTCTTGATTGTGTTTTAGTGGGGAAAGCCTGTGATATAGTCAGAAATGTCAAGAGCAAATCTGCATATTTGAGGGACTACTTGTTGGAGCATGCTTGCTCCAAACCAGAGTCTTTCAGAATTACCTCTCTTTTAAAGGAGACCTTTAAACCATTGCAAGGCTAAGCAGCATTTCCAGAAGTGAAGCAGTATGTGGTTGCCAGTCAGGAGACCTTGGAGGCTGCAATGGGAGCACTGTTCCTTCCCTAGCAAAAAATAATGTTTTTGCCCTCTAGGGAACATAGGAATTATTCTCACAGTGCTTTTGGGGTTCCTCAGCCGTTTTATGCATTTAAAAAAAAAATCCCTTTTTTTGAGCATGAAATGGTGGAAATGTTCCACACGCAGCTATAGGGGGCATTCCAGTGCATTTGGGGGGGGGGGGGAGCAAAAACATGTTTTGACCTGAGTGCCTCCAAAAATGGTTAACCCCTTAGAGGTCATTTGAGAGTCTTTGAGAAAAATTTTTTAAAAGGGATTTATATGATGATCACAGTTTGCCCAGCCTTCTAGTATTAAGATATGTTTCATGGGACAGCTTAAATTTTGACCTCTTGGGGCACTGCTGACCACAAAAGAGCCCCAGTTGAGGCATGTGGCCCAAGAGACATAGTTTGCCCAGCCATGGTCTATTGCATTGCTCATTTTACTGGCTTCCCTACACAGTAATGTAACAGCAGCCATTTACTGGATACAGACATTATGGAACTGCCCAATTCTAATTCCTGCAGATTTAAATCCAATTATGAAGGCCAATGGGATCCTAGCCATTATAAAACAAACATCCCTAATCATATTAATATCCAGGTGTATGCCAAGAATGATAAAATGTTTTTGCAGAAGGCTAAGGTTGGACTTTGGCTCCCTGAAGCCCAGCTATCTTGGCAAATGGTTGGGGCTTCTGGGACCCGGGATCCAGAACACCTGGAGGGGTAGAGTTTGGGAATCACTGGTCTAACCCCATCCTCATGGGGGCATCCTACACACATCTATTCTCTTCACCTAGGCCCAATGCAGATAGCCCAAAAGGGACGTCTGTGGGGCGGAATTAGGGTTAGGGAGCGCACAGCATCCACACGATGCCTAAACCTAGCCCATGACGACACCTGGATCGTCATGTAAGGGCTTTTAGATGGCATGCATAAGCACACCGCTGCAACAGCGCAGCTTTTAGATGGAGCTGCACAGTTGTGGTGGTGGAAAGGTTCCCAATGGTGCCTTTTTCATTAATTGCACTGCAACTGTGGCACTAAAAAGGAGCAGGGTTTCCCTGCTCCTTTTTTGCTGCGCACCTTCGCCACTGCATCTAGCTGGTGCAGCAAAGTTCCGCAGCAAAAAGAGGTGGTGCCAGACTGCCCTTTTTGAGCAGTCTGTACCACCCCCTAAAGACTAGTTTTCAGTGCCAAACTGGACTTTCCACTTCATTTCCATACACAAAGACTAGTTTCAAATGCTTTGGTTCACAAATGACCATTGGCTCGTTCACAAATGACTTGGCACTTCATTCCCATATACAAGGATTTGGAATTTGAATTATCATTCTCACACACCAGTGGCATATATAGGTCTGTCCCTAAGCTTCACTCCACAAAATGCACATGAGGAAGTAGATTTAAGTCTGTGAAAGCTCATGCTGTCAACTTCTTTCTTTCAGTTATCCTCAAAGGTGCTACAAGATCTCTCTACATAGCATCAGCTCCTGTGAGCCATTGTATGCTCATGCTGGCTTTACAGCTTGCTTTTTTTTCACAACCATAAAATATTTTCACCATCAATCACCTGATGATCTACTGTTTTCTGGAGCCCTTTGGAATTAAGGGAAGGACCTGCACTTTGGCCAGACCCACAGATGTAACTGCGCCACTGTGAAAATGCTTCCTATAAATGAGTCCTCTTTACATCTAACTGTACAATAAAGGAAGTCATGGTCCTGAGTTTTTCAGATCTGAGCAGGGCTGTTGATGAGTAGGACTCCTGGAAATCTCTCATTCATAGGGCTGCCATAAGTGGAAGCTGACCAAATGGCAAACAGCAGCAGCAACAACAAAGGTTGTGCAGGTAATGCTTTATGAATTTATGAAGTCTGCATCCATTAAATCCCATAACTGTTAGAGTCACAACAGTTGTGGGCCTAAACCATAGGCCTAAATGGTCTTGAATTAGAGTAGACCAATGACCTAGATCCAATGGTCAATCCAAATTAGAGCAGGCATATGGAATCAATGAAATTTACAAAAGTATTTAATTCATTCCCATTTATTCAATGGATCTGTTCTAGCTGGGAATAACACATGGATTTAGGCCAATGTTTCTTTATTCTCCCCAACCTTGTTCCAAAAGAAAATGAAGTCAGTGGAGTTATATGATTTAATTTTTCTTTCTCACGGGGCATGGGCAGGCTCAATTGCATGCTGCTTATTCATCTTATGTATTTCTGTTTGCATGAGTACAAATTCTTTACAGAAGTAAAGTCTGTAGCATCAGGAAAGCCTTCAGGGCATGAAAAAACCTTCAGTTGCTGAAGAGCAAACAAACCATTCTAATTAACCAAGCTTAGTTTTATAACCTGTCTTTAGGATTCATTTACTGCACTGTATTTCCGTGGGTTTACTGTTTTCTTTTTTAATGTCATGCCACAGTGATTATATTTAGTCACTAAATTTCAGAATCGTCTACACATGTTTATGACAAGCTGAGATCCAATCTTATGATGTATAAAAATTCATTGCATTTAAATATTCATTGTTGTGGGGGGAGAAGGGAAATAGATTCTATTTGGGATAACTGATGTCAACATGAGGAGACAGAAAACTTATTATATAGATAATTCAGGGAGAAAGAACCAATGAAAGGAAGTCTCTTTGTCAGGTTTTTTTTTAATGCAGACAAGTGCATGGATTTAGGCATGTACATTGAGTTTGTTAGCTGGTTTGCTCTCTAGCTAGGAGAAGAATCAGTTAAGGGGTGATATGATAGACCTGTTTAAGTATTTGAAGATGGTGTCACATTGAGGTTGGAGCAAGCTTATTTTCTGCTGCTCCAGAGGCTAGAACATGGAACAATGGATGCAAGCTACAGGAAAAGAGATTCCACCTGAACATTAGGAGGAACTTTCTGGCAGTATGAGCTGTTCAACAGTGGAACACACTCCCTCGGAGTGTAGTGGAGTCTCTTTCCTTGGAGATCTTTAAGCAGAGGCTGGATGGCCATCTGTCGGGGATGCTTTGGTTGTGATTTCCTACATGGCAGGGATTGGTCTGGATGGCCCTTGTGGTTTCTTCCAACTCTATGATTCTATGTTTGTATACTCTCTATGATGCATAGAAGGACATTATTTTGAGTATATCCTTCCCTAATTTTCATGTAGGGTTTAAATCCAGATATAACCATGTCCTAGGGTGCATCTGTAGAAATAATGCTTTTGACACCACTTGAACTGCCATGGCTCCATTCTACAGAATCCTGGGATTTGTACTTTTGTGAGAAACCAGCACTTTTTAGCAGAGAATAATAATTTAATAATAATAATTTTAATTTCTTTTTCCCGCCTCTCCCCACGGATCAAGGCGGGATTCCAGCATAGTTTAAAAACAGTATACACAATTAAAACAATCAACTAAAAAGAAATCCTAAAATCATCAAAAGACAATAAGAACATGATCCAGTAATATAGTCTGACACTGGGCAGATCACAGATATACATAGCTGTCAATCCAATATTCTGTGTTCTGGTTCCAGATGAGGTATTTTTAGTAATTCAGATTATAAAAGGTCAGAAGGGTAGGCCCGCTGGAAGAGATCCATCTTAAGGGCCCTCTTGAAAGCGTCCAAGGAGGTAATAAGATGGATCTCTTCCGGTAAGCTATTCCATAATTTCGGGGCTGATGCAGAAAACGCTCTGTGGGAAGTCAATATTAGTCTCGTGTCCAAATGTTCCAACAGGTTCTTCCCCGAAGTTCTGAGAGTGCTAAAGCTATTGTAAAACTACAAATACCAGGATTCCATAGGCTGGCACTACAGGACTTAAAGTGGTGTCAACATTATTCCAACAGTTTAGATGCATCCCCAGTGGTTTCATCCATCACACCATGTTTCTGTCACACTTGTTATATTGGGGCTTTTTAGATTGGCAGGAAAGTGTGACATGAAGTTGCACTTTCCTTAATGCTTAGCAGCTAGACTGCAAGCCCCAGGTGTGCATTTAAAAAGTACAGGGCAGCTAGACTGAGTTTTTTTCTGTGGCTCAGCAACTACATGGGAAGCTGTCAAAACGCTACAAACACAGGCGGAGCAGCTACATGAGCGGCAAGGAACGCGGCTTTTAGCCGCGCTTTAAACATTTTTTTCCCTTGCTGGCTGCGAATTGCGCAGGTACATCATACAGTCGGAGCTTATCACATGGGGGAGTACAGGACCATTCCGAAAGAGGGAGAAAGTGAGGTCAGTTCGGAAATGCAAGTGATTACGCACAAGCTCATCACACACAAGACAACAGAGCATCTCCACAAAAAGAAAATGCAGAGTCAATACGAAAGAATTCATCACATGTGAACATACTGGTCGGCTTTCTGTTGCAAATTAAGGCATCTTGGGAAATGGTAGCAAGGGCTCATGGGAGTTGTAGTCTGTGTTCTGTCAGAGCATTATATTGAGCTGTCTTGAGGTTTCAGCCCTCTGTCCAGGAGGGATTCCCATATGTCCTCCATTCTTGAGCAGAGGCCCCCCTTTTCCAAGTTGACCAGGCACGTCCTCCTTTGCCAGGACACGTCCTACTTTTCCAGCCTTCTTTTTGAAGAGGAAGCAGGAGGGCCAGGCCTGCTCTGGCCAGGCTCTGGGGGTCTCTTCCTGGCTCCTTCCCTCCCTCCCTCCCTCCTTCCCCGCTGCCTTCCTCCTCCCTTTGGCTGAGAGAGTGTGACTTGCAGGGAGGAAGGGCAGCGGTGGTGCTCCAGGTCCTCCTGATGCTGGGCCAGGGCAAGCTGGAAACAGGAGGAGGAGGAGGAGGAGGAGAGGGACATGGGGCCCCTCTGCTGCCCTGCCTCCCTGCAAGTCACACTCTCTCAGCCAAAGGGAGGAGGAAGGCAGCCAGGAGAGAGCCCTGGAGCCTGGCCAGAGTGTGCCTGGGCCTGCCTTCTCCTCCCCCCTTTGGCTGAGAGAGTGTGACTTGCAGGGAAGCAGGGCAGCGGAGGTGCTCCAGGTCCCTCCCCTTCTCCTCCTCCTCTTGCCAGCTTGCCCTGGCCTGGCTGAGCGCCTCCAGTGCCCTGCTGTCTCCCTAGAAGTCACACTCTCTCAGCCAAAGGGAGGAGGTGAAGGAAGGTGCAGGCGCACTCTGGCCGGGCTCTGAAGGTCTCTTCTTGTCTTGGCACCTTCCCTCCCTCCGCACTTGTATCGTTACCTTTAAATGGGCGCTTTAAAGAGACAGAGCCCCATTTAACTGTGCAACTACACCTTAGCCTTTAGATGCAATAGCAATGTTGCACCCTTTTTAAAAAAGTAGTGGGGAAATCAAACTACTTTTTAAAGGCACTTCTTCTCCCTTAAAACTCAAAAGAAGCGTTTTCATGGCACACTTTCCCTTTTTCTCATCTAAAGGCTGGGCTTTCATGCAGCCTTCAACACACCTCTTTTTGCCAATCTAAAATGGGCCATTTATATTTTTACTTCAATCAAGCACCAAGTCTCCCACATCAGCTTGGAATCTTCAAGCATTTGCATAGCACTACCCACAAATAGTGACCCTCTTGAGATGCCTCTGGCATGTTTGTTTCCCAGATCAGAATATGGTTGCCCCTTAAAGCCAGTTGGAATACAAGTGATAGGTCATCTATAACATGCTTGTGGGGTGCATATAGGCATGTGCTGGACCATTCTGGAAACAGAACTTTGGATTATCTTTCAGTCTGAACTGCTTTGATTCTTCTTCTTATTATTTTTTGAGTTTGCTAACTATGCTTCCTCCTTCAATACCGGCAAGGATAATAACACTAACAAAGAAGATGTGTCATAAAGGAAGGAAAAAATTGACCACAACAAGGAAATAGTTTGGATTGCTTTTGACTAAAAAGCTGATACAGATATTATTTTTCTTTGTAGAAAAAAAATGATGAGTAAAAGTTGAAAACATGCCATCTTTTACAAAAGAGTGGTTTTTGAAAGAATTTAGACAAATCTGAACATAATGATTTGCCCTGCCCCCACTGCATTTAACGTGTTAAAATGGGCATCTCCTATCTGGCCCCATTGACCTTCCAAATGTGCTCAGACATGTGTCTTTTTTTCCCCTCTAGAAATGAACTGTAATTCAATTAAAAACCATTATGATTTTTTCCCCATTTGACACTACTAGCAGTGATGGATACATTAGTGGGGTTAGAGCACTGACCCCAAATAGCTTAATGTTTGCTGGATCATTATGTAAATAGGAACAGTTCAAAAGAAAGTAGGTATATTTTGTGTCAAAATGTTTTCATCTTGAGCAAGAAGTGTGTGCATGTGCACACATTTGGTACAGGGTGGTCTTGTTTTGAGTTTATTTTCTTTTTTTAATAACTTAATCTGTTTGGCATAAAGGAGGGGGGGGTAAAATCGGATTTTTACATGCCATTAGCAGTTCAGATACAGGTATGTTTGTACTAGGATTATTTTGTCCGAATTCTTGAGCCTTCACATTGCCTTGTCCTTTGTTATGGTGGTGCTACACCTCACAACTTCCTAATGCTGTTATTGTTGATTTCTTTAATTGGATACTAAATATTTAGTATCAGATATTTGCACCGCATTATAAATGAGGGGATAATAAGGGCTATGCTCAGTTTTACAAGGTCAAAAATGGGAGAATGAAAAAGTGCTGAAATTGTGGTTGTGTTTGAAGTGGAACAGAGATATTCAAACATTCTGGAGAATATGAATATAGAGCAGGGTGTGGGGTTAATACATTCCATGAGCAGTAGTTTTAGCAAGCTTCATTCCCCACCATGTCCCTGCTAACATTACTGTATATGCTCTGGAGTACAGTCAAAAGGAATTCTGAAAGAAAATCATTGTGTGCTTTAGAGACTTTAGCAAAGCCTTTGACTGCTTCGATTATGAAAAGCTATGGAATGCTCTCAAAGACATGTGAGAGGCAATACACTTGATAGTTCCGTTGAGAAAGCCATACTTAGGACAAGCAGCCACTGTTGGAACAGAATATGGAGAACAGAATGGTTCCCAATAGGCAAAGAAGTCAGGCAAGGCTGCATATTATCAACATACCTGTTCAACTTGTATGCAGAAGATATCATATGAAGAGCAGGGCTAGACATAGAAGAAAGAGGGGGGAAAACAGAAGGAAGGAACATCAACAATCTAAGTTGTGTGGATGACAAATATTACTAATGGAAAACATCAATGACTTGGAAGAATTACTAAGGGAAGGTCAAGGAAGAAAATGAAGCCTTAGTGTTGAACAGAAATAAAACAAAAATAACTTTGAATTAAACTATGAGGAAATTGAAATAGTTAAACATTTCTCATTCCTGGGATCAAAAATTGTTCAGAACAAAACCAGCAGTCAAGAAGACTCTGAATGGGAAGAGCAGTTATGAAAGAGCTAGAGAAGATCCTAAAGAGTGAAGAGGTACAACTGAGCACTAAAGTTAGAATCGTTCAAGCCATGGTATTCCCCATCACTATGTGTGGATATGAGAGTTGGACAATGAATAAAGCAGATAAAAAGAAAAAACTCATTTGAGATGTGGTGCTGGAGAAGAGTGCTAAGGATACCATAAGCAGCAAAAAATGGGTCCTTGAACAGATCAAGCCAGAAATACTCCTAGAAGCCAAGATGATTAAATTGATGCTGCCATACTGTCGTACTCAAGGGCAGTTCATATCATGACAATCATGACTGATTAGAAAAGGCAATAATGCTTGAAAAGGTTGAGAACAGAAAAAAGGAGAGGTAGACCGCACACCAGATGGCTAGACTGAATTACGGAGGTCATGGGCATGAGTCTGCAGGACTTGAGCAGAGCAATGGAGGACAGTGAGTCTTGGACATGTCTCATCCACAAGGTCACCATGAGTCAAGGTCAATTTGAGGACAGTTAACATTTTTTCTCAAAAATACACCTCTTAAATCCATGGGATTTATTAACATGTTGGTTTACCATTCAACAATTGGCTCAATAGGTCTACAAAAATGCACACAATTTTTGGGTTGTACTTTTTTTAAAAAAATCGAAATGTTTGAAACTAATGAAACCTATAATAGGAAAACATCTCAATTTAAGTTTAGAAAAATAGGAAACCAAAAGAAACCAAAATTGGCAAGTTTGTCTGTCCATGTTAGGATCATGGTCCAGACATAGTGCTGCCATGCTTACTTGCTGCCATGCTTAATTGCTATGTTTGGCTATATATGTGTTATTACTGGATGATGGGTTATGTAATCCTATTGATGATGCTGAGAAAAAGAAAGCACTGTACATCAGTACTGGCCTGGGATAATGAGCAGATATGTGGGGAGGAAGTATGAACCAAGTATTACCAAGATCATTCTTGTGGTACAATGGGGGAAGGAAGGAAGGTTCATATCTGGGGAGAAATATGTTGTGCATTGCTGACAAATAGGGTGAAATGTTTTGTAATGGGCACAGTATTTGAACTCTAAGCATACTGTTGTAACTGGGAAAATCCCTCAGTCCTGACTACACCTATGTATTGCAATCATTTCTCTTTGCTGAATAAAGCTTTTCTGAAACTGCTGAAGGCTTGTGTTGTTGAAGAAGAGTTAGCCTGTACATTACTGTCCACCAGTAGAATTATGATGAATGTCATAAGTTTCAATTGACTGGACATCAATGTGATTATTCCGTCTTCTAGCACCAGCATTTCAATAGCTGTTTTGTGTCTTTGAGTAGCATGTAAATCTGCTAACAATATTTTTTGAAGGTAACACAAATCACACTCAGTGTATTTCTACACATTGTGAATGGAACTGGGAAGGGAACAAAGTCATTAAAATTAAAATCAAGATCTATGTAACTAAACACAAAGTGGCTTTCTGTTATTATCATTATCATTACCATTATTATTAGACTTAGACCATTAATACCTGTAGAACACCATGGGTGTCACAACCTTCACAATCTATTTAATTTTATTAGAAGGGATTGATGCTTCAACAGGAAGTCCTAGAAGCCTGGCTTTGTGTCTCCAAGGACAGTCTTATTACAAAGATCCCTTCTAGCTTAACAAATTTCTTATTAACATGTAGAACATCCAGAGTATATATCATGTTTATCACTGCTTCCACAGCATACATTAGATATGACACTGGGGCATTCAACCATGCAGGCATTAGAAAAGCATTTATTTTCACTGAAGCTCCAGCAAAGAACACAGAACTTAGACTATAACTTCAAAACGATGTAGTAAGTTATATTTAAAATGATATGGCTGACACCCCTCTCACCCCCCAAAACAAATACTTTGGAGGTTTTCTAATTAAATGTACACAGGCTTTATTTTTAAAATATGTGCATATATCCTTTTGTTAGTCCCAAGCATAATAAAGCTAGGGATTAGCTGGATTTACCTATATGCTAGTTCGCTATTCAACAATTGATTCAATGAATTTACAGTAGTTGGAACAAACCAGTAGAATTCTTGCCACGGTTTATTTCAAAACAGATAAAGAACACCAGAAAATATAGAAAGTCATTTCCAGCTCATGGCAACCCTAAGGTGGACCTATCAGGGGTTTTTCCTGGCAAAATTTATTCAGACGGGGCTTGCCATTGCCTTCTAATGAGGTTGTGACTTGCCCAAAGTCACTCAATAGGTTTCCATCACCAAGTGCAAATTCAAACCCTGATTTAACAGAGTCCTAGTGCAATAATTAAAACCTTACACCATTCTGGTTCTCTTATACATAGTTGCTTTCTTTAAAATCAGAACATTGGTATATTTAACTGAGAGATGGAACAGACAGGCAGAAAAAGTGGGTGGAACCTGCATTTTCTGGAAGTGGGTTGAAACCCCACTGTTTGCAAGGGCCACTCCCAAGGCAGCCTAAATGCATACAGTCTGACCACATGACACAGCTTCAAACCACACCATTGGGGTTTTTTTTTTAAACTCTCCCTACCGTGAGCATGTGCACTGTCAGACAAACACACCATTGGTGACTGTCAGCTGCCTAGATGTCATCTCATTGGATGGCTGCCCCTTTGAACAGCCACACAGTCACACCTTCAATTCCCCAACGGTTTGTATGTTGTTCTTATATCCATTGGAAATATCACACTTTTCTTTTCTTTTTTTTGCATTGCTGCTCCCACCACTTGGGTACACTGGCTCCATTCTTTTTTAATGAGCACCTGCACCACTTCATTTATATGTAGCTTTAAGGTTAGGTTCAGGATGGATTACTTCTTCAGAACCATTCTTGTGTCAGGGTTTTTATAGGCAGGGTCAAAGGTGCTCATTTTCTGGTTTAAGTCAGAATATCCCAGCTTCTTTTTGCACCGTTTTTTAGCTTCACAGTGCAGCTTCAATCCAGTTTCCACCTGTTTGAAAGTGTGTGTCACCTAAATGCTCCACTTTCAAAGTGGGTGGAAACTACTTTATTTTGGCCCATCTGTTTCACCCCTTAGTGTTTAAAGTTTCATATAGGATTCTTTCACAGTCCTGGCTGGAGATGCTAAAGATTGCACTTGCAAACATTTGCATGCAAAGTATATTTTTATGGCTATACATTTTCTTCTTTACAACATAGATTGTTAATCTTTTTTTTTGGGGGGGGGGAGTTGGGAATGGGATTGGACATCTTAATTGTGATGTTTTTAACATCATCATCATCATCATCATTATTATTATTATTATTATTGTCATTCCTGAAGTTGTCCTGACTTTTCCTTTATGCAACTCTGGGACATCAGAGGAGAAAGCAGAATTTTACAATGGGGATGCTTCTTTAATAGAAGCTAAGATATAACAATTGGTTACACAACAATTCTCACCATTATTTGAATTAATAATTCCAACTACAGAAGAATATTTGAGTGAACTAAATGAGTACACATATAAATTCTAAAAATATATGCACACATGTATAAAGCAATAAAGATTTATATATATATGGATAGGTCAGAAGGGTCAGTGGATTATAATTATTATAAACATTAATAATAATAATCCACTGACCCTTCTGACCTATCCATAACTCATCTGCTTTCTTCACTGAAAATGTAACTATTAGCCCATGTTTTAGCATTTTCATCTTACATTTTCATCTTACCCTCATCTAAGATCTATGAGGATGTATTATGTTTTTAATGTTGTTATGGTTTTAAACTATCACTAATTTAATTTATTTTTAAGGATGGGTGGTTGGGAATGGGTTGATGAAGTATTTTAACCTGTATGTTTTAATTTGCTGTACCCCGCTCCGATTGTGCTCTACAGAGGAGCGGGCTAGAAATAAAGATGTATTATTATTATTAGTAGTAGTAGTAGTTGATTTTTATGAAAGAATATATAACAATCTAAAGGTACTTTTCTTTCAGCATCATGCTGATTCTAACTGGGTCCAAAATCAAGCACAAACAAATATGTTGTACTAAATGGAGTGGAACTCAAGATAGGGATTTTTTTTTTCTACTGTTGTTGTTATCCTGTGGATGTCGTAAGCAGAGGATAAGTGTCTTTTCATGCAGGAGAGAGCACTGTTATATATCCTTCATGTTCCAAAGATGCTAAACAAAACTTAGAAGATCTATTTGAAATGGTTTGGTGTAGTACAATGGTCTTATTGTTGTTTTCACAGGGATAATAATTGTTGTCTTATTGCTTTGTGCTCTTAGCTGCAGAGTGGTAGATTCTGATAAGTACCAAGCAGAGACTATTGTATGAGCTAAGAATGAAAAAAGAGGGTGAAATAACAGAAAAAGGCAGGGGCTAGAGGTTTAGTATTTCTATAAATGATGTTGTTTGTCCATCCTTGTTTGTTTAGGTCTTAAACTCTTCAGCTCACCCTGTAGAATGTGGTTAGCTATATACCTAGTTGATCTCCTTTCAACAGCTCAAAGGTGAGGAAGAAGAGGAGTGTATCTACTGGCCCCACATCCTGGAATGACAGGAATAAGACATAGAATTAATGCAAGTCACTTTAAGAGAGAAAGAGAGAGACTAAACAAGCAGAAATGGGCAGACCATCAGCTCTACCCAAAAGTTGTAGTGCGGGGGGGGGGGGGGGACTTTGGAACTATACCTACCCATGGCCTGGAATACTATGGCCCTCTCAGCCTTCTCAGTGTTCCCATGCTTTGAAACTCCCTCCTGTGGGAGATTTGACTGGTTCCTTACCTGTTCTTCTTTCACCATCAGGTAAAAATCTTTTCTCTTCCAGCAAGCTTTTAATATGTAATTGCACGCAGGGGGGCTTCTCATTGGGGTGTTTGCTTTTGTATGTTTTTATTTTTTTTAACTTGTTATATTAATGTGATGTTTCCAACTGTGTTATTACAATTGTATTATTTTTAAGTATCTTTTGTGAGGTACCTTGGGCCCAATTTTTGAGAAAGGTGGCCTATTAAATAAATAAATCTGGTAATTCTCTCAGAATAGCTTTTCCTACCTATGCTCCCTGCACATTATATTTAGAGCTAAGACAACATGTCTCTCACTCTCTCTCTTACAAGGGCAAGTCTACACTGGCTCTATATTACTAAACATCATTGTTGGTAAGCCTTACAGCTTTCTAAAGAGATTCCTTACAAAATCCTCTCACCCTAACAGGCTAGTGTTTAATTATGATGATGACAATGATGATAATGATGATGATAATAATAATAATAATAATAAATTTTATTTCTAACCCGCCTTTCTGCACAGCAACTGAGGCGGCGTGTAACAGAATTAAAATAAACAGCAGTTTAAAAAACACTCTATCAACATAGTCTTTAACCCTCTCACCCCTTAAAACTTGATTAAACTAATGCAAAGTTAAAATAACAATAGGATAGAATAATAACAATAAAACCAGCTTTAGGACAACACAGACAGTGTTTGAGACAGCATAGGCAGTGGCATCGAGGGGGACAGGTAGCCAGGAAATTATTCCAGGAAGGTCTGCTGGAAGAGGTCCATCTTTATTGCTTTTTTAAAGTTATCAAGGGTGGAAATAAGATGGATCTCGTCCAGCAGGCCATTCCATAGTCTGGAAGCAATCACAGAAAAGGCCCTTTGGGAGCTCTGCGACAGCCTAGTCTTCATGGGCTTAAGCAGGTTACTCCCAGAGGACTGGAGGGCACAGGGGGGATCTACAGGAAGAGGCGGTCTCTGAGATAAGATGGATCCAAGCCATGCAGGGCTTTAAAAGTTAAAACCAACACCTTGTACTGTGCCTGGAAACTAACCGGCAGCCAGTGGAGAAATTTAAGCACAGATGTTATGTGTTCTCTCCTTGGCTGCCATGTTTTGTACTAATTGAAGTTTCCAGGTTAGGCACAAGGGTAGCCCCATATAGAGTGCATTGCACTAATCCAGACACTAGGTTACCAGAGCATGTACCACAGATTCCAGATCCTTGCTATCCAGGAAAGGGCGCAGCTGGCGTATCTGCTGAAGCTGATAGCAGGCACTCCTGACCGTCGTGTTCACTTGGCTAGACATGTGAACTAACTAATCTAGGAGTACCCCCAGACTGCAAACACAGTCCTTAGAGGAGAGTGTGACTCCATCTAGTACTGGAAGTTGTATGCCCAGACCTGGTTTCGGGCCTGTGACTGTCAGTACCTCCCTTTTGTCTGGATTTAGTCTCAATCTGTTTTTCCTCATCCAATCCATTACAGCTCAAAGACAGTCATTGAGAGGAGAGATGCCATCTGAAGTCTGAGCCGATGATCTGGCCATGGAAAAATATATCTGAGTGTCATCAGCATACTGATGGTACTGCACTCCATGCCTCCAAATGATCTCACTGAGAGGCTTTATATAGATGTTAAATAGCATTGGAGACAGGATGGCGTCCTGGGGAACACCACAATTAAGCTCAGTTTTGGAAGAGCAACTGTCTCCAAGCCTCACCCTCTGGGATCTGCCCAAGAGAAAGGAACGGAACCACCGCAACGCGGTGCCCCCCATTCCCATCTCCCACAACCGATCCAAGAGGATGGAATGATCTATTGTGTCAAAAGCCGCTAAGAGATCCAAGAGCACCAGCAGGGTCATGCTACCCATGTCAATGCCCAAGCAGAGGTAATTGGTCAGAGCGACCATGGCAGTTTCAACTGGATCAAGATAATCAGTTTGAAATGGATCAAGATAATCAGTTTCGTCCAAGGTAGCTTCGAGTTGGGAAGCAACTGCCCTCTCAATCACCTTGCTTTAAAAAGGTAGCAAGGAAACTGGTCTATAGTTGTTTCTATCCAGGGGGTCTAGGGAAGGTTTTTTCAGGAGAGGTTTGACTGCCACCTCTTTCAAACATGATGGCACAATGCCTTCCCTGAAGTACACATTGATTGTATCCCATACACAATACTCGCAACACATCCCCCCCAGACGACCAGCAAAGATGGACAACGATCGAGAGGGCAAGTCATCTTTCTCACTCTTCCAAGGAGCTTCTCCACATCATCGGTACTCACAGATTGAAACTCATCCAGTAAAATGCCATCAACAGAGTTGCTGGACATCTCATCTATGGATTCTGACAAAACATTGGCATTCAAATCGGCTCTTATCCGAGAGATTTTATCTGCAAAGTGGATGTTAAACGCGTCACAGCAGGCTGCTGTTGGGTTAAGTAGGGAGTTCAGTGCAGGTGGAACCTTTGTCAACTCCCCCACCACCCCAAACAGCTCTGCTGGACGAGACTCTACAGGCACAATACGTGCAGAACAGAAGGATCCTGTGCTGCATGCAATGCCTCCCGATAGGAGTCAAGGTGCTTCCTATGGCTAGTTCTGTCGGATAAGAGTCGGATCTTCCACCATTTGCACTCCAGCCCGCTTCATCCTCCTAAGCTTCTCTGTATACCAGGGCCTACGATTAGAGGAGGGCTGGAAAGGACGCTTGGGGGCGATTGTGTTGATAGCCTTGGTAAGATCGGTGTTCCAGGTATTCACCAAGGCCTCAACAGAATCACCAGGATTACCAACCATTAAACCCTCTAAGGCTTTCTGGAAACCGATTGGTTCCATTAGTCTTTGAGGGCAGACCATTCTAATAGGTCTGCCACCCCCAGGGGGGGGCAGATGACAGCTCTTAGTTCTGCCTTGACCTGGAAGTGATCCGTCCATGACAAGGCAGAGGTTTTTGTTACCTCTGCCCATGGATATTCCTGTTCCGTACTAAAAACCACATCGAATGTATGACAATGAGTAGGCCTGCTGACCAATTGGCATAGGCCCATGTTTGTCATGGATTCCATGAACTCCCAAGCTGCACCTGGTAGATTAGACAAGTCCATCTCAAATGGGAAGTTGAAGTCGCCCAAAACCAAAAGTCTGGGCTCCAACAGCAACTCAGAGACCAGCTGGGTCAGCTCGATTAGGGAGTTTGTTAAGCAACGGGGTGGCCGGTATACCAGCAGAATCCAAAAACTATCCCTGGTTTTCAGGCTGAGGTACATACATTCGATGTAAGCTGTTTTCCAGACAGGCTTCCTGGTCAAGGTTAAGTTGTTTCTATCAACCAATGCCATGCTGTTGCTGCCCTCCATCCCGCCCACTTTCCCTTATATGCTCACTGACCGTGTATCCAGCTGGGATAGCTTGCACCCACATCACAGCACTGGTGTCTCCCAACCAGGTCTCAGTAAAGCATGCCAGGTTGGCTGCTTCATACAATAAGAGGTCACAGATAATGTGTATCTTACACTTGACTGACCTGGTATTGCAGAGGAGCAGAGTAAGGGTCTGTGGAATGGCTGGTGTGCTCTCCAAGTTATTCTGGAGAACAGAGTCAACATGGGTTTCAGAGAAACAAGTCATGCCAGACAAACCTGATCTCTTTTTTTGATAAAATTACCAGCTTGGTGGATGAAGGGAATGCTGTGGATATAGTATACCTTGATTTCAGTAAGGCCTTTGACAAGGTTCAAAACAACGTGCAGGAGGTTTACACAACTGAAAGAAGAACAAACCGAACAAACAATTGATAGGTAAAATTATATATTGTTTGTTCGGTTTGTTCTTCTTTGACAAGGTTCCCCATGACATTTATGCAAACAAGCTTGTAAAATGTGGACTAGACAAGTTAACTGTTACATGGATTTGTAATTGGTTGACTGGCCAAACCCAAAGGGTGCTCAACAATGGCTCCTTTTCAACCTGGAAAGAAGTGACCAGTGGGGTCCCACAGGGCTGTGTCCTGGGCCCAGTGCTATTCAACATCTTTATTAATGATTTGGATCACAGAATTGGGGACATATTTATCAAATTTGCAGATGACACTAAACTAGGAGGAGTAGCTAATATCCCAGAGGACAGGATCAAAATTCAAAATGACCTGAATGGTCTAGAAAGCTGGGCCAATGCTAACAAAATGAAATTCAACACAGAGAAATGTAAGGTCCTGCACTTAGGGTAGAAAAATGAAATGCATAGATATAAAATGGGGGACACCTGGCTGAATGAAACTACATGTGAAAGGGATCTAGGAGTCCAAGTAGACCATAAGCTGAACATGAGTCATCAGTGCGATGTGACAGCTAAAACGTCTAATGCAATCTTAGGCAGCATCAATAGAAGTATAATGTCTAGATCAAGGGAAGTAATAGTGCCATTCTACTCTGCTTTGGTCAGGCTCCACCTGGAATACTGTGTCCAGTTCTGGAGCATGTCCAAAGGAGGGCAACTAAGATGGTGAAGGGTCTGGAAACCATGCCCTATGAGGAACGTTTAGGGATGTTTAGCCTGGAGAAGAGAAGGTTAAGAGGTGATATGATAGCCCTGTTCAAATATTTGAAGGGATGTCATATTGAGGAGGGAGCAAGCTTGTTTTCTGCTGCTCCAGAGACTAGGACACGGAACAATGGATGCAAACTGCAGGAAAAGAGATTCCACCTCAACATTAGGAGGAACTTCCTGACAGTAAGGTCTGTTCGACAGTGGAACACACTCCCTTGGAGGATGGTGGAGTCTCCTTCCTTTGAGGTCTTTAAGCAGAGGCTGGATGGCCATCTGTCAGGGATGCTATGATTGGGAGCTCCTGCATGGCATGGGGTAGGACTGGATGGCCCTTGTGGTCTCTTCCAACTCTATGATTCTATGAGAGTGAACTGAAGAAGGGATAGGTATCAAACATCGATCCCTTCCTTCTCTGTAACATTTCTTCGCTCTGTTACCGCCATACCTTCTCTGCCCACCCCCCCACAACCTCAATACCCACTTCCAGACTGTTCCCGGCTCCATTTTCTAGTGAGAATGATAGATAATCCAGCTGATTGCAAGCAGTGAAGAAAGAGGAGCTTGGAGAATCTTACAAATTTGGCTACTTTCCAGTCTTAGCAATTTCCCCACTATAAACATTGTACAAAAGTAGATGAAAGAAAAGTACATATATCACTGCTGAGCTGAGTTAAGGTAACACAATAGAAGTCAGCCGGTCGTTCCACAACACACCACCTGGCGGGTAGTTGTTGAACCATGGTATTTGCTGGGCCTATGAGAGGCCCAGGTGGTCCTCCTTCTCCCTCCTTGCTGCTGTGCCACCATTGCTGCTGGGCTGGAGAGTCTGGCTGGGGCCTTAAGTAGGCCTGGGTGACTTGGCTTCCTCCCTCCCACTGCTGCCACTGTTCCACTGCTGGGCCAATGAGAATACTGGGGCCTATGGGAGGCCCCAGTGGTCCTCCTTCTTCCTCCCCACTGCCGTGCTGCCACTGTTGTTGGGCTGGGGAGTCTGGTTGGGCCCTCAAGTAGTAAGCAATACTGTTTGACCTCAATTATGGAGAGATCTCTGCTGCCTTCTGTGGCCCCTGGATGGAGTTTGGGGAGGGGAGAGGGCTGCTTCTAGGCTGGCTCAGCTCTTCTGCCTCTCTGGCTGGTTATGATGTCTACTCTTAATCTATGAAGACATCATACTATCAAACACTAACCACCTAGCATGAATCTATGAAGACATCATACTATCAAACACTAACCACCTAGCATGAGGGGATTTTGTAAGGTATCTTCTTAGAAAGTTATTATTATTATTATTATTATTACCCCACTTTTCAGCCCTCAGAGCAGCTTACAATTATTATTCAGAAGTGCAGAGGTAGGATCTCTGGTCGCACTTCTGAAGTGTTGCTGAAGTGCATCCTGTTCTTCTCCCATTGAGAAATCATTTGCAGAGCAGCCATTTCCATAATAACAGGATCTTCCATTATGCAAAAAAACAAAACAAAACAAAACAAAAAAAACGGCTGCTCCACAAATGCTTTGACAATGGAAGAACAGTGAAATGCCTCAATGAAGTTTGAGAAGCACGAGAGGTGATCCCACCTCCATGCTTCTGAAGCGTTTGGGCTATGATTCCAGCATGGTAAGTGCCTCATGTGATAAATTCCATAGAGAGGAGTATCCACCTGTAGTTCTGCAGCCAGGATATGATAACAGACATCACCCTCTGAATTGCATCTTCTCTTCCAGCAACATTGTTTTAATCTCATGACTGCAGAACTGCAAGCATGAAACTGAAGATTCCTTGGATGTGTATGTGGGGTTGGAAAGAGGTACTGAATACCTTCTTCTGTAATACAGTGGTCCCCCGGCTTACGAATCCCCCGGGTTGCGAAAACCCCGGGATCCGAAAGCCGCCAGACCGCTAAACTATCCCCCGGGATCCGAAAGATCCCCCGGGATACGAAAAAAACCCGCGCGGCCCCTTTAAATCGGCTGTGCGGTCCATTGCGAATAGCGGTCCCCCGGGAAATGAAAGCTTCCGGGTTACGAAAGGTAATCCGGAACGGATTACCTTTGTAACCCGGGGGACCACTGTATCTCCAATGTTACATATGCAGACACCTGTGTATGTTAGGAATGAGACTGTAGGCCTAATGTTTCTTTACCCTCATATCCTAGCTGAAGGAGGCCTTCCTTGATAAGAGAAAATAGAGCCAAAATTACAGGTTCTAATCAGAGCCAGAGAGGACTGGCAATCCTGCCCCAGAACTGGTGGAAATGAAGACATGCGGACTGTCCTATGCAGCTCCTGAAGATCATGAATTAGATACTGAGCCACTTCATCCTGTGGAAGTTATGCAATGAAATGCAAAGGAACAGGAAATATTCTAACCTGCTTTAGAAGGAAACCCTTGAAGTGATTAGACCAGATATGTTGATTTACAGCTAGCCATTTCTTTACTTTAAGACACACACACACACAATCAACAATTCCAGAACTACTTGTGCAGCCATATCTGACATATCTTGCTGTGCACATTTCTGAACTTAGATACATCTATCACAGCACTATTGCCATGATTATACAAGCTCCCATCCCAGTTCTGCTTTACCAGGTAGCAGCCATGGTGAATGACAAGAGATCTGTTCTTCTATTGGTTAGGGCATGGTATTCTGATGTTTTCACTCCCTACTGCCAGCAATCTCTAGTGTGTTGAGGAATTGCACCAGAGATCTCTGGCAGGACAGGAGTGGAGATATCACTGAACAGAGATCAATAGGAGAACAGACTCCCATCACTCATAACAGCTGCTGCCCTACTGGAGAGGAATGTATGATTGCACATGGTTGCACATCTCAATCCACTAATGAGGTACCATTGCACAACTGCCTCATAATTCAATGAGTGCAAAGCTATGCTCCATCTTTGATGTAGGATCTTGGCCATCATTTTCTCTATATATTTCTCAATATTTAGATTTCAGAGAGCAAATTGCATTCAGCCTATGCTGTCAGATGTACAGATGAGGGAAAATCTACCCCCACCCCCCACCCCCAAATTGTAAAAGATCCTTGTCTATTCCTTGTTGGTTGTTATATACACATTCGGCAAATAACCTTGAGAACCAGTTCAAAGACTGCTTATTTGGGGACAGCAAATGCTACTAAATGGGGCTTATTTTTGAATAAACAGTTAAGATCATACTATTCATCACACAAAACTCCACTCTGAATTCTCCACCAACATTCCAGAATATTTTAAAAGGATCAAGGTCCATACTTTCGGATTAAGTCAACTTCAGATTCTGTTATCTTCAATCATAGGATATAAAGGCAGGTGAAGGAGATACATATGAAAACCCTTCAAACTGCTTCAGGAGTGCTCATCCATATATATCAATAATAGGACTGTTGCACACTTATAAACATGTCTCACACAGGAAATGAGTTGAGAGAGCTTTAAAGTCACTTGAAATGAGGTACTGTGTTGTTTTCTAGTACATCCCTCTGTGGAAAATATCATATCAGTTTGCAACATAATAATCTAAGCAACTGCAGGACTCTTTAATAACTTGGGCAAGAAATATTGATTTCTCTGTTGTTTGCTGTGAGAGGAGACTTTGAAAAATCATAGCTCAGCCTCCTCTGCACAGGGGAGCTGTTTCACCTGCTTGGGATGACTTGCCAGAGATTTGTAAGGAAACCAGGGCCTACACTTGAACGTGAAGAGTAATGTTATGTTTGTACCCAAATAATACTGCTGAGACAAGGTACTTTATAGCCAGTCCTTTATGAATATATTTTGTGCAAGACTCCAGACTCTTATGTGAACTAGTATTTTTATCTTTTCTGAAACTAAGAACATATTCATGCACAGCAAGTACAGCTTTGTGTCACAAAGACACAAAGAACTTTTCCAGAGCCACTATAAAGTATATACCACAGGGCAATAACTGTCATATTTCCCAATACTCTACACTTCATAGAAATGCTCAAAGACAACTTGCAAAAGTGAGCAAACCTCTCAAGACTTTCCTGGCCTGGAATGGCAAGTGCTCACTCTGAGGAAACACAACAGCCTGGGAATGTCAAATCCAGTCCAGGATCAAATGCAGGGAGTCATGAAGCATCCACAATCAAACAAGCAAGCAGAGAGACTTGTCAAGAGGCAATGTGAGGTCAAATACAAAGAGTAGTCCTAAAGGTTTCAATAGCAATCAAGGGAAAAGCCAGAAAGGAATCATGAGAGAATTCAGGGTCAAGAAGACAAAGGAGTTCCTGAGTAAGGAACCAAGATAACACAGAACGATGTTGAAACCAACAATCTCATACCTTTGGGATGAATGTTTCATATCCAGCTATCTGGGGGACAGCTTCTTAGACTCTCTGGAAAGTCATGGCACACCTTCACAGCTGGCCTTTTCCAGTGGTCATTTCTGCTGACATCTTTCTCAAGGGTTGGGTCAGTGCTAATGGGGTGAAACAGATGGGCATGCAAAAGCAGCCAGAAGCCACTCCCTCATGGTCACCCTGGCGCCATGACAAACACATGTTGCAGTCTCAAGGGTGCCTCCTGCCACGGTCCCAAATGGTCCGTGGCAAGGAGTGGAAAAGATCTGCTGCTTTTGGGGCTGGTGTTGGGCCATTTAGGCAGCCCCAGAGTGACTCCAGCATGGCTTTTGTGCACTCTAGGGGTTTGAATCATCTAAATGCCAGAAGCCACCCTTTCTGCCCTTCTTTTTCTTACCTAGATTTTTTTCCTTGCTTCTGAGAACGCAGAGATAGATCCTTGTTGGAGAGCTCTTGCTCTTCTTACAGTGACCTCATTCCTGTGGTCATTGACCACTGAAATGCAATTTGAAGTCCTCAGATTCCTTGCATGGGAACTCATTTCCCATCTCTTTCTCACATGCAAAGGACTCCTTGAGATAATGAACAGCAGAGTTCAACTACTTAAAACATGTGATGTTTTATGGTAGCTTGTGTTAAAGTAATTTTATATATCTGTAAGTAAGTGTTCCATATTCACAACTGCTTCTTAGACATGATTGTGACAATATTTCCATGATCATAACTCCTCTTCCAACCTACTTCATCAGGCATCAGCTTTACCAACATACTTTATCAGTCATCATTTTTTTTCTTCTTCTTCATAAATAGAATGAATAACTTTGGGAAAAGCAAAACTTACAAATTCTTCCATCCAGACTCAGGTCTTTCAGTCCTCAGCTATTAAAAGGGTAAGTTTGACATTCTGTGTATTCACCCTTGTTTGTGAAACTAAGGTTTACCACCATCTTTTTTTTCCCCTCATGAGTTTCTTATCTTTAACTTCCATACAACAGGCAGATAACATTATCCTCTCCACATTGGTAATTGTCCCACCTATTAAGGTCAGTCAACACAGACAGTTAAAAACCAGTTTCTTTGGACTTTTTGATAAGAACTTACCAAAATTTGTAAATATCTCTGTAAAGGGGATGGAAAGAATTTGAAATTTTAAGCAGTCAGATAGGAAAGAAAATAAGAACTGGCTGATTTTTCCATCCCTAGAACCAGGGGTGGTTGGTAGTATCCATGCCAATAGAGTGCTAACTCTGACTTTTAGGCAAGGTGAGTAACCCCAAAATAGGTTCAGAACTTTGAGTAGATCTTTAAATGTTCAAGCTGAAACTTGGAATGGATAATTTGCCCCACTGACATGGAAGCCACTAGCCCGTATTGTTTGGAACATGTGAAATTGGAGAAAAGGTAACAAATAAACAGTAACAGCCACTACTATTTGAATTCTGCTTACGGCTCTTAGCAGGAAATGTGAGTATCATTTTCAGCTTGAGGGGAACATAATCCTTGTTCCAGTTCACTCCCAAGGTGGGTGTTTTGTAACTAATAAGTATCTAAGGCATAATAAATGCTGTTGAAACTGAATCACAAACAGCCTGACTATTGGACAATAAAACTGCTTGAAAAGTTATTTATCAACAGAAGAGATTTTGCATAACCGATGTATTCTGCTACAGAGAATGATGAAGTAAGATGCCAACAAGTTTAAAATATTCTACCCTGTAACTAACAATTTTTTCAAAAACAGAAATACCATTTCACATTTCTAATAAGTTTATGAAGGGGATAATGATTTTATATGACAAATGAATATGCAGAAAAGAATGATCTTTGCACAGTTAATAGCTTCATACAATTAATGAGCAGATACCACTCCTACAATTCTAGTGTATTTTACTCCGAAAGAGATCATTTATCCTAAAGATTTTTATGCCTTTCTGTAAAATTTATTGCATGATAATCTTCTCTAAGATGTATTTCCATATGCTTGTCACAGCTGTCTGAAAGCTAATGAAATTCCAATATGGTTATTGTGCATTAAAATATACTATAAATGGTCATTATCAAAAGAAATGTCATTATATGCTAATCATATATTGACCACCAGTACCTAGGAGACTGACTCCACAACCAAATTAAACAGATAGGTTGAATTTAGAAAGTTCAGTTTTATGAAGTGAAATCATCCTTTCCCTTTCTAGGGGCATCCATGTGCATATAATGTTCCTATATATGCAGTGACTTCCCGTTAATACATCAGAGAAGGGAGATAAAGCCACATAAAGGATTTATCCACATCTTGCACTCAGGAGCAACTTCTGTTCCAGGTAGAGAACTGGCACTTGATCAAAGGAATGTGCTCAGCCTATGGTATTTTAAGTGCAACAGTACATTCTTATAGTAACCACATCTGTTCACTAGTCCATCTACAATGAGGGTTTTTTTTATTTCTTAATTTATTTAAAAATTACAAAATACCTAACATTTGAGTCATCAATACAACTGCCAGAAATTATGATATCAAAAACTACAAAATTTGAGTTGAAAATGTGATTACAAGGTTAAACCTGAAAATTACAAGGTTAAACCTGAAGCCAACAACCAGGTACTATTACAAAGAGAAAATAAGAGATAATAGAGTTATTCATTTACCAATTTACTGATGTAAGAAATCAGAAATTTTATCCACCAACATCACCTTCCACAGTCTAGTCCACCGATCTTCCATTCTAACATTTTCTGCCTTCCAGTTTGGGGTGATTTCGGTTCTTGTTAGTGCAAGAAATAGTCCAATTAATTGTTTGTGTTTTAAATGTTTCTTTTCATTATCATCATCATCAAAAAAAAAAAAACAGTAACAAGAGAGCAGCAGGAGGAGTTATTTTTGTTACATAATTTTTTCTATGACCTTAATTAAATGGTAAAATGTAGTTAGAAAAAAATGAAATGTACAGATAGAGGATGGGAACACTGTCTTGACAATAAGGGATCTAGGTGTCCTAGTGGAACACAAATTGAACATGAGTCAACAGTGTGATGCAGCACCTAAAAAAAGCCAATATGATTCCAGGCTGCATCAATGGAGGTATAGTGTCTAGATCGAGGGAAGTAATAATGCCACTACTTTGCTTTGGTCCAGCCTCGCCTGGAATACTGTCTCTAGTTCTGGGCACCAAGATTCAAAAAGGATGTTGACAAGCTGGAGGGTGCCCAGAGGAGGGTGACCAAAATTGTGAAAGGTCTGGAAACCATGCCCTATGAGGAGGTAATTAAGGACCTGGGTAAGTTTAGCCTGGAGAAGAGACGATTATGAAGTGATATGATATGATAGCCTTGTTTAAATATTTCCATTGAGGTCATACTGAAGATATTTATTTATTTATTTATATTTCCTGCCTCTCCCTACGGATTGAGGCGGGATTACAGCAAGTTTGTTTTCTGCTGCTCCAGAGAATAGAGCAATGGATTCAAACTACAGGAAAAAATATTCCACCTCAATATTAGGAAAAACTTCCTGACAGTAAGAGCTGTTTGACAGTGGAACACACTCCCTTGGAAAGTGGTGGAGTCTCCTTCTTTGGAGGTTTTTAAACAGAGGTGAGATGGCCAGCTGTTGGTGGGGGTACTGTGTATTCCTGCATGTTAGAGGATTGGATTTGATGGCCCTTGATATCTTTTCCAACTCTATTATTCTATGAGGATTATCACACAGGAGGTTTACCATTGGTAAAGCATCGATAAAACATTCCTGAGGCACAAAGGTGTGATAGCTGGTCACGTTTCTAAATTGTAATTGAGGTGTCATGTCATCATAATGGAAGTTCCCGTTATTGAAGAAATGGCTGCTCTGTGAATGCTTTGAGGATGGGATAGGCAAGGGGATGCATCAATGATGAATCAGAAGCATGACCAGCTATCACACCTTTGCACTTCAGGAGTGTTTTGCCAGCATTTAACCCACAGCAAGCCTCCCATGTAAGAATCCTTTATTCTATGGTTCTATTCTATGGAATGGAAATAAACCGTCACACTTACCAACTATAGGCTAACAACCCATGGAGCATAATCTGCATAATTCTTACAAATGACTATTGAATCTTCTTCTGCTCTCCAGCATTTTGAAAGATAGTACAAGATATAAATCTAGCATACATAGATTAAAAATGACAAATAATAATAATAATAATAATAATAATAATAATATTTATTTCTAGTCCGCCCCTCTGAACAAGCAATCAGGGCGGAGTACAACAAAATTAAAACAATAACAAGTTAAAATACCCCTTCCTTACCCTTACCACCCTCCCTTAAAAAAGAGAATTAAATCATGATAGAGTTAAAAACATATATTACAAAATGTATTTTACAGCCCATTTTTTCCATAGGAGGAGCAGCCAAGAGGAGGGCAACCAAGAAAGTGAAAGGACTCGAAGCCAATCTCTGTGAGGAATTATTTAGGAAGCTGGATGTATTGAATTTGGAGAAGACTGAGAAGTGAAATGGTAAGATGATGATAAGATATCTATTGCTTCTTGAGCAGATCTTCAGACCTTGGACACCACAAAAATGACAAGACTGCAGGTAGGTGACATCTCGCATTCTTATTTCTGTTACATTTCCGAACATCCTCTGCCTGGCATTCTCCATCTTCACCAGTTGTGTGCTGAATTGTTGGACAGCCCGCACTTCCCATATAAATGTCCCATATGAACATCTGTGTATATGTTTATACATTTATCTCTTGCAAAATGTACCCATTTATGAATGCATTTTTCTAATTTATGCATTTTGTATGCATCCTGCTTTGTCTATAAAATATTCACTAGCATTTTTCAAAGATCCACAAAGATCCAATAAATTGTGTGCATTATTTAACATATACACAGGATTTTGTATATATATTTTCCTTCCCAACCACTGTGTTGCAACACTAGGAACTACACATATTTCCAAAGCAAGTTGTACTCTATTCCATTGCCAGTCCCATGAGGTAGGAAATGGATGAATCTATATATAAATGCAATCCCAACAAATTTATTTTCAATAAATATACAACCTCAGCTTTATCCAAGTGGATATTGTTGCACAGAGAATTTTGTGGCTTAAACACAAAATGCCACAGGTGACAAATGAGGGTACATTAATGAGCCATCCAAAAAACCAATAATTAGACATCTGCCCTAGACTCATCAGCACCTGCTTAAAATCCCCCCAAAGAGTTCTAAGTCTCAAAATCCTAAATGCACAAATACTTTACTATACACATGAGGAGATAAGGTTGTTATAAATATTTTATTTGTTAAGTCAATGACACATGTTCAGATATGCACAAAAACAGCCTATGCAAAGTTCTGACTTCCAGGCTCCTACTTCAATCAATAATACAGTTGGTCCTCCATATCCATGGATTCAGTCATCTATTGTCTGAAAATATTATTTTAAAAAATCCAAAAAGTATATGCTGATTTTGGCATTTTATATCAGGGACAATATTTTACTATAACACTGTACATAATAGGACTTGAGCATCCACAGACTTTGGTATCCTTGAGAGGCCAGGAACCAAAGTTCAGCAGATACCAAGGGCCCACTGTAGTAGTAGCAGTCACTGTAGCAGTAGTAGTCATTATCATCATCATCTACTACTTTTCACAAAAACATTGAGATTCCAGATTTTCTTTGTAATGAGAAGCTTAAATTCTTGAAATGATGTCATGTGGAAGAAGATTTTGCATTTTTTTTAAAAAAAATGTGATATAGCTAAAACATGGGAAAAGTTAACTTTAAGATGGAATGATACTTTGATGATATTACAAAGAATCATATGATCATAGAGTTGGCAGAGACCAAAACAGCCATTCAGTCCAGCCCCCTGCCATGCAGGAATCCTGAATCAAAGCACATTTGACAGATGGCCATCAAGCCTCTGTTTAAAAATCTCCAAAGGAGGAGACTCCATCATACTCCAAAGCAGTATATTCCACTGTGTAACAGCTATTACTATCAGGAAGTTCTTCATAATATTTAGGTGGAATCTCTTTGCCTGTAGCTTGAAACCACTGCTCTATGTTTTAGTCATTAGGACAGTAGACAACAAGCTTGTCTTCTTCCACATGACATCTTTTCAAGAATTTAAGCTTCTCATTACAAAGAAAAGAAAACAGTTTTTAAACAGTACAATTAAAAGCATTAAATCACCCTATTAAAACCCTGGCTAAAATTCACAGCTGCAATCATTTATCTAGAATTATGCATTTGTAAGTAGTTCATATTCACAAACCCTATGTATTCAATAGTCCACAAATTGTGATTTACCAGGCAGCAGCTGCTGCAAGCAATGGGGATCTGTTCTGTCTAGTGGAATGCAACAGAGTAAGATTTCTACTCACATCCCACCAACAATCTCCAGTGCAGGGAGTCCTAGTTCTGGGTGGGATTGGGCAGGGAGCTGTGACTTACATCTCAACTAACACAGTTACTTAGCTGTTCTAGAATACTGTCCCATTCAACAACAACAACAACAACAACAACAATAATAATAATAATAATAGTTTATTTATAGCCCGCTCCTCTGTTCATACACTTTAAAAATATTCAGTTTTCAAAAGTCTGTTGGGATTTTTTAAAAAGTATTTCCCTGCCTACAGAATAGGCAGAGAAGAGGCAACCACTGAGAACCACTGAGATGTTTTCTCAAGACACCACTAATAACAGATTTGAAAGGCTGATGACCATAAAAGCTAGCAAGTGGCTTCATTCAAACTCAAAAGCATCAATGACAGCAGCAAGGTTTTCTGTCCCTTAGACACTTTTATGTTTGTGTCTTCATCTCATGGGGCATCTAGATATTTACACAGATGACACGAGAGCCAAGTATGTTTCCCACATCTCTACAGCACAGTACTGATTCTTAGTCATGAGACTTAACTATGTAGTATAGAACCCAAAGGAGATTATCTAAGTCACATAAAGTGAGGAAATATAAGTTTGGCCAGTCATTTCCCCCTCTCCTTTTCTCACAAAGTCCCTTTACACATTTCAGCACTGAGGCCGTAAACAAACTGGCAGAAATGTGTTCATAAGTATGTAGTGTTTCACTCTTTGGAAACCTCCCTGAAGTGAATTCTAACAATTATGTATTTTTATGACTTTGTCAATGACCCATGGAAACAAGAAGTGAAATATGGATGGAGCAGACCATATATGACACTCATGTTTTCAGGCATCCAGCTCTGCTCTCACTCTTCTAATGGGTTTCATGGTTTCTAACAGGGAAAATCATGTTGCTTGGTGAAATAAAAAATAGCCGATTAGGTGTGGAAAAGAGCTGGGGCTGCTTATCATATGGAGAGGCCAAATCCCTGAGGCTAATGGAGTAGTTTAGAAAAAACCTGAGTACTGTTTCTCTCCAATTTTTCTGTTTAATGCTTTTTCCAAGAATACTTGTCCCTTACAAAACAGCATATTTTGAAAGTTAGCCTTAAAGTCATGGAGCATACTGGTGCATATCTAGCGAAAAATGCTTCACTCCTAGAGAGCAGTGACTGCTAAACATTTTTTTCTGTCGAAAAAAGGGGCAAAGACACCAAGGACTGGTTTGGAACTGGACTCAGTAAACTGAACTATATATATTTTTTTAAAAAAATGATATTTGTCATCTTCATTTCTATTGTCATCATCCCCTTCCCATCCAACATTTGGACCCCATCACAGCCCTGATTACATCATAAGGAACATGATGGGGTACATTTTTTTTTCCTCAAGCACACCCACAAGTTCTGTTCCACACATACATCATACCAATTACTTGGCAGAAGAAGGTGGCTCGGCAAATACTGGTTGGGAAATGTGAGCGATATCAGGCAAAGTTTTAAAACTGGCAAGGTAGAAGTTGAACAACATCCAGTCTGACATCCACCAACCCGAAAGATCAAGCAGACAAAGAAATAAGCTGAATTTCCTTTGTAGAACATACAAGTAAAAAAAAATTTTACATGCAAATTCCTTGTGAAAATTCACTACAAAGTCATAGCACTTTGATATGATTTTAAATGCTATGGCTCCATCCTATGGTATCTTGGGATTTATAATTTTGAGATATTCCAGTGATATGCCAAACATTACATCTTGGGATTCTGCAAGGAAGCAGACTATACATAAATGAATAGTGTAAAAAAATCAACGAGAGCCTTATTACACAAGAAAACAAAGCAAAAATGGAGCAGGAGAATAGGGGTTTTCCCATGCCTTACAACACAATGTCATAGTGCTTCAATTCTCTTCCCACAGGAGATTGTTGTAAAATCACATCTTTTTCTAGCTGGAAAAATCCATTTGACAAAAGAAACACAAAAGAGAACTAAGGCCCGAACTAGACGCGTCTGATGCAGCGCGATAAGGGCTAGATGGGGCATTTTTAGGGTAAGGGAGGGCACAGCGCCCACACCCTCCCTAACCCTACAGCACGCCCTTCCCACGGCACAAAAAGGAGCTCGTAAACCGAGCTCCTTTTTTGGCATGGGTCTTTGCCGCAGCCTTTAAACAGCCACGGCAAAAACCCGGGAAGAAAGGGGCTGCAGCGGCGGCGCCTTTCTCCCCTCAGCCCAGCTGAGGGAAGCGGGGTATAGTGGGCGCCCAGGGCGCCTGCTGTACCCCACTTTGAGGCCGCTGGGAAGCAGCAGTTTGCCACTTTCCCATGGCCTCCAGAAGTGATGGGATGGGGCTGCAGAGGCTGCCGCTACGGCAGCCTTGGCCCCATCTCGCCGCTTAAAGGGGTGAGTACAGACCGCCCCTTTTGGGTGGTCTGGAAAGCCTCTAAAGGACTACAATGTCATGTGGTAAGGCGCAGAGAAACCTGCTACTCTCCAGCTCCATTTCTACTTTGTTTTCTCATGTGATAAGGCTTTGAGAATATTCCTTCCCTCCCTAGAATGCTGGAGCAGCCTATTATCCAATGGGCCTTGACACAACTCTTTTTTACTAGCTAGCTTGTACGACATTCACATGAGAACATGCTGGATCGAAGCAAAGGTCTGTTTAGTCCATCTTGTTTCCATTGCAGCTAACCAACTGCCCATGGGAAATCCACCAAATTAAACGCAACTATGCTCTTCCACTCCTATTCCCCAGCAACTAATGTTCAAAGGTACATTGGGATTGATAAAGGAGGCAGTATACAGTCATCCTGACAAGCAGCCATTTATGATCCTTACTTCCATGAATTCATCTCTATCATTTTGTTCAGCTCTAATCTGGAGTCACAAAAGTCCTACCTCAAAGAGGTGAAAATCTGGGATAAATTATATAACATAAAGGGGAAAGCAATAAAGGAAAGAAAGGTCTAGTAGAGTGATGAGGGTATGGAGAGAAGGATGTGAACAAATGCAGTCAGATCTGGGCAAATGCAGTTAAAAGAGATAGATATGAATGAAGATTGAAGTGACAAATGACTGTATGCAATAGGGAAATGATATTGAGATGGTTGAAGGAAGAGAGAGACGTAGTACCAAATACTTTTCAGGGTGTGGGTTCCACTCCATGCATAAACCACTTGTGTTTAGTAGTAAACAATAAAATTCATTAAGAGATCTTGTGCTGCTGCATAGCAATTACAAACTCACAAAGAAACCTTGGATTTCTGCACAACTTATAACCTGTCCCCATCTCTAAAATGGGAAAGTTATTGCTTACCTGATAAAATGAATATGATTAATATTGTCAATCACTCAACAGCGTAGCATAGAAATGCTGAAGAGCAGTAATTAGATCTGGTAAAACCTTAGCGTTGAGCAAGTCTGCTGCTCAGCCATATTTGTAAACAGGTCTGAGTGCAGAACAGCTTATGCGAGCATCCTATTAAAATGAAATCCCATCTGCAGTTTGAAAAGGGAAAAAAAATGCCCCCAGCTGTTCAGCCAAGTTAATCTTACATATATGTCTAAGAAATGTTTCCAATTCTGATGGCCAATCTCTTGTTTAATTAATTCCCTGGTGTACTGAAAGCTAGCTGCCCCTCTAGCATCCAGAGATTGAAAGGACTTTCTGCACTACAAGGTATGAACACATGTCCCAAGGCTAATATTGAAAGAAGCAAGCTGGTACCAGGAGAAAAATAACAAATGAATGATATTGCATGCAGCAGCTGGACAGTTGGAAAAGGTTACGTTCTCTCTGCTCTAACTCCTGATATAACCCTTCAGCACAAAAATTGGATGGTGCTTTTATGCATTTATTAAAGCATCCTCTTCAACCAAGCTCCAGTTGTTGTGAGTGAGTCACAGCACAATATATGGCACTCCGGGAAATATATAAATAGGATGCTCCACAGTATATCAAATCAACAGGTTTTGGTTGACCCAGGCAGCATCAGATTCAATGAAAAACAGCACCATGACCATAAGAATGGGCAGCTGAGCCATGGAGCTCCATGCACTTATATGTAGATGCAAATTGGTTCCTTTTTCTTTACAAGTTAAAAAAAAAATTCTAGTGAAAAGAGATCCACTGCTTTGCCATCTTCTGTCTTCTCAATTGATCGTCCACATGGCATTCCTATCCATGCTGTCACTTTCGACACTTACAGAGCTATTGAATACGACAACAAACCTGTTGGACCAGACTAGTAAAAATTATTCACCCAGCTGTGAGTGAGCCAAATTTCAGTGCTTTTGTTCTGATTCCTTTGGAAGAGGCAAAAAAAGAAAAAAGAAATTATTCTCCCTGCTTCTAGCCTCTTCAATGTCAATGAGTAAAGCTGTAGTTTCTATTTTTGGGGGGGGGGGGGTTCTAGCTCATATCTGAGCCTCATCTTCATCTCTGAAATATGAAGCCTTCAATGCTGATCTGCCTCAAAAGGATGACAGATTAAAAGTAAAGGAATTAAAATATTATTGTAATATATGTGAAGCATTTCTCAAATATATGTGAAGCATTTGAAAACAGAGGGGCCACAGGTCATAGAAGTGGTATAAAAGAACTAGTGGCCCTTTCACACTACAGAATTATATTGCTATGACTGCACTTTAAAAACCAAGACAACATCCTGTAGAATCTTGGGTTTGCAACTTGGCAAGATACTAGAACTCTCTGACTGAGAGTTCTAAATACTTTGCTCTGAATTGCAAATCCCAGAATTCCATAGGATGGAACCATTGCAGTTCTAAGTGGAAATATAGTGCTATAACTGTCTAGTGTGAACAGGCCTCAGGGCTCAGAGGATGAACCTTTCAGGTATGTTTAACTAGTAAAGAGAATGGTGTATTGTCTCCTGCCCTGTATCTTGTTTTCGCTAAGCTTAGCTGCAGAGCTCTCAGAACCTGGAAAAGAAGGAGATGGATATTGCCCAGAATGTTATACCACTGTGAGCTATCTGTCTTATAATATAAAATATATTTGCTTGAGTGTGAATGAATGAAATCAAAATAAATTAGCTTTACAAAAACCCTGCTTCTGGTCAGGACTTATTTCCTGATATGTACCAACAAAGTGGTTGCAAGAAAACCAAAAGGCTCTTGAAGCACTGAGACTCTGGGTTTGGGCATTACCCAAAATGAAAATGAAATGAAGCCAAATAAAAACCCATCTTCATTTTGAGGGACACATGTAAATGTAGTTATAAAGGAACCTAATGAAGTATATTAAACAAAGAGCTTCAGGACAGAAACAAGTGAATTTGGGAGGATGCCATTTTCATTTTTAAAAAGGATGGTAATGAAAATACAGCTACATAATGCAAAAATAAGACAATAGAGCTTCCAGCCCATATGGTCATGGCAGCTGCAAGATTCTAGAAGTTGTACTCCAGAAACTTACTTTTCTGAGCTCTAAAGCTGCTATTTGCAGAGCTAGTGCTGCAGCAATTGCCTAGAGAAAGACAACCTTTGATGTTCTTTCACAGAACAAATATTTTCATCAACACAATCCTACAAACATTCAAGCTAGATGTATTCTTTAATATCATTGTTCATCCAAACCAATCCAGGAGCTATAGTGGGATCCATTTCTGTGGGGCAACAAATCCACTCAGGGGATCAGTAAAAGAGCTATCTGAAGTGTAGAACCCAATCCACAAAATTGATTCAGCTCCTTGGATAGCTCATTTAAAGTTTTACTAAAATCCAGAGCATATTCACTTCCCCAGTAAGATGGAAGTCACCAGCCACCACTGTTTAAAAGCAAAGTAATTAAGTGAGCTAAGTATGAGTTTATACCCTACCTCTGCACAGTATATCTAAGCAGAAACAGAGAGAGCAAAGGATAACAAAAATACAACATACTTCCATGGCACAGACACACACCCAATGAGATGACAACCCAACATTGAACAGAAACTGATTTAAAAAATGCCACTACACAAATTGGAAAATAAAGAACAAAGAGTATGTAATGTAAGCAAAATTTCACTCTAGAAAATTGTGTTCATCTATATCTGCATTGCCCTCCAGTGGAAGGGGGAAATCAAACAAAATCTTATTTATATATATAAAAAAATAAAGTCATAACAAGAGGTATATCTGAGGATGCCAAATGGACTTTTAAAGGACATACTCAGTTTTTATGAATCCATCAGTATATATATATATATATATATATATATATTAGCCCAAATATTTTTTGAAAAAAATAACTACTACTCTATTGTGTTGCTTTCAAAATTAATATATTTATATTGGATACCTGTAGTAAATGAGATAATTTTCTGGGTGAAATTACTGCTGGGTGCTCTGTGATGACGTGGGGTGTTGCAGCTTCCACCCTCATAGCCTGACAGAACAGGCAGTGACGGAGAACAAATGCCACATGAGCAGCACCATGTAAGTGCATGGGCACCATTGGGATGGTCATAATTAGGAGGTGGGATTAAAAAAACAAATTGAAGTGAAATCTCTCAATTTGTCCATCCAACATTGTCTTTCTGAATTTAAGGAGAAAGGTGGGAATTTATTTATTTATTGTTGCACATATATCGTGCCTTTCTTCCTTAATGGAATCCAAGGTGATTGGCGATAATTTTGAACAATTTAAAACAAACAAAAACAAACAGCTTCATTTATATACCGTTTCATACCCTTAAGGAGTGTCTAAGCGGTTTACAATTGTAAGCTATTTGCCCCTCAACAATCTGGGTACTCATTTTAGTGACCTCGGAAGGATGCAAGCCTGAGTCGAGCTTCAGCCCTTTGCTGGTCTTGAACTCGCCACCTTATGGTTTTGAGTGAGTGGCTGCAGTACATCTAAAGCACTGAAAAGGCTGTGAGTGGAGTCACAACACAGCAACTGCCAGCCATTTTAGCAAACCTCCAGGCAGCTACTACTACCCTTTATTTTTTTAAGATGAAAAATATCCAGTTCAAGAAATCCACTGCTTTCACAAATCCTCACACCTTTCAGCTCTCCCAATTTTGATAAGATAACCATAGAGCCACCATAATGTAGCAATTTGAGCATTGGACAATAACTCTGGAGACCAAAGTTCAAATCTCTGGTCAGCCACAGAAACCCACTGGGTGATCTTGGGCAAGTCACTCTCTCTCTTAACTTAAGCAAGCGGAAACCTCTGAATAAATCTTGCTCAGAAAATCATATGATAGGCTTGCCAAAAGTTAGAACCCTATTGAAGAGACATAACAACAAACAATTGCCCTAATGCTAGAAATGGGGCCAACTAGTTCCCAGTTCACTAGTTCCTAAAAAGAGAAAAAGCACCCACAATAGACCAGCTGATAAAATATTTGAAGAGGGGGCATCCATAAATAAACCATTCCAATGGTTTGATCCACAAAACAAATCAGGTACAAAACAGGATGTTTTCTAAAAAAAATCTCTCTGATGAGTATCTGCAGGCATCACTCCGGCAACGATAATGTTTGCATTCCTCCCCCCCCCCTTCACTTCAGTGCAACGACCTTCCTTTCATGTATCCCCCTAATGAGCACTTTGGTGTTTGTGCATCTTTGCTTGGCAACAAAGCCAGTTTTGAAGCTTCAGCCTTTCACTCTCTGTGATAGAGTTATTCACAGCCTAGTGCATGCATATTTTCATACACCTACTTTCTTCCTGCCCCAGATCACTGGAGCAATAAATAGAGGGGGAAAAGCTCTCTCTAAACAGCATCAGATCACTGGTGCAAGAAATAGAAAGCAACTCCCCAAAGAAGCATATGAATTCTTAGCAAAATCTACTGGCAAATGATAATCAACCACCTAATTATATTTAATTGCTGTCTGTAGCCAAACAATGAATAACGTGGTAGTCCAGCACAGTTTGTTGGAGATTACGACTGAAAAGTTGTGTAACAACAAACTAAAGGAGCTTCAAACAGTTTCTCTCACATACATACACACAATTATAATTAGATCATAGGAATTCTATTCCCATTTCCTCTTTTTCCAAGTTTCTGTGACTAAAAAAACAAAAAACCATTGTCAAAAAATCAATTAAATAACCCTTTGCACCTGACTGTTGATGGATCTTAGGAGATCAAAAAAGTGGGTTTATTTCACACTATTGTCTTTGAAATACAGAAGAAATAAGGATGTTGGAGGATTATGTTCCTCTGCATTTTTAAAAAGGAGACTGACCTAATTCATACTTCCCAGACTAATATATGGATTGGAACAGTTATCCTCCTGACTGCACACTTCTCTGAATTTTGTGATGCAGTTCTCAGCTTGAAAAATATTCACAAAAATAAGTATTTCAAAGGGAAATGCATATAAAGTTGTGTAATTTAGGGGAAATTGGAGTTTGGAATGTTACTGTTTGTACTGCAGATCTCAAGAGATGCATAGCTAACGTGTATTTTAGAAGGAAATGCCTGCACTCCAAACACAAGTTTTGGCTTTTATTTTTATTTTAGGTTTTTAAGGAGAGAATAGTTAAGACTGAACACATGGAAGACAGATTCAGACCAGAAGGAGAGTGATTTATGCATCCCTAAGAAGAATTGCCAGAGTTTCATAATGCGACAGATGATTTATGAAATAATAGGGGCTTTCTAGATTGGCAAAAAGAAGTGTGTTCATGGCTGCATGAAACTCTAGCCTTTAGATGAGAAAAAGGGAAAGTGTGCCATGAAAATGCTTTTTTTACATTTTAGGGGAGAAGAAGCGCCTTTGAAAAGGTGCTGGTTTTCCCAGCTTCTTTTTTTAAAACTGCAGAACAGCGCAGCTCCATTTAAAGGCTGTGGTGCAGCTGGTAAGCATTAAGGAAAAGGCAACTTCATGTCACACTTTCCTGCCAATCTAGAAAGCACCAGAGTTATTCATATTTGTATCTCATGTTATGCCATTTTTATGTAATAATTGTACAAGTTTGTACTTTAGAAAAAGATCCTGTGGATTTGCTTGAATTTTATGGTGAAAAGCTAAATTCTCAAGAGACATTACAACCTGGTTTTTGTGACGGTAGGTGAGGGTAATGAAAAATCCCTCAACTGTATTATTTCAAAAATTTCAAATGAGCAAATTCCAAGTACAGCCTGAATTCTGTATCCATGGGGGATCCATTCCCATGACTACTGCAGATAAGAAGAAACCAATTAATGTTGAATGTTATTTTTTGGCAGAAAACGACCTCCAGATGCCTAGATGCTGAAGCACCTTCAGATGCCTAGATTCGTCTTTGATCCGATATTGATAAGTGAAACCGCATTTAGCGATCTTGCAGATACAGGGGTCAGACTGCATATAATATGACATGTAAAACAGATATTAAAAGGGTGCAAACATTTTCTCCCCCCCCCTTTTTTTTTAACTGCTCCTTGATTCTGGGAGGACATAAGAGAATGCCTTCTCAATGGCTGCTCCTGTCCTCTGGAACTTCCTTCCACAGGAAGCTAGTCCCCCCCCCCCCCCCGCTTTCCTTTCACCAGCAGGCAAAAGCATTTCAGTTTAAGCAGTTTTAATGTATAAGTAGGGGGATTATAACTGGGGATGTTTTATTTATATTTTCAACTTTAGGTTTTAAACATTATTTTAGTGTATTTGATGTAGGTTACCAGCCTACATTTTTGGATTAAATAAAGCCTGTTCAGAACAGACAGTGTGTTCGGTTCAGTGTGAACTGAATTCAGAAAGGAGAGATGTAGTGGGAGGTTTCAACTATTCCACCACTCCCTAGGGCAGTGTGTTCCACTATCAAACAGCTTTTACTGTTAGGACATTCTTCCTAATATTGAGGTGCAATCTCTTTTCCTGTAGTTTGAATCCATTGCTCTGTGTCCTATTCTCTGGAGCAGCAGAAAAGAAACTTGCTCCATCTTCAGTCTGACATCCTTTGCAATATTTAAACAGGGCTATCATAACACCTCTTAACTGTCTCTTCACCAGGCTAAACATACCCAGCTCCCTAATTCTCTCCTCATAAAGCATGGTTTCAAGATCTTTCACCATTTTGGACTTCCTCCTCTGGGCACACAGTAGACATAAGAAAATATTTGTGTATAATCCAGGAATATTTTTTAAAAAGAGTTCTGGGTGGATGGGAATTTCTTATAACTGAGATATGGAAGGCAGAATTTCAAAAAGTTCCAGTGAGAAGGAAAAATTGAGGTGTCTAAAGAAATGAGGATGAAAGTCACAGATTAAATAAAGTGGCCCGTATTCAATCCAACATTCTTTGTCTGACCTCATTAATCCATGAGGGTCAGCCATGTATAATTTTCTTCCTTGCTTCTTTTTGTACTCAAACAGTCTTACCTTCTTAGAGAGGCTTTAGAAATAACAGAGAGGGGAAAATCAGGATTTCGTAAACCTATTACAATCTGTCACATGAGCAACATAATGAACAAATAATTGGCATAACATCAATTGAACTGTACAGATTTGTTTTAACCCTAGGCAGGGGGTCTTTTCACAGCACACAGTTATAGTGCTATGATTGCATTGAATAACCATTACAATATCCTGTGGAATCATGGGATTTGTAGTTTAGGCAGGTTTTTTGTAATTCTCAACCAGGGAGATCTTGTATGTCCCCAACTTACGTATAAATCCCCAGAACGTATCCATGGCAGTAAAAATGGAATTTTTTTAATTATAGCTATGCTGGGTCCAGGAAGCAAACAGGAGCACTACCTTTATAGTTGCTGACAGTCTTCTGGTTTATATCTTCTAAATCTGTAATATCATTTGCTTTATCTTGTCTGGGTGGTTTGGATTTTGTCTCACAGAAGGTATGGTCTGAAACAGAGATAGTAAAGAACAGAAGATCCTGTTTAACAGTAATAATTCCATATTTTATGTTAAAACCTCAGATCTGAGACACAGAAGAGCTTTCAGTCCCAAGACGTTTCTGAAACAAAAGAGGTTAAGTTGTCACCAGAACATTTGTCTACATAGACAAACCAGCCAGCTAAGTGAAAAGCCAGCTGCTAACTTTTTATTCGCAACTAAACAACCATACATCAGGAGTTGTGAAGAACAGGAGCTGGTAGTGAGTTTGTGATCTTCAGCCAGGAAATAATGCCAACAGCACAAGTCCTTCTAATAAAGAGCATTGAGGGCTGTGGGGAAAAATAAATGAGAAGAGGTTGAAAATACAAAGAAATGAAACACCTTGTCTCAGCGCTCCAGGATAAAGATTTCCATTTACAGTGGATTTGACCTTATGAGAATGCTCTTATTGCCCTGAGAGCAAAAGAGTAATGGCTGTTTGAGCAGTCAAGCCATGAACAATGTTTATAGAGGAAAGAAAATCCTTTATATTCTCTAGCTGGCACCTTGATACCAACAAATAATATAATATGTCTGGATAGGTACAATAATAGCTTCAACTGCTTAGTGCAGACTCAGAGCAGTAAAGTGAGCTAATTGCCAGGGTCTTCTCCAAAAGAATCCTGGAAATTATAGGATTGAAATTCCTTCACTGGTGCCCATTCAGGCAGCATTAATCACTAGGGTTGCTTGTATAGATACCATGAATAGTGGTTGAGATTGGCTCCCATCTCAGCCAAACTGTGAACTCACTGGATTTTCGTCTGAAGCTATCTAGACTGAACCCCAGCCAGAATTGTGTTAAGGTCCTACATTTTTGTAAGTGAACTTACATATGTGGGAATTAGAGTTTGGCAGTTTTGCAATATCTGTATTTTCACTGATGTACATAGTACATTGAAGTGCATTGGTCCCGATTTGCTCCACACACTGATGTGCAACTTGCACCAAAATACATCACAAACTAATGTGCATTACACAAATCTGCATTTGTCTCAATGTGCATCATGTCCCAATGCACATTGGTCCAAATGCACATCAGGCACCCTTGCTGGTGTCCTGAAACGCATCTTCACTATTCACTAACAGGGTTTCCTACTACCTCTGCTACGTAGTTAAGCATACCATAAAATTACACTAAGTAAAAGGTGATATAGGATTCTGGTTTATACTCCAACCTAGGTTCTGGACCATAGACAGTTCCAAGTTTGGATAAATATCCAGAATGGATTCACTGCCCCACTGACATGGACAGGATTTGTGTGGAGAGGGTTTGCCATTACCTTTCTTTGAAGCTGAAATAATGTGACTTGCCCAAGGTCACCCAGTGGGTTTCCATGTTGGACAGGGGATTCAAACCCCACTCTTCTAATCCAGTACTCAGACCACTGTACATGCTAGCTCTCTCCTTTACTGCTATGCGTGGATTATTTTTAACATAGGACCTTGTCACACAGGGAAAATCAGGGGGAAATTGGAGGCGTTAAACAGCGATTATCCCATGCAAAATGTGGCACCACAAGATTTTCACACACATCTCTATTAAACAGGCAATAAAAAGACAATAAACAGCAATAAATCATTTTTGGGATTTCACTGGGAATGATTTGTTCCTATTAATAGTGACATAATGTGAAAATCTTAATTGCAATATCACATTTTGCATGGGATAATCGCTATTTAAACCCCCGATTTTTCCCAATTTCCCCGGTGTGATAAGGTTCATTCTGTAAATAAATGAATTATGTGTAAAATAATGTTAATGATGATGAATGGGAAGGAATTATGAATGAAGCAGAACATATTATTTAGTACCTATGTGATGAAACCTGAAGACCTTACCATACTCAATTACTCAGTAGTAAGTTCTTTTAGTAGAAATACTTAGGATAAGGGTTTAAAAATAATCTTACAATCCAGTCTTATTTACTACAGAGTTACCAAAAACACTCCTCTGCAAATCTTGCAATATTTTACCTCTATAAATTGCTCCTTTAACTTCTGTGATGTATTGTATTGTTTTAAAAACAGTTTGCCAAAATGTCACTGAATGTACCTATATACGAGATAAATCAGTTAAAATAGTATTCATCTAGATCAGCAAAAGATGGAAGAAAATTTGAAGAAGAGTATCTCACACTGGAAATGCTAGAGAAATAATGCTTGGGGCATGTGAAGAAAAGTACCTAGAGGTTGAAGATGCTTTTAAAGTCAGATTCTCCCCCTCACCTACTATTCTTAAGTGAAAGTTTCTAGTACAGTTAGTAACTTGTGAACAATACTAGGGTTTGGGGCAAAGACAAGAATAAAAGAAGAGTTTATTGTATCTATCACATCACATCATTTTCATGCACACCATGCCAAATATTTATCATATTCTGTCAAGAAGGGAGAACTGTTCACCAAGCAAGAACATCTTTTCATCACAAAAGTGATTTCCATTCAATACATGGCACTTTCCATATTTATTTCTATATTCATAGATACTGTAACAGAAGTAGCAGGAGGCTCAAGCCTCTCACTTGCTCAAAATGGTCAAGAAAAACTGAACCACCTGTAAAGTTGAGCCCCTCAGAAATTATCAGTCAGAAATGTAGTACATGATCAAACACAAGCATGCATGCACATACATGTTATTAAGATTGCTATTGTAGATGAGCCATCTCTGGCATAACAAAGGTTAAAGGTAAATATAGTCCCTTGACATGAATGTCTAGTCATAACTGACTGTAGGGGGTGGCACTCATCTCTGTTAGTAAGCCAAAGAGTCAGCATTGTAAAAAAAAAAAATAATAATAAAATAAAATCCAGTGGTCATGTGGCTGGCATGACTGCACTGAACGCTATTACCTGTCCACTGAAATGATACCTATCTATCTACTTGCATTTTTATGCTTTCGAACTGCTCGGTTGACAAAAGCTGGGACTAGTGACAGGAGCTCACCCCATCATGCAGTACTTCGGCTTCGAACTACCAACCTTCTCTGGTGCCTTCACCACTAAGCCACTACATCCCTATAACAAAGGCTACATGTAATCTATTCAATGCACACCAACTTGTGAATAAGCTGCACTGAACACATAAGTGCATATTATGTTTGTAAATATTTTCATTTTAAGGCTGATTGAATGAGAATGGAGGAGAAAGATAATTTGCCTTCCTCCACACTGTGCTCCCAGGCACTATGATAGTAATGCTCTAACTGGAGTGGAATCACCACAGGATGTAGACTGTCTTGCTCTCAACAACCCTTTGAAACATCTATGCTCTTTAGTTATTGAGTAAGGCAAGGTTTGGCTTACTTCTCAGAGTAGGAAATTAGGACAGAGGAGCTTGCAGCAGCCGGGTGACCCCAATCTGCAGCAGCCATGTGCCTGTGTACATCCACCAAGATGGGTTTGGAAGAACTGTTCACACATAGTTCTCCCTTTTGAACTCTCCCTGGTCCAACTAATTGCAATATAGGCAGCCGCATGGTCATGGCTGCTCCTAGGTTTCTCCCCTCTACCCATGCATATGAATATACACATTTCTGAACTCCTTCCCTTGCACATCAACGTTGCCATGGAGATATATGTGTATGTACAAACATCCAAATTTCCCACTCAAAACAAGGATAAATCCCCACTTTTTCCATTCCAGATCTGATGGTAAGGCTTGGCTTTGGCCCCAGTTGTACTATATGTTGTTTGGAAAGCTCTCTGTGAAACTAGGTGAGACAATTTTATTTGGTCCACGTAGTCACCCTTTGAGTGAGTAGATCAACAAAGTATTTTTTTCATGTAATTTTTGTTTGTACTCTGCATATTCTCTGGAGCTACAGTGTCTCAATATTTTAGGCCTCTGGCATATATATGGATGTAGTTCAAAGGGATGCCAAGGAATTTCTAATCTGGGTACATGGGACAAGAACTGAAGTGGAAGAACTGCATGAAAGGAAGTCCTCCCATGTGGTTTTGAAAATATCCATAGCTGCTTATGTTGGCTAATGTTCTTACTATTCTCCTCTAGTAGGAGCATAGCAGTATTTTCTTCTTGATATTGAGATCTATACCTTGATATTGAGATCTATGCCTTTTCTGGGATTTTGGCATAATCCTTAAACACAAATAAAACCACATATATCCACTGAAGATTCCCATGCCCTGACCAGTAATTAAGTCCTCCTAGATGTCTAATTTCAGGAGTCACTGAGCAGAACTGTGGAAGATCAGGCAGTAAGAATATACAGGAACAAGATTGACAACAGCTTTTCAGAAATCGTTCACAGTGGTGGCCCTTAAATTATGGAATAGCCTACTGGAAGAGATCCGTCTATTACTGTTCTGGAAGCTTTCAAGAAGGCACTCAAGATGGATCTCTTCTGGCGGGCTTATCCTCCTGAACTTCTATAGCAGATTCTTGAAATATCCTCACTCAGACTTTGTTAGCATGGACTCAGATGATGAATTGATCACTCCAATGACCAGCAGTAGTGTTGTTGTTGTTGTTATTGTTAAACAATTGTATTTTTGATAACTGCTATATTTGTATTTGTACTGTCAATTTTACCTTTACTGTAATCCCGCCTCGATCCATAGGGAGAGGCCAGAAATATAAATAAAAAAATTATTATTTACCTTCAGGGTTCTTTCACCAAAAATAACACTCCCCACCCCACATCCTTCTTTCAGTCCTTGACTAGAAAATGGAGGGCAAGCTGTATCTTCTTGTTTGGGGCAGAGCATTAATCTATGGACTTCATGTTATTGACATTTATTCCAGCATAATCTCAGATCTGCTTTATACATTCAAATAAAATTAAGTAACAGAATATAATTCACTCACACAATGAAGGTCAACAACATAGCTTTTACCTCTTCCACCAACCTTACAAATAACCTCAGAAATGTATGGCAAGCTGTGACAAAACACTTCTGCCATTTTCATCCCATTTTCCACAACAGGTTGCAGCCTCAATTGGCTTCAACCTCAGTTACAGCACCATTTTGCTGTGTCCCTTGGGGCTTATGGAAATGCCATCTGGGCTTTTGTAAGTGAAATGCACTTTCATAGATTAGTTTCTATAAGCTTCAAGTAGATGAATGGGGCCTGTTTGCATTGATTTCTAGGGACAGATACTCAGTAAAAGCCAACAAAGATCATGAAATGACAAAAACATCCATAATAGCTCCCTAGAGGCTCACTGTATTACTAAAGTCAAGTCCAACAAAAATTGTGTTTTACTTCACCATGAGCAAATGTCTTTCTCCCCAGGGGCTTGTGTCTTATACTGAAGCCTTAAAAACTACAATAAGTTTGGCAAATAATATATTGCGTTGCCAATCCAGAATTTTACGTCTAGGGGAGTATTAAACATAAGACCAATGGATGTGAGTGTAGCAGCTATAGGAAAATATATGAAAATATTTGGAAAATTGTCTAAAAAAGTGTCAAGAAATCCTGATGAAAAGAATCCTGGACTGACAAGAACCTTTTTAATTCAAGAATTAGTTTCAAGACAAATTTGCAAATTGTTATTTTGGACAGGGGAAAAAAAAACATTTTCTATACATGAAATGGCACCTTCACAGAATATTATAAAAATATAGAAAATATTATCTTCTTCAAAGAAAATACTGCTTCTTGTGCAGAAAATACTGTATTCTGGGCAAAAATGGTATGTGTGAATTTTGCACAGAGCAAATTTTCAACTGTGAATAGTCATAGCAAGAAGAAAGGGTCTAAAATTACTCATTTCTTCCTTTGAGATGAAAATTAACAGAGTTAATTTTCCTTTGACTTGACATCACACATATCCAGAGCCATATCAAGATACTAACACTGCCTCAGGTAGAGCACTATCTAAGTAAGGATACATGGCACCAAAGGCAAGTCAAATGATTCTGTCATGAAGAAGAAAACCCCCACAACCACCTATTTCCCTTCCTAGCATGGAAGATATGTAGCCATCATCCACTTATTCTATTACAATGTAATAAACTAGGCTTACAAACTTGTAAGTGTTCCTTATTCACATTTATGATCATGATACCATTGCCACAACGAGAAATGCCCTTAAACTGACCTTAAAATCCAGCCAGTTCTCTCATTTAGGGACAAAGTTCTGTGGCATTGGTAAGCAGGGTGCTGGAGGATGACATATCCAGCTCTCTCCCTAAAACCAATGTTGTGGCACCAGAGCTCTCTCAGAGAAAAGGCTAAATATTGCACAAAGCTACAAATCCCAGAATTCCATAGCCTTGAGGCACAGTAATTAAAGTGGTGATAAACTGTATTATTTCTGCAGTGCAGATGCAGCCTTGGATATCCAAGTAGCACTGTCAAAAAATTAAAGTGACTTATTTTTTTAAAATATGCAATATGATATATAACAAATAAACATGTGTGTGTGTGTGTGTGTGTGCGCGCACACACACACACACACACACACTCACACAAATTTATTCTTGGACTGTGTATTACTGTGGTGGTCCTTCTCCTGTACAGAATCAGTTGGCGCTATGTTTCAAAATGTGATGGTGGGTGGTGGGGGTGGTGAGACACTGTGATGGTATCATGTATTATCTGGAATTAATTTACAGTAAAAGAAGTTTGTATCCAAAATTAGCAAATGGGAATGGGTGAAGGGCTTAGTGTGCCCTGTGATAGGTTGATGTAAGGGTTCTACCTGTCCTTCCATCCTGATTTTTAAGAAACACTGCTGTCACTGTCCATACCATGTACTCCACTCATAGAGAAATGAAGTTACTCTAAATAACTTTACCATTATAGTGTCTGTTCCTCCTCAACTGGAACATCTTTGTTGGAAGAGCCTCTCTAGAATGAAGAAATTGACCACTGCTGGTGTAGGAAGTGGTGGTGAGGATGACAATGATGGTAATGATGATGATAGTGTTGGTCATAATGGTGGTGATTTTTTTTATCTTGCTTTCACATGCCATATTCTTTTTCTATTTTCCTCTTACTTTTTCTTTCTCCATTCACTTGCCCTCTTTCTTAAATGGACAAAAAGCAAAATGTTAATTAACCAAAAAGGTCACTGCAGAACCATAAAGAGGTTGTGATTTACAATTGTTTTGTTGTTTCTTTGTTGTTGTTGTTTTAAAAAATGCAATCACTTTCCACTATAATAAAACCAAGAGAGAGGAGAGGAAACATTACATTAGCAAAGAATTAATGGACATTAGTAGTCAAGCAGGACCCACTTTAATGTTTTATATGTTTTATATCACATGCAAAGTTTACAGCATTCATGTGACCAGAAAATAAATAAAGATAATTGGCTCATGTACCCCCAGGGTATAGGAATTTTTAGAAAATCTGTTTGTTTTACATATTTATTTTATTTAGCATGTAAAATCAAAATTCTTTAATGGGTCTGCTCTCTAGAATATTAGAGGATATAATGACTGGATGAAAACAAGCTACTGCTGAAATTAATTAAAAGCTGGATTTTAGGCAAATGCCCCACTAAATTATAAAAGCTCTCTCAAACTATACACAAAGTTCTACATGTGATCCCAAGATGACTCAGGGAGTATGGTCACTACTCAGGAAAGACTTACTGTATATACTCATGTATGAGTCTAGAAATTTTAGTCAGAAATTTACCTCCCCAAAAACTGGGTTGGCTTATCCACAAGTCAGTGGTTCTTCAAAAAAGAACCATCCCCTTCTCTCAATAGAGTGGCAAAGGGCAGGAGCTTAGTCCATTCCAGGAAACCCTAAAAGAAGCACTGACCTCCTCTACTCTCTCTCTCTCTCTCTCTCTCAGCATCTCTTCTGGCCTTTCTTTCTGGCAGGAAAACCATGATGATAATTTCCTCCTTATCCATCCAGCCTTTAGGGTGAAAACAAATAATTATGCCATCTGAAAGTTTGTAAATTCTTGCATTGTTATTTGAACATGTAGGTATTAATTTCAAGATTAGCACATCCCTTGTAACATACACATAAACACACAGGACAATCTGCAACACAAAAAGGTCATTGAGATCTGAAATTCCTTCAGTGAAACCAGATATTTGTAAGAAAGAGAAACAGGATTGTCATGATATTGCAAGACTAGTAAAATATTCCATTGGTGAGTTACGGTATTGTGAAAAGGAGTTCTTAAGCTGTGGAACAGCATCTACAAAGAACATTTGTCTATGTGTCATTGCTGGTTGATTGTACACAGATGGTATTGCTAAAACTAGTGTTCTCACTACATAGACATGGAGAGCTTGATAGAAGAGAGCAGAGAAGATCTCTAAGCAATTTAATGACAATCTTTAACTCTTCTAGCTGTAATTTTGTTATATAGATATTCTCTTGCCATCAGTCCAAACAAAACTTTAAACTTTCACATTTAAAATGAGGGGGGGGCATGGGAAATAGCCCATAAAGTTAGCCTTTTCTTTCTAGGCTTTAAACATTTCTGGATTGCCATCCCTTTCTAATTTGACATTTTCCAACACATTTTATGAATTTCCCTAAAGCTAAATATTGTGTGATGCTCCCCCCTCCCATAAAATTCATTGATTCCCACACATAAAACAAAACAATAAATAATGAAATAGTCATGGAGCATTGTAAAATGAGTTATTTAGGAAAACTAGGATGGTTCAAAGGATGAGATAGTAACCTTTTCAAGACATGGATCGGGAGAAAAAAGATTCAGATTTCAGATGTGAAATGAAAACAAAAGATTAATGTCTCGAATCCCTCCTGGTAATCTATCTGGATGGAAATGATTAAGATATGTAGATGTAGTCTGAGCTCCAGACATAGCCAGTACTCTGAAGAGTATGCATGGGAAAAAAATAAATTAGTAAGATCAAACCCTCAGTATCTAAATGTTTCAAGCACAAAAACAGCTTCAGCCTAAGAAAAATGATAGCCTGCAGACAGGATCCAAAAAGCTGTGCTGGCATCCTGTGTGTGTTTTTAGGGCTCCCTATCTCTCAGCCTGATAGAAATGCAAATCTATTCAGGGATTGAGGATCATGTTTTTGTAGCCATTTTGCTTGATTTTTGTTCTTGCTTCACTATTGAGTAATAGTATCCACAGATGTGGAGCCAGTGTGATGTAGTGGTTTAAGCACTGGACTATGACTCTGGAGACAAGGGTTTGAATCCCAGATTGGCCATGGAAACCCATTGGGTGACCTTGGGCAAGTTGCACTCTGTCAGCCTCAGAGGGTGAAAATGGCAAACCCCCTCTGAAGAAACTTGCCAAGAAAACTCCATGAGTAGGAAATGGCTTGAAGGCACAGAACAACAAACACATCCTTTTCTAGGTAACAGTGTATGACCAAGTCATGCCAAGCCAAGTATTTTGGCAAAAAGAGAAGGAAGGTGGAGCTGTTGCCAGTATTGTATATCATATTCTTGTCACAAACATTTTCCTAATAGAGGTAAGCATTCATTTCATAATGAATTAAGAACTGAACAGAATTAGGTGTATTCTGTTCAGTGCTGATTCTCATAAAATGAACACTATGATATTCCATTTCTAATTTGTCACTCATTTGATTCAATTGTTCATTTCTTACTATGTAAAATTACACCAAATAGAGGTATGGAATTCTACCCATGAGATTACAGATATGGATTACACTGATGAGTTTCTAGATTTCAGTTGATTTTCATCATGCCATTGATACATATTTGCCATTCAGCACCAGGGGATGGGGAAAAAAATCATCGTGCCCACCAATAGTGGAGTTTGTCACAGAAGCTGCCCCTGACAGAGTCCATTCTGTTTTCACAGAATGTCCCAGGAGCTCTTCCACATTATTCAATCATCACACTATGATGGTTGCATCAACTTTAACAGACATGGCTGCATTCTAAGGAATCCAGGAATTTGTAGCTTGGTTAGGCACTAGAATTCTAAATACCTCTCCAAAACCTGCAAATTCCAAAATTCCATATGATAGAATTATGTTTGTTAAAGTGGAATCATAGTGGTATAATATGTAGTATTATTGGGGAAGTGCTGCCTTGCATCCTTTAAAAAACAACAACAGGGTAATATTAAATAAACATGTAAGTAAAAAAATAAGCAAACAAATCATCTTACCCAAAGAAGCACCTGCTCCCATTTGTCCCTGTCCAGTTAACAGACATGTCATGGAAAGTCTTATCTTGGTGTCCCAGCTAACAGTACTGTTTCTCTGGCATCCCCCATCTGTTGCTCCCCAAAAGAGAGTCTTCTCCTTCCAGCAAGACTTCTGCCCTTGCTGTGAATTTCAATCTTTCTTTTTATTGGTGTGCTGGTGTTTCTGGCTCTTAACATGTTAATATCTTAACATTGTTATGTTTGTTCAGCTTATTTGTTTGTTTTTTATTATAAAATGCATGCTTTTATGGATTTAAAAATACATTTGTAAACAGCTCAGAAGGCATTTCCAATTAGTATATAAACATTCTAAATAAATAAATAGGTGGATACTAGCAGGTTGCTATGTGAAAGAAACCCTTCCTCAACAAAAAGGAAAAGGAGAGGAGGAAGAGGAAAAAGAAATACACAAAATAAATGGGGTCCTATGATATTGAGATTTTAATAAATGGATTTCAAAACAATGTATGGCTGGCATCCTGTTTGATAGTCTCAGCGAAACTAGATCTATTCAACCAATTCTTGAATGGCAAGTCAATGCTTTGGTAATTTCAATTCATTCCATAGTTCCAATATAGTCAGGACTAACAACAGGATTCATAACTTTGTTTGTCATAACAAACACAACTGTAATAATGGAACATTTCCTCCCCTTATACAGTATGTCCCTAATTCCTGTTGTCAGATGGTAAATGCAGCATACAATTCAAACCTTTTACATGACCTGGGGGGGCTTCTTGGATCACACAGAAAAACAGAAATAGGCAAACATGTGAACTGGGATACAAACTTACAAAAACGAGATACTAATAAACATCAGAAGGCAACAAATGAAAAAAGATCCTGACAATGGTTTACAACATGGATGGACAACCTTAATGGGGGCCAGGCCTTCCCCTGAGGTCCACACCCTTCATGGCAATTCCAGATATTTCCACTTTGTTTTTCAGTTTTTCTCACTGCATCCCTTCTTGTTGCCATCTTGAGATGAATTACAGAGGAATTCTTGTTGCCATCTTGAGATGAATTACAGAGGAAAATAGTGGTATCTGGGGATGGTGCAGGCTTTAAGGATGGCTGTGAGGCAGTGGCATCCTGGTCACCTGGTTCAGGGGGCAGGACTACTGGGCAGGGCAGAGCAGGGGTGGGCCTTCAGAACTGGAAGGGATGGAGCTTCCACAAGGAGTTGGGAGCAGGCTCAGCCAGCCCAAGCACATGTGTTTGCCCCTGCCCTTTCATTCCATGGCTTTGTTTTCATCAGGGGAGAACCAAGCAATGGCAAAGAGGGGCAGGGGATGCACACATGCTTAGCCCAGCTCCTCACGGTGGCCTGGTTCTCCCCTGAGGAAAACTGGGTCAGGATTATGCCCTAGTCAGCAATCTGAGGAGGAGAAGGAGGGTGGAGAGAGACCCGCTACTGCCACTGCTGCCAGGAGAAATACCTCCACTACACATCTCAAAGCAATGGCATCACTGGGGAGTGCGGGGGGTGCACACTGCACCAGGTGACACCTCAGGGGGGTGTGACACCTGGTCGGGGATCCTGACCCCACCCTCAGTTTTCCTCGGGAGAACTGGGCTGTGTCAAGGAGCAGGACCAAGCATACAAATGCCCCCCATATCTCCTTGCCATGGCCCAGTTCTCCCAGAGAAAAATGGATCTGTGGCAAGAAAGGGCGGTGGGTGCACCATGTGGGTCTTTCTCTTTGCATGCTGCCTAGTAGTCCTCTGAAGGGTAAGTGGGCAGGTTGAGTACTCCTTCTCAGAGGGGATGAAGTGGGGAGTGGGGGTGGGGAATGTGGCCCGGGATCTCTGCCTTGGCAATACCAGCCTCTCCTCCTGCAAGCTTTCCCCAGCAAGTTCTCCCCTGAGGAAAATGGAGCTGCAGCAAGGAAGGGTGGGGGAGGGGGTGCACAGTGCCAGTGCATTTTCCTCTGGGGAGAACCAGGCCATGGCAAGGAGGTATGGGGGGCATTTGTGCACTTGGCCCTGCTCCTTGCCACAGCCCCATTCTCTTGAGAAAAAACGAGGGCAGGGCTGGGCTCCCTGACCAGGTGTCATACCCCTCTGAGGTTTCACCTGGTGCAGTGCACACCACCCGCACTCCCTAGTGATGGATGTGTAGTGGAGGTATTTTCATGCACTTCCATGTTTTAGAGGATTTCTCTGTGGTTTGAGGACAACAACTGCCCCAGATGTGCACCATATTTTTCAAGTGTTAAAACTTTGGAGGTGTTGGGGGACTGGTGGACTCTTTAGGGTGCACAAAAATGAGATCCAGGGGTGGCAGGAATCCCACAGGCTGCAATTTGCCTAATGCTGTTTATAAAGATAACAGACTAACAAGGGAACAAGTAAGTGGCATAAAAACACCCACTCCTAGTATCAGCCTAGTTTGAATCCTATTACTGGGCACTACAGCTATTCCTCCCGCAGAGCTTCTCACTGAAGTAAACCAGACATGAGGACAACACATGGTAAGCCTCCCATTCCATATAACAGTGTCAGTTCATACAGCGTAGCAACCAGGGAGGTGACAATCCATTCTGCTTCTTTAGCAAGTTCATTTCCTTATGTCAGTTATAGCCTTGTAACGTGTGCCGAATTATTGTTCTACTTAGGCAGTGAATTGTTGATGTGTATAATGCTGCACCTGTTAGTCAAGAAATCCCTCAGAAAGCAAATGGCACTATAAAACTGACATACTTGCAGGCAGCCAGACCTGTCAGGATGTTTCCTCTACATTATGCAAAAATATCTGCTTTATGGCCATTAAAGACAATAATAAAACAGCTGTTGCTGAGCAGTATGTGGTTCAATTCCAATGAAAAGTGCAGAGGTGATTATGGGAGTGCCATTCACTGTACAATAATGCAAGGTGAGGCTGGCTTGCTATTCTGTATAAATCCATCTTCTCCAGGGACAGACATGCATTATTTCTTGGCAGAAACCTGCTGTATAACATATGAATTGTGTTTCTCTTTGTAAACACTGAAATTTATCCTTACAGTGTTCCTAATAACAGAGAGAGAGCCAGATTTGATGAGTCTGTTCGTACATAGGCAAACATCCTAAAACAAGTGTTATATAGGGCTGAAGAACAACATAATACGATCAGTTACTGAAATCTAATCTGGAAGGGGGCAGGAGGAAGGAGGATTGGCTTCATCTGTTTCTAGAATTCTTCTCATTCCATGCGATTCCCTCCTACTTTTTGCCAAATGCAGAACATCATAGAGCAAAATACAACCAAAATACAAGTCCACAACATAGTGATAACTTTGCTGGCTGACCAAAATGCAGAAAAGGCATCACACATGCTTTTCAAGCTACACTGGCTTCCTCTTCAGGCAATGCAATTTTTAAAAACCATACAGGAGACAGAAAAATGAATTTAGGCTGTACCTACAGTGAAGAATTAATGTAGTTTCACACCACTTTAACTACCATGGCTCAATACTGTAATTCTGGGATTTTTAGTTTTGTGAAATATTTAGCTTTCTCTGTCAGAGAGCTCTGCTATAATAAAAAACTACAAATCCCTGAATTCTCTTGAATGATGTCATGGCTGTTAGATGCAAACCGCATTAATTCTGCAGTGTGGCAGCAGATCAGGAGACACATGCCTTTTGTCTCAGATCTTATTTCTGTTGTTAGTTATTGGCCAGCCACACAGCCAATAAGGGAAGTAGCCTCTGCCTGCAATGAGAACCCTCTAGATCATCTTAATTGACAGAACTGTGGTAAACAAGATGGTCTGCCCTCTCATGTACAAGATCAGCCCTCATTACATCTGTTCAGAATTGAAGGGTATGTATAAGTAGTAGAGATGCCAGCAAATGGCACAGCCATCAAAAAGGTCTTGATAGAAACAACAGGTTGCCAGAAACAAACTTGCTTTTGTTCTCAAGCCTGTGCTACAGCAGGACATGAATCTGCAATTTATAACTCTGGACTGTTTTTTGACATTGCTATCTGCTACCCTTGGATGTTGCTTAGGATTTACATCTCCTTATCCTGAAATGTTTGGTTTTGGATACTGCTTGCTCCTTCGGCTTCTGAATTCCTGGCACCCTGCCTGCTGGTGCAGGATGAGAGCAGGAGAAAGAGGTCCAAGATAATGCATTGTGAAGCTGTATTATTCTGTAAGTGTAGCTCAGACCCTTGTTTTTATTTCACTTATTATGTGTGTAAACAGAATATTATTCAGGATTCTGTCCCAGCTGTCTCTTGCTGCAAATGGGTGTCAGTTCCATGAGTTCCATTTCTTTCCTCATATTTCAACTGCCCAACAGCTATTCCAAACACGCAGAGAAAATGCAGTGTTTATTTTTTTAAAAATACCTCATCATCTTTTTAAATAAATAAATCACACAGTATTATCAGCCTTGGGGGCGCAGTGGTTAAATGCCTGTACTGAAGCCACTCACTCAAAACCATAAGGTGGCGAGTTCAAGACCAGCAAAGGGCTGAAGCTTGACTCAGGCTTGCATCCTTCCGAGGTCGCTAAAATGAGTACTCAGATTGTTGGGGGGCAAATAGCTTACAATTGTAAACCGCTTAGACACTCCGTAAGGGTATGAAGCGGTATATAAATGAAGCTGTTTGTTTTTGTTTGTTTATTAATTGCTAGGCAAAATTTATTTCTAGACATTTGAATTCTCTTCCTTTTACTACCACAGAACTCTTTTTTCTCCACCAACTGTCTTAGCAGTTGAGCCTCTTCCCTTAGAAAGACATGTAAAGTCAGAATTAAAACTCCAATGTTAATTCTGTCTCCTACTTTAGGTTTACATGGGTGCTCCTTACTCAAGTGGCTTACATATACCAGTTAAATATCACCTATCTTGTTTCACAATGGTGCACACTCTCCCTATCCCTTCCCATCCTCTTTTTCTCCTCTCAAATTATTTGTATGAGGCCTTAGGTAGACAAAGCTGTGTTGTCATCACACAATTCTTATCACAAGTCATCTTGGCTGTACAGCAGCTTCAGAATTCAGCAGTGCTAACAAGCAGTTATTTTTGTCATCGCCGACAACTCAAAGAGACACAGGAAAGAGACATGTGTAAGTTGCAATTTTCACAAAGTCACTTCCTTTGCTATAATTGTAATTTAAGACCTGAGGGGATAGATGGGTTGCAAGAGTCTATAACCTTTTTGAAATCCCTGATATTTAAACTCACAAGGGATTACATTTTTAAAAATCATCTAGAAGTGTTCAGAGAAAGTGAAGACAGGGAGAGGTAATAAAAAGCATGGAGCAGCAAAGCAAAATCATATGGGCTAGTGGGCTGTGCATTTTCCAAATGTCAGAGGAACATCTTATTATTGAATTAAGCAAAGAGGAAGTGAAGACGTGTAGCCGAAGGAAGAATAAGAGGACTTTCAAACTTTGAATCAGTAGTTAGGGATGAAATAGTGAGAAAAAGAGGGCAGGGTCAAATGGTTCCTGGAGAAAGGTAGGATATTGATAAATAAATAACAAATGAAAACCACCCAGGGTCAGGGGTTTCCCCAGAAGACAATGATCACTAATTAAACAGACACTAGTCCTCTTTGCATATCCTCCCACCATGAGGCCTTGCCATTCAACAACAGAACAATACACAGATTAACATGGAAATCACTCCCCCCTACCCAGGGTCACACAGTATGTGTGCGTGTATATATATATATATATGTATGTATATCCCACTCTCTTCCATACCAGCATTCTCTGAAGATGCCAGCCACGAATGCTGGAGAAACATCAGGAATAAACTCTTCTAGAACATGGTCAAATAGCCTGAAAAACCCACAAACCCCCCCCCCAAAAAAAACCTATAGTATAAGCTTTGAATACCAGTCCAAGGAAGTGAAATTTCCACAATGGATGGTCCATATAACTTGTATTTCTGGAAGCCCTCTCCTTCCAGCTGAAGTATTCTTAGTGTTCTTAGATGGTTGGCAGAAGAACAACGATTGCACGGGGAAAATTTGTAAAAGGATGAACTGTCAGGACACATAATACAACCAAATAATATCACAATGGATGTGAATGAGTAGTGATTTGGTGAGTACATCAACTCCCCAGGTCCGGGGCTGGGTTTTTCCCCCACCATACTCTGCTGTTGGATTCTGCTTCCCCTAAATATCCACCTAATAGTGATCAAGAGCACTGACAATATCTTCCATATTTATACCCAATGTCATGGGCCTTCCTTTTTCCCAGAATTCCCCTTCTACTTGCAGTAATAGGAAGGCTCCTGCACACATCTGCCGTCATAACTGAGCAGTTTGTAGGGCATTGTTCTGGATGTCAGTAAACAGGCACATGTTGATGTTTGTTCATGTGTACATTGTTCACAACATGCATCAGGGTATCAAGGAGCATGGCTGAGAACTTGGAGGTAATTTGTTACAGTGACCATTGTTACTTTTCTGTGAAATGTGGGGTCAATGTTTTTGACACACACACATCCTGATAATTTCATAATTTCATGGGCTGCGGTTCCATGAGGAGGGACTTCTGGCAAGGGATGGGCTACATCTCACGCCAGTTGGAAGAAACGTTTTTGCCAACAGTCTGAAGAATCTGATCAGGAGGGCTTTAAACTAAGTGATCTGGGGAAGGGAGACAGCAGTCTGGAAGGCAAAACGGCTAGAAAAAATAGTCTAACTGACATAGAGGGAAGAAGACAAACAGTGCAAGGACCCAACAATAGGAGCCAAAAAAACATGCACAGGCATCAAGTAAAGGGGACACATGATCTTAGATGTCTCTACACTAATGCACAGAGCATGGGAAATAAGCAAGATGAACTTGCACTCCTAGCACAACAAGGGAAATATGATATAATAGGCATCACTGAAACCTGGTGGGATGAGTCTCACGATTGGAATATAGAAATAGAGGGGTATAACCTTTTTAAGAGAAACAGGACAAACAAGAAAGGAGGAGGAATAGCATTATATGTCAAGGATATTTACACCAGTGAAGAGATCCAGGAAATCAATACTGGAAGCCAGGTGGAGAGCATTTGGATAAAAATTAAAGGAGAGGGAAACAACAGGGATGTTACTGTGGGAGTCTACTACAGACCCCCAAGTGAGACAGAGGAAATGGATGATGCCTTTCTAGAACAGATGACCACACAATCAGGAAGGAGAGATGTAGTAGTGATGGGGGACTTCAACTACCCGGATATTTGCTGGAAGTCAAATTCAGCGCTATCCTCAAGATCTAGAAAATTCCTCACTTGCCTGGAAGACAATTTCATTGTCCAAAAGGTGGAAGAGGCAACAAGGGGATCAACTATTTTGGATCTGATCTTAACCAACAGGGAAGACCTAGTTGATGGGGTGCAAGTGGTGGGATCCTTAGGGAGAAGTGACCATGTTCTCCTGGAGTTTGTTATACAGTGGAAAGGTGAAGCTAGGCATAGTCAGACACGCATTCTAGACTTTAGGAAAGCTGATTTCAATAAACTTAGAGAAATACTGGGGGTGATCCCATGGTCAAGAATACTAAAAGAGAAGGGAGTTCAAGATGGATGGGAGTTCCTCAAAAGGGAGATACTAAAGGGACAATTTCAGACAGTTCCAATGAGGAAGAAAAATGGGAGATGTCTCAAGAAACCGGTATGGATGACTAAGGAACTTACAAATGAGCTAAGTTTTAAACGGAACATGTATAAAAAATGGAAAAATGGGGAAATCACCAAAGAGGAATTCAAACAAATAGCCAGTACATGTAGGGATAAAGTCAGAAAAGCTAAAGCGCAAAATGAACTCAGGCTTGCTAGAGACGTTAAGAACAATAAAAAGGGCTTTTTTGGATATGTCCACAGCAAAAGGAAGAAGAAGGAAACAGTTGGGCCACTGCGTGGAGAAGATGGCCAAATGCTCACAGGAGACAGAGAAAAGGCAGAATTGCTCAACACCTTCTTTGCTTCAGTCTTCTCAGGAAAGGCAAAGGGTGCCCAACCTAAGGATGATGGGGCAGAGGACAGAATAGGGGAATTTCAGCACAGAATAAATAAAGAGACAGTACAGGAATACCTGGTTAATCTAAATGAATATAAGTCTCCAGGACCAGATGAACTACATCCTAGGGTATTGAAAGAACTGGCAAATGTAATATCGGAACCAATGGCAATCATCTTTGAGAACTCCTGGAGAACAGGAGAAGTCCCTGCAGACTGGAGGAGGGCAAATGTAGTCCCAATCTTCAAAAAGGGGAAAAAAGAGGATCCCAACAATTATCGTCCGGTTAGTCTGACATCAATACCAGGAAAAATTCTGGAGAAGATCATTAAGCAGAGAGTCTGTGAATACCTGGAAGATAATTCCATAATCACAAAAAGCCAACATGGGTTTCAGAGAAACAAGTCATGCCAGACAAATCTGATCTCTTTTTTTGATAAAATTACTAGCTTGGTAGATGAAGGGAATGCTGTGGATATAGTATATCTGGACTTCAGTAAGGCATTTGACAAGGTTCCCCATGACATCCTTGCAAACAAGCTTGTAAAATGTGGACTAGACAAGGTAACCGTTACATGGATTTGTAACTGGTTGATTGACCGAACCCAAAGGGTGCTCAACAATGGTTCCTTTTCATCCTGGAAAGAAGTGACAAGTGGGGTCCCACAGGGTTCTGTCCTGGGCCCAGTGCTATTCAACATCTTTATTAATGACTTGGATGACAGTATTGAGAGCCTAGTTATCAAATTTGCAGATGACACCAAATTGGGAGGAGTAGCTAATACCCCAAAGGACAGGATCAAAATTCAAAATGACCTGAATAGACTAGAAAGCTGGGCCAAAGCTAACAAAATGAAATTTAACACAGAGAAATGTAAGGTCCTACACGTAGGGCGGAAAAATGAAATGCACAGATATAGGATGGGGGACACCTGGCTGAATGAGACAACATGTGAAAAGGATCTAGGTGTCCAAGTAGACCACAAGTTGAACATGAGTCAACAGTGTGATGCAGCAGCTAAAAAGGCCAATGCAATTTTAGGTTGCATCAATAGAAGTATAGTGTCTAGATCAAGGGAAGTAATAGTGCCACTCTATTCTGCTTTGGTTAGGCCTCACCTGGAATACTGTGTCCAATTCTGGGCACCACAATTCAAAAAGGATGTGGAGAAACTGGAGCATGTCCAAAGGAGGGCAACTAAAATGGTGAAGGGTCTGGAAACCATGCCCTATGAGGAACGCCTTAGGGAGCTGGGGATGTTTAGCCTGGAGAAGAGAAGGTTAAGAGGTGATATGATAGCTCTGTTTAAATATTTGAAAGGATGTCACATTGAGGAGGGAGCAAGCTTGTTTTCTGCTGCTCCAGAGAACAGGACTTGGAACAACGGATGCAAACTGCAGGAAAAAAGATTCCACCTCAACATTAGGAGGAACTTCCTGACAGTAAGAGCTGTTCGACAGTGGAATACACTCCCTCGGAGGGTGGTGGAGTCTCCTTCCTTGGAGGTTTTTAAGCAGAGGCTGGATGGCCATCTGTCAGGTATGCTTTGATTGGGAGTTCCTGCACGGCAGGGGGTTGGACTGGATGGCCCTTGTGGTCTCTTCCAACTCTAAATTTCTATGATTCTATGATTCTATGATTCTACTTATTCTGGGGAACAAGAAGAGTTTGCTTCTACTTAACTTATGAAGTAGTCTGTTTCCTTTCTGTTAGTAAATTGATTCGTATAGGAGAAACTAGGAGGGTCATCTAAGAAGTCCCAGTGGTTGCATTAGAAGACCTCCAAAGCAAGCTGACATAGGAAGTGCTCAGTCACATGTATTATGTTAGAAGAAGATGTAAGTATGTTCATTTAGTAAAGAGGAATTCTTGGGCACTAACCTTCCCCTGTACCTGAAACAAAGAAAAAAAGTGTGTTACTAACTTGCAACATAAGACACTGTTTTCCAAAACACACACACAACACAACACACTCTCCATGAAGATAAGGAACAGTGCAATAGTGTGGAGGAGTGTTACTGCATGGCAACAACAATTGCAGGCTTAGCAAGTCTTGACTGATTAGCTTGTTCACATGTTTGAAACCAGAGGTATTAAATGCCTGGATAGCTACAGTGGCTTAACTGATCACAGAGAAAATGTAGATAACAGGTTCAAGCTTATAGGAAGCCTATGAGTGATGCGTTGTTGTTCTTGTTTTTAAAGGAAGGTAGTTTTTGAAAATGTTCCTGAAGAGGTTGGAGGCAAGAACTAAAAATGTAACTGCCATTTTCAGTAGCAGCTATATGTTTAACATAAGATCTGCCTTGGCTGTCTCTTAGCCACCTCTGAAATGTGTTGATATGCTGCAGTTTATATAAGCCTCTCTCCCATCAATATCCTATCCTGAAAGGTAGACAAGGCTGATTGCTTGAAGGCTACTCAGGAAGATTTAGGGCTAAGCAGGAATTTCAACCCAATGTAACCCTCTAGCCACTACATAACATGGGTACCTCTAAACATTCAGTAAATACTTCTTCAGAATCAAACTAGTTGGGGCAGTGCATACAATTACCTATTAGCTGATCTTACATACAGAAGATCCTTTCTGACTCCAGGGATTTAAAGTACTTTCAGATATGTTTGAGATCATCTTGTAAAGCCTCATGAAAAACTGATACTGTTCCCCTCAACTGCTTTGTATGCCTTCTACAAAAAAGGGTTACTGGCAGTTCTGATTCTTTTTTCTTTCTTCTTCTAATTCTTTTTTAAAAAAATCAGACTTCAAAGGCATTTAGCACAAAACTTCTTCATATATTTGTTAGCAATTCAGCAAGCACAATAACCCTCCAAGGGGTTACTAAGCCTGTCAGTTTCATCTGATTGCAATAAGTATGTGCAAAATATTCACAGTGTTTGGTATTCCCAATGAGATAGTGTGTCTTGATACATCAAAACATCTTGTCAAGAAGTTGAGAGGTCCCATGAGATCTGTTATCTTCTGCATGAGAGCAAGACAATGAAGCCTTTATTGCTGTCAAGCAATTTCCGCATTTTCCTGCAAGATGTCTCTGCACAAAACTAATTTCTTTTCTTTATGGTATGCCAAGTATGCACAGAAGAATGGGTTTATTGATTTAAAAGGTGCAAGCAATTTATGGAAATTATGGATGGCACCCTGTTAGTGTACACAGGCATAACAAAAAGTTACACCTGCATTTGTACTTTTGTGGTCATGGTGGATGGCATTTTGCTGTACTTGCATCTGCTATTGCTCCCTCACTGAACAATCTACCTGTTTTCTGTTGGGAGGTTCCTCATCATCTCTATTCAGTGGCAAAGGGAGGATGGAGTGAGGACAAAGAGCAGTCAGGCAGCCACCTGGCTCATTTTCTTCAGTCACCTGCAGTAAGGGGGGGGATCCATCTGGACACCTGTTGTGTCCTCCAGAGGTCCAGAAGGATGACACAATCTTCCTACAGAGAATGTCAGGACAAGAGATGATTGGATGTCCTTCATCCTACATTGGCCACTAAATGCCATGAGGAAAGCTGCCTAGCCTATAGACAGGTAAGTCTGGCCAGAGATGTATGTCTGATTTTACAATTTGGCCAGACCTACCAGTGGGATGCATGATATCAGCCTTTACCTTCCAAACAACAATACTCATACTGAGATCATCCCCTCCCCCACCCCGAAAAAAATTGTCTTCCTATCTCATACATATGGATATACATTGAAGGATATATATTCTGGGATTTGTTTTCCATGAAAGAATAAGGCAAAAAGAAGAACAGAACAGATATTCAGAGTCCCAGTGTCAACCAATGAGAGGCAGGAATTTGGGGATATTTAGCGTTCAGTTCATTCTTAAGACCCAGGTCTAAGTGAATTGCCTCAGAAACAGTCTGGGCTGAAGTGGGTCATTTTCAAAATGTCTGAATTGGATCCAGGCTGGACAATTTGTTCTGAAATCTGAAAGGATACAGTTTTTCACTAAAGCCACTGTCAAACTCAGCAGAAATAAGGATTGTTTAGCAATGGGAACTTGTCAAATTTATGCTTCTCAGTCGAAACCCAAACTGAAATGCATTTTCCTATTAGAGTGTGTAGAGAGCCAACATGCTGTAATAGTTTGTTGGACTACAAGTCTAGAGACCAGGGTTCAAACTCCAGTGCATCTATTGAAACCCATTGAGTGGCTTAACCTTTGGAAAGTCACAGTCTCTCAGCCTCAAAGAAAGGCAATGGCAAACCTGCACTGAACAAAGAAACCTTGGGGTTGCTATAAGTCATAATTGAGTTGAAGGCACATAACAAAAAGAAGCCTCCTGGAAGTAATTTTTCAACGAAACAGATTTTGGCTTAAGAAGTGGGAGATCAGTTCTTCACCAAGATGGGTAGTGATTGATTGATTTCCCTTTCACACTACATAATTAGAACACTATCATTCCACTTTAATTTTCATGGCACATCTTAAGGAATACTGTGTTTGTAGTTGGGTGAGGCAATAGAGCTCTCTGCTGAAAATTCTAACTACTGATCCCTGAACTGTAGATCTCAAGATTCTCTGTGATTTTGTCATATCAATTAAAATGCAATCATTGTGCTAAAACTATGCACATATGAAAAAGCCCCAAGTTGCTTCCTGTTTTCCTTTTTTGTTTTCATGTCTTATGTGGCCCATGGAAGGCTCTGAAGGTTGAAAATTGGACCCTAGACTGTCCAAAGTTGCCAACTCCTGCTGCACACAATGATGTCAGGTTTGTCCTCCTAGTTGATACCATGCGTTATCAATGTATCACGTTATCTGTCAGAAGTTATCTCTTGTTTCTGGTGTCCTTAGAACCAGCTGCATTCCACTGCAATAGCTTTTTAAAACTCGGAGGCAATGATGTAAATTGAAGAGGCTTTCAACTAATTGTTCCCACCTTTTACCCCTAAAGAGATTGCAGACTGGTGGTTTCTGAAATGTGTGCACAGGCTAGTCATTGCTTTGTTAATGCACTGAATATTGCATATTGGGCATTTATATTCATTATCCCAAAGAACCTGAAGGTAATTTTTTTTTTTTTAAAAAGTGGGTTTTGATTGTCCTAGAGTTCTTGAATGTAGCTGTGACACTAAATACAGTTGAGGGGAAATCTGAGCTCCCAAGGATGTCATCCAGGAGTCATGATTTGCAGAACTCTCACTATTAATCTGTGAAGATTTAAAGTCTAGCAGAATGTTATTATGTACAGTATCTCTTTTATTATGCGCTGTGTATATCCAATAAAGTAGGACCTCACATATGTAATAAATCAGTTAATCTTTAAGCTTTCACGAGGCTGCTGGTATTCTTTTAGCCCTGCAGTTCATAGCCTAAAACTTTTCATTATCTTTAATTTAGCTTCAAGTCATGGGGAAAAAACCCATTTTGAAGACAATAGGGGATCTTCTTCACTAAAAAAAGTGAATAAACAGATGAGCTTTTTAATCATTTGTGTTATACTTAGGATTTCATCTTTATTACTAGTGTTCTGTTTAAGATGGAAAGAACTGACATTTTTCTTTTATTGTGAATAAAAATGATGCATTGTCATATATTAATAAAAATGGAAAAGGCAATTTCCCTTCTATAATGCACCTTAAGATTCTTGGAAATAATGGTTTTTCAAGGATCTTCAGCAATGAGATAAAGTAGTTATTGTTTAGAGCATGTCAATTGGAAAGGCTGTATATAGGTTAAAGAGGCAGTATTTTTTAAAAAAAAAACTACAGGAAAATGCTCAAGAACAGACAACTATGAAAAAGTAGTTGAAATAAAAGTAAGAAATTTCACATGAAGTGTAACAAAATGTATTGAAAATGTGTAAAAAGATCTAAAAGTAACCTGTAGCACCTTTGAGACTGCGAGACAGAGATTTCTAGCATAGACTTTCAGGGATACCAGTCCACTTCAACAGATGCAGGATGGAGGAGAGTCCTGGGAACCTTGTACTAGTAATGTCATGTTCTCTGATTATTTGAAAGATGCTAGAGAATTCTTTTATACTTTTGTTTATAACACACTGACATGAATTTGTATTTGGATTAAGCTAGTACAATTGAAAATATTAGGTTGCTTGTAGTGTGCGCTCCATATCCATGGATTCTTTATACACTAATTCATCCATCTACGGCTTGAAAATATTGTGTGTGTATTTGTTGCGTGTTTCAAAAAGCAAAGCCTGACTTTGCCATTTTATATAAGGAACACCATTTTACTATGCCATTGTATACAATGGGACTTGAGTATCCATGGATTTTGGTATCCATGTGGGGGCCTGAAACAAAACTCCAGGTGATAACAAGGGCCAACTGTATTAAAAGACAATTCACTAGAGATAAAAAAAATCTGATTAATTCTAATACATGTCACTTTTGCATGTTTTCTTCCACGAACCTACTCTTATCACCACCTTGTCTGCCAGAATATTTTTTCAAAACTTCAATTCAGTTGTAACAGAAAAATATATAAAGCATGGATGCAACTCTTTGCCAATTTTGTTGTCATGTGTGAAAACAAAACAATCCCAATGTTTTCTCCCTGCTGGAAAGATTATGAAAGTGTAATGGATAATGATCCTTTCATTATCATACTTAGCAATGAACCTGCCTTTGAGAATCAGAAGATCCAAGTGTAAATTATATGCATTTCCCCCAACCCATCTATATCAAACATTTTGAATTAGGTAAATGCCCCCTGACTATTGTACCCAGTCCAGAAGGCCTTATTTAATCTTGTACTCCATCCTGACCTGTGGAAGCTGGTGGCTCCCAGTGGGGCAGTAAATCCACTCCTGGTTTTAATCCCAGTTTTGAAGGAGAGATCTATCACACTAAATCCTGTTCTCTGTGCCATTTTTAAGCTAGCAAAAAGCCAGAATGAATTCACTGGCCACTGACATAGAAGTTACAAATCACAACTTCCTGATCAATATAATTGTCCCTTTTCTTTTCTCATCCAAGCACATCAGGTGGCACCCTCAGAGCAGGTGATGTGCAGACTTACAACCTTTTTATGGATATAACTTTGGGAAAAGATCCATAAGAAATGCAGTTCATGTGAATTATGAAGTTCCTGTAAGGAACTGGGGTAGAGAAGATTCTAGGACTGCATCCACACTAAAGAAATAATTCAATTTGACACCACTTTAACTGTCATGGCTCAGTGTGATGAGGCACCAGAGCTCTCTGATAGAAAAGGCTAAATATCTCACAAAATTACAAGTCCCAGAATTACAGTATTGAGCCATGGAAGTTAGAGTGGTAATTGCACTAATGAGTGTAGATGCAGGTCAAATAGACCCATTGTTTGCCGTGGAGTTTCAAGGAAACTCCATGGAGACAGCCAGCATGCTACACAGCCACACACACCCTGTACCTGTTTCTACTATTGCCTATTCATAGAGCACTTCTGTTGCAGTCTGTGACATTGGAAGGGGTACCTGACCATGTGGGTGTATCCAGGTAACCTATTTTTGGCCTCATGGTTTGCAACATGGGACTTCTGTGAAGACACAACAATGGAGGCACATACAGGGCATGCAACAGCAGTGGGTCCATGGCACTTCAGTGGGCAGGCATGTAACATGCACCTATCACCGCACCAGCCCAGGAAATGACCCAGGTCAGAACCTGTGGCAATATAACACGGACTTGGCCATCTGCTTAGGCTCTCAGAAGTTACAGTTATAGAACAAAATAAGTAAAGTTGTCTATCATCAAGCTACAGTTATGCCTTCATTATCAGACAAGGGGGCTAAATAGAAATTACTAATTGACTGTAACTATCACATACGCACAACTATAAGTCAAAAAATTTATGCCCCAAAATTGACCCTAAAATCTTGGGTCAACTTATACAGTATACAGGTCAATATACTAATACTGCTTAGAAAGGTCTTAAAACAAACAAGCCTGGTGCCCCACACTTGGTGCCTCAAGGTGTGTGTGTGTGTGTGTGTGTCTGTGTCTGTGTAAGAGGTTCCCAGTTCAATTTGCAAGCCTTCTCTTCCCATGGAATCCCTATTCAACACAACTTCCTTCCTTCAGTCCATTTTACAAGCCTTCTTTTCCCATCACAGAAATACCCCTTTTGACTCCACTTCCTTCCCTTCTCAATTAGATGTTAATACCTTTCCTCTAGCATCTGGGAATTGGTGTTAGTTGGTCAGGAGAGGTCCAGATAAGGAGAAGGAGGGATGGAAGTGGAATTTTTCCCCTTTCCATGCTTTGTTATAGCCCCCTAAGTTTTACTCTCAACTTTATCCACAGGTCATATCAAAATCCATCATTTTGACCCTGAAACATGTTCTTGACTTATACATGAGGTTGACTTGTACATGAGTATATATGGTAGGTTTTTCAAACCTCGGGTTTTATCTATGTAGTTGTTCAAAATGTATCAAAAGACAAATTCTGCATCATTTGGGAAGATATGAAAGCAATGTGAAAGGGGACAGATATTAAAGACAAAGAAAAATAAAAGGCACATTGAATGGAAAATAGCCCCCTGTTTCAGAAATAAGTGAACTAAATGTTGGGTATCAACCACTCTCCTGTTTTATTTCATACATATTAACATGGTTTCTTGTGTGTCACGCTTTCTTACTTTTAGTTTTTATAGTGGGATAGTGACAGCTGTAAAACTTGATAGAACAGACATAAAAGTGCACATCTTCAAAGAAAGATATTCAGCTTCTGCATTCATCACACATACAGCAATGGTGAGAAAGTGCAATCTTAATATATCTTTTACATGTCCCGTGCAAATATGAGAAATACTGGTATCTTGTCCAAAGTTTCTCTTTTGTCATTCATTTTTGACTGACAACTGCCTGTCCATGATTTAATCTCTGATGATACTTCTAGTAAGAGGAGAGCTAATGTGATCTACTAGATTATCGGACTTGATTATAGGAAATTTTTTATACACAATAAGTACACAAAATCACATCCCTGAATATTTTGTGTGAAAAATCTGCATTAACAAGATTAACAAGACTCAGGAAGAGCAATGGGTTTAAGCTTGATGCTCCTAAAATGAAGTAAAAATGTTTGGTGGAAGAGGAAGACTACATTCCAGATGGATAGACTCAATCAAGGAAGCCACAGCCCCAAGCTTTCAAGACCTGAGCAGGGCTGCTGAATACTGGGTTGCATAGATCACCATAAATTGAAGCCATTTTGTAGAAAGGTGGCTGCCCACACCTCCATCTATATATTTATATGAAGCTATATGAATACATATCATATATTTGTAGTTTTCAAAGAAGTAGGCCCAGGTCATAATTGTAGCACAATGCATGGATGGCAACAAAGCAAATTAGTGCTATCCAGCATAATCCCTAATCAGAGACCTTGCTGTTGTGATCTTCAGTCTTAGGGGTTCATCGCACAGCTAAATAAAGCACCTTAATACGCTGCTGAATTTAATTCAAATTTGAGATACATCTGGATTTTATCACATTATTTTTGCTGCCAACGCTGCCAGGCACATGCATCCCAGGTAACATCCAGCTAGAATCCAAGTTCAGCCAGACAATTTTCAAAGTCAGGAGCTTCCCGGCTTTTCAAATTGGATGGTTGAACTCGGTTTCTAACCAGATATTACCCAGGATGCACGCACCTGGCGGCACCGGTGGCAAAAAGTGTGCAATAAAATCCAGGTGTATCCTGAATTTGAATTGAATTCGGCAGCAGTAAGGCACATTATTTAGCTGTGCAATAAACCCCTTAGTGTCCCTGCCACTGAAATGAAATGAAATCTCTGTGATCTCGACAGGATTCTGAGATGCATTCTGAGGTGTATCTCAGATTATGAGAAAAGCAAATGAAGCCAGTTGGGCCACACTATTATCTTGCACATGTAGGGTTCAGGATTGAATTTGGATATTACATTTACGCAAATCTCAGTGGTGCAAGCAATTGGACCTTTTCAAATTTCTGCCAAGTGGGTACCTCCTTGCACAACTGTTGGTACATAATTGTGCCTTTTCCAGTGTTGGTCAGCTGCAACTGTGCTTCCAAGATGTTTACTGTTAAGCCCAAACAGGGATAATGGAAGATCTCAACTGCCTAGAGGATATCAAAATACCCTCCCCTGCCACCACTGGATGCCTCAGTCCTCCTGACATCAAGTGTACATTCATTGTCAGGACTTTTCTCAGCCTGAAAATTTCCCTTAAAATGCACTAAAGGTCAATGAAATGGAGACTGCCCAGATGACTAAAGATCTTTAGGAGACTGCATATCCTGTTCCCGTGAAGAACATCATGGGAAAGCAAGTTAGCCAATGGGCAGTGAAGTAGCAGCTGCAGAGTTTGCTGCAGCTCTCTCTATCAGAAAGATCATTTTGCTCCAACCACTGTTTGGGTATGCAGAACTGAAAAGAAGCAAACTCTGGCCTCAGATTCATCAGGCAGAGAAGACTAATTCCTGCTAGGTTTTACATATTAAAAATTGCAGCTTTTATTTGCTACAGTTTGTTGTCGCCTACTTTGAAAGGAAGAGAGAAAAATTGTTGTCTGCCATTTCTGATTATACTTGATAAATAGTGTGATACTCTTGATTTCTCCAAAACACAAACACTGCTTTGTTGTTGGCTATATATATATAAATGTAAAAGGTCATGTTTCCTTGGTTCATGAGTTGGGAAATTTTCTGGACATTGTTGAAATACAATACCCATCATCCAAAAATTCATGATATTCATGTTGGGTGTATCCAACATGTTTGCACTTCTTTCCAGTGGTAGAAGAACAGCTGAATTTAAAGTACTTTTATGGCTTGCATCCAATTATTTAATTCTGTTAGTCAATACATCTTTAAGTTTATACCACTGTTTATTTTAGTGGCTTGAAAGATTAATAGAAGAGACTTCAATGGAAGCTTTTGCATTAACACATATAGCCCTCCAAATCATTCCTAGAGTACAGTTTGGTTGCAATAATCCTTACAGTTTATCTTTTACATCCTGAATAATCTTTTCATCTTTCAGGAAAAAAATGTGTTCAGCCTCCAGTTTTGTTCTTTTATAACTTCAAGACGGGGGTGGTAGCTGTATTAGTATATGGTGGCAAAAATAAAGATTCTTGTAGCACCTTACAAACACATTTTCTTTGGCATAAGCCTTCAAAAACAGCGATCCAGTCCATCAGGTAATACTCAGTTGTGTATAACATTTATCATGATCTCTCCTAGGCAAAGGGCATAGATGCATGATTCAGACACACTACAGAATCCCATTAACTCTTTACTGAAAAGTGGGAGATAGAAAACATAGATCAATGCATGTCTGAGTAATTAAATGCTCTCAATACATGAGAGTGGTCACATGAAAAACACATACTACATTACTGTGTTACCCTCTTATAGTGCTGCTATTCCACTTTTACTTCTTTGGCTGCCTCCTCTTACATCCTGAAGCTTGTAGTTCAGTGAGGCCTAATAGCTCTCTGGCTGAGAATTCTAATGCCCCTCCTAAAACTGCAAATCCCAGAATGTAACAGGAGGCAGCCAGAGCAGTTAAACTGGAATAGCAGCACTATAAGAGTGTAGTGCAGTAATCATCCAGTAAGAGTAAGTACAAAAGCACAGTCTGGCAAAATGATTGTCATTCAGACAGGATAAGGTGAAGATGGCATAGGATAGGATAGGAACCCAAACTGGGTTCTTCTTAGTGGTCATGCTATCAAATATGAAAAGATAGGACTTAGGTTTTAAGGCAGAAGATACTATTTTAATTTTTTTCCATAAGAGTGAACAACAGCAGCTTACTTACATTTAAGTTGTTTATTTAGGAACATGTTAGGCTGGAGAACACATGTGAGTCCAGACTTTGGAGAACCCAATGTGTGAGACTTGGGGCAAGTGTGGTGGCCCCCAAAATCTTGACAATTGGAGCAATGTAGGCGTCCCCATGTATGCAGCTTGATAGGGAAGTTTGCTGGCAATCCTAGGCTGAAGTACACACACCACAGCAGTAGTCATAATTGCCAAAAAGCATGGGCCATTCTTCTAATTCCCTGCATTTGTGCTGCTACACATGCTCATAGTGTTATGCAGACTTCCTAGAACTTAAAGGTTTTTTTTCCAAAAAATTATAATTTATTTTTTTAAAATATATTATTTTAAAATTTTCTTTAAAAACATCATATCCTACCAAATGTTCACTCAAACCACATGGAACTATGTACACGTAAATACATCTAGGCTGTGTGTATAATATTGTAATTTAAAGGTATAATTTTAATTTGGCTAGTTGTTTTGTCACAACTCTTACTATTACATTCAGTGATGTATGGAAAGTATAATTTATGAATAACAAAAAACATTACTAAGGAGTCTGTATGGTGTGGTGTGGGAGGTCAATGATTGAGGGCTGGTAACATGAGTTATTACACTGGGTGATGCCAACCTGGTGCCACAACTGGTTCTGACCATCACTGCCTCAATAGAACCCTTAGTTTGGAACAAGGGACCATCTTTTCAGAGCTTGGGAAATATATTTCTTTAGAAATATATTTTCCCAGAATCCCAGTGGCCAAGCTGACTGGGGAGTCTAAAATGTAACTTATCCAAGCTCTGCATATTTCATATTTCAAGAGTTGCTAAGCCTAGCTGGGAGTGCACACATAAGTACTAGTCCTGAACAATCCATAAGACTCTAGAGCAAATGCAGAGAACAAACAAATATTTTACCAAATGTTGCCTAAGGTGATGTCTGGAGAATTTGTATTTCCTCAGTGTATGTTATGAACAGCTTCAGATTTTTGTTACTAATAGATTCCTCATTATTATTCATGCAGATTAAGCCTACACCTGTAAACTCAAAAGCCAGCCGTACTACTGAAGGGAGCTTGTAACCAAGCATTGAATTGCTACTTTCATTATATTGCTGAAGCATCGGAACAAGAAAACACTCCTGAAATTAGATTGCCACTTTTACATATTTGTAGAAAAGATTGCACCCACTTTCTGGTCCTGAGCAAATTATCGTGAACATTTCTTTTCAACACACAGGTGTCATCCTTGTGGGAGGTAGAACTTAAAACTAGGTCATCGCCTTCTTCTTTATTGTGGATTTTGCTCCCCCTTCAAGTGCACTTTAACATCAAACCATTACCCACAATGAGAACAGAATTGGAACAAGAGAAATGTCACTACAGAAAAATACAATTGCGTCACCTCGCCCCCTTTGAGGTGGTGCGATGCAGAAGACATGCCAGTGTTTTAACCTCGGCAGCCTCATTCAGATTCATTAGGATAATTACCATCATCTTCTTAGCACTTGTATGCTCATTTGGGCACATAGAAGCCCTGACAGTTTCACCTTAATTGGAATGCTTTTTGCTGCTCCTACAAACCTAAAGAAAAACAGGACAAGTTATGAATGGCAAGTGCTTTGCCTCTCTAACCACATGAGCCTTTGGGATTTCAAGTTGTTACTTGCTTGATTTTGACCTACACGCTGCTGCCATCTTCGCTACTACATTTCTGTGATGGAGGTTTTAAGAATGCTGGAAGGGATGGTGACTGCAGGAGGAGATTTGGGGGGGGGGGGGGAGAGAAGACACATTCTGGCTAGTGAATTATCCTGCCATTGTCCCATTAAGGCCAATTTGTGAAGTAAGCCAACATTTATCAACAGGCTCCATGTGCCAGCTTAATAGAAGGATTGCAGCTGGAAACTCTGTTTTTCTTCCTCCATTTAAATATCATTCCAGGCATTTTAATGACTTTCAATGAACTTTTAGTTGAGTTCCATATTAGCTCTGCCACTAATTCATGTCTCCTCTCTCAAAATGCATTTAGTAACCTCTGCAAGGCATTGACCCAAGGCAGTGAGCACAACTATAAAGCATAAATAAAGGAGGCACAATTTGTCTAACTGTGGTAAGTCCTGTACCCATGCTTTCAGCTTTGATGATTGAGGCATATTTCAATGAATGGCAATTTTCTTTTTAAAATGCGGAGCTATACATTCCACAGAGAGGGTGGGGGAGGAAATATTAAATCACAAATTCCACACTGAAGTCAATGGGATTACATGTCAGTTTCATTATGTTATTGGTGTGGGTTATGACTTTGGTTTTTTTAGTAAGTGATCTACATAATATTACTGTAGTCTAGTCTGGGGCCATTTTTGGAAAACCAACTTCTGCTACAAGATCCTTTTGGATAATAACAATTGCAGGCCTTGTTCTGTGTTTCCATCACAGCTGTGGAGACTATAAGTCCCAGAATTCCCCAGTTACCCTGGCTTTGGCTGATTAAATTTAGTTTGGGGCCAAGTTATTTGGAAGAGCATCTTTTCCCATCAAAAGACAGGTGAGGTATAATGAGCGACAAATAGAATAAGAGTTTCTCAGGGACTTTACAGACTGCCCCTTCAGGGGCGAGTGTGTGCCGCCCCTCTTTGCTGCACAGCGTTGCCGCAGCAACCAAATGGCACAGCACCACTGTGCAGCAAGGAAGGAGCGCACAGAAGTGCTCCTTCTTTACTGCGCCAGATTGGGGCCAGAGCAGCCTCACCAGCAGCACCTGCAGCCCCAATCTGGCTTTTTCCAAGCCCAAAGAGAAAGTGCCACTTCTTTTTGGGCTGGAAAAGGGGTGTCCATGGGGCTGTATGCCCCAAGGATACCCTGGGAGCCCTGAGGGAGCCTAGGGGAAAGGGGCGGCCCCTTTCTCTTCAGGATTGTTCCCGTGGCACTCTGGGTGCCATGGGAATAAGCCTCTCCCCAGAAGGAACTCCCTTTCAGAGACCTCCAGGGAGGTCTGGGGGAGCTTCCTTTTGGGGCTCCTTGCAGAAATCTCTCCAGAAAGAGTCCTGAAACAGAGATACAGGGAGGCCTGGTGGAGCTCCCTTTTGGGGCTCCTTAGGGACATCTCCCCAAGGAGCTCCAAAAGGGAGCTCCCCCAGGCCACCCTGGTTTTCCCAGACCACAGAGAAGCGGCAAAATGTTGCTTCCCCGTGGTCCAGGAAAGAGGTGCCCTTGGGGCTGCATGCCCCAAGCACATCCCGACAGCTGCAGCCATGGGAGGAAGGGGCTGCTTGGCCCCTTTCTCCCATGGCTTCGTTCCCACAGCAATCTAAGCGGTCTGAGCCAGGGCAGTTAAAACTGGATTATTGCTGCAGTGTGTTTTGGGCCCATGTCTCTGACCTTGTCCTTGATTCTTTCTCCATTGCCTTGTCCTCACTCTCACCAGTAACAGTGGACATGAGCTGCCTGTTTATACAGGAAAAAGGACTACTTCCTTTTAGTGGAGTTTAGCGATGGAAAAACATTTGAAAATATTTGGGGGTAAATTGTCAAAAAATGGTTTGTGTTAGGAAAACCTGGTGAGTAATATTTCAGACAAGTGAGAATTTTCACAATTCATGACTTATTCTGAATGAAAAATGCACATTTTCTTTGCACACTTCCTGTGCAGGAAACAACATTTTTTGTATAGAAAATATTTTTTTTCCATAGGAAAAAAACTTTTGTTTAAAAAAAAGGGTTCATGCATGGAAAACCTGCATGGGGTGGGGACAGAAGCATGTTTTTATTTGTGAAATCAAAGGCTTTCATGGCCGGCATCCATAGTTTTTTGTGGGTTTGTCGGGCTGTGTGGCCAGTTTCTCTGAAGATGCCAGCCAAAGATGCTGGCGAAACGTCAGGAAGAAACTCTTCTAGAACATGGCCACACAGCTCAAAAAACCACAAAAAATGCTTTTATTTATTTTATTCACAGATTAAGTTCTGAATACTTTGATAACTGTACAGTTTTCAACAATACTAATTCCTATTTTAACTGCGATGGTACAATGCTATGGAATCATGGGATTTCAGTAGTGCGAAAGGACACAGAGTGGACTTTTTCTGTCTTCCCTTTCCTGCTTATGTTCATTTGTAATTTCTTAGGATTTCTGCAGTGGATAAAATCCAAAGGAGAGGTTATAATTCTCTTTCAGCAAGCATGGGCAAGTGCAGGTCTACAGATGTTGCTGGACCTCAGCTCCCAGCATTTCTCACCAGCAAGGTTTGATGGGAGGTGTAGTTCAACAACATCTGGAGGATTGCACTTTTGCCTACCCCAGGTTAACAAAAAAGTTAGTGCTAAGTTTTTCAGTAACAGTCATTTCCTGATGTGAATAAAAGAAAAATGACCTGGCTCAAAATATCCCAAAGAATTTCTGGTGATGTCTGAGTACATCAACTCAATGTTGATTTTAAATATTAAAATCAAATATAGACTACCAAATTCTAATATACAGCACTGCATATCATATCATGAATATCTGAAATAGCAAACATAAATTACAAAAATAGCAAATTGGAGATTATGTGTAGGATATTAAATATGACTACTAATAAAATATAGGTCATCAAACAGAGAAGGTCAAACTGCCTTTGGCTGTTAAATATCAAATGTTGTCAAACAGCAAATAAGTCATATGAAATATAAAATACAGTCACATATAACTTCATCCCTCTTTCAGTACAAGAACTACACAAATAATTGTAAGGGTGATCTGAATAGGGAGCATGGTATGAGAGATGGGGAAGAGATAATGATTTGCCTCCCACTGACAGGAATCAGAGATACATCCATGCTACCTGCAAGAGAGTAGGAATTCCAATTTGTTCCAACTGCATACAGTAAAATACTTTGTTGTTGGTGTATGCCTTCAAGTTGGTTCCAGCTTCGGAGATGCCACGAAGGACCTATCGAAATATTAAACATTTTGTAAACCTAAATCACCTGATCTAGGAAGCTAAGATTGCTCAGCCCTGGTGAGCACTTGGATGAGACACCATGAACAAATACTAGGTGCTGTACGTAGGCTATATTTCAGGGGCAGGAACTGGCAAACCACCTCTGAGTATTCCTTGCCTTAAAAAAACCCTAATTCAGCAAGAGACTTGAAGGCACACACAGGTCACCTAACATGTAGGGATAGAAAGACTGAAAAAGAAAATAAAACTTTAAAATACCCCCCCCCCCATGTTTTTACATCTCAAAAACAAACAGCTTCATTTATATACCGCTTCATACTGCCTACGCAGTGTCTAAGCAGTTTACAACTGTAAGCTACTTGCCCCCAACAATCTGAGTACTCATTTTAGTGACCTCAGAAGGATGCAAGCCTGAGTCAAGCTTAAGCCTTTTTGCTGGTATTGAACTTGCAACCTTATGGTCTTTGCTGGAGTGAGTGCAATACAGGCATTTGACCACTGTGCCACCAAAATCAAAAATGCAGATGAAACTGTCTTCGTAGTTTTAAAATTATTCTGCACAAAATTTGTACATGGTTGTTTTGCATAGAAAATAGCATTTTCTGTGTGAAAAATATTTCAGTGCAGAAATATTGATTCATGTGCAGAAAATGTTGTTTTCTCCACAGGAAAAAAAGTTATAATTAGGGGTTTATTCTGCATTAAATTCATACATGGTTGACTTGCATAGAACACAGCATTTTCTCTACAGGAAGTAATATTTCTGCATTGAAATATTAGATTCAATGCAGAAAATGCTGTTTTCTGCACCAAACAATCCCAAGTAAATTTTGGACAAAACAAACTCCCAACTATAGCTTTTTTCCTATGCAGAAATTGACATTTTCTGCACACAAATTAATATTTATGTGTTGAAATATTATTTTTCGCACAGGAAATATTGTTTCCTGTGAAAAACAAATGTGTGAATTTTGTGCAGAATAATCCTGGAGTTGTAAATAGCCTTCAAAAACTGGATTGTTTTTTGTCACTTTCTTGTAATGGGAAGAAAACTTTTGAAATTGCTTGTGGCTGCCTTGAAGAAACCAGTGTGTCTTATTGGTTTGAGCACTGGATTATGACTCTGAGGAGCAGGGTGGCCATAGAAACCCACTGGTTGACCTTGGACAAGTCACACCCTCTCGGCCTCAAAGAAGGGCATGGCAAACCCCCTCTGAAGAAACTTGCAAAGAAAACCCCATGATAAGCGCACCTCTGAAGGCAGGAGCCAGGAGATGATGCAGTAGTTTGCTTTTCCCTAGACAAGAATAGACCACTTCCCTTTCCTCTCTCTGCTAAATAAATTGAATATAAACTACTATTGTACTTTGAACTCAGTTTGTCGTAACTGAAGTAAACTGAGGGAAAAGAGGAAAATTAGGAGGAGGAGGGAGAAAGAGACATTTTAAAAGTAGCTGAAAATGTGAGATGTCAGAAGTTTAACTGGAATTATCCCTGCCAAATTGGGATCCTTGGCAGATATGCCATTGTGAGTATCCTGAATCAGATTAGAGTCCCGAGATGGGCCTTTGCTAAAGTATCCCTACTAATCCCACCACAAGCAATATGTATTGTCAAGTGCAAAGCATTGTCAAGGTCGACCTCTGTCCCTTAGACCAAAAGACTACGGGAAGACCATAAGAAAGCCTTGAACTCGGTCTCTTTTATATTAAACTGCTGTAATTTCTGTAATTTGCTGTACTTTCTCTAGAAACACCAGTCTACAAAGTGGCTAGTGCTGTTCTCCACAAAGCTGGTCAGCCCAAAATGCATGTTTGATGGGTGACTCCTCAGAACCAGACATTTGAAGCCATGTGCCTTCAGAGGCTGCCTGTAAAATATAACCCCATCAGCGGTGATCTCTCAGGGCTTCCCATCCACTTCCTCAGTTTGAAGCATCCCCCAGATCCAGTTATTAAGGGGCCAGCTGGCTCTTTGGAGAGCCATATCTCAACCATTCCAGCCAGCAAGAACTTTTGGCATGGAAGAAACCCTCCTAGCAGGGAGAGGGGCACATTTCATGCCATCTCTCATACCTGAGGCAGCAACTTCATCTTCCTTAATAGGATAGCAAGACCTTCTTCAAATAGAGGATTGGATAAAATATATCTTTTCAGAAAAGGAAAAGTAAGGATTTCTTAGATCTCTTTGCCAGCTGTTTTTCTACTCTCCCGAGTTTGATTCTTCAGGTATAGTATCTCCAGTCACGAAGCTGTGACTTATCTGTGGGACTGGGATCTGAGTATCAGTTAAGCAGAGTTTAACTTGCATAACATGGAAAGATTAAATGGAATTACTGCAGTCATCTCACTCGGAATGGCACATTTGAAAGAACGCAAAGGCGTTAAAGCAAGAATAGTCAGTGAATATTATGTATCTGAAAAATTCTATTCATATTTAAAGAAAGTTTTCTAAGCAGCTGCATTGCATACCTTTCAGAGAATGTGCAAAGAGAGTTATTAACAATGGCAACTTCTGATTGGTTATTGGAAAATTGAACAATTAATAGTTAATATTCTTTTTGCCAAATGCAGTCATGGATTGCCAATCTTAATTTCAAGCCCAGATGATTTTAGAACCATAAGAGAGAATGTAATGTGTTTAATTTGTTTATAGTTTAACTGCTCACTGTTTTCTTTACCAGATTAGCAGAAATTATTTTGCAAGTCTCTTGGCAGGAATATTTAGAATGCATTTCTTCACAATTTGTTTCAGCCAGGAAGAATTCACTCCATTCCCACCCACTGCACATCACTTGGCTGCTATGGGAAAGTATATATTTTATTTGAAAACAGAATAAACAATTCAATAAATTGACAACTGAATCTAAATACTAAAAAGATTATCTGAAGACATAAGAAACCTCTTCTGGTCTCCTGTCATTAAATTATTATTCAGAGACAGCAATTTTGTAGATTTTCAGATGCTGTTGGGCTGCCACTCGTACCATTGATGATAGTGGGATTTGCACTACTACAAAAACAGTTGGACAGCCATATCAGTGATACACACGATTTTCAGATGGCCAGATAGAAGAGGGAGGCTGCATTTTCATAGCAGAAATAATACAGTTTGAAACCACTTTAACTGTCATGGCTCAAAGCTATGGAATTCTGGGATTTGTAGTTTTGTGAGATATTTAGCCTTATCTCTCTAGTGCAACAACAAACTACAAATCCAAGATTCCACAGCATTGACCTATGACTGCTAAAGCAATGTCAAACTGCATTATTTTTGCAGTGCAGTTTCCCTTGCTCCAGCCCTCCTTTGGCTGGTGCTGTGATTTCAGTCTGGATCAACTTCTTCCACAGCTGCTCTTTCTGAAGAAACATGCTATCTCCAAGCAAATGATAATCCATTTTGGTTGTTACACAGCCATTTATTTTGGATCAGTTTGCCTGATTTGTGTTAAGTCTAGGTACTATCTGGGAAGGGATTGATTTGGTTTACATATTACCTCTCTTTAGGTTTTTTTAAATATTCAGCTTCAATTCATCTTCTTAACCAGAAACTGTTAGGTAATACTGTACTCATTGGTCTATGAAAGAGCTTTAACCTCAGCTCTGACTTCTGGATTCCAGATTCCCTCTGATATATGCCCCATTTCCCCACCTAAGAAAGGGATTTCATGATTAGCATGTTTATGTTCATGTTCAGAAATGAATTCATTCTGGATTTAGGCTGAACTTTAAAGGAGCTCAATTTACTTGGAAGAGAGTTCAGCACCCTAAACAGCTCCTTTCAAGTTTGTAAGCAACGGCTATACTGTATACTGCTATACTGCAGCCACTCCTTTACTGGACGGATCGGGGACACAGCAACCTCATGCCGCAGCCCCAATCTGGCCTCCAGAGAGCACAAAAAGGAGCTGCACAAATTGGCTCCTTTTTGCACCCTCCAAGGGGTGCCATAGCCACTGCAGCAAGGCTTTATGACACCCCTTCAGTGCTGCATCATGTGGATGCAGCACCAGAGGGGCATCATGATGGTGCACATTGTGTGGACCAGCACGCACCAAAATGGCACCCTGGGGGTAGGGTTAGGGTGTCCAGCATGCGGATGCTGCACCTAACCCCACCCACAGATTGGCACAAAGTGCCAGTCTGTATTGGGCTCAAATCCCCAAAGAGATTCCTTGCTTCACTGGTGTCGACAACACCAACCTCCACTGAGTGTCTCTAGGACTAAGACTCTAATACTAAGGATGGACAATTTTGACAGTTTCACTATTCCCTGTATTCAAATTTATTAAATGTCAGACTTCCTTTGAAGAAATTTGCCCACTATGAATAGTTCCTAAGAAACATAAATGTAACAAATGCAGTTCTCTGCCATTTAATTCATCAAATTCAGTAACTACAGGTATTCACAGTATGGATGCAGAGGACTGTATTTGCCAGGTGCCTATTAAAAATGAAGAGTTGTTTTAAGAAAGGGGTGGTGGCAACTCTAACTCATACCCACAGACATGTCTCAATAAGCAGGGATTCAAATTTAGAGTGTAAAACACTTAGCATTGAAAGTCCACTGCCTAGATGTGCAGATCTGTCAGTTTTGCTCTCTCAAATACAGGGTGATTGTTGTTTCTGCTGTTTTAAATAAAATCTTAATTTGTTTCTACAGCATTTATAAAGAAACTTGCAAATTTTGGAAAGTTCCTTGACAAAAATGAACCAAACAATCTAGCACTGCCCCAGTGTGATATGTCTCTGTGTCCTTGGATCTGTACAGGTAAAGCTGGAAGCAACATTACAGGAAGAAATATATTTTAAATGCTACTGCCTCATTTCGTGAATCATCAGATGCATTTAACAGATTTGAAATATTTGCAGGAACTTCCAGTAATGATGGTTGCTTCATTCAATCTTTAACAAAACCAAATTTGTTTAACTCACCCTTAATCAATCCATTAAATAGTGAAGCAAACCACTGAAAATCAAGTTTCAGCTTCACTGAAAGTTTTTGGCTATGGAAAAGATAAGCATATTAAAATCAATCAGTCACAAGTTAGAAAATTAGTGAATTAATGTATAATAAATATTGATTTGATCAGCATCAAAAAATGAACTGATAGGATAAAAATTAAAAAAAAAATCCTCAGTTTCTCCCCTGCCCACCACCAACCCACAAATTAGGCCTCTTTCTAGATTTCACTTCAAAATAAATCTGCATTCTATATTTACATGTATCTCCGAATAAGTGATATTGTCAACACTTTTTGTTGTTTGCCTTCATGTCATTTCTGACATCACGTGTGGGAAAATACAAGTACTAGATGTTCCTTTACAATGATGTCCAACACGGTACCAATCATATGAATAATACTTTACAACAGGGTGGGCAACTTTAACTCTCCAGATATTAGATTGCAACTCCCATTTAGCTCTAGACAACATGTATAATAGTGATTAATGTTGGAGGCTGCAATTTAACAAATTCTGGAAGTACATTTCTCAACTCACCAGGAGTAACCATTTATGGATCACAGATAATGAAGTAGTGGAGATGGGTGCCATGTGAGGAAGGGTGCCAAGCTAGGACAGTTTTTCTTTCCCAGAAGCCCACCCAAATTTCCCATGCTCTGGTATGGAGCAGGAAAATTAGATAATCACTGGCATCCTGTTTGGTTGGCAGAGAATGGAACCTGGGAGCAAGTGAAGAGTTCAGCTTGGTCCACTCTCAGTCTATACAATTGTTTTCCCCAATGCCGATCATCTGATGTCCTCTGTGACCTATAAAGTTGTGGCCTTTTTCATTTCAATAATATGTGATCTGTGCTCTTTCTTGCTAAATGGAAAGACCCTACTTGTCATTAGATGAGTCCCTGCTGTGCAGAGTACAAGAAGCTAGTCTGTGTCCAGTAGAAATGAAAACCTAGAATTGTTCTCTAGGAAACAAGAGAGAAAGTGAAAGTATGACTAGACATGACAGAGTTAAATAGAATTCTTCAAAGGAGAAAGATTTATTCAAATATCTAAAAGCACATCTCCTGTCCCATCCAGACAAATATACACCACTAGTCATGTGTATTGAAGCCAACCAGTGACTGATGCAAACAACCTCCTGTTTTTGTTGTCTATCTGGCAGCAGTGAATCTATTGGGATGTCTAACCTGTGGCAAGCCTCAATGTTTTCTTGATAGACTTTGTTTGGCTTGGTGGATCACAAGTTATATAGGGCTGTTTTCGTTCAAATAAAAATGCCAAGCACCAAGTTCAAAAACTGTTCTTGGGCATTATCAGAATGCCAGACTTTTCAACTTGCTCTGCTTGTAAATTCTAAATTTTAATTTATTTTCAACAGAGCCAACCTCTTGCAAAGCTTATCTTAAGCTACAGAGCCCCAGTTCTTATCTTAAGCTGAATATAGACCTGGAAAAAATACATGCACACCAGATTCACAAAACAAGAAAGGAGAGGAAGGTGGCAAGGGTAGGGGAAGAGGTACTGCATGCTATACTTGCAGAACAAGGAAGGAAGGAAGGAAGGAAGGAAGGAAGGAAGGAAGGGATGGCTAGATGTAAAAAGAAAACAGGAAAAAGAAAATAGCATGTGCTCACATACTAGGGAAGGAAAGAAGATAATGTATGCTACACTTCTAGAAGGAAAGAAACATGCACACAAAGATTTTTGGACACTTTATTTTAAAGAGCAGCAGAGGGAGACAAGGAAAAACAAGATGGAAGAGAAAAAGAGACACCATTATTTTTTTGGAGATCTAAATCATATAAATAGTGTAAAACAATTCAACCTACTCCAACATCTTTTGCAAACCCCACAGGTGCAGAATGTCATGGATTAAAAATGAAGCTGAAATGTCACCACAGTGTTGTCAAAATGCATAATGGAGTGTAATTTCAAAAAGAATGAGGTCAAATGGGATACCAGTGGGGTCCCACAGGGCTCTGTCCTGGGCCCAGTGCTATTCAACATCTTTATTAACGATTTGGATGACAGAATTGGGGGCATACTTATCAAATTTGCAGATGACACTAAACTGGGAGGAGTAGCTAATACCCCAGAGGACAGGATCAAAATTCAAAATGACCTGAATAGACTAGAAAGCTGGGCCAGTGCTAACAAAATGAAATTCAATGCAGAGAAATGTAAGGTTCTGCACTTAGGGCGGAAAAATGAAATGCACAGATATAGGATGGGGGACACCTGGCTGAATGAGACCACATGTGAAAGGGATCTAGGAGTCCAAGTAGACCATAAGCTGAACATGAGTCAACAGTGTGATGCGGCAGCTAAAAAAGCCAATGCAATTTTAGGCTGCATCAATAGAAGTATAGTTTCTAGATCAAGGGAAGTTATAGTGCCACTCTATTCTGCTTTGGTCAGGCCCCACCTGGAATACTGTGTCCAGTTCTGGGCACCACAATTCAAAAAGGATGTGGAGAAACTGGAGCGTGTCCAAAGGAGGGCAACTAAGATGGTGAAGGGTCTGGAAACCTTGCCCTATGAAGAACGCCTTAGGGAGCTGGGGATGTTTAGCCTGGAGAAGAGAAGGTTAAGAGGGGATATGATAGCCCTGTTTAAATATTTGAAGGGATGTCATATTGAGGAGGGAGCAAGCTTGTTTTCTGCTGCTGCAGAGACTAGAACGCGGAACAATGGATGCAAACTGCAGGAAAAGAGATTCCACCTCAACATTAGGAGGAACTTCCTGACAGTAAGGGCTGTTCGACAGTGGAACACACTCCCTCGGAGTGTAGTGGAGTCTCCTTCCTTAGGGGTCTTTAAGCAGAAGCTGGATGGCCATCTGTCAGGGATGCTTTGACTTGGAGTTCCTGCATGGCAGGGGGTTGGACTGGATGGCCCTTGTGGTCTCTTCCAACTCTATGATTCTATGATTCTATGATTCTATGAAATGGAGGATAAAGGAGGAGTTGAGTGTACTGACCTCTCGTTAGACAGCTTTGTTGTTAGAGGAAGCAACATTAGTATACTTATACTTAGGAGTTGTTAATTTATATGTTTCTCTAAGAGTTTAGGCATGACATGTATTCATGCCATTTCCTCCGGAAGCCACACCTTCAGTCTTCCAGCATCCACCAAACAGTGATACCTTTATTGGCCAACCAAAATGCACAATATACATGTTGCAAGCTTTTGAAGCTTCACTGGCTTCTTCATCAGGCAAAATATTACAAACCAAACAGGAGAAAAAAATGGAACATGTTAATCATAGGCCTGCATTTTGCTGTTTCTCTTCTTGGCCCTTTACAGACCAGCGAAAAGCGCCAACCTGTGGGTGGGGTGAGGGCTGAGTGTCGAAGCCCTACTGCCGCCTGCGGGCCACCATCTTGGCACATGCCTGTTTACACAGGGTGTATCATGATGATGCACCTCTGGCGCTGCATCCAAATAGTGCAGCACCAAAGGTGTGTCATCATGCTGTACAGTGGTGGTTATGATGCCCCTTTGAGCTCCTTTTGGGTTCTAGACAGGCCAGATCGGTGCTGCAGTATTTGGTTGCCACAGCACTGATCTAGGGCAGAAAGGGGCAGCATCTCGCTGCCCCTTCCTGCCAATCTATATAGTGCCTTAGTATAGATGGTATGGAGGGGCATATATTGCAAGCTGGCACCTTCTCCTTCTGGCCATGTGGCAGTCCAGGAAATTTAAAGTCCATTTGTATCTCAATAGGGACCCCACATTTGCAATCCAGGATGTCTCCATTCCAGTGAGCTCACAGGCCTGTTTGTAGGTAGAGAACAATGGATTCCTCAAGAAGTCTCCACGTTTTTTGCATCAGGAAGATTTTGGTGGGAATGGTAGTTTGTTGCCACACCAGAGTGGAGCTCTGTTGCCACAATAAACTACAAGTCTCAGAATTCCATAGCACTGAGCCATGGCAGTTAAAGTGGTGTCAAACCATATTATTTCTGCAGTTTAGATGCAGCCTCAGTTAAATATATTTAACTTAGGCTACATATGCACTGCAGAATTAATGAAATCTGGCATCACTTTAACTGCCATGGCCTAATACTCTGGAATTTGTAGTTTAGTGAGATCGTTAGCCTTCTCTGTCAGAGAGCTCTGGTGCCACTGTAAACTACATATCCCACAATTTCATAAGCCATGACAGATAAAGCAGTGTCAAACTGAATTAATTCTGCAGTTTGGCAGCAGCTTTAAATATCCGTAGTTAAATATACTTAACCAACAAGCTGAGATAGGATTCTGCCAATATTCCTCCCCCTACCTCCAAAAAACAATCTTGGAAAGATTCTGTATGTAAGAATGTGAGAAGAAAGTGTGATAATGCCAACTCAGTGGCCATTAAGAAGATCGTTGATTCCACTCCTCCCTCAAAATGACGGAAAAATTTAAAATGGAATTGTTCATCTTCATAAACGTAAAGGTAGTCCCTTGGCATGAATATCTAGTTGTAACCAACTGTAGGGGGTGGTGCTCACCCCATCATGCAGCACTTGAGCCTTGAACTGCCAACCTTCTGATCTTCCAAACAATAGAACTGACATCTTAACCACTGAGCCACTGCATCTTCATAAACTGCCTCTATTTAAAGAAATAAAAACAAACAACAAAAAACCCCAAGTAGCTTAAACCCAAAATTTAGACCATTGTTCCCTCTGAACTTTCTGATTAGGCCTAGTTCTCTGGTAACAGGATTAGGAAAGAGGTCTTCTTGATAATATGGGGAGCCACAGCTATTCAGAGCTCAGAAATTTACATTTTGGACTCCCAGAACAGCCCTCTCCACCACCCACCAAGGCTACTGGCTGTGCCACTTGAGGCATTCTTAGAGTTGTAGTCCAGACAAGCAAGTTTCCAGGCATTAGCAGAGCAGAGGTGGGACCATTTCATGACACATAATTAGCACAATGATTTCATTTAACTGCCACAGTTCCATCCTATGGAATCCTGGAATTTGCATTTCGGGAAAGAATACATGGAATTCTTAGCTGGGGAGCTCTGGCACCTTACTAGACTACAAACTCCAAGATTTCAGAAGCCATGGCAGTTAAAGTCACAGTGCTAGAAGACTTTAGTGTCAACCAGCCCCTGCATTTTCTGTGAAAACCTTTGTAGTTAAAGTGGAATAACAGTACAGTTGGCCCTCTGTTTTTGTGGGGGATCTGTTCCAGCCCCACCCCTGGCAAAAAATGGAGACTCACACATATTTAAGCCTCATAGGCTTGAATGGTGCATGCCCCTTTGTGTGCAGTCTGGGCGTGCGGTCCACGGGCGTGTGCCATTGGACATAGTGCAAGTCATCCCTCCACGGATATTTGAGGTCACAGATCTCAGATCTGCAAGTTAAGAAGGGTGATTGTACTATATTTTCATAATGTGAATAGGTCCTAGGTCTGGTTTATTGTGGACAATAATATGTAAAATAATATGTAGGCTGCCATTTGCATTAGCAGTAGGTGAGAGCACTAATGATAAAGCCAATCCTTGTTTGAGAATCTATCCTCCCATTAAAGAAATGTATAATATGTTCTAATCCACCTGAAATATGTCTTGACATGAACAGAATGGAACATTTTTAAAAGTCATTTCCATATAACTCAAAGTAAGGGTTGAAAAGAAATGTGATGGTCTCGCATTTCCCTGTGAAATTATTGATTTTACATCACTCAAGCCTGGCAACAGGATGAAGTATACTTTGCCTTCAAAATCTGCACTTTTCCAAAGCTTGTGATGTGCTTCAGAGAAGAAAAGTGCATAGCAGAGAATACCTCCATCTGCAAAAGGCAGACAATTTCACATCCCTGCATTTGAAACACAAACATATTTTGTTCAATGGGGAAAATACCTTCTAAAACCCCATTTACATTAAATTATGAATGCACTAAATTAATTACATTGCATAATACATTTTAATGCATGCACACTATAAAAATGTATTAAGAAAAATCTGTACAAAAATGCAGCCCTATTTCCATACCAGAAGAAAAAGATATTTTCTTGGAGCCTGATACAGAACTTGAATAGGAGAATAATACCTTCTGAGAAACTTAACAAAGATTAGACTAACAGATTTCCCATCCTTTCCTTTGGTTATTTAAGGTGTTTATATATTGCCTTCCAACCCACTGGGGGCTCTAAAAGTGAGGAACAAATAAAGCAGCTTCTTAAACCCTAGATTCTAATAATGATGGTGGTGGAGGTGGTGATAATGACGATGATGATACAGACAGTTACCACCAGCCAAATTTTTACACTTGTTAGCATTCATTAGCACTCTTACGACTGTCTAATGAAACCCAGAAACTTCAGCCCACAGACTCAGCCATCAAACCAAATATTGGATTCTGACTAATGTACCTGCAAAAAACCTCCACTTTGAGAAGCAGAGAGAACAGGGTCAGGCTGACATACTTTTCCATCTCCACCTTCTTCAGCGATCACATTGATCCATACAATCTGTTTCAGCAGTTAACAGTCATTAGCTGCCAACAATAAGTACTGTAACCTCACAAAAACAAAAGAGTAATTAAGTAGCTCTAAAGTTTGCTGCTGGGTGTCAGGTAACAAGAGCTTTGGTAGTAGGATGACCCACAGTATTTTAGATTTAAGATTTAAAAGGACACCTGAATTTTATTTCATTTACTGTCTCCCACACACTCCCAGCCTTATTAACAAGCTTTAACAATTTTTAACAAGATTCTGTAGTGTTGTTGGTTTTTTTTCAAAACTAACTTGCTGTTTAGTTTAGGAGATCTGTAGGTCAATATATTTTTGAACTGTTTCTATTGTATTTAACTTAATTCTTATAATAGCTAAAATCTTACCATTAAAAAATATATGTTGCAGTCTTCCTTATGTTCCCACTTACTCCATTGCCAATTGGGAACCATTCTCTTTCTCCATATGCTGTTCTAACAGTAGTCTCTTGTCCTAAGTATAGATTTTTCATCAGGACTATAGTAGAATATAGTTGAACCTCAATGTCTTTAAGTGCCCTCTATAGTGTGTGTGTGTGTGTGTTATCTATGCAATTGAATCCTTTGCTATAGTATATACTGTAAAGCACATATTGAAGATTTTCACACTTGCCTGAATCACTAGTAAATCATTCCCCAAACATCTTCCAGCCAGATCTGTTTCCATGACGATTGAGGAGAACTTCCAGCCTTCACACACACAGGCTTTTTTGCTCTTTCAACCAAATTTGGAGGATGTTTGGGGAATGATTTACCAGTGATTCAGGCAAGAGTGAAAATCTTCATTGATTCCCCTCTGGAATTCCTTGGTGTGCTCTATCATATGTTGCCAATATGATCCCTAGAACCTTTTACTTTCCTAAACCCCATATAAGCCTATGGGAAAACCTCTGGGATTTCTTTCTCCATATAACGTTGGAATCTATGCTGAAGTATTTTGAGCATAAATTTGCTTGCTTGGGAAATTAATGCTATGGTCCTATAGTTGCTGCAGTCTTTTGTGTCTCCTGTTTGGTTTGTGTGTGTGTGTGTGTGTGTGTATGGGTGTGGATGTATATCAGTCAATTCCAGTATGCTAGCCACTGTTTTGTTTTCCATATTTGCTGGAATATTTCAGTTATCACTTTGATTGATTATATAATCTGTGTGAAAAACTAATACAAATATTTATTTATTTTTTAAAAAGCTTCATATTCCTCCAGCACCCACATGTAAGAATCCTTAAACCTCCTCCTTCTAATAACAGAGTTCAGGGTGTTTCCTATGGACCTCACATAGCCTACACTCAGCTAATACATTACTAATCTGGGGTGCATCAACACTGTAGAAATAATATAATTTTGACTTCACTTTAACAGCCATGATTTCATTCTTCAGAATTCTGGGCTCTGTAGCTCTGTGAAACAATAGCACTTCCCGACAGAAAAAGCTTAAGACCTTGTAAAACTACAAATCCCAGGATTCCATATGATGGAGGTACAGTACTTAAGGTGGTGTCAAACTGCATTACTTCTACAGTGTATATGCACCTTTCATTTCAACTTTGCAAACTATTTTTAAAAAAATAAGTAGGGATTTTTTAATCCCTTATGTTATCATTAGAAACAAACAAAAATCAAAAGGCTGGCATATACTTCCACATAAGGTAAAAAACCAAAACTCCTGATACTCTAGTAATTGTTGCAATTATGTGTAATTTCCTGAAGTGTTTAAAGGTGAAGTGAAGTGGGCACTTTGTTTAAAATGAATTGAAGATGTAAGAACCTGATTGAAGCATGCAGTTATTATCAGAGCAGCCCAAGTTTACATATGACACATAATGATGTTAACAAATATTTTTTTGTAGCACAGACTTCTGTATCTACTGAGAAGTAAGTCTCATACATTATTACAGTACCTGGGAGCTGTCATGTTTAAAGCTGGAGTACATATCTCTTATGGTACCTTGCAAAAGTATTCACGCTACTCTGACTTTTTCATGTTTTTGTTGTGTTACAACCTGGAACTGAAATGGATTTAATTGGCATTGTTACCACTTGATGAACACAACATACTCAGCACTGGGAATGTGCAAATTAATTTATTATGACACAAAACTTAAGGAAATAAATACATCAAAAGAAACTGTCACTGCTGCTTGTATAAGTATTCGTCTTCTTCACTATAGCATGCCTAAATAAGGTTTGGAGCAATCCCGTGCCTCCAGAATAGTTGAATGGAATCCACCTGTGTGCAGTTAAAGTGCCACATGATCCCAGATTAAATGCATCTGGTTCTGGAAAGCCTCAAAGTTGGTTGGAGAGCATATCTAAGCAAACAACATCATGAAGACTAAGAAGTTATCCAACCAACTCAGTGATAAAGTTTTTATAGGAGCACCAATCTGGCTTGGATTATTTTTTATTGTTTGTTTTTTGTTGTGTGCCTTCAAGTCATTTCTGACTTATGGCAACTGTAAGGCAAACTTTCATGCAGTTTTCTTGGCAGGATTTGTTCAGGGGAGATTTGGCCATTGCTTTCCCTTGAGGGTGAGAGTATGTGATTTGCCCAGTGTCACCCAGTGAGAATCGAACCTTGGTCTCCAGAATCATAGTCCAGCATTCAAACTACTATGCCACAGTGTCTCTCTGGATTATTTTTTTTTAGGGGGGGGGGGAATCCTAAATGACGAAATCCTCTGAACAACACTAAATCCGTGATTTCAAAATGGGTGGCAGCAGCGGTGGGAGGGGGGTAATGGCTGAACTGTGAGTTTGCTTAGAGAAGGTCATCCACCAAATGAATGTTGCAACTTCAAAGTCCTGAATATTATGCATACTTCAAATGGTATTAATGCCAGTTAAATCCAGTTCAGTTCCAGGCTACAGCTACACTACAAAATGTGGAAAAATCAAGGGGCAGGGAGGTTTTTGGAATACTCCTTCAAGGCACTGTTCCTTCTGTACCTTCCCTTGAAAGTACAGTTTGATGGAAGGAAATAGTTTTTTTTTTCTCTCTTGGTGAACTTGGCAGTAGCCATTTGAATACAGTTCCACTCCTTTTTCCAAACATAAACCCAGTCCATTAAGAAAGGGTTCTTGCACAATTCCTACATCTCAATAAGCAAGTTGTGGCAATAACAGTAGTCCACCCTTACACCTCAGTTTTACTTTGCAGTTTTAGTTACCCAAGGGCAACCGTAGTCCAAAAATATTACTAGTGTAGCATTTGGTAGTATCCACAGTTTCAGGCATCCACTGGGGGTCTTGGAATGTATACCCCATGGATGGAGGGGGGGCAAACTACTGTATTAGTAATGTTTTTCACTACTTTTATTTATTTTCTGCTCCCCCCCCCAAAACAGGGATTCAAAGCAATTTACTAAGTAAAATGAATACAATATATGAAAAGCATATCAAAACATCAACATTAAAATAGCATTGAACACTGAAACAATTTAAAACATACATTTACAAAAAATAAAAACATTTCTAAAAAGTACAATTAAAATAATACAGCATCCTCTTTGACATCCTTTCAGTAAAATCTTCATTTCTAAAAGGATCTCAGAATAGAAAGTTCTTTGTTTCCTAACACAAAGATAACAAGGAGAGGACATTTTGCCCTTCCTAGGAAAGGCATTCCATGGCATAGAGGCATTCCCCAAGAAGATCCTGTCTTACATCTCCTCCAGCCTTGCCTATGACAGGACTGAAACTGAGAGAAGGGCATGTCCTGAAGATCTTTGGGCCTGAGCCAGCTGACACATGGAAATGCAATCTTGTCAGGTAGCTTGGACTTAAGCCACATAGGGATTTATAAGCCATAACCAGGACTCTGAAATATCCAGGACTCCAGGAATGATGTGGAACATCAGTCCAATAACAACTGGATGGCTGCATAATTCCCACCCTGCTCTAGACCATGATGGACAAGCTTTGAGCTTCCAGATGTGGTTGTTGTTGTTGTTGATGATGATGTTAGGCTTTATTTATTTAGCGCTGTAAATTTACACAGCTCTGTACATACAGACAATTGAAACAGATGGTTCCCTGCCCTCAGGCTTACAATCTAAAAAAGACAAGAGACAGAAGGAGAAGGGAAAGGTGGTGGGGAAAGGGACCAAGTGGATCTTCTCTCCCTCTGAGGCCTGGACCATGGCAGATGGACTGGTTCGATTTCAACTTTCACCAGGCATCTCTATTTGTGGTGCTGGCAAGGTCTGATGGAAGTTGCGGTCCAAAAACATCTTGGGGGAGGGGGGAATTAAAAGCATGCATACATTCTAGATCAGATTTGCATGCTCTGCTGTAGACAGAACTTTCCTTGAAAGATGTCCTGAAACTTTTAAAACCAAAACATTTGTCACCATATGTCACTCACACCTGCTATGATATTCACTGAGTTCCTACATAATTATTGGTTGATGTAAAGTGCGTTTTTCCCCCTTACCTTTAAAGCTCTAAACTCTTCATGGTCTGGACATGGGCAGGATGGATTGAATCAAGCCTACCAAAACTTTTTTTTCAGGCTCTGACCATACCACATTTACCAGACCTAAGGAAGAGAAATCCCTCCCATTGGCCTCAATAGAAAACAACAAAACAAAACATCAAAACAAAACAAAACAAAAACCCAACAGTACCACCCACCACCCACTCTGTCCATGAGAGAATCCACACTTACAGAAATAAAGCAGTTTGACACAACTTTAACTGTCATGGTTCCATCCTGTGGGATCCTGGAATTTGTAGTTTGGTGAGGCACCAGAGATACCTGACAGATCATGTTGAATATCTCATGAAACTATTAATCCCAGGATTCCAAAGGACTGAGCCATGGCAGTTAAAGTGGTGTCAAACTTCTTTATTCCTGTAAGTGTGGATACACCCAAGTCATCCCAACAAAATATAGCACTGAAAGTGACTGTTGAGTTGGCTGGTATAACTATCTAAATAAAAGCAGGGGTTCATCTCCCCACTGACTAGAGCCAGCATGACATAGTGGTCTGAGTGTGGTCTGAGTCTGAGTATGACTCTGGAGACCAGGGTTTAATTCCCAGCTTGGCCATGAAACGCACTGGGTGACCTTGGACAAGTCACATACCATACCTTCCTCAAGGTAAACCTGTGCTTCTCTGTGTGCCTTTTGATTGGGTAAGACCTTAAAATTTGAATTTGTGAGCCATTTCATTGGTTCATTGGGGAGGAGGAAAGAGAAATCTCATTTTATATAACTGCTAGGAGAGGCTTCTGGCCATACCTTCCTCAAGGTAAACCTGTGCTTCTCTGTGTGCCTTTTGATTGGGTAAGACCTTAAAATTTGAATTTGTGAGCCATTTCATTGGTTCATTGGGGAGGAGGAAAGAGAAATCTCATTTTATATAACTGCTAGGAGAGGCTTCTGGCCATACCTTCCTCAAGGTAAACCTGTGCTTCTCTGTGTGCCTTTTGATTGGGTAAGACCTTAAAATTTGAATTTGTGAGCCATTTCATTGGTTCATTGGGGAGGAGGAAAGAGAAATCTCATTTTATATAACTGCTAGGAGAGGCTTCTGGCCATACCTTCCTCAAGGTAAACCTGTGCTTCTCTGTGTGCCTTTTGATTGGGTAAGACCTTAAAATTTGAATTTGTGAGCCATTTCATTGGTTCATTGGGGAGGAGGAAAGAGAAATCTCATTTTATATAACTGCTAGGAGAGGCTTCTGGCCATACCTTCCTCAAGGTAAACCTGTGCTTCTCTGTGTGCCTTTTGATTGGGTAAGACCTTAAAATTTGAATTTGTGAGCCATTTCATTGGTTCATTGGGGAGGAGGAAAGAGAAATCTCATTTTATATAACTGCTAGGAGAGGCTTCTGGCCATACCTTCCTCAAGGTAAACCTGTGCTTCTCTGTGTGCCTTTTGATTGGGTAAGACCTTAAAATTTGAATTTGTGAGCCATTTCATTGGTTCATTGGGGAGGAGGAAAGAGAAATCTCATTTTATATAACTGCTAGGAGAGGCTTCTGGCCATACCTTCCTCAAGGTAAACCTGTGCTTCTCTGTGTGCCTTTTGATTGGGTAAGACCTTAAAATTTGAATTTGTGAGCCATTTCATTGGTTCATTGGGGAGGAGGAAAGAGAAATCTCATTTTAGGAGAGGCGCGCGCCTAACGGCGCGCGAATTTTTTCTTTTCATACTCATTTTTATATTTGATAGCCAAGGCAGGGGGGAAGTACAGAGGAGAAGGTAGCCTGAACACAGTGAGGACAAACTCATTCAATATTTATACTTTTCTTCCCACTATTCCCTTAAGGGGCTGTGGGGATTCAGAGAAAGTGAATCAGGGACTTGCCTCTGGAAGGAGCTAGCAGCCAGGAACTTTCTAGATACCTATAGGCCCAGTTGATTGAGCTCACTAACAGAGCTTGGGGACAAAGGCCAGCCACACAGGGATTTTTTACACTGGTGTTTTACAGGAGAAGCCCACAGTCTTGTTTCATTGCCTCCTTAAGACTTCTCACTATGGACACTGAGGGACCTGCAGCAGTCACCTGCAACACCTGTGGGATGTTTGTCTTCTTGCCTATAGATGTGGGGAACTTCACCTGCACCAAGTGCAAGTTGGTAGCCCTCTTAGAAGGAAGAGTTCAGCAGTTGGAGGCCCAGGTGTCAACACTTCAGCATCACAGAGAGCAGGAGGTTCTCTTGAACAGAAAGGACCAGATGGTCCTGGACAGGAAACACACAGAGAAAGTTGCTGAGGAAGAAGAGGTCACTTCACACACAAAAGAAGGAGATGGTTGGAGGAAAGTTACACGCAGAAGTAGGGAAACCACGGTTCGTTCTGTGAGCTTGCAGCTACAGAATCACTTTGAATCTCTCTCTGTTATCAGAGATGATGAGGAAAAGCAGCAGGGACAGACATCAGGGACAGAGCAGGGGAGACTGAGAGTACCACGAAAGGGAACAGCCGCTGCTAAGCCTCGGAGGAGGCGTGTGGTGGTTGTGGGGGACTCCTTGCTGAGGGGTACAGAAGCAGTGGTTTGTGGGCCTGACAAGATGTCTCGGGAGGTGTGTTGTCTCCCTGGGGCAAAGATCCATCATGTAACTGAGAGGCTGACAAGACTTGTCAAGCCTACTGATCAACACCCCTTTCTTCTGGTTCATGTGGGAACCAATGATACTGCAAGGCACAGCCTTCAGAATATCATAAGGGATTATGAGGCTCTAGGAAGGAAGCTGAAAGAGATGGATGCACAGGTTGTCATATCATCTCTTCTCCCAGTAGAAAGGCATGGTCCAGGAAGGGAGAAGAAAATAGCAGAGGTGAATAACTGGCTCCGTAGATGGTGCCGCCAAGAACAGTTTGGATTCTTGGATCATGGGCTGCGGTTCCATGAGGAGGGACTTCTGGCAAGGGATGGGCTGCATCTCACACCAGTTGGCAAAAACATTTTTGCCAAAAGTCTCAAAAATCTGATCAGGAGGGCTTTAAACTGAGTTATATGGGGGAGGGAGACATTATTTTGGAAGGCAAAAGGGCTGGAGAAAATAATCAAACTGACATAGAGGGAACAAGGCAAACAGTGCAAGGACCCAACAGTGGGAAGCAAAAAAATTTGCACAGGCAGCAAGTAAAGGGAACACATGTTCTTAGATGTCTCTACACTAATGCACAGAGTATGGGAAATAAACAGGATGAACTCGAACTCCTAGCACAACAGAGCAAATATGATATAATAGGCATCACTGAAACCTGGTGGGATGAGTCTCATGACTGGAATGTAGAAATAGAGGGATATAACCTTTTTAAGAGAAACAGGCCAAACAGGAAAGGAGGAGGAATAGCATTATATGTCAGGGATATTTACACCAGTGAAGAGATCCAGGAAGTCAATACTGGAAGCCAGGTGGAGAGCATCTGGATAAACATTAAAGGAGAGGGAAACAACAGGGATGTTACTGTGGGAGTCTACTACAGACCCCCGACTCAGGCAGAGGAATTGGATGATGCCTTTCTAGAACAGATGACCACACAATCAGGAAGGAGAGATGTAGTAGTGATGGGGGACTTCAACTATCCGGATATTTGCTGGAAGTCAAACTCAGCCAAATCCTCAAGGTCTAGCAAATTCCTCACTTGCCTGGAAGACAATTTCATTGTCCAAAAGGTGGAAGAGACAACAAGGGGATCAACTATTTTAGATCTGATCTTAACCAACAGGGATGACCTAGTCAATGGGGTGCAAGTGGTTGGATCCTTAGGGGGAAGCGACCATGTTCTCCTGGAGTTTGTTATACAGCGGAAAGGGGAAGCCAGGCATAGTCAGACACGCATTCTAGACTTTAGGAGAGCTGATTTCAATAAACTTAGAGAAATACTGGGGGAGATCCCATGGTCAAGAAAACTAAAAGAGAAGGGAGTTCAAGACGGATGGGAGTTTCTCAAAAAGGAGATACTGAAGGCGCAATTTCAAACAGTTCCAATGAGGAAGAAAAATGGGAGGTGTCTCAAGAAGCCAGGATGGATGACTAAGGAACTTTCAACTGAGATAAGCCTTAAACAGAACATGTATAAGAAATGGAAAAATGGGGAAATCACGAAAGAGGAATTCAAACAAATAGCCAGCACATGTAGGGGTAAAGTCAGAAAAGCTAAAGCACAGAATGAACTCAGGCTGGCTAGAGAGGTTAAGAACAACAAAAAGGGCTTTTTTGGGTATGTCCGAAGCAAAAGGAAGAAGAAGGAAACAGTAGGGCCACTGCGTGCAGAAGATGGCAAAATGCTAACAGGGGACAGAGAAAAGGCAGAATTACTCAACACCTTCTTTGCTTCAGTCTTCTCAGAAAAGGCAAAGGGTGGTCAACCTAAGGATAATGGAGCAGAAGACAGAATAGGGGAATCTCAGCACAGAATAAGTAAAGAGATAGTACAGGAATACCTGGTTAACCTAAATGAATATAAATCTCCAGGACCAGATGAACTACATCCCAGAGTATTAAAAGAACTGGCGAATGTAATATCGGAACCATTGGCAATAATCTTTGAGAACTCCTGGAGAACAGGAGAAGTCCCAGCAGACTGGAGGAGGGCAAACGTTGTGCCCATCTTCAAAAAGGGGAAAAAAGAGGATCCCAACAATTATCGTCCAGTTAGTCTGACATCAATTCCAGGAAAGATTCTAGAGCAGATCATTAAGCAGAGAGTCTGTGAACATTTAGAGGCCAATGCCATAATCACAAAAAGCCAACATGGGTTTCAGAGAAACAAGTCTTGCCAGACAAATCTGATCTCTTTTTTTGATAAAATTACCAGTTTGGTAGATGAAGGGAATGCTGTGGATATAGTATATCTTGATTTCAGTAAGGCCTTTGACAAGGTTCCCCATGACATTCTTGCAAACAAGCTCGTAAAATGTGGGCTAGACAAGGTAACCATTACATGGATTTGTAACTGGTTGACTGACCGAACTCAAAGGGTGCTCAACAATGGCTCCCTTTCATCCTGGAAAGAAGTGACCAGTGGGGTCCCACAGGGTTCTGTCCTGGGCCCAGTGCTATTCAATATCTTTATTAATGACTTGGATGACAGAATTGGGGGCATACTTATCAAATTTGCAGATGACACCAAATTAGGAGGAGTAGCCAATACTCCAGAAGACAGGATTGAAATTCAGAATGACCTGAATAGACTAGAAAGCTGGGCCAACGCTAACAAAATGAAATTCAATGCGGAGAAATGTAAGGTTCTGCACCTAGGGAGGAAAAATGAAATGCACAGATATAGGATGGGGGACATCTGGCTGAATGAAACTATGTGTGAAAGGGATCTAGGAGTCCAAGTAGACCATAAGTTGAACATGAGTCAGCAGTGTGATGCAGCAGCTAAAAAGGCCAATGCTATTTTAGGTTGCATCAATAGAAGTATAGTGTCTAGATCAAAGGAAGTAATAGTGCCTCTCTATTCTGCTTTGGTGAGGCCCCACCTGGAATACTGTGTCCAGTTCTGGGCACCACAATTCAAAAAGGATGTGGAGAAACTGGAGCGGGTCCAAAGGAGGGCAACTAAGATGGTGAAGGGTCTGGAAACCATGCCCTATGAGGAACGACTTAGAGAGCTGGGGATGTTTAGCCTGGAGAAGAGAAGGTTAAGAGGTGATATGATAGCCCTGTTCAAATATTTGAAGGGATGTCATATTGAGGAGGGAGCAGGCTTGTTTTCTGCTGCTCCAGAGACCAGAACGCGGAGCAATGGATGCAAGCTGCAGGAAAAGAGATTCCACCTCAACATTAGGAGGAACTTCCTGACAGTAAGGGCTGTTCGACGGTGGAACACACTCCCTCGGAGTGTGGTAGAGTCTCCATCCTTGGAGGTCTTTAAGCAGAGGCTGGATAGCCATCTGTCGGGGATGCTTTGACTGGGAGTTCCTGCATGGCAGGGGGTTGGACTGGATGGCCCTTGTGGTCTCTTCCAACTCTATGATTCTATGATTCTATGATTCTATGATTCTACATGCTCTCAGCCTTCAGAAACCAAAAGAAACAATGCCCACAAAACAATTCCACATTTTCATTCTTAGGTACTTAAGCTATATTAAGAGGCATGTGACAGGAAATGGAAGGCATTATGATAAGTATTGTCTTTTTTTTTCATGAGGAGTTGGAAATCTATACTGCTTTGTATGAGATCTCTGCTTGAAAGCATCCCCCAATGCTTTCACAGTTACAGAATGCCAACTGTTGTACACTTTGATATTTGTCACCATCCTATTATAATAGTTCACTATAATAATGCAGTTGTGCAGGATAATTGTCATGATTATAATTAGTGGTACATTGAAATGAGTGCCGCTCCAATCATCCTAAATGTTTGAAGTGCAATTTTCCATTGAAAAGTGAATAAATGGCACTGTAGGGTTCCTTCTTTATTTGTTACCATGTCTCCATCATTTGCAAAGCAATTTTACTCTGTTTGCAAGATGATTTCCTCTTTTAATTTCCCAGCCTTCAAATGTGGCTCCATTTTCCTATCTGTAAACAGATTTATTCTTGGTATTTTAACAATGTATAAAAGATATGCAAGAACTCTAGAAGCTTAAAAAATAGAGAATGAACCTAATTTACAATTAAAATGTCACTCTGGAAGCACATGTAAAAGATTAATGAATAGCCCATAATGTATTTACTGAAAGCTTTAGTCCATCCCTTGTGTAAACACTGACAGAACAACCCGATTGCTCACCCAGAGGGGCAGAATATAAATATACATTTATTATTATTATATTATTATAACCCTTCCTTGGTGTGTGTGAAGGATATTCACTAGTGGAGCAACCATCTTATCTCATGTCCTGCCATTTGGATTTGGATAGGGGAAAAAGTGGACCTCTCATTGTATCAGTGGATTATGACTTTCAGCCTCCCTCCAATGTGGGGCTATGTCTGCCCTAACGTGCCCCTCAAAAGTCCATTTCCACACATTGTCCAATACCCTGCTCAGTGTTAAAAAAAATCAGATATAGAGCATCCCTGGCAAATATTTGCCCAGCTTCTCCTTGAACAATTTACTATTCCTAAAAGTAGTTGGTTCTGTTGCTGAACTTTTTAAACTCTGAATATTATTTTCAATGTGGGATTGAATATTTGTGGTTTTCTGATTCATGGGGGGTGGGGGGATGTCCAGAACAGACCCCCCCCCCCCACGAATCACTTGAGTTTAATTTTGTTGGTTTCTCAAAAATATACATAGGATAAGGCTGCATGTTATCATTAACAGTTGAACCATCTAGCCTGTTATAAGGAATTAAGGGGTATTAGAAGCTAAATTCGTATCTATCACACCATAGGAAAATACCAATTAAGAGATTAAATTAAGTGTCTTGTTTATCAGGTTGTTTCTGTACATTTTATACTGTCCCAACATCAACAAGGAACCAATATAATCAATGTAGGTAAGTTTACAAGGATCTGTTCCATTCCTTTCAATTAAAGCTACCATCTGGCTAGTTTTTTAGACTGCCCTGGCTGAGCTTGATACAGATTCTAATGTTTTTGTACAATGCTAGCCCATTTGTCCCCAAGGCTCAGAGCCAATAAAAGCATTTCTCCCTTCCAGTCACCCTTAAAACACAAAATGAGACAGGTGCTTTACAAGAGTACCTCTGGAAAACTGAGACCGTCTTGCTCTAAGAGTCTATGAAGATGGAATTAATTCTCCCAAAAGCAGGCCCAGCGCTTACTAGGCTAAACAGTTGTTCGGTATACTTTCTAGAACTTATTTAACTGACCACCGATAGTGAACTATATTGTCTTCTTTCTTCATATCTATTTAGACTGGGGTGGGCTAGCAGAGTTCCCGCATGAGGTATCACTTGGTGTGTGTGTGGGGGGGGGGGGACTTCCAGAGCAGGATTTCCAGGGACTTCTGGGAGTGGGGCTTCTAGGATGGTACATGTGCCCATTCCACCACCCTGCACACTCCATTCCATCCCCCTCCATGCACACCGGTCTAGAAAAAGAGGGAATGGTGAGAGAGGGGGGATGTAGCGTGCATGGATGCATGGAGTGATGCTCATAGGGGTGGCATGGGGAGAGTGAGCATGTGCCGCTCTGTCCCCTGGAAAAGGATCAGACAGTGCATGCAAGACAGAGTGTGCATGGGGCAATGGAGCTTGGCGGTGGGGGTTGGGGGATGGGTGTCACCCCCTTCCTGTGATGTCACCCCCTCCTGGGATGTCTCTTGAGCCCTACTTCCGACCAGAGGCTGTACTGGTTCTAAATCTCATCTAAATGCATGAGTTCTGTAGTGCATATGCAGTGATAACTGGCAGTGTCATCCAGCAGTTGGGTTTTAATGTGATAGAACAAACTTGGGATCTTCACAAAGTCATTCAACTAGTCAGTGGGACTTATTTTAATGATTATTGTGCAACTGAAATTGAAAGGCAAGATACAAATATTCCCCAAACAAATTCATCCACTGATCACTCGCAGTGTCACTTTAGCAACCTGCTGTGCACCACAGGAAATACCTGGTTGAGCAGAATGTTGGATGTCCTTTGTATTTAAATCAAGCAATATCAGTGCCCAGTGTTGAGACATTAAACTCTTAAATATTCTTTATCTCATTTTAAAAAATGAAAGAGTTCAGAAGCAGGGGATTTTGTGTTTAGTCATCTTGCCTGTCAATATCTGGACTTTTGATTTATTCAATCTGCATGTGCCTATCAACAAAGAGGGAAAATGCACAAGTTTCCTGTGAATTCAGAGAACTGCTGACCTGAAACCAATTTGAGAAGGTAGCTGCCTGCTGGAAACAGGTTTACCTATGTAGTGATGCTGCTTTTTTTTTTTTTTTTTTTTTTGCCTCACTTAACAGACTCCCTTTGTCTAATATTTTAAAAGCCAACACATTTCTTAATGTTAACCATTTCAAATTTCAGATCAACCAAACCTCACAAGGAAATGAAAGAATAAAAAATGTAAACAGTAGTCCTATCTAAGCTTACCCAGGAAGACTGTATCAATGGTAAAATGTATTGCATTTTGATTGCAATTACAGCAATTATTTCCAAAGTTGCATCTATATGTGCAAAATGCACACATGCAAATTCTATACAAATCATTTTCCTTCTTTTGAAGGAGGATTCATAAGTGGCCACCCAATGTATTTATATATCATTTGCGATTATAGTGAGGGTTTCCTTTTTTAAAAAAAAAGTCATGAAAACATCAGAAAGAGAAAGGCTTCCCCCAACAATCATTCCTCTACAGTTTAGAGAAAATGAATGGAGTCAGAGCATGGGTATTCATTGAAATTATTGTTTGCATAATACTCCAATTAACCAAGCCAGTAGTATAGAGGAATTTTTGCTTAACACTTTTAAACCTCCTGATAAACTATAGAATTTAGTACCAGGTGACATGGTGAAAGCAAGTGACGTAAGGGACAAGACAAAACATGGTTAATAACTCATGATAGGTTTGCATTAGGGTTGCCATAAGTCAAAAACAACTTGAAGGCACACAATAATGACAAAACTGATGAATGTTTATTAACTGCCAGTTATGTAGCTTTACTACTGCTTTAAGGACCAGAAATAGCATGTCTTCATTGCCAGTTTTAGAGGGAGTGTAGTAGAAGGCCTATTGACTTTATTTCCTATTAATAGGCATCATATAGGCAACTGATTACTAACTGTTGAGACAGAAATTGAGTTAAAATGGGCTTCCTTTGCTTCCATTCTGATCCTAAATTTAATTCAAGATGGCCATTCAAAACCCCTGGGACTTGGGGGGGGGGGGCACACAACCAGCCAGAAAACAAAAACCCAGATTAAAAAAGATGGGATTGGTGGGACATTGTTTTGAAAGAATATCCTTGACTGTGGCTAATCACATTTTCAGTCATTTTAAGCAGCTGAGATCTTACATTGCTTCAGTGTAGTGTAAACTTCCCATTGATAGAGTTACTTCTTACAGCCCCTATATTGTATACCAATATAGTCCAATGAATGTGGATCAATGATCAATGAATGTGGCTGGGAACTTGTAACTACAATGGACAATGTGCAAAGGTAACGCATAGAGGCAACACTGTGTACTTTAATGGACTACTACATGCACAATCATCCCCACATGCACAACTTGGCTTACACTGCCATCATGTGGACACAACTGTCCAAAAATCATTCTGCATGTGTTGTGCAACTTACAGCTGTGTGTGTCACTACACACAGTGTGAAGCCAAGAAAAAATTGTGAGTTGCAGGCTGAACTACTGTCTCTGTTGTTGTTATATGGTTACAAGTGGTATGGACTGGATGGCCCTTGTGGTCTCCTCTAACTCTGCGATTGTATGAGGTTTGTTTCTAATTTATGGTGAAGCTGAGTTGAAGCTGTCAGGGCTTTCTTGGCAAGTTTTGTTCAGTGAGAGATTGCTATTGTCTTCCTCTGTGGCTGAGAGAGTGTGGGTGTCCCAGAGGGCTGAGGTGGGACTTGAAACCTACTGTCCCAGAACCTTAATCCCCTACTCAAACCATTGCACCATGTTGTCTTACACATAGTCTCTATCTAATGCACATATAATTCTGATCTTTATTTTTTTCCCCACCTGTGGAATGGGTTGTAGAAACTATATAGGAGTTCCTAGTATAAGAACAAAAGAGGCTACCATATCCAATTCAAACCGCCACCAAAAAAATTAGCCAAGTGCAATGAATTCACCTAAATTTGGAGGTTTGCCATGAAAAATGAGGTGGAGATTCCCCCCCCCCCTCTTGTAGCAGCTATGTGGGAGAGTGAAAGGACCACACATGCTGATGCCCTTAGTTCCTCATTATACCCATTATCACTGAACAGGTTCTGGTTTGACTCTCCCCTGAATATCATCCCTTACCGTTTCTCTTAAAGCCTCATCCATTGTTCCAGTTCCATGGAAAAGAATGTAATTGAAAAGCTTCCACCGCTCATTGCCTCCCCAAACAAACAGTAAAGGCATCGTCCTGATGTGTTATCGCAACAAACAGTGAAGCAGAACAAATATAATAGTCAGGCATTCCAGGAGAGAAACATTTGGCAGGTAGATCTCAATATAATGCTAACTTGGCCTTCTCAATCAACAGCAAAGGCACTCCTGCATTTCACGGGTGAGAGGCTTATTTCTCCAGGCTATCTTCAGTGTGTAGTCAAATTCCTGTTCTGTGGGTTATTATTTTTCCTGTAATCTGGATTGGGGAGGGGGGACCGATTCCCTTTCCCTGTGAACTGCCACATATATCTTGTGTTAAACTGGGTAGTTTCTAGCAATTCATTCAAGTTCTCAGTCCAACTGATTGTTGCAATTTCATCTTTAAAAGAATGACCATTTTGGGGAGGGGGGATCTGTAGCCGATGCTGTAGAATCTATTAGAACAAAGGCGGGCATTGTCCAAAGCCCAGAAGTATGCATCACCTTTTTTTAGCCACTTCAGAGTTCCAGAGGCAAGAGTGCATCATCTCACACACCATTCTGGGCAATCAGTAAAGTCATCATTGTGCCCCACTTGCCTTTTGGGATCATTTGCAGGTGAATCACAGTTTCAGGGTTCAGGCCTCTGAAACAGTGTTTTGAGCATCCTAGAGATGGTACTGGTAGGATGCTTTTGTTATCCCAATCAAAAAAATATGGGTTTAATTTTCATCTGGAAAAAAAAATGTTCAGAGGAGTGAGAGGCTGGAAGAGTCATTGGGATATCCCAAATGCTGCAGTGGATGCCATATGTTCCACAGCTGCGGTCCAGGTTATTTGAAGGCCACATCTCCCTTTTTCAGCCCATTTGAGGTAAATAAACCAACTCTCCAGTATGGTCAGCTTGGCACAGACTGTGCTTTTGCCAGACTGCATCATAAATCCTCCTCATGATGTGAAATAAGAGAGATAGTAGCTGAGGTAGTGGTGACAGACATGCCATAGGCTGGACATATTCTTTCCTTTTGAGTAGCGGATTGGGACCAAACATCACATCAAGAAAATAATGCTACTCGTATCAAAAAAAAAAATCTGTCAAAGAAGACCACACAAGTGTTATTCTGCTTCCAGCAACAGCTGTAAACTCATGCCCTGGAGAAATTATTTTGGGAGATTCCATTTCAACCTCTAATGTTGACCATGTTGAGGGAGCTGTTGTCCCCCCCCCCAAAAAAAAAGACTTTTCCAAGCTTGGTGTCTAAATACTAAAAATAAAAAATAAAACCAGGGTTTTAGTTTTTGTCAAATTACAGTAAGTCCTTGGAATCTATTGGGGTTTGGTTCCATGACTGCCAATGGATACCAAATCTCTGTATGTTCAAGTCTTGTTATATGCAATAGTGTGGTGTTCCTTATATAAAATGGCAAAATTGAGGTTTGCTTTTTGGATTTTTTAAAAAATATTTTCAAGCAGTTTGTAGCTGAAACCATGGTGGCAGATTATATGTTAGCAGTATGATCCCTAGTATCCCTTCCTTTCCTGAATCCATCTTATAACATCTGGAATGTCTTGCTCCATATGTGGTAGAAGTTGTTGCTGTAGTCTGTGCCAAAATTATTTTTTTTAAAAATTGTCCACCATTAGAACAAGTATTAGACAAAAATATTGGAAAACCTAGGCCTGTTTTTAAAAGAAAGTTCATCTTGCTCCTGGTTGGTTTAAAGTAATCAGCTATTAAATCATAATAAAACAACCAGTCAATACAATAATCTGTTCCATATTACATCATGCTACCATGATCATTTCTCATACAAGAAAGAGAAGCTAATTAGCTCTTAATGCATATGAAATTGCATACCAGCTGAAATCATATGTGTAGAACTGGGGCTGATTTCTAACCTTGGGCCAATACATACTGGCCCTGTGCAGCACCCTCCTCATATGCTAAGGTTGCCTGGGGGCAGAGCGTATACCTGCCCCGCAACCCTAGTATGTGATGAGGGCATCAAGATGGTGGCACCCTGTTTACATGGGTGCCGCCATCATTACATAAGCACCGCGCAGCATCCACATGGTGCTGTGCAGCACTTACATAACGAGTGTGCCAGTGGCACACTCGTTACGCCACCACCACATGCCACCGTGGCTTAAAAAGAACCTGCTTTTTGCAGGTTCTTTTTCTGCCAGCAGGAAGCCATGTAGTTTGGCCACTGTAGCTTCCCTCCACCGGAAAAACAGGCACCCTTTTGGGGCAATCTGTAAAGCAACAATGTAAATCTTTTATTTATTTATTTTTCTTATACAAATATAAAATTTAAAAGTTTACTTCTCATTACTGGGTGAAATTAAAGCAGATTTGCACATTTTTCAGCACTCTTCACATTTCTTCACTTCTTTTTGTGAAAAATTTATTTGCAGGAAATAAATTATTATGTGGAAAATATTTTGGCTTTCACAAATAACACTGCGGGGAGGGGTGCCCAGAAAACATGCTAGTGCAAAACACTGCATAGATTAAATTTTTGCAAAACCTCTGGTAAAACATATATATATATATATATATATATAGAAAGGGGTGTATTACTACTGCTGCTGCTGCTACTACTACTACTACTACTTTATATCCTTTTCCCAATATGGGGGTCAAGGTGGCATAAAGAATATTAAAACCTGAACAAAAATTTTTATTATAATTGTTCAATTTTAAATGTTTTTGGACTGTTTTAAATTAGTACTGTTTTTACTAGAATAGTTTTTTTAATGCTTTGTAACTAATTATATGTTTAAGCTGGATTGTTGTATTTTTAGTTAATATTGTGGGCGAATGTGGTTCCCATATTAGGAGAAAGGTAGGCTGGAAATAAAAAAAAATGTCAAACATATTCAAAAGCTCTCATAACAACCTATCTCATCAAAGACTAAAAAGTGTTTTATTATTCTTTACATCCATACTGCTTTCCACCAAAGCAGCCTCCTGGCCGAGCGTTACAATATTTCACAACCTACCATGCCTTCTGCTCTCAGCATCCACACATGAGGCTTTGACATCTGCCTTGGGGAACCTACAGGAGGACACTTGAATGCACAGAGGAACCATCTGTGGTTTATATTTTCTGAATATAGATTAAATAAATAATGTGATAGCATGCAGCCTTGCCTGATCCCTTTACCAACTGGGAACCATTCTGTTTCTCCTTAGCTTATAGTAATAGAGTTCCTGCATCTCAAATCAAACATTGCTCAGAGTGGAGACTACAGTCAAAAAATCAGAAGAAGACTAGGAATGGGAAGGGCAAGCATGAAAGAACTAGACAAGTGTAAAGATATAACTGAACACAAAAGTTAAAATCAACCAAACCTTTATATTCCCCATCATTATGGACCTTATCACACGGAGGGACTTGCATTGCCAAAACATTACCGAACTGTTGCAGAAGCATGAAGGTAGGAAGCGTGTGTTGCCAAAGCGTGTGCAGATATTTCATTATTCAAAAAATTGCTTCTCCTTGCTTCCCTGTGAACACTTCATCGACAGAAGGAACGTGGGAATCATCAATTATGTTTTAGAAGTGTGATGGATGATCTCACCTTCAGCACTTTTGCAACAATTTGGCAACGTTTTGGCAATGTAAGTCCCTCCATGAGATAAGGGCCTATGTATGGATGTGAGACCAGGACAATGATGAAATCTGACAGAAAGAAAATCAACGCATTTAAGATGTGGTACTGGAAAAAAACTGCTGAGGATACCAGGAATGACCAAAAAGACAAATAAATGGGTCCTTGAACAGATTAAATCTGAACTCCCCCTGGAAGCCAAAATGATAAAACAAGAGCTGTTTTACTTTGGTACATCGTGAGAAGGCACATATTACTAGAAAAGGTGATAATGCTAAGGAAGGTGGAGGGCAGCAGAAAGAGGAAGACCTTATGCCAGATGGATGGACTCAATCAGGGAGGCCATGGATATGAATCTACAGAATCTAAGCAAAGCAGTGGAGGACGGGGGAGGGGAGGGGGGGTCTTCAAGATGTTTCACCTACTGGGTCTCCAAGAGTTAGGGCTGACTAGAGGGCAGTTAATAACAACAAATTGAAGTAAGCTGAGGACAGAGGGGGGAAATGGGAGAAGACAAATAAATGGGACATTTTAAAAACAACTGAAAAAGTAGGATGACAGAGGGTTAATAGGAAATGTCCCTCCCATGTCAAAACAGTTTAAGGGTATTTACTTCCCAGAACTAAGGGTGCCTATAGCTTACTGATCTAGAAACACCAAGTATCACAAGGGTGAAAAGATAGACACCTTCCTTTCTGTCACCGCAGAAGCAACAGAAAATAAGCAGATGGTTGTTAGGTTCAGTTCTGTAAGAGGAAGTTAAAGGTATGGAGAGAGAAGGATGAGACCTGGGTAAATACAATTTGGTTCTGAACAGGTCTCTGGTACAGAGTTTGTGAAAACTCATATAATTAGATTTTAACAAGCAAAAGTATTTTGAAAATGTTATTTTTGGAGGGCTGGTTGACACCAGCCAATAACCCCACAGGAGATGTGTAGGCCTGCTGCTGAGTTCACTGCAGAAGCTGCTAACATGGAGGCAATGTCTTCAGCAGGAGATGACAGCCTGATATATGCAATGGCAGCAGTTCAGAAAAGGGCTGCCCACAAATCACGGCAGCACAGTCCCCACCTCTTCAAATGGCAGCTCTGTAGGAATAGAAGCATTTACAGGAGCACTGCCAGAGTGCGAGGGCCATGTCTGATATTTTTGTACATGCTTTTTATAAGTCTAGTGCAGAGGGGAATGTAATATAATGATATAATTTTTTTTTTGCAAAGAAACCTTTTTCCCAGATTGTCTTTAAGCTCTCTGGAGACGGGGGAAATGCATCTATTATGGCTTGTTCATTCAAGTATTTACGATTAAAATATATACTAACCTTTTTTCCCCCTAAGAACTTTCTTAGACAGCCTTATGTGATAATTTTTGAGACTTTTACAAAAGTGTATTGGATTTTTAAAAAAAGGTACTATAGAACCAAACTACAGAGAGAATATTGAGCACCAGAAGAGCCCCTGTCTGCAAGTAAAGACCTATCTAGTTCAGAATCCTGTTTCTTTCAGTGGCCAACCGAAAGCCTATTGGAAACCCACAAGCAAGCCATGAGGGCAACAATATGGGTAGTGTAAAAAGAACCATTAGAGTTTAAAAGATACAGAGAGAGACAGACTTCTTTCAAAGACCTTGCCCAAATGTTAGCAAAAGTTAGCAGAACACAGGCTTGTACAAAGGGAATACAAACATATAAATAGAAAGGGGGAGATTTTGCAAAAAGTATTGCTAATAGCATCAATACCAACCATTAAATACTCTGAAATACATCATCAGAGAGTGGAAGCCAGTTTGAGACTTGGGATGAAGCAGGCTGGCAATAAGGAACAGCCACAGGCCGCTCTGGCCCCAATTGGGCCTGGACCATGGCAACTGGATAGCCCACTCCCAAAGCAAGCCACCATCATGGTCCCCAGTGGGCCTCTAGCAGAAGCAGTTTTTCACCGCTCCTTTTGGGGTCGGCTCTTGTGTCCTCTGAGCAGTCTCTGGCCACTTTGGGGCTGTGCATCATGTAAACTCCATGCCTCCGAAGCAGCTGGAAGCCACTTTATTTGGCCCATCTGTTTCAGGCCTTAGTTGGAACACTGAATAGCTGAAATTAACAGCATTCTGAAGTAGGGGGAGATCTCAGAGAATCTGAATGATATTATTAAAATATCTTCAGTCCTGAGGATATAGCAGAAATAACCATGCCTCAACTAAACCTTCCAAGAATAGAGAGTGAGAATGTGAGTTCAAGTCACCTGTCAACTTATGGCAACTCCATGGTTTTCATAGGGTTTTCTTAGGCAAGGAATATTCAGAGGTGGTTTTGCCAGTTCCTTCCTCTGAAATATAGACAGAAAATGTTATTAAGACTAAAATTGTTCAGGTTATAAAAGAATAAGTCTGGCTGAAAAAGAATCAACATGGCTTCTGCAAAGGTAAGTCCAGTCTCCCTAATCTTTTTGACTTCTTTGTATTTGTCAGTAAACATGTGGACAGGATCTGAGAGAAATTGTCTTGAAGAAAAGGCTTTCTTCAAAATCCATCATCAAAGACACCTAAGCAGTCATGGGATAAGAGAAGAAATCTCTTACAGATTGAAAAGTGGTTTTAAAAAACAGGAAGCAGAGAATATGAATAAATGGCCAATTTAACAGAGGTAACAGAGGGATGTGAACAGTATCTTGAGATCTTTCTTGAGTACTGTGTATTTTATTCATTAACAATCAGGCGTTATGGGTGAGTAATAAAGTTGCCTGGCTTTCTGGAGACACTAAATTCTTTAGGGGCAGTAAGAATAAAAATGGGTTGAATGGATTTCTCTGAAAGAATCACTAAATAGGAGAAATGGGCAGTGAAATGGTGAATGAGGTTTAATGAAAGCAAGTGTGCAGTGATATAAATTGAGGTAAACCAGGAGTGAGCAAAATGAGGCCCACAGGCCGTATGCAACTCCCAAGGATATTTTTGTGGTCCTCCTTGGGGGACTTCAAGGTTAATTTTTTAAAAATGTTATCCCCAAATGCCATCCAGAGAATGGGAGAATTTTACCATATTCTGGGTCCCCTGTGCCATTCTATGACCAGGAGAGAACTTTCTTTAAAAAAGGAAGTAACTTCTGCTCACTTCCTCTCTGGGGCCTAAATTGGGCCGAGGGAGCAAAACAACATGGAGGAAATGGTCCACACATAGTCGGGGGAGGCGTATTTATTTATTTTTGCAAGGGGTATTCTGGAAGGTTACAGACCTCCCAGGTCTCCTGGGAACCTAATGGGATCTCTTAGCCTCCTATACAGCTTCACATACATACATGAGCCAGCAACTAAGCATGGGAGGAATTTTAGAGTTGTGGTAGTGAGCTCAATGAAAATGGGTGGTTGCTGCAAAGAGGATTTGTGTGTCTAATTTGAAAACCATTGTCTGCTGGGAAACCTTAGTCCGGGGGGGGGGGGTTCATTTGCATTTGCTGGGTCTTGATTTTAATGTTTTTCAGGACTTATGAAGACACACCCAACTAAAATGGTGGCAGGCATGGGTGTGCTCCACCTGTACCCTGGGGAAACCAAACCTTTGAAGTACCCAAAATACTTAGAAACTGTATGTAAAGTTAACAAAGGGGGACGTATTAGTTAAAGGACAAAAATAAAAGGTCTTCTCCTCTCCAGCATTACAAAACTTGAAAAAAGGGTACTTTACAGCTTAGGGTTCTGACGATCTTCAAGAAGACATCCTTCTGGTAACGGACTGGTTTGATTTCCGACTTCACGAAGCTGGTGCAAGGTCTTTCAGCTTCTTCGTTGGTGGTGTTTGGTAACTGCTTCAGCTTAAAGTGTAAGGAATTCCTTTCCCACCTGCCTGGGTCTAAAACAGCCACCAAAAAACTGCTTACAACAAGCTCTCTGCAGATCTGACTGAAACTGCGACCTAGTACCGAGCTTGCTTGGCTGGGGCAAACCAAAAACTGGAAAAGGGCAGGGGGTTCCTTCAACTCCTCCCACAAGTAATACACCAACACTCTAAGGGCTAAGCCAATATAAAGAAAAATGCAGGGGGAGATCAGAGCAGTCCTTGCAGGACATCACAGGACTAGTAACCAAACTTTGCTAACTTCAAGGGTTTCTTCTTTTCTGTTGAAGTTATCCAGGTGCTTGTGGATTTCAATGGCTTCCCTGTGCATTCTGACCTGATAGTTGTTGGCATGGGCCAGAACCTCAGTGTTTTCAAACAGCATTTTATGCCCAGAATGGTTTATAATGTGTTCTGCTACTGCTGATTTTTCTGGCTGACCCAGTCCGCAGTGTCTCTCATGTTCCTTGATTTGTGTTTGGACACTGTGTTTGGTGGTCCCTATGTCTGCAGCTTCATGGTATACTGTAAACTCCTGCAGCCATGAGAGGGTCTCTCCTGTCCTTCGCTGAACAGCATTGGCTGGATTTTCTTGGTCAATTTGTAAACTATTTGGAGGTTGTGTTTCCTCACAAGTGTCCTTATTCTGTCTGTGACTTCTTTGATGTATGGTAAAAATACCTTCCCTTTGGGAGGTCGTCTTCACTTCTCTGGGTTTTTCTGGGCCTGGCAGCCCTTGTGATGTCTGAGCTGGAATAACCATTAGCCTGTAGAGCCCAGTATAGGTGCTTCAATTCATCTTCCCAGAACTGAGATTCACAGATCCTTTTTGCCCAGTCTACCAATGTTTTTATTGTCCTTCTTTTTTGTCCTGGGTGATGGTTGGGGTTCTTGTGCAGGTATCTGCCTGTATGTGTAGGTTTTCTGTATACTGTGTTGCCTAAACATCAATTCAGTTTTCAGATGACCAAGAATCCAAGAATGGCAATGTTCCTTCCTTTTCTTTTTCCACTGTGAATTGGATATTAGGGTGAAGTTGGTCAGATGGTTCAGAAACACAGCCAGATCTTCTTCTCCGTAGCTCCAAATGGCAAAAGTGTTATCCACATATCAGAACCATGTTATGGGCTTTTTGGTGCTGTTTCCAGGGCTTGTTTTTCAAAGTGTTCCATGTAAAAGTTTGCTATCTCAGGGCTCAGAAGGCTTCCCATTGCTACTCCATCTTTCTGCTTGTAGAATCCATTGTCCCACTGGAAATAGCTTGTGGTGAGGCAATGTTCGAACAGGGCTGTGATGTCTTCCAGAAAAAAAAAAATCAGATGAGTGCTGTGGTGCCCATTATGGGGGCTTTGGTGAACAAGGAGACCACATCAAAGCTGATTAGTATGATTTACGTTGGAGTTGTTGATTTTTCCTATGAAGTGAGCTGAGTCATGGATGTAGAGGGGAGTTTTCCCTGTATGGGTTTGTATTTGTGTGGCCAGAAACTTGGCTAAATTGTATGTGGGGGATCTAGTAGAACTCACTGTGGGTTGTAGTGGAATGGAATCCCTGTGGATCTTGGAAAGTCCATACAGTCTTGGTAGGAGCACCTCAGATTTGTACAAACGTTTGCATGTGGTTCGCAGAATTGAGGAGTTTTTGATCAGGGTGTTCGTTTTCCTGATGATTTTGTTGATTGGGTTGCAGGAGTTTATTGCATACCCTGCAGCTGCAGACAAGTCTTTGTGTGTTTTGGACCACAGATAGATGCATTAGACTTTATTTTTTGCAAGGTATAATTTCAAACTAGCCTCTGTTCCCTGCTCTTACAACCAGCAAGCTGATTCCCAATTCAGGAAACCACAATGCACTTCTCTGAAGGACAAGAAAACCTACTCTACCATTTTCTATGAGCCTTATGTAATGTTGGGAGAACTGGATAAAGAACAAAGATGGGGGAGAAGGTGGGCAATCAAGTAGATAAAACAATTAGTGTGCTTTAATCCTGTACCTGTGCACCAAATTTCCCAAGGTGTCCAGAGGCATTGTCATGTTCAGGTGTTTTTTTTGGGGGGGGGGGGTTGCCTTCCTGTATTTGCTCAACACCTCACAAACCTGAGTTCATCATCGCCGCCACCACTACAGTTTATCTATATTTGTGTCAAATGCTTTAGCTCATAAATTCAAAATAACTTTATGATAATAATAATAATAATAATAATAATAATTTATTTCTAGTCCGCCCCTCTGAACAAGCAATCGGGGCGGATTACAACAAGAGTTAAAAACAGTTACAGTTAAAATATCCCATCCTTTCCCTTACCACCCCCCTTAAAAAAGAATTAAATCACAATACAGTTAAAACATAGAATAGCTAAAATAGGTAATTAAAAAACAGCAGCAGGGAAAACGGACCTAAGGCCTAGGTCATCTAGGAATAAGGTACAAGGGAAGGAAAGCTGGAAAAAAGACGATTCTAGGGCCTAAGGTTAGGCTCAGGATTGGAGCTGGGTGATATTCACATTCTCTGGGAAGGCCTGCCTGAAGAGGTGAGTCTTCAGGGCTTTTTTGAAGCCTTCTAGGGATGAAATGAGACGCATCTCATCCGGCAGGTTGTTCCACAACTTGGGGGCGACAGCTGAAAAAGCCCTCTGGGAGGTCTGCACCAACCTTGTCTTCATGGGCTGTAGCAGGTTCCTCCCAGAGGACCGAAGTGTGCGGGGAGGTTCATATGGAAGGAGACGGTCCCTTAGATAAGATGGACCCAAGCCATGTAGGGCTTTAAAGGTTAAAACCAACACCTTGTACTGAGCCCAGAAACTGGTCGGTAGCCAGTGGAAAGCTTTTAGCACTGGAGTAATGTGCTCTCTCCTAGATGTACCAGCAAGAAGCCTGGCTGCCATATTTTGGACCAGTTGAAGTTTCCGGGTTAAGCACAAGGGTAGCCCCATGTAGAGTGCGTTACAGTAGTCCAAACGTGAGGTTACCAGCGCGTGTATCACAGTTTCCAGGTCCCTCTTCTCCAGGAAAGGGCGCAGCTGGCTTATGACTTATCCTAACACAGCTATCTCAAACATTTAAGATAATACAGGACTTAATTCTAGTGTAGGTTCTAGATTTTCTCCAAAATTGCTTTTATGTTTCACCTAGAATCATAAAATTGGAAGAAACCACAAGGCCCATTCATTCTAATCCCCTGCCATACTGAAATACACAGTCAAAGCACTCCTAACAGATGGCTGTTCAGCCTCTGTTTAAAACCCTCCAAAGATGGAGACTCCACCATTTTCTGAGGCAGCTTGGAACTGCTCTTTGCATCTGGAAGTTCTTCCTAATATTTAGGTGGGATTTTTTTCCTGAAGCATGCATCTATTGCTCTGTGTCTCTAGAGCAGCAAAAAACAAGCCTGCCCCATCCTCAATATGACATCTCTTCAAATATTTAAGCATGACTATAATGTCACCCCTTAATTTTCTCTTCCCCAGGCTAAACGTAGCCAGCTTTTTAAGCCGCTCCTCATATGGTATAGTTCCTAGACTTTTCACCATTTTTGGTCACCCTCCTCTGGGAACATGTACAGTTCCTAAGAAGTAACTTTTAGAATCTCCTTTCAGAAAGATGTAACAAGAACATATTAAATTCTAGGAAGTGTTAGTAGGTATCCACAAACTTTGCTGTAGGATGGATCCCTTTACTTTCCCTTGAGAGATCACCCCTTACATTGCCTTTATACATGATCTGGGATGAAATTTCAGTGGGACCTCTAATGCTGATTGCATTTGAGGGGAAAAAAAACTCGAGCCTGTATATCCAACCTTTGGGAAATTTCCACAATAATATTCTGCTCAGAAAGTGCTAAGTCATAGATCATCTGAAATAATGATAACAATTAAATTGTCGATATCACTGACTGGAGTCAAAAAGCATCCTTAAATTGTTTCATAATTCAGAATAGGTACTTCATTATCAATGGGAGATTAGAGGCATGGTTCAATACTTTAATGTGCCAGTATCATAACAAATGCAATCCCAGCAACTCCTCTGATAGAGGTACAGAAATGTCTGCTCAATTCAGAAGCAGTAATTCAATTAATTGCCAAAATTAACTGCCAGTGATGTCAATGATCATTTTGTTGCACTGCTTGAAAGTGAAGCTGGAGTTAAAAATGATATGTGGGTTTCTTCCCAAATCTGTGTGTATGTGAGTTTACAAAAACATTCAGACAGAAGTTCCAAGGGATGCTTTCTGAAATGGATTTTTTGGAATGTAACTGCAGAAAAATATGGGTCTCATTCAGGGATGGACATTTCCAAAGTGGGTGAGAGCCATTCTCTTCCAGACCTACCTGGTGAGTCACACTGGCACATTACAGACTTCACAAGAGTGACATTACTTCCAGCTATAAGGAATGAGAGAGCTCTTGGGGCATGGAAGAAAACTGGTGGTTGCAGATGATATGGGGTGGGTCGGTGGGGTGAACAGGTCATTTGAAAATTGACCATTTAAAAAAAATGAAGGGTGGAGTTTTGGGGGGCTACTTTTATAATATTGTTTTATTACAAACAACCACCACCATAGCATTAACAATAAAAATAACCAGTCCAAACAATACATTCCTATATACCTAAAACAAACATCTAGTGAAAACAAATCACACCAAACCACTAATCTACTAGAATCAACAACAACAATAAAAGGATAAATAGACAAACAGAGGAACTGTGGTTTCCAGCATGCCTGTCTGTGGTTCTGTTACATTAAATATATCCACTCTTTTTTTACTGTTCAAATCTTAACCTAATAATATATCATATTTTTAAATGAGCTTAAAAAATAAATCTATAAACCTCTACATAATACCTAGGAATATTCTTACTTAGAAACCTAAAATCATTTAGGATGCCCACTCTCCCCCAATATAATCCATTAAAAGCTTCCATTCTTTCCTAAAATATCTGAGGATTTCTTATGTATTAATGCAGTCAATTTATCCATTTCTACAATTTCATATATTTTAACAACCTGTGTTCTTGAGAAGGAATCCTTGTTTTTGTCCGCATCTTAAGTGTAGATCATTCTCAAAGCAGTTGACATATACTGCACAACTCTTTTACACTTCCTCTCAAGTTGTTCATCTAACTGGTCTTCTGCACTACAGAAATGAAGTTTGACACAATTTTAACTGTCATGGCTCCATCTCATCGAATCCTAGGATTTGTAGTTTGGTGAGGTATTCAGAGGTAGAGTCACAGCAGTTAAAGTGGTGTCAAACTGCTTTATTTCTGCAGTGGGGATGCACCCTAACTCAGTTCTTATTTCTCTTAAAATGGCTTCAAGAGGCTACTTGGGGGGCTTTAGGGGTTGCCTTTAGGCCATACTTTGGCCACAGCTAGAGAAATAATCCAGTTTGAAACTGCTTTAAGTGCCATGGCTTGATGCTATAGATTTCTGAGAATTGTAGTTTGGTGAGGCATTTCGCTTTCTCTATCAAAGAAAGCTGGTCCCAGAACTACAGATCCCAGGATTCCATAGCATGCAGCCATGGCAGTTAAAGTGGTGTCAAACCATACTATTTCTTCTGTGTGGTTGCAGCCATAGTGGAAGATTCACAAATAGGTTTTTACTTTTTAAAGCCTGAGGGCAGGGAACCATCTAATTTATAAGGTTGTATGTACAGCACTGTGTAAATTTACAGTGCTATATAAATAAAGGTTAATAATAATAATAATAATAATAATGAGAAGGATCACCCCCCCCCCAAAGGAGTAAAACTAGTAAGTTCAGTTAAGAGCTTGAGATAACAAGTATTCATATCTGCTCCCTTACATAAACCTTGGTGGTTTTATCATCATGTAGAAATTCAATAGTAATTATTCATGTTCCCAGTCTATCTAGAAATAGAAGACGTAGACTTGTTTTTATGAAGTGAAACACTTCATTCAGGACTTCAATTTATTTGTATGCCGCTTTCCCATAAGTCAAAAGTGGTTCATAATATATTAGATGAACAATACATGTAACCATTTGAAATATAAAAGCTTACAGAAAATTTTACCTATAAATAATGGTAAGTCAATACATCATCATCATCATCAATAAATCTCAATACATGTAAAGCCACCATATAAAAATGTGTGAATAAATAATCTAAAACCAATTTGGAAAGAAAATAATGCCAAAATATAGAAAGTGTAAAGCGAAACAGATATGTGCACAATACAGTCTGTTCAAAGTGAAATACTGTAGATGGTGGCTTCCTTTATTTATTTATTTATTTATTTCATATCTATGCCACCTTTCTCCCAGGAAGGGACCCAAGGTGGCTTACAAGATAAAACATTTCAAAAACATCACAGTAATTAAAAAAAAATAAAACCATCATTTAAAACAATGTAAGTAACATAAAAACATACGAATGTTAAAAACATTACACACACCCCTATTAAGCCACCCTTTCATGACTTTTAGCTTGCCTACATAAAAATGTTATTACTTACCAGCAAAAGGTGGGGGGGGGGAGCAGCCCAGCCTCCCACGGAAAGGCATTCCAGAAAGTGGGAGTACCCACCAAGAAGGCTCTTGTGTCCTCACCAGGCAATCCTGGGATGGTGACAGGACCAAGAGAAAGCCTTCCCTGGAAGCTCTTAGGGCTCTGGTAGGTTCATATGGGGAGATATGCTTTTCAAAATACTGGAACAACATTTAGGACTTTATAGGTCATAACCAGCACAGGTCCTGGACCAGTGATGTCTTTCCATTCACCGACCTGGCATTGAGTAGCAGTATTTCACCCCAGGGACCTGTTAACCATCCAGGCTATTTGAAATGGAGGTCAGCTTAGGAGTAACCAGTAGCCTGTGGTATTAGGGCTGACTCCCCATTCCACATCTCCCTCTGCCCATTACTGTCATGATGGCTGCTCCCTCAATTGCTTCCCATTCCCTTGCCCTCTTTGTGGCACATATTGCTATTACTGGCCAGATAATTGTTTAAAATAGCAAGCGAACCAATGCACCTCTCCTCTATCAAACGAAAGGACTGGCTGTTTTACAGCAATCTCACTGGTGGCAGGCCCGCTGCCACAGGCACCCACCTTTTACCCCCTTCCCAAAGGGAGCAGGTGTTCCTGGCAGGGTACCTGGGGCCTGGGCCTGGCAGGAAGCAGTCTCTCCACCAGGCAAGATGAGTCAAGCAGCATCATTAAGCCATACACACTGACAGGCATCTCTAACCCATCCTTGACAGCTATTATCCCAACTGGGTTTCTTTTTTACTAAATGTCTTTTCCATTTTTCACCTGGGAAGGGCTAGATTTAAATATTAATACAAATGAGGTCTTTCAAAAATCTTTTGGCAGGTGCAGATGCACATGTTCTTTTAAATGATATTCTTGTGACATGGAATTTAATTGAGGGTCAACATTGTTAGAGAGTCAGCATAGTGTAACGATTCAAGCATTGGACTATGGCTCTGGAGGCCAGAATATTGAATCTTCACCGAGCTATCTGCACCAACTGAGTGTCAAATCACACTTTCTCAACCTTAGAGGGAAGCAATGGCAAACCTCCTCTGAACAAACCTTGCCAAAGAAATCCCATGATACATTGTGCTTGGGATCACCACAAGTTAGAAATGATTTGAAGGCACACAACAACAACATGGTTGCAAGATCCTTAGTGCTTTTCCTGTTGGAAAAACACGTATATCATAAGGCTGAAAAAATAAGCATTACAGGTAGCCCTGAGTATCTGCAGGGGATCTGTTCCGGATCCCTCCACAGATACCAAAATCTGCAGATGTTCTAGTACAATTGTCCCCAATGGCAGCACGTGCACATGACCACACTGCCATTAGGGACAATAGGACTTCAATGGCAGCACGTACATGTGACAGTGCTGCCATTAGGGACAGCCCCTGTTGTCCCCAGTAGTGGCATGTGCATGTGACCACGCCACCACTGGGGACAACAGGACTGAAGTCCCATTTTCCCTAATGATAGCACAACCACATGTATATGCCCCCACTGGGTACAACAGGGGCTGACTCTAAAGGTAGTGAGGCCACATGCACATGCTGCCATTGGGGACAACGAGGGCTGCTGTCCACAGATATTCAAATCCATGGATGGTAAAACCACTGATACTGAGGGCCAACTCTATTCTATGTTTCAATAGTGGGAATATCTTACTGTTTTAGTCACATATGCACATATATTTTATAGACCTCAACTTCAAGAAACTGTATTTTTGAAAATATGGTCAGCTTATCTCAGCCTAGACCTTGCTTATATCCTCTGTAATTCCCTTTCTCCTTCCTTCCTTCCTTTTCTCTTTCTCTCTCCCTCTCTCATTTTTCTGTTCTCTTTCTTTGCAATTACACTATTCGTCCTCCAATCTACATATATATTTTATTACCCAGTTTTTCTCCACCCAATTTAGTTTCTAGTGCTCGATCTGAGGTACTTCTATGCTAATGACCACTTAGCATCCCTGAGGCTTGTAGCTCAATGTCAGAGATTGGCCAGCATTCTGTTAGGAACATATACACATGTCCATTAACCGTATATATGCATATGTTTATTTTTGATCACTGACATCAGTTGGCATTCACTTCCCCACTTAACAGTTACCAAAAACTCTGACCTACCCTCTGACTTACCATTCAGGGTATGTACCCATAACCAATGGTGGGGGAGGCAGCAGTGTCTGGTTATGTCCTCATAGCCAGATGACAAGAAATTGCCCCAGTCAATGCAACTCAATAGAAAGTGGCAGAGGTAATCTCTTCACAACAGGCTATAGGAACCTAGGCAAAAGTTGCTGCAACCATTCCCATTCCCTGTAAGGCATGGATTGGTCACAAGGAAAGTCTACAGCAGGCCTCGGGGTAAATGGTAAATGTCTTGGCATAGCAATAACTCCACACAGAGAACTATGCATGGGCCTATGAATTTTGCATGCAGAAGGTCCTAGCTTCAATCACTGTCATCTCCAAGTAAGAGAAAAAATAATCTTGTATGAAACACTAGAGAGCTTCTCCCAGTTTGTGTAGACAATACTGAGCTAGATTCAGTATGTTATAAGACATGTTTGTGCCTTCTCGCATCTTTCACAGAGAAACCAGTGTAACACTTGCAAAGCAGAAATGATTTCATCAGGTGTGATTTTTCTCCCTCTCTCATTGGACCATGGCAAGTTGATTCTGCCACGTTTCTTTCTCTGACACTGCTCTAGAAGTCCCATAGACCTTTCCCTCCTTTACATCTGGTCATCCTGCTCAACCGACAACATTGGCCATCTGCAAAATTTTGCCCTTGGTAGGGATTTCAAACAAGACCAAGGCTGATTGGCTCCAGTGTTTCTGTTCACAGAACTCTCTGTTTATGATCAACCAGATAGAAGAAAAATGGTGAAGGGCTAAAAATGTAAACAGCAAACAGTCAGCCAGACAGTAAATAAGTATCCTCTTAGAAGCCATTAACACCAGATGTACTTCCATCAAAGCCAATCATTTTCAGGTGGCATCAGAAATAACTTTAGTGGTGAAGCTCTTCACAGTTTATACACCACCATCAAATTGAACAGAAAATTAGGTGAAACAATGACAATTGAACAGAGCTCGGGGGAAGTTTACCTTCATCATTGACTGTCTGCTGAAATAATTGACACACATAGTGAGAAGAGGAAAATGTCACTGGAACATTTTGCAAATAAAACAGCATGTACATCACTCCTGTACACACTCCCTTTGTCTCAGTATGAAGAAACAGACACACAATCTGCCATGTATTTTTTTTTTTGTTCTTTTTTTAACAAGTGAAAAATACAAACACATTATAAATGGAAGCATCAACAGGTCATCAATGTAGCTGTGCTAATTTACAAATGCCAAGGGCCAGGCCATCTGCTGCCATCATTGGTATATTTGAAAAAAAAAGTTTAAAGGTCAAAGTCCTACCACTCTTGGATCTCTCTCTCTCTCTCTCTCTCTCTCTCTCTCTCTCTCTCTCTCTCTCATACACACACAGAGCCTACTTCAATGTGCCCAGTCTTAAAATTGAATAGTGCAGGGCACACATTACAACAACCCCAAATTATTAGAATGCAAACTACTGAATTTAGGAATCTCAGCACAGAATAAGTAAAGAGGTAGTACAGGAATACCTGGTTAACCTAAATGAATATAAATCTCCAGGACCAGATGAACTACATCCTAGAGTATTAAAAGAACTGGCAAATGTAATATCAGAGCCATTGGCAATAATCTTTGAGAACTCTTGGAGAACAGGAGAAGTCCCAGCAGACTGGAGGAGGGCAAACGTTGTCCCCATCTTCAAAAAGGGAAAAAAAGAGGATCCCAACAATTATCGTCCAGTTAGTCTGACATCAATTCCAGGAAAGGTTCTAGAGCAGATCATTAAGCAGAGAGTCTGTGAACACTTAGAGGCCAATGCCATAATCACAAAAAGCCAACATGGGTTTCAGAGAAACAAGTCATGCCAAACGAACCTGATCTCTTTTTTTGATAAAATTACCAGCTTGGTAGATGAAGGGAATGCTGTGGATATAGTATACCTCGATTTCAGTAAGGCCTTTGACAAGGTTCCCCATGACATTCTTGCAAACAAGCTTGCAAAATGTGGGATAGACAAGTTAACTGTTACATGGATTTGTAATTGGTTGAGTGGCCGAACTCAAAGGGTGCTCAACAATAGCTCCTTTTCATCCTGGAGAGAAGTGACCAGTGGGGTCCCACAGGGTTCTGTCCTGGGCCCAGTGCTATTCAACATCTTTATTAACGATTTGGATGACAGAATTGGGGGCATACTTATCAAATTTGCAGATGACACTAAACTGGGAGGAGTAGCTAATACCCCAGAGGACAGGATCAAAATTCAAAATGACCTGAATAGACTAGAAAGCTGGGCCAGTGCTAACAAAATGAAATTCAATGCGGAGAAATGTAAGGTTCTGCACTTAGGGCGGAAAAATGAAATGCACAGATATAGGATGGGGGACACCTGGCTGAATGAGACCACATGTGAAAGGGATCTAGGAGTCCAAGTAGACCATAAGCTGAACATGAGTCAACAGTGTGATGCGGCAGCTAAAAAAGCCAATGCAATTTTAGGCTGCATCAATAGAAGTATAGTTTCTAGATCAAGGGAAGTTATAGTGCCACTCTATTCTGCTTTGGTCAGGCCCCACCTGGAATACTGTGTCCAGTTCTGGGCACCACAATTCAAAAAAGATGTGGAGAAACTGGAGCATGTCCAAAGGAGGGCAACTAAGATGGTGAAGGGTCTGGAAACCTTGCCCTATGAAGAACGCCTTAGGGAGCTGGGGATGTTTAGCCTAGAGAAGAGAAGGTTAAGAGGTGATATGATAGCCCTGTTTAAATATTTGAAGGGATGTCATATTGAGGAGGGAGCAAGCTTGTTTTCTGCTGCTGCAGAGACTAGAACGCGGAACAATGGATGCAAACTGCAGGAAAAGAGATTCCACCTCAACATTAGGAGGAACTTCCTGACAGTAAGGGCTGTTCGACAGTGGAACACACTCCCTCGGAGTGTAGTGGAGTCTCCTTCCTTAGGGGTCTTTAAGCAGAGGCTGGATGGCCATCTCTCAGGGATGCTTTGACTTGGAGTTCCTGCATGGCAGGGGGTTGGGCTGGATGGCCCTTGTGGTCTCTTCCAACTCTATGATTCTATGATTCTATGAATCTGTGCTGAAGTTATCAAGAGCTCTTTACATAATACCATGTATTTATCCATATGTTGCTTTTCCTTGTTGTAGATATTTCCTTGTGCAGGAGAGGAAGAAAAGGCAGAGAGATGGATATTTGTTGGGGGTCACACATCACAAGCAAACCATGGTGAAAAGAGGAAAGCTTGTCATGTTCTCCTATGGATCCCTGGGTTAACATAATGTGCAAATTGGGCCACATATTCAGTTCCATTAGTAAAAATATCTCTGAAGTATGGAGGAGAAACAACTCCAGTAACAGCTTGTCTCATTATCATGCAGGAGACAGTAAACCACAGTAAAAGTCAATTGACAGTTCCTAAGGGGAAATATTGTTACACAATTGTGGTAACAGAATGAAAAGAGCATTCTTTTTAAACTAATGTTTTCCCTTTTAATGTATTTTTTCATAGGCTTTTGTTATGGATTTGTTTACATTCCATTTATTTAGTAATGGCCTAGAAATACCTTGTACAGTATCTAACACATCATTATTATCCTCAGTTCTTTACTCTTCTAAGCTTTTATTTGAATCCCATAACCTAGCTTTCCATCTGGGGGCCTGCACAGCTTTTATAAACTGTTATAACACTGAAAGGGAGAGAACCGTGTGGGTGTATGTATATATGAAAGTCATTATTTTGCTCTCAAACATAGCTCAGTTTTAGATAATGGACACATTTTTTAAAAATGTCAGCACAGATTAACGTGAGCCACAAAGGTAATCTCCTACTTTAGATGCTTTACTTGGTTCATTACTTTCTTTGTTTTAATAACCTGTTCAGACAAAGGACACACTTGCTTTGTTGATTTGTCAAGGCAAAAAAAAAATGCTTTTATTAGGTCAGTCATTTCAGATAATGGGATATGTTCACAACTACAGTGATTAACATTGGGATAGTCCATCCCCTAGGATTCTCACATTCTTTATATTTTTAATCATTTAATTTATCAGTATAAGGTATATTTACCTTTCCTTTCAACCATATGGTGTTCAAGATGGCTGGCAAAGGATTATTAAAATTAAGCCTGTAAGGGCTGCATCAATAGAAGTATAGCGTCTAGATCAAGGGAAGTAATAGTGCCACTCTATTCTGCTTTGGTCAGGCCCCACCTGGAATACTGTGTCCAGTTCTGGGCACCACAATTCAAAAAAGATGTGGAGAAACTGAAGCAGGTCAAAAGGAGAGAAATTAAGATGGTGAAGAGTCTGGAAGCCATGCCTTATGAGGAGCGACTTAGGGAGCTGGGGATGTTTAGCCTGAAGAAAAAAAGGTTAAGAGGTGATATGATTGCCCTCTTTAAGTATTGTGGAGGGAGCAAGCTTGTTTTCTGCTTCTCCAGAGACTAGAACATGGAACAATGGATGCAAACTGCAGGGAAAGAGATTCCACCTCAACATTAGGAGGAACTTCCTGACAGTAAGGACTGTTTGACAGTGGAACACACTCCCTCGGAGTGTAGTGGAGTCTCCTTTCTTGGAGGTCTTTAAACAGAGGCTGGATGGCCATCTGTCAGTGATGCTTTGATTGGGGGTTCCTGCATGGCAGGGGGTTGGACTGGATGGCCTTTGTGGTCTCTTCTAACTCTGTGATTCTATGATTCTATGATGATTAGTTAGACTGACTGGTTAGTCACTCATTAGTTAGACATGGCTGGCATGTTTACAGTACAGATTGCTACACATACACACATGTGCAGAAGATAGTGTTTATTGATGTGGAGAAGGCTCTTGGCCTAATCACCTTTCCTGCCCATGAAGAGGAATATTCTATGTTGCTACAACTCTATGTACACAGAGCTACTTCATTTGAATGCTCAGTGTTTGGCCATTGAGATGAGTCATCCTCAGCAGAAGGCAATGGCAAACCCCCTCTGAAAAATCTTTTGAAGAAATTCTTGGGAAAAGTTCATGTTAGGTTTCTTAAGTTGACAACAATTTGAAGGCACATGTGGGGAGGGGGGCCAATGAAAAATTCTAAGGCACTTGAATATAGAAATATTTATATTATATTCTGTTCTTTTGCATCCCATTCCATTTAGGGGGGAAATAGCTAGTATAGTTGCCTCTCCTGATATTTTTAATCATTAAGGGGCTGTGCAGTCATCCCTGAAGGGGCAGACTCCAGCCACTCCTTTTACAGCCAGATCTGGGCCATAGCAACCGCATGCTGCAGCCCCAATCTAGGCTTTGCAGGTCATGAAAAAGAGTCACAAAGGGTGTGATAGCCATTGCACTATGGCTTTACAGCACTCCTTCAGCACTATGTCATGCAGATGCAGCGCCAGAGGAGCACCATGATACTGCACTCCATGCAATACAGTGCACATCTTCATGCTGCCCTGGGGGCAGAGCCAAGACATGGGTCATGTAGACGCTACACCCTGAATCTGCCCCCAACCTGGCCCAAACTGATGGTCTGGCCTAGGAGAAGCCCAAGAGAGCTGCAAAAGCAGTCTGAAGTCCCTTACTGGCAGGACCACATTGTACAACATTGTGTATTTGGGCAGTAAGTCCTCAGTTTCTAGAAGAGGTCCTGGTAGCGTAAGATATGGTGCTGCCTTCCATCAAGGTTCTGTGGATGGACCTGAAATATGGACATTCTAGAACTAATTTGTTTGATTTAAATGGTCCAGAGAGACAGATTTCAAGCATGCACCGTTTTAGCAGGTAGCCATTCTGTTCATGATTTAAAAGTGAAAATCAATCATTTATGTTTATTAATTAGCCTGATGGTCACAACACCTATCACCAGGTAGAGGAAATTGAAAGGCCACAATATGTTGCTTCTGCCATTTGTGTTTGTGAAAATGCAGGGAGGTTTAGCAGGGAGCAAAATCTGAGAAGAAAACTCATGAGTGAGCAAGTAAAGTCTTATGACAGGTGACATTTTGAAACTTTGTAAATGGAATCTTGCAATTTTAGGTGTGCATTTGTCATCTGCTATGTTTACTTGACTAAATGGTATGTGCTTTCACTGAAGGAAAAAAATCCTAAATTAACAGTGTTTATCAAAAGGATCTTGTAGCACCTTTGAAACTAAGAGCCAAAACAGACCAACTTGAAACGCCGGCTTGGGTGTGTAGTGTACATATGACTCATGCCCCAATGCCTCCTGGAAACCACTGAGCTGCCCACACGTGCCAGGAGTGCTGTAAAGATTAAGCAGGGAGGGCCAAGCCTGATTTTTGATGGCTCAAAAAGGAGCAGCAATTTTCTGCTTCTTTTTGGGCTGGCAAAAAGTTGGATTGGGGCTATGGCATGCAGTTGCTGCAGCCCCAACCTGGCTGTCTCAGGGATGGTCTGTTTCACCCCTAACTGACCATAAGCTTTCGTAGACATGGTCTTCTTCCTCAGATGCATGGAGTGAAGAGTTGCCCAGGAAGGACCCCTATAATCATATTGTATGATAGCCATAGAAATCCAAAACTTGTGGGTGACAAGTTCAATTTTAATGATGGCCACTGGGGGACAAAGGCAAGAGGAAGGATGTTGCATAAGGCCAAGGTACTCTAGACTATGGTTCAAAACACACCACAGAAATAATCCAGTTTAAGACCATTTTAACTGCCCTGGCTCAGTGCTAGGGAATCCTGGGAACTGTAGTTTATTGTGGCACCTGAGCTCTCTGACAGAGAAGACTAAATGTCTCACAAAACTACAGTTCCTAGCATTGAACTGGGGCAGTTAAAGCTATCTCAAGATGGATTATTTCTGGAGTGTGTTTTGGACCTGTGTCTCTGAGTTCTGATCCAAGACACTTTTTGTTGCCTCAAGGCAAAGAACAAAATGGTGCACACAGTCAAACATATACACCATCCCACATACAGATATCAAAGTTAAACCTTCTTTCAGTACTTCAGTACTTCAAAACCAAAAGCTGTGTTACATAAAGCAATATGAGATCTGTGTACAATATCAGCTATTTGAGCTCAGATTACTCATCTTTTCCATTTAAAAGAGGAGTGCACAAATATGATACAGCTGGGGAGCAATTTTCTTATCTGGGATCCCCTGGAGAATGCCAACCCTCCCCCCCCCATTAATGCAGAATAAAAATGAAAAAAGTTAGAAGTTCCCATCAGGTTTTGAACTGTGTGTGTATGTGTGTGTGTGCAGCACAGGGCAGTCTTGGAACCTATTTTAACCTTGAAACTTATGGAGGCTTCTAGGGGAGGCAATTTATCTTTTTATTTTGTAGCTGAAAAGGGGTATTTCATGGAATCTGGAGGGCTCAAGGGCTGCAAAACCTGCCTGGGGGTACATGCACATCGTCTGCCCCAATTTAAACAATCATCTTCCTTGTGAGTAATGGAATTATCTCTCTAACAGCTGCAAGGACTGAAAGTATGGACACATACTGGTTCCAGTCCTGTATGGCTCAGCATAGCTTAATAGGTCTGCATGTAAACCTATGCTACACTGAGCCATATACCATCATCCTCTGATTAACAGCCTCCAAAGACCCCTACACAGCTTCATGGTTCCCAGCTGTCTGGATAAGCATGTGGCTGCATCTCTGTAGCCTGTTGCAAAATGATTATAACAGTGCTGAAACCTCTGGATGATTCTGGTGGATCTCACTGCTAATGTCATCAGATCACATCGGGCTATGAGGAGACTCTTCTGTGATCCTGCCCGCTCCCTATGTGGGGGTGCATTTGCGGGGAGCTTTGGGTGCTGCAAAGGGAAGAAGGGAATACCAACCCCCACATGCTTTTAAAAAAAGGCAATTTGTAGGCATGTAAATAATAATAATAATAATTATATCCCGTCTCTCTGCACTCAGGCAACTAACGTGACTTACAACAATTAAAAGTATGCATATTATATTCCCCCCAACCCTCCCCCCATTAAAATAGAATTAAACAATTTACAATCTAAAACATATTAATATATTTAAAAAACAATTTAAAACAGTTAATATATGCACAAGCCAACAACAGTATATAGGACAGGAAACAAGAATAATGATACCTTATTTATTTTCTGTGGTGGTCGGGCATCTATTAAGGAAAGGCCTGCTGGAAAAGATCTGTCTTAACAGCTTTTTAAAAGCTCTCTAAGGTGGTTATATGATGGATCTCGTCTGGCAGGCCATTCCACACTCTGGGAGCAATCTGGGAGCCAAGAAAATCCTCTGAGCAGTTGTAGACAACCTGGTTTTTATTGGTTGTAACAGATTTCTCCCAGAGGACCTGAGTGTGCGGGGAGGATTATATGGGAGAAGGCAGTCTCAGAGATATGTCCTTAACAGATTGCCAGCCACTGTGTATGTTCTATCTAGCTAAAATTGTCCTTTGTATTTTAGGTATTTTGATTATTAATTATAAAGGAATGCATCATCATTTGCAGAAGATAAGGATTTCTATAGACTTCTGGCAAAGTGTATATGCATTCCTACTGCCATGCAGTAAACAATAAATTATAATCACAACTCGCAGGTTGTTCAAAGAAGAAGTATGAGGGGACACAAGCATCCTTCTTCTTTTTTTCTTTTTTTTTTCTTTTTTTTTACAAAGGATGTTCCATTATAAGCACTGGAGTGATACCTTATGTCTGTATTTGACAGTACCACCTTGTTGCTCACCACTGCGAGCATGCAAATCGTACCCAGCAGAGCCATTAATGGAGCACAAATTGCCTGCAAGTTTTCTCGGCATCAATAAAGAGGATGCCCAACAATGAAGTCTTTGCATAAAAGAAGGCAGTTTAAAATGTGGCAAAATAAATGTCTTTACAGATCAATGAAACATCTTGTAGCAACAAGGGAGAAAGATGGTACAGGTTGTATAATACATAAAAATGTTCAGTGCTTAAGAAGTAGCTTAAAATGCAATTGTCAGCATCTCTCCCCTCCCCTGTGTGTACATACCCACCCACATTTTTTGGACGTATACTGTATCATTTTAGAGTCTGAGAAATTTAAACTTCATTCCCAAATAAAGGAGACTAATAATAATAATAATAATAATAATAATAATAATAATAGAAATAATATATTGAGTCCAACTGGAGGAGTTCATATGCAAAAGAAGTTCATATGCAAAAAGAAGGGATATTGTATGTCATGACAGGTCTTTGATACTTAAGAACCTGTCCCAAGATTTTCTTACAAGATTTGTTCAGATGGATTTTGCCTTTGTCTCTGTCTGAGGCTGAGAGTATGTGATTTGCCCAGTGGGTTTCCATGGCTAAGTAAGGATTTGGACCCTGAATCATAATCCAACCACTATATCATGCTGACCCTCTCAGGCAGGCTTACCTAGATGATTTTTGAAGCATGTATTTACGTCTTTTAATTTCTTGGTTTTATATATTCTTTTAAGTGGTATTATATGTCTAATCCATTGTTGATCAATAGGGAGGGGTGAGTAAGAGATATTACTAATACCACCACCACTACCACTACTAACAGCAGCAGCAACAGTGCTCCTCAGTGGGAGGCACCACTGATCTGTGAGCTGCAAGCATTCCTATCTGGGAGGTATGAATCATTTAAATTCTTCACAGTTCCCCTGAAATATTACATTTATGTAGCATTTTGGGTAATTAAAATTGCAGCTAAAGCAAGTTGCCCAACGCTGCTTAAAGCAGTATTTCTCTCTGCTGCTCACTGTTGCCTCACCAACGCCCACCCATTCAGGAGAACACAAACCAAAAACACCTTTCCCTGGTGCCTCCTAAAATAATATGCACTGTACACAGCAGAGGTGTGATACAAATCATACCCCTGCTCACATCTGGAACATCTGAAATATTAATTTGCTTATATGACTCTGCCAGAGCTCTCAGGTCCTTGGGGATGTGCTTTGTCTCGGTACTACCACCATCACAGACCCATTTGATGATACAGGAGAGGACCTTCTTGATGGCTGCTCCAAGACTGTGAGATTCGTTTCCACATGAGGCTAGGCTAGTGTCCTCTCTGTTCTTCTTTCACTGGCAGGCCAAGACCTTTTTATTCAAATAGACATTTAATAATTAATTGGTTGCAGATAATCTTTTTATGGGTGGGTGTGCTGTACTTTTCACTTTTATGTTTTATATGATTTTTACACTATTAAAATTCAATCACATTTTAATATGATAACTTGTTCAATTGTGGTAGAATTCAAATACAGATGTTTTAGTTTGGAAAGAAATCATGTAGTATCCCAGAAATGAGATGTGATAAACTAGGCAAGAGAGCCATCATGAGACGGGAGGGGGGGGGGGGAAGGCGGGGTATTAGCTGGTATTATAATATGTGTAGTGTCCTAGGAAAACATTGTCTCTGTTCAACCAACTGTTGATGGACTGAAGTTTGAAGTTTGTGGATATATTCCAATTCGGTAGTTTCTCTTTCCAATCTTCCTTTGTAGGTTTTTTCTTCTGGGTAGGGGTGAGGGCTGTTAAAGGACTGCTGTTCTGAGGTCCAAGGTGGAATAATAATAATAATAATAATAATAATAATAATGATGTTTTTTATTTATACCCCGCTCTTCAGCCAAGACTATCAGAGCAGCTTACAATTTGTTAAACAAACAGCTTCATTTACAATTGTAAGCTATTTGCCCCCAACAATCTGGGTACTCATTTTAGCGACCTCGGAAGGATGCAAGCCTGAGTCAAGCTTCAGCCCTTTGCTGGTCTTGAACTCGCCACCTTCTGGTTTTGAGTGAGTGGCTGCAGTACAGACATTTAACCACTGCGCCTCCAGGGCTGGAATGCCCAGGAAGACTGAAGCATTCTGCAACTGTGTGTTTTGGTTTTTTTTTAATGTATTCCCTTTCCTAGAGACTGAGTCATGTCCATTTATCATCTGGCACAGAGACTAGACTGTTTGCCCAATGCAGAGAAATGAAGGGCTTTATTGACATAAGATGGCATACATGGCATTTGAAGATGAGCAAGTGCCTCAAATATTGTGAGTGATGTTATTTGGTCCTGTGATTACATTTTGTAGATTACAGAGAGTATTGCTATCTGGGTTTATGGCAAGGTTTTGAACACATCTTTCCAACCTTGTTGTAGGTCCTCTTCTAGGTAAGTAACTGTTTAGAGATTTGGAGGCTGTATGTAGGCAAATAAAGTCCTGCCACCAAGTATCCTCGAGAGGGCAGGATTATTGTCCAGAATAGGTTGTAAATTCATTGAGTATCTGAGTAGCCTTATTTGGGAGCTCTATGTGATTACTAGTGGAGTTCTGCCATTTCTTGTCCTAAGTCAATTCTAAATAAATTAGTCCTGGGTAGAAGTCTTATCATGCCAACTTTTTATATAGTGTGTACTATAGCTTGAGGAATGCTTGTTGTAATTTCATGAGTTTGGTGTCCCTGTCTTGTAGGTCTGAGCAGATGCTACTGTATTGAAGGGCTTGACTAACCAGCATCATACTACATTCCAATACAGTGGTCCCCCGGTTTACGAAAGTAATTTGTTCCAGCACCCCTTTCGTAAGCCAAAAACGTTCGCAAACCGGGGGACCACTGTAAGTATAGGAAAAAACTTTGCACCATTTGAATTTCCCGCGGTTTTTTTTTTCGTAACCCGGTTTTTGTTTTTGTTTTTGAAACTGGGGCCGTTTTTCTGGCCCCGGCTCTTTCGGATCCCGGGGTTTTCATACCCCGGGGGATTCGTAACCCGGGGGACCACTGTAACTTCCTTCACCATTCATATGGCTATGTATTCACCTTGGCTTTAGAAAATTTCCTCCTGCCATTATCTCATAGTACATTCCAGTAACTTCCCTACAATAACCATTAAACCTGAATTTGTCACTTCACATGTTTAACATTTCTGATACTATTTCCACATACAACCTGCTCATTCCTAGCTATGAAGATCTATTCCTAGGCACCTCACTACATATGATGAAGTAGACTTAGTGACTATCCAGACCAGCCTGAAAGGCTGGCCTGAGGATGGAGTCAAGGTTCAGTATCCTGATGACGTAGGCCCTAACTCTATCCCAGGGCATGCACTGCTCCAAATGGTTCATGCCATCATGATGCACCTCCAGCACTGTGTCCAGATAACCCAGCACTAAACAGGCACCATACAGCTGCACCACCGTGGCTATGGCATTCTTTGGAGGGCACAAAAAGGAGTTGCTTTTTGCTGCTCCTTTTTGTGCTCTCCATAGGCCGGATTGGAACCACAGCATGAGGTTGCCGCAGCCCCAATCTGGCCAGGAAAAGGGCAGCCTGTATAGCCCCTAAGTCTATGAAAAATATGCTACTAATGGCTTTCTCTCAGTAAGTTTCAAAGATGCTACAAGATCCCTTTGCATATTGTTCAATTGTGTTTTAACTTTTTTTAATCAGGTTTTTATCTTGGCAGGCTAGCAAATAAATCTATACCATAGAGCTAAATCTTCATCTCACAGACACAGTCTAGGCTCTCAAGAAGAGGCTGGGGTTGAGATGCCAGGGTTGGGGCCTTCAGTTTTCAGTATTCAAAGCATGTTTCAAATGAGCAACTGTCCACTTATAGGAGTTGAGCTTAATTTGCAAATCTCATATTGAAACACATTCACATTTTGTACCTTTTCCATCCATGCTATTCATAATTTTTTGCCTTACTGAGTTTCATTTGAAACTTTAATATATTGGTTCTTGTTGTTCAGCAACCAAAAAGCAGTGGGCTGCAAAATATGCAGTCTCCACTTTCTGTAATTAGCTCTTAAATGATACTAATTCCGCAAGAAATATTTTATACGTGGTGGAAGTCAATTTGTTAAAGATTTAATAAAAGCCTTCATAAACGCTTTCTTTGTCACAAAATACTAAAAAAAAATTGCAGCAAATTGCACTGGAATGTAATTTTGCTCAAAAAGCTGAGGCAACAGAGCAAGTTCAGCATAGAGAAGACCTGTCAATAATCTCAGTCTCTTGCAGCGATTTATAGTGTGCATTCCCTCACCTTCTCAGCACTTTGCACTCATTACTATCATCAGCTGCCAATACCTTAGTAGTGTTTCTCTGTTTTTGAGTCAGAGGTGTGAATTATGCTGAAAGTTACTTCCCACTCCAATCCCAACCCCCAGCACACAAAAGATTTCTGAAACTTTGCTCTGTTTGACATTTTGCTCCCTGAGAAGTTGGACAGTATCCAAAGTCAATCATGTTATTTTGGCATCTGACCCAAAATATCCCACAGCCAGCAAAAACCTTCCGACATGTTACAGAAGAAAATGGGAATATGTGTGCCCAAGCAACATCGAAGTTTGGTCAATATGGCAAAGGTTATTCATGAGGGAGACCCCCTCAAGCTAACAGAGGCTGCAGAAGTTTGATTTTGCCAAACCCGACTGGGAAGGAAGGGCAGGATGACATCTCCTCCTCTCCTCTACCTCCCCTGGCTAGATGAGTGTAGCTTACTTTTGCACTTTGTACTCAGTTTGCAGCTATTGGGGACCAAAAGGGGAAACTGGGAGGAGGAGAGAGAAACTAGGATATTTTAAAAGCAACTGAAAAAGTGGAGTCACAGAGGATTAATTAGGATGGTCCCTGCCAAATCAGGATATTTGTAGGGTATGCTGTCCTTCAACCTCTCAATCAGTAGAAATATAATAAAAAATAAAGAACAGTTTGGTGCCCTTGCCTGACACTTAAAATCTCTGTCACTTCAGTTTGGTAGAAGAGATAGACAACCGCAATTAACAAGTTTTTTTTTTCATTGACCATATAGCATTGAGATGCTCCAGATGAAAATAGAAATCTCTGTTTGCATGGCAACCTGGATCACACCCATGGAATGGAACTCTGAGGCTGATGCACATGAGTAACCCAGCAAAAGAAAAAAATCAGCCCTCTGTTTGTTAATTTTAGCTTCTCAGCTTGCCCCCCTGTTTTTGCACTTACAGAAAGGCAATAGAAAATCATTATTCTTTCAAAATAATTAGGTGAGACATTCAGATGACCAAATGCTTGAAACTGCTCTAGTGAGTAAGTATTGAAACTATTGTCATGCCCTATCTATTTCACAAGCAATCTAATGGAAAATCATATGTGATGATGGCTTAGTAATGATGGGAATAACCTTACCCTCCAAGATACTGACGAACAATTGGACATAACTGTCTAAGCAGCCAATTTGCTGTTATGCACTGTGCTGAATAAATGCATATACTATGAAACCATTTCATTCATGGGGAACTGATGGTAGCAGCATTTCTTAGTGGTGAAACAAAGATCTTTCCAGCTGAGGTTCACGTATTTGCATATTTTTAATTATTGTCCAGTGGTTAATCTGTGAGGGAAGACAGATTGATCTCTAAATTTCAAATAACTATCTGAAAGGGCAGTTATGGCTCTCAAAAAATTGAGTGTTTTATTAACAGGTTTGGAATTCCCTTTGTATTTATAGTGATGTAGGTGGCTCAAGTGGTTAAGACGCTGATTATGTTGATTGCAAGATTGGCAGTTTGAGGCCCGGGTGTCGCATGATGGGGTGAGCTCCCATCACTAGTCCCAGCTTCTTGTAAACTAGCAGTTCAAAAACATGCAAATGAAAGTAGATAAATAGGTACAGTACCACTCCAGTGGGAAGGTAAACCATGTTCTGTGCAGTTCTGCTGGCCATATGATCACAGTGTAGTCTCTGATAATGCTGGCTCTTTGGCTTAGTGACGGAGATGAGAACCACCCCCTATGGTCAGACATGACTTGACAAACTTGTCAATGGGGAATACCTTTACCTTTACCTTTAGTTAGGTTGCAACTAAGATTCACTTGTAAAACAGCAAAAGAGGACTTTGCCCATACTGCCTATCTAAATTAAAGGACATCAGGACAACTCTTTCTAACTATGGGATAAAATCTTAACTTGATTATGTAAATATGTAAAAAGGAGAGCACCAATTGTCCCAGATGGTGTTTATAAGAGTTCAAACTAGCATTACAGAAAAAATGCCAATGTATAACGGGGAAAAAAATCAGGAAATATTGTTTCTGTAGTAAAGATCAAGTGAAGGACCTACATAAGACCAGCATTTTCCTTAGGCAAAGTGAAAAGGTCTTCTCAGGCAGTAGAGGTCAAGTAACAAGAAAGGGATGCAAGCTGTTAGCTATTTAATTTGTTGTTACTGTATTTTTACAGTCATGAATGGCAGCAGGTGTTTATGAGACCGTTTGCCTCAAAGGCCAAAATAACGTGATTGATTTTAGTTACAGTACTTCAAATCTTGAAGTAAATGGGAAGTACCCATGGGTGTAGTTAAGAGGGTGACAAAATGGAGCATTGCCCCCAAAATTAGAATTCTGCCCCACCATTAAATTTTACTTCTGTCTTCAATTTTTTTGCATTGAATTGCAAGATAATAGTCCATTGATAATAGTTCAGACCTATAAATCTCATATTTTCAGTGTTCAGTTGTTTTCCCTTGGTAATTTTGCCTGTGCATTTTTGTGGCCGTGGGATGATACGGGCCCTGCTGTCAGAATAATAGATGCTGTCATGTTTGCTAGCCATGTATTCTACATATGCTTTGTAATAATGGATGATGATATTCTTTATTAATGAAAAGAATAAAGATATAGAATAAAAGAATAAAAAGAATAAAGATATTCTTTATTAATGACTTGGATGACAGTATTGAGAGCAGATGACACCAAATTGGGAGGAGTAGCTAATACCCCAAAGGACAAGATCAAAATTCAAAATGACCTGAATAGACTAGAAAGCTGGGCCAAAGCTAACAAAATGAAATTTAACACAGAGAAATGTAAGGTCCTACATGTAGTGCGGAAAAATGAAATGCACAGATATAGGATGGGGGACACCTGGCTGAATGAGACCACAAGTGAAAGGGATCTAGGAGTCCAAGTAGACCACAAGTTGAACATGAGTCAACAGTGTGATGCAGCAGCTAAAAAGGCCAATGCAATTTTAGGTTGCATCAATAGAAGTATAGCGTCTAGATCAAGGGAAGTAATAGTGCCACTCTATTCTGCTTTGGTCAGGCCCCACTTGGAATACTATGTCCAGTTCTGGGCACCACAATTCAAAAAGGATGTGGAGAAACTGGAGCGGGTCCAAAGGAGGGCGACTAAAATGGTGAAGGGTCTGGAAAGCATGCCCTATGAGGAACGCCTTAGGGAACTGGGGATGTTTAGCCTGGAGAAGAGAAGGTTAAGAGGTGATAAGATCGCCCTGTTTAAATACTTGAAGGGATGTCACATTGAGGAGGGAGCAAGCTTGTTTTCTGCTGCTCCAGAGAACAGGACTCGGAACAATGGATGCAAACTGCAGGAAAAAAGATTCCACCTCAACATTAGGAGGAACTTCCTGACAGTAAGAGCTGTTCAACAGTGGAACACATTCCCTCGGAGTGTGGTGGAGTCTCCTTCCTTGGAGGTTTTTAAGCAGAGGCTGGATGGCCATCTGTCGGGTATGCTTTGATTGGGAGTTCCTGCATGGCAGGGGGTTGGACTGGATGGCCCTTGTGGTCTCTTCCAACTCTAAATTTCTATGATTCTATGATTCTATGATCTATATGCTACACAATTGGTGATGATAAGTGGAAAGATTATTTATCTGCTTTGGAGGTAGCTAATGAGCATAATGTTATGCTGTGTAAAACTTTAGTTCCTGGATAAAGATTTCTGAATCACTGAAGTTTGTGTTCCACTTAGCCTGTACATATCAGTATGCCAAGCCTGAAACACTGCAGGAAAGCAGTCAGAAAAGGGACTTCTAATCAGTGAATTGGAAATGGAGGAATAGCAGACCTGAGGTGACCATGGGCCTGGAAAATCATGCTTAGGCATCATTCCTTGGAGGGAGACTTTGAGACACAGAATAGAGGCAGCCACCTCAACTGACTTCTGGACCCCAGGACACATACCATGAAGCATGGCAAAGATCATTGGTACCAGATGGCCCACGTCTCTTAAGAAATCATCAAATAGCCAGCTGTCTTATCTGAGACATCTGTGTATAGACACCTGTCTTATCTGAGATTTGCATGTTGGGGAAGCTGTTGCCTCAAAACAACTGAAAGTCCAGGATAATCCGTTTACTCCCATAGGATGTCATGAAAAGTGCCAATAAATACACTGATTCTTGGGGCAGCACAAGTGTGCAGAACCTAACAAAATATGCAGTGCTGTCAGAGAAATGTTCCATGGCTCTTCAATAGTCCACATTCTCATAGATGTTCAGTGAAACTTCTGTGCCTGGTCAAGACTGTTATGGGTCATGAGATGCTCGTGCTAAATCCAAAGATTCTGACATGTTTGCAGTCTGAGACTTTTAAAATGTGTTCATGCAATCCTTCTCTTGTCTAGCTCCCAAAGGACCAATTCTTGTTTCATTTTTAGGAATTAACAATGCAGAATACAACAGATACAGTATAGGCTCTTGCCAAAGAATGGCAGTTTCTTATCAGAGACAAATAACTGCTATGGTTCCAGAATAAATACTAGCAACAAAATCTATAAACTTTTGAAAAGCTCTGTGAAGAAAGCTTTTGCCAAGCTGAGATCTATCTTTAAAGGTGGTATTAACAGCAAAGACATATTTCTGGAAACTAACTGATGTTGTCAAACTTTTTATGGAATTGAGCAATATTTTAATGAGCACCACTCCAGGGTAAGTCTAATAATTACACATTTTAGATTTACAGAAACAAGGAATGTATGATGGAGTAAGGGGGTGGTTTTAAATGGTGTATTGTTAACTGGATGAAATCTATTAGAAGAGAAACAATGTAAAAGATAACATGCCAAAAGCTAAACAAGACCAATGTTGCTGGCACCACATAAGAACATCCCTGCTTTCAGACCACTGCTGGCTTTGTATCTTTGTAATAATGTTTCATATTTATTTAACTGGTTTGCTTGGAACAACCTAAAGACCAAGGGAGGAATTTTGAGCACTTATATTCCCTTGCTGTGTAGCTTAACTTGCACAGGTGTCCAGCACACCTGTCTGTTTTTGACTATTTATCTCAGCACACCATCAGATGTAGCTCCCCATAAAGCTGAGCTCCCTTTTAAATTTATCTTGCTTTTATAGCCCTGGCTTGCTTCCTTCCACTCATAACACAAGCAATTGAATTGGACATTCTTGTTTAAAAGCAAGATGGTGTGTGAATCAACTGCTGGACTGCACAAGACTCCAAGAAACAGAAATTTAAGGAGGGATTTTCTTCACATTTGTCACCTGGGAATAGTATTTTCTTTTAATTAGAGGAGGGACGAGTCAATAGGGATTAAGGAGAGGATGTAGGAAGTTAGAGTACTTCTGAGACTGTAACAATCTGACTTTAAATGTGTGCTTATGTAAATTTCCAGTCTCGTTTTAAAAAGTAAACTAAAGGCTGAATTTTAAAATTGAACAGAGATCTATATTTTAGACTACACAGGCACCATATGGCCCATAGCCCACATACAGCCTTTCCTGGTTATATTTATTTAATTAATATTTACATCCCACCCTATAATGAAAAGCCTCAGGGTGGCCTACTTGTAAAATTAAAACAAACAGGTCAAAACAGATTTAAAAGATTTTTTTAAAAACCCTAAAACAGAACATTTGTATTTGAGAGAAATCAGTGAGATCCCAAGTTTTGACATACCTAGAACCTAAATTAAATCAGTGCTGCTGCCAACCGTGTATGGTATCCCATATTTGGGATGCCATGGCTGGGATGTCCTTCTCCTGCATCCCTATACTGTTGACTGAGCTCACTTATGGGATAAAGAGTAGTCCCTGCCCCCCTGTAAACCTCAATCCTCTGTCAGGCACGTATAGGGAGAGACTATCCCCCAGATATCAAGGTCCCAAGCCATTCAGGGCTTTAAATGTCATCACAAGAACCTCACGTTCAGACCAGAAGTGTACTGTCAACTGGTGCAATTCCTTTAGAAATGACATTATATGTTGGCTGTATGGTATTCTGGTCAGCAGCCAAGCTGCTGCATTTTGCATTAACAGCAGCTTCAAAGTCTTCTTCAAGAGCAATCCCACTTCAAACACATTACAGTAGTCTAATTGGGATTTTTGCACCCTTTCTCCAATCTAGTGTCGTCCCTAGCCATGTTGTCACCCAATGCAGGGATCTTGCCGTGAGGCCGTGGCTGCCTCCCCTGCTTCCCCCACTCACTTGTTCAGCCTCTTGGGAGGTGGTTGGGCAAGTGAGACAGCAAGGAGGATGGAAAGGGCACGTTAAAACATCTGAACTGCCCCTTCCAGCAACTCCATCAGCTGAGGCAGCAGCGTAATTAACACTTATTTTAAATTTATCTATTTTAAATATCTAATGAATTTTCAATTGTTTATGTAATTTTTTGGTTGTATTTTAGTTAAGGGATGTGAGATGGGATTTTAGTTTGTACACATTATGCACTGTTTAGGTATTTTATGTATTTGCTTTGTAAATCGTTTATGTATTTTATATCTTCTTATGTAACTTTGTAAACCGCTTTGATCTTTTTGGAAAGGCGGTATATATATATATATATATATATTATTAATTTGCCCCTTCTACTTCACCAAGGATTCCTCCTGAGGAAGGAGCCTGGCAGCAGCAAAGTCAGAAAATGCATACTCGTCAAACCTCCTCCAGCTTCTTTTATTGCCTCCCCGCCCCTGCCTACCACCCAGTGAGAACCAGAAAAGGGTTTTTCATCCTCTCCTGCTGCCTGAACCATTCACCCCAATAACAACAACAACAACAACAACAACAACAACAATTTATTTATATCCCGCCCCTCTGTGGGATGCAGTTGGGGTGGCTTACAAGATTAAAATATACAGTACAATCCATCAGACCCACCCACCTCCTGCACCTAGGGCAGAAGGAAGGGATGGAGAGGGCACACACTGCCCCTCCTCCTCTTCCAGTGCCCTGGCTTCCTTCTCACAGAGCTAGCTAGGGCAGTGGAGAAGAAGGGGCAGGAGTAACAGCAGTGTATCCTACAATGGGTATTATCACTCGGTCTGGTCCTCATCCCCTGCACCCTTCTAATGATGCCACTGCTCCAGCCCAGCCAAGTCAAAGATACTGCCACCAGTTTGCTTCTTGCTTTAAAATCCAGTAACCACTTTACTTCGTCTTCCTGATTTTTAAAAGGCTTTTCCTGGGCCTCAATCACCTGGGTGAGGGAAGCATGGCCTCAACTGAAGAACCCTTGGGGACATAAAAAAGAGCCCTATGGGGAAAAAACACCCTGTGAGTTCTACTTTTCCTTACTTCACAATTAACTAAATAGGTAGTTCTTATCTTTGGTCCAAAACGCACTGAAGAAATAATCCAGTTGGAGACCACTTTAACTGCCCTGGCTTGTTGCTAGGAAGTCATAGGAGTTGTAGTTTGTTGTGGCACCAGAGCTTTCTGGCACAGAAGGCTCAATGGCCCAATCTAGATGGGCATTTTAAAGCATCTTTAGGGCTCTTTAAGGCGAGAACAGGGTTCGGGAGGGCATAGCTTTTACACTCTCCCAAACCCTAGTGTGTATGGGCGCCACCATTGTTAAATGGTGGTGTCCATATGGACACGCCGTGATGGCATCATCATGTGCACAGCTTTTAGATGCGCTGCGCACATGATGATGCCTTTGCGCCCTTTCCGTGGCGCAAAAAAGGAGCTCCAAACGGATCTCCTTTTTGTGGGCGGGTCTTTACCATGGCTTTTACACAGCCGCAGCAAAGACCCTGAGAGAAAGGGGCCGTGGCGGCAGCCCCTTCCTCCCTTCAGCCCCGCTGAGGGAAGCGGGGTGCAGTGGGTGCCCACGGCGCCTGCTGAATCCTGCTTGGAGGCTGTGGGGAACCGGCAGTTTGCCACTTCCCCACGGCTTCCAGAAGCGTCGGGATAGGACCGCGGAGGCTGCCGGTGCGGCAGCCTTGGCCCCACCCCGCTGCTTCCTGGGGTGGGTAGAGACCGCCCCTTTTGGATGGTTTATATCGGCCCAATGTCTCACAAACCTACAGTTCCTAGAATTCCCTAGCGCTGAGCCAGGCTAACTAAAGTGGCCTCAAACTGGATTATTTCTCCACTGTGTATTGGACTTTTTACTCAGATGCTCAACTCATATGTCTGCATAACTTGTACCTTTTTCACTTTGCCCAAAAGCCTTTAACCTTTGTCAGCTGGGAACTGCCCTGATGCTCATGGATTTGGGGTTGTTACAAGTGTGTCTTCCCCCTGTTTAGCTGTACCAAAGAAGGACACAATGATTATGGGGCAGTTTCTATAAAAGCTGAAATTCCAGTACTACATTTCCTTCCCCAAGCCCTTAACAAAACCTTAAAATGGTAGAAACATTATAGAGAGGGCATTGAGGAAAGAGCTAGGTTTACTTATTGTGCCAAAACCATGCAGTTATTTTTAAAAAACTACTTTCTCTGCATCTGAAACCATGCACTTATTTTTAAAAACTACTTTCTCCGCATCTGGACCTGTACAGCTCAGTCAAGCTGTGTACTTACAGGAATCCAATATTAACTGACCTTCAGAAATTAGGACAGTCGATACCACCAGGAATAGTGGAACAAAAGTCACTGCCTGTTTCTTTAGTAGCAATTATTGTAAAAAATAATATAAAAATAGAGCTGAAATGAATTTGTTCCCAGAAATTATATCCAAAATTATCCTTTTGAATTTTAAAGCTCAATTATGACCCAGCTATTCCTCACAAATTTGCTATTCTGCATAAACTGGATATTTTCCACAGATGTTTGATAGTTGTTGGACAAATGATAAGAGAAATTCAAAACTTGATATCTGACAGATGACATTTGATCATATTTGTTAGTTTACATATCATGGCAATTAGTCAGAGAACTGATTAATTAGTTCATATTAATTCATGAATTTCACTCCCAGCTTTCCATCTCTTCTTAACCATCACCTCTCAATCATCATTGGCCTTATCCACTAGCTTTCACCTTTATTCTCTTCGGCTTCCTTTTTCTCAGCCAGTTCTGAAACATTCCTGCAGTCACTTTGTCTCTGGAATCCATAACGCTTATCTTCACTGTATCAGGGGTCATGCTAATCCTCATCTTTCCAAAATTCCTGGGATCTGTGGTGTAGTGCTGTTTGTGGTGTTGTTTTTCCATGGAGATTGTCACACAGGCAAATAAAGCATCCTTTCCCTGATGGGATAAGGTCACTTTTCAAGTTGCTATTGGGTGTTATCACATGCTAAAATGCTGACTTTGTCGCAGGACAACTGCAATCCATCCCCTAGCCATGCTTAGCCTGCCAATTTTCAAGAATGGAGAGCTTCTGTACTTGAAAACTGTCAGGCTAAGTGTGGCTGGGGAAACGGGTTGTAGTTGCTCTGTGACAAAGTCAGTGTCTTAGCATGTGATAACACCGGATAGCAACCAATAAGGCAACCTTATCCCATCAGGGAAAGGACGCTTTATTTACCCATGTGATAATCTCCCATGTCTTCAGTTCCAGAAAAATGGCAGCTTTCCATTTCCTCACAGAAGATGGATTGTGAACATGATAACACTTTGATTACCTGGGCACTTGGAATATTTGTATATATTCTATACCATTTAGTCAACTTGGGCTATTAATGTGAATGTTGTGATTACCACAAAATAAAAAAAGATGAGTGATATGCAATGACACAACCACTCCATGTCATTCTTTCAAGGGCCTGCCTCTGAACCCTGCATATATCAGATGCAAAACATATCTGGATATGTTTTAGGTACCCCACTTGGGGTCAAAGCAGATACTAAACACATAGCATGCAATTTTATATCTCTTGTTTCTTGAGTTAGATTCTAGAGCAGGCATAACCCTAGTGCATATCAGGATTAGCATGGTTTGGAGAGGTTTAAATCTGTGGTGGTTGTCAAAAAAAAAATCCCAGACATCCTTGTAGAAGTTTAAAATTAAGGAAAAAGTAGTGACTGTAATTCTTTTGGCTGTCCCTCTAGTTTTATTTGAGGGCATTTTACTAGTTGGCATATAATGGATGGATGTGGTGGATGGGAGGGGAGAGAAAGTGGGAGAGGGAGAGAGAGAGAGAAGAGAGATCTATGTTCGATGGATAATATGCGATGATAATAGTATTTGACAGCTGTCACCTTATGGCTTTTGATATTGGAAGCCTGCCAGAATCAAAATGATCAAGAGATGGGGCATGCTGACACATTCAAAGAATTCAGACTTTGTGCTAAACTCTTCATTTGTGAATGCCTGTTTCAGATTAGTTAAAAAGGTAGAAGACCACTTGATCACTCCACAGTCCTCTACCTAAGCATAGCAATAGTCTGAGATGTTCAAGAACACACTCAAAAATATGCATGAAACACTTCAGTTCCATGGGTTAACACCATCATGAAAACCTAGCCATTAAAGAGAAGAAAAATACATATTTTACCAAGGATTTATGAAATAATGGCTCTAACAAAGTAAATTCTTGAAACAACCATCCCTTCCCAGTTTTGGCATGCAGAGGCAACTATATATCTAGTGTCTGTTCTATATATCTAATGTCTGTTGTAATGTGAACCCCTCCAGATATTGCTGGATTGCTATTGCCAAAATCCTTCACTATTTGCTGTGCTGGCCCTAACCCCTAACTAATGGGACTTGTAGTGTAACAACATCTGGAAGGCCACATGTTCTTCAGCACTGATTGACTCCAATTTCTGAAATGGTAAAACAATATTTCCCAAAAGGGATTTTATTTTATATTTCCCACCAGAATTTTACACATCTCAGGCTTCACATATTCTCAGTGGAAGACTGTGAAAAATCTATTGTGTAGCTGTAGAGTGATCACATATTACAAGATTTCAGTTTTAAATGCACTGTACCATAGCAAGCAGAATAAACATCTAAGCAATCTCAAGATCTATTGCCTGGTTTCATGATTTGCAAGGCAGTAACTCTGTTATACTCAGTGTAGTCAATGGAGTTACTGTGTGGCAAAACCTCATATATCATTAAGCAGTTCCAAAGTCAGCAAGGTATCTGGGCAGCATTAACATTGCATGAAGATTTACTATAAAGTACATTACATGTTTTTTCTGTCAGAAGTAAAATGCTATTTCATATTTAATTAAAACTAAGATGACCTTAGAATGCAACAGCAGCAGCTGCTGCCCTGTTACAGCCCTAGCTTTGGTCAATGGGAATATTTCTTATGAAGTTCCTGATTTTCATCCTGTTTGTTTGCTCTGCCCTACATTCCCAAAGAACAGACTGTATGTGCTAAATGAATAGAGTAAATGCATTGTTTATTCATATATTTCTGGACACAAGTTAAAGTTCGAGCTTATAAAGTCCTTGCAAGAGGAAAGTAACATTCAAAGTTTGGAAGCAAAAAACATGTCAGTTGTGATACCTGAGAAATATATGGACTTAACACACACACGTGTGTGTGTTAAAATCATGTTTTGGCTAGTCTGTATGAAAAGCAGTTCGAGAACATGTGATTGACAACATCTCAGGTATCAGAGAGAAAAAAATACAAATCTGTCTAGTAACTTTTGGAAATATTAATCAACCTGCAGGTCCCATTTCTCATGCATACAAAAAAGGAAACTGCTGGACTAGGGCACCTATCTTTGACATTTGAAATGTTATATTCAACATAGAAGTATTTGGATGGATGCCTTCAATTCTCTGTATAATAACTATCCTATCCTTCAGGCATTATCTGACTGCTTCTCTCCACCATAGCTGGTTTTTGCAATATCCACTGTATATAATTAAAATGTTTATACCTCATCCTAGATCAGGAGGTCTAAGGGCAGCTTACAAATAGCAGTAAAACAGGTTAAATGGGTTTAAAAAAGGAAGAAAGTATAGATAAGCTAAAAACATACTAAACAACACAATGAGTTAAAAAACAGACTTTAAAAATGTGAATTTTTAAAAACTATTAATATCTCTCTTGGGTGGAATTTGTAAAGCCCAACAGCTTTGGCAAACAGCCATGTTTTAACTTAATGCCTAAATGGCAAGACTGTTGGCACCAGTTGGGCTTCCAAGGAGAGAGAATTCCAGTTGGGCTTCCAAGGAGTTGGGGTTCCACAGCCGAGAATGCCCTATCCTGTGTCCCAATATATTGTATTGACCTCACTGGTGGAACATGGAGGAGCCTACCCAGCACATCTTAATCCTTGGGCAGGCACATATGGGGAGTGGTGCTCACTCAGGGTCCCAAGCCATGTAGGGCTTTAAATGTCCTCACATGAACTTTGAATTCAATCTGGAAATTTATTGGCAACCAGTGCAGTTCATTTAAGACTGGCACTGTATGCTTTGTTGTTGTTGTTGTGTGCCTTCAAATCATTTCTGATATATTGGCAACCCCATGGCAAACCTATCATGGGGTTTTCTTAGTAAGGTTCTGTTAAGGCATGGAGCATGGGAGATATAGTAGTAGAAATGCAAAGCTGTATGTGTGAGAACCAAAGTCTGTAAATTTCCAGCATGAGGTGATACGGTGTGGTGAGACACGTACACAACAACAGCAGATGTTCTTATAGTCATAACACACAAGAAATAACAACACGAGGATCCGGAAAGGAAGGTCGAGTAAAAAGTAAACAACGACATCACTGAAAAACATCACATGGGTAATTAAGTCATAGTAAGAGGCTGGACTATGGTATGGGAAAGTGTGGAATTAACCAATGATATTGTTTGTACACACCCAGTGCACACCCAGTGGGTGGTAACCAAAACTGAACTATTTCTGTATTGTTCCGGTGAGCTATTGTTGAACCTGTCCTGCATACGACACTGTACCTGTTTCTGTATCCAATCATGTAAGCTATTTGGGAGAACAGCCAACATGGCTGAAACTAAGCTTTTGTGCAGGAGGAGATGTGGATGTATATATTTTGCTTAGTGTAGCCAGAGAGTGTTTAGCAAGAAATGTGTTGCAAAGATGTTTATTGTTTTCTTATTCAGTTTGTATTATTCAAGTAGCAAATAAAGATAGTTTAGTATACAGCTCGTGTGGTTTGTTGACTGCTGGAAGAGTGGAGCAGCAACTATAATTCCAGAGGTTCCAGAGCTGATGTTTTTGTTCCTGGAAAGAGAGCACTGCAAGATGATGTCAGGATCTTGAGCAGCTTCTCGGTAAACTCTGCTACTTGCAACACATCATACCATTGACCAGAGTTGGTCAGCCCAGCATTGCCAAGATGGTGAGGGGTTAAGTCTGGGTAAAGTGCAACACCTCCCATCATCCCTGACAGGTTCTTCAGAGGTGATTTGTCATTGCCTCCCCCACTGGCTGAGAATGTGACTTGCCTGAGGTCACTCAGTGGGTTTACATGGCTGAGCTGGGATTCAAACCCTGGTGTGCATAGTCCAACATTTACTCTTGTAACCCGCCCAGATTCTCTGTGATAGAGCAGGCTAGAAATAAACCCTTTATTATTATTATAACACTCAAACCACTATGCCACACTGGCTCTCATTACATACTGTCTATATGATATTCCAGTCAGCAGCAAGCTGCTGCATTTTGCACTAGCTTCAGCTTCTGAATCTTCACAGCCCCAGGTAGATCACATTGCAGTAATCTTGTCAGGTACCTCCTGCATCCCCCAACCACTTAATAGCAAAATCCAGATCAAGGGTATGCCCTGCCTCGTGTGTTTGACCAACAATGTGCTGAGACAGCCCCATGGTTGTCATGGTAGCCATGAATTCATGATTCAATCCAGTCAGTACAGCCTCAGCTTGTATGTTGAAATTCCCCAGAACCACCACACCTGGGTTTTCTAACACAGCCTGTGAGACCACCTCAGATAGCTCAGGCAAGCAGAATGCTAGGCAGCAGGGAGGGTGGTACACCAGCAGCATCCCTTGTCTGTGTGTCTGGCCCAATACAATGGACCAAATCTCAAAGCTGGTGCGGGGGCAGATGGATTTCCTTGGGAGGAAGATGGAATTCTTATGGGTGATAGCAACTCCTCCCGCTCCTGACCCTCTAACCTAAATTGCTGCTGCACTCTGTTTTCAGGTGGATAGAAAAGAAAGAGATAAACTTTTTCCAAGCTTATTCAAGAAGGTCTCTGTGAAACATTCCAGGTTGGTCCCTTCTTCCACAACAAAGTCATGGATGTTAACTGTTTTATTATGGAATGACCAGGCATTCAGGACCAGCATCAACTGATTAGGAGGTGGGATGACATGCAACCTGAATCGTGAAAGGTGGAAGAAGGACCAAAACACAATACAGTGCACCTGCATCATACACAGCTTTCAACATATGCTGAAAGCCATGCAATTAAAGAGGCAATGGCATGCACACCATGCTGCATTGCACCGCAGGCATGAGCCCAATTGTCTCCAATGGGGTCCCACCATATGCAGTATTTCCCTTACACAGGGGAGGGGAAATCTAGAATGGTTCCCCTGCGTAAGGGAAAGGTGGTCTGTATCTCTATCTGCCCCATCTTTCCCTTACCTGGCATGTCCACCCCAGAATTACACCTCCCTCTGCCTGAGATTACCTGAATAGGGGACTCTACACTTCCCCCTCCTCTGAGATTCACCCAAATACATGCAGAATGTTAAAACACAAACACATGTGCACACACAAATAAATATAACATATAGAAAGGGAAAAACAGCTGTTCAGAATTATCTGCTTAGATCTTCCTCAGCAGCAGTCAGGACAGTCTCAGTCCCATGGGGAAAATAGCAGCTCGATGGGAGTAGAGGCTGGCAGGAGTTTGATGCCAAAATCATTCCTCCAGCCCAGCTGCAGCACCCACCTTCAACCAGTTGTTCCTATAGTTCCTTCCACTATATCTATATTCTCCACTATATGCATGCTCTCCTGTCAAAACAAGCACTTCTCTTCTCCCATCTTGGCTTGGAGACTTCTAGCATTAGCATAGCAATGCCTATACACAGTATCCTTTTCCAAACTTCTCTGGCATTTATATAACTTCCCTATGGTTCTTTGAATGGCTATTATCTTCTGTTGTATGTTCATTGTAATAAAATAACATCTTACTTCTGTTATTTTGCTGTAGATTTCATTTTCTAATTGCCAAAGCTCACATACCATTGTCAAAGCTCCCAAAGATGATAATATGATGAAAAATGTGTGTTATCTATTGTTTTTGGCTTTCTCAAGCATCTTCAAAGGGCCTGATCATTGATAAGAGAATAAGTTCTTGTGAGAATCCAACTAGACATTTCTATTTCTGTATAGTCTTTCCTACTTCTCTACCCTAGGAATAAATTTCCCGATAACTGTGTTTTATGTATGTAAATTGTTAGGAAGAGCTGCAGTTCTATATCTAGCATCTGATTTAATGGTTACTATAACTGGATATTGCTTACAGTTATTGCCGATCATGTTTAGAAATGCAGAGCACAGAATTTTGTCCCATGCTGCCAAAGAGACCCAGGAATTTTCTGTAGATTCTGGGTATCTCTCAGCTCTGGTTAAACAAAGGAATGGTGGCTGTTCTTTGCTCACCCAGAGGGGTGGGATATAATTATTATTAATTCTCATTACTTTAATTATACATTGATCTCCTCCTCAGAGTCTGGACCTATGCTTATTGTTGTTTTTAAGTGCTTCAAACTTAGCTTCCATTTATGGTGACTATGAATAAAAGACTTCATATAATCCCAGTCATCAACAGCCCTGCTCATGTCTTGCGCATTCAGGGCCATGGCTCTTTTGATTGAGTCAATCGATCTGTAATGTGGTCTTCTTTTAGAATCATAGAATCATAGAGTTGGAAGAGACCACAAGGACCATCCAGTCCAACCCCCCTGCCATGCAGGAGCTCCCAATCAAAGCATCCATGACAGATGGCCATCCAGCCTCTGCTTAAAGACCTCCAAGGAAGGAGACTCCACTACACACCAATGGAGTGTGTTCCACTGTTGAACAGCCCTTACTGTCAGGAAGTTCCTCCTAATGTCTTCTCATGCAGTTTGCATCCATTGTTCCGCGCTAGTCTCTGGAGCAGCAGAAAACAAGCTTGCTCCCTCCTCAATATGACATCCCTTCAAGTATTTAAACAGGGCGATCATATCACCTCTTAACCTTCTCTTCTCCAGGCTAAACATCCCAAGCCCCCTAAGTCGTTCCTCATTGGGCATAGTTTCCAGACCCTTCACCATTTTTGTTGCCTTCCTTTGGACCCTCTCCAGTTTCTCCACATCCTTTTTTAATTGTGGTGTCCAGAACTGGACCTAGTATTCCAGGTGGGGCCTGACCAATGCAGAGTAGAGTGGCACTATTACCTCCCTTGATCTAGACACTATACTTCTATTGATGCAGCCTAAAATTTCATTGGCCTTTTTAGCTGCTGCATTGCACTGTTGACTCATGTTCAACTTGTGGTCTACTTGGACTCCTAGATCTCTTTCACAAGTAGTTTCATTCAGCCAGGTGTCCCCCATCCTATATCTGTGCATTTCATTTTTCTGTCCTAAGTGCAGAATCTTACATTTCTCTGTGTTGAATTTCATTTTGTTAGCACTGGCCCAGCTTTCTAATCTATTCAGGTCATTTTGAATTTTGATCCTGTCCTCTGGGGTATTAGCTACTCCTCCTAGTTTAGTGTCATCCGCAAATTTAATAAGTATGCTCCCAATTCTGTTATCCAAGTCATTGATAAAGATATTGAATAGCACTGGGCCCAGGACAGAGTCCTGTGGGATCCCACTTGTCACTTCTTTCCAGGATGAAAAGGAGCCATTGTTGAGCACCCTTTGGGTTCAGTCAGCCAACCAATTACAAATCCATTTAACAGTTGCCTTGTCTAGCCCACATTCTACAAGCTTGTTTGCAAGAATGTCATAGGGAACTTTGTCAAAGGCCTTACAGAAATCAAGGTATACTTGATTTTCCTGCAACCTTCCACTTTGCTGAGCGTTATTATCTTTTTAAATGTGCAATATCATCTCATGATATACTCAAAACATGGGAACCTAAGCAGATGGGGAGGATAGCATAGGCCATGCCCATGATAACCTGCCCCTGGCCAGTGCAGCAACAGGTGACTTTTTTCACACCCAACCACTGCTACACTATAGACCAGCTACCACTGGAAATCCCCTACTTGCCTTTGCCATTGTGTCTGCTGAGAAAACCCTCATCACAGAAACAGGGTTCCTGGCTACAGCCATGTGGCCAGGTGTCCCCATCTGTCCAACATTCACATTCAATAAAAAATACTTTGGCACAAGTTATTCGTTGGCTGCCAATCAGTTTCTGAGCAAGGTACAAAGTGTTGGTGATTACCTTTAAAACCCTACATGGCTTGGGTCCAGAATACTTAAGGGAACACCTTCTTCCGTACTGTCCGTCCCGCACACTGAGGTCCTCGAGTAAGAACCTTCTTCAGCCAATAAGAGCTAGGCTAACTTCTATTACTCAAATGGCCTTCTCTATTGCTGCATCAAAGTTGTGGAATGACCTGCCGGAAGAGATCTGCCATATTTCCACTCTTACAGCCTTCAAAAAGGCTCTTAAGATAGATCTCTTCCAGCAGGCCTTCCCAACCTAGCTAATATATCTTAGCTTTCTCCCCCTGTGTATGTTTATGCATATAACCCTAATTCTGCAATGTATGTCTCTCCCCTGCCAAACTGTTTTATGTTTATATTCTGTATTTTAATTGCTTTTAATCTGAGTGTTTAATTGCAGTTTTAATATTGGGGAGGGGTGATGGGAAGGGATCAGTTGGTATTTTATTGTATTTTAACGCATTTTTATTGTTGTAACCCGCCTGGATTCCTAGTGATTGGGCGGGCTATAAATAAAGCTATTATTATTATTATTATTATTATTATTCTGACTTTGGTATTTTCCCCATCCAAATCTGGGGGATAAAAAGCATTTCCACATACCTCTTTCCTAGAACCAGCTAATGTTTAACAATGTTTAATGGTCAGGGAAGTTGCCATCCAAAAACATCTGGGGATTGAATATGTGGTACTGCAACACTGGACTTTTCAGTATTCAAGACCTTGTAATATTTAGATTTTTAACTGCTATATTCAAATGTTATGTACATTGCATGCATATGAATAAATACATATCTACACACATTCACACACAGAGAGAGACATAGGCCTAAGGCTCATGAAATATTTCTGATTTAACCATCATTCTAAATAAGCTGTTGATCCCATTCTGGATGGATAGTTCCTGGACTATGAGTAATTAATTTTCCTCTGAAAATTATGTAGACCTTTAATATTTACTGGGAGGATGGGTTCTGACTTCGGAAATGAGGCTATAATATATACAGTAAACAAACATGTAGCTGAGTTTTATAATGCTTAGAAGATAATAAAACATTTGAAAACACATTATTATTAACTAATATAATTAGTTCTTGTTTAGTTAGAAGCACAGCAGGGATTTAGCTTGCATTTGTTTAGATTCTAGAATTAAATCTTTTTATCTGTTCCACCAGTTTCTAGTCAATGGTGAAAGAAATAATAGGATGGAAAAACAGTTATGGGGGAGAGTGTGAAGAGCTGTTGAAAAAAATTAGTTAACAACAGTAAAATTAGGGGTACATAGGAGCATGTGGTATAACTGTCTTGTACTTGGGTTTTCTGCATGTAATCCAACTGAACTGTGGTCTCACATGAACAGTCTTGACAAAAGAAGATTGGATATTGGTGGTCATTTTCAGAGCTTGGTTAAGTTCACTTTTGGAGAAATCCCAAATTCCCCCCAAAATTCCTGGAATCAACTGAATGGAGGATTCTGGAGGGTGCCATTAAAAAATTAATTAAAAAAAAACACCCAGGCTCTGGTCCAAATTCTGCTCATTTATTTTATTTTGTTTTATTTATTCATTCACCTCCCACTTTTTCCCCAATAGAAGACCTGTTTAGTACAAATGTACACTTGATATGCCTTCAAATCCTACCCATCACTTTTCAGGGTGATACAAATCACTCATGTATCAAGTCATTTACAAGGATAAACAACTCTGCCTAGTCCCAGTCCATTGTTCTGCCCATGACTCTCCTTAAGTTGTGATGTAACTTCTTCAGTACTGAGCCATTTTTACCCACATAGGGTCCTTGTATACTTTAGAACCATGGAAATATCAGGGATCTAAATTACAGAGGATTAAGGCAACTACTTCAGACTGAAGACAAAAATGACAGTCCTTCCACCCATTCCCACATACCAGCTGTTCCCTAACCTTTCTCTTCTCTTAGAAGACAAACTTGTATATGCCAAAGAGCTCATCCTATGCTTCCTAAATCCTTGCTTGGCCCAGAATATGCAAGTAAGATTCATTAGCGTTACAAAAGTTGCACTCCTGGTAGAATTACAAGATCCATTGATATGGATCAATATAGCAACTAAGATGGATAGACAGAATTCTTCATTGGGAATGTCTTAGGATTTGCATTATGACTATAGAACCAACCACTGTACCACTGCCGTTGTAAGCATATATTTGGCAAGCAAGAAGCATGAAGCAGAGAAATCAATTTTAATTATATTGTAAACATTTTAAATACATTTAAATAGCTTTTTAAAGCTATTTAAAACATTTAGAGGCACTTGTGTAGAATATTTAAACTATTTCCAAATGCACTGAGAATATTCCAGCCTTTGTCACCAAGTAGTATGAAAAAAAAGTCATTTCCCAGTGATCTACTTACAAATCAGAGCGTGTCTGTTAATAATGTCAATCCAATATATTTAACAAAGAGCATAGTACATAGAGTACAGTGTGTTCTTCATGTAAACCTATTCATTATAAGCTCTGTATCAAGAGCCTTTGCTACCTATTTGAATTATCTATTGCTTTAGGGCCATTCAAATAAATGTCAGTTTACTGAATGCCAAGATTTTTTTTTCATAGTAGAACTCTCAAAGTCAAACTTAATATTGTTGCAAAATAGTTTTAGTTTGGTTTGGTTTCCCAAAATCCCCACCCCATGTCCTATCAGACCCTTGGTAAACATGCAGGTTTGCAGAAGTTGTTGAATTGCAACTCCCATCAAACCTAGCCAGCACAAAGAGATTGTGAGAGTTGTAATCTAATAGTAGTTAGAGCTACATGTTGCACCTCACCCTATCATGTGCTGAAAAAGCAAAAAGACACATTGGGTATTGAAGAGCTGGTTCAGATACTTACTATTGTACACAGTTTCTTTAACTTTACTGTTATCAAACAACAAACAAACACATACTGGTCTCAGTCCAAATATTAATCCTAGTTGGAGTTGGTCCAGTGAATCAATGGGACTTATATACATTTTGCATTTTGACTTACATTCAAAAGTTGACTCAATAGGTCTGTGCTACATGAGAGTAGCAATTAGATTTAGGCCAAAATGTTACACTGTCAGGATCATGATCCAGACCTGGTCCAGCCTCATTTCATTGGTGTTTTGTCAGCATGAAGGGTTATGATAATGTATTGGTGAAGGTGGGAGAAATAAAAACTGAATATCAGACATGCCCTGGCATAATGAGTAGATCTGTGGGGAAGAACTATGGGTTGCCAGTTACCAAGGTCATTCTTGTGGGAATCCAGAGCTTGGTACAGAGGGAAAATAAGGAGGGCCCAAACCTGGGAAAATAATATGTTCTGAATTGCTGACAAACAGGGTGAAGGCTTTTGTAATGGATAAATTGTTTGAACTCTTAAATATACTGATGTAACTGGAAAGCATTCTGCAGTCCTGGCAACACCTATGTGCTGTGATTGTCGTTCCCCCCCCCCCGCCCGCCCTTTCTCTAACATACTGTGTCCCAACGTTAAGGATGGCAACAAATTCTGCCAAGGAATCTACTGGTTTCCCTCTCCCAAAGGGGCAGCATTCTTTCAAAGTTTCCATTGTCACAACAGACTTCTTTATCACACCTAGCGACTCCGTTGTTGTCACCTTACTGGACGAGTTTCAATCTGTAAGTACTGATGATGTGGACAAGCTTCTTGGAAGCATGAGGAAGACGACCTGCTCTCTCAACCCATGTCCATCATGGCTGGTCGTCAAGGGAGGAGATACATTGAGGACATTCCTTCGGGATGTCATCAATGCGTCCCTCAGGGAGGGTATTGTTCCACCTTCTCTGAAGGAGGTGCCTGTAAAGCCTCTCCTAAAGAACCCCCTTGGACAGAAATAACTACAGACCAGTTTCCTTGCTGCCATTGTTAAACAAGGTGATCGAGAGAGCAGTCGCCTCACAATTCCAAGCCATCTTGGATGAAACGGATTTTCTTGATCCATTTCAAACCGGCTTCCGGGCAGGATATGGAGTTGACACTGCCATGGTTGCTCTGACAGATGACCTCCGCTTGAGCATCAACGGGGTAGTGTGACCCTGCTGGTTCTCTTGGACCTCTCAGTGCTTTTGACACTATAGATCATGCCATCCTTCTGGACTGACAGAGAGATGGGTATCAGAGGCACTGCTTTGCGGTGGTTCCGTTCCTTTCTCTCTGGCAGGTCCCAAAGGGTGAGGCTCGGGGACAGCTGCTCCTCTAAAATTGAGCTAAACATTCTGTCCCCGATACTATTTAACATTTATATGAAGCCACTGGGGGATATCATTTGGAGGCATGGAGCTTAGTATCATCAGTACGCTGATGACACTCAGATATATTTCTCCATGACAAGATCATCTGCTCAGACCTCTGATGGCGTCACCTCTCTCAATGACTGCCTGGCAGCGGTAATGGATTGGATGAGGGAAAATAGATTGAAGCTTAATCCAGACAAAGCGGAGGTACTGATGGTCACTGGCCCAAAACCAGGTCTGGGAATACAACTCCCGGTCCTAGATAGAGTCACACTCTCCTGTTCACAGTCTGGGGGTTCTTCTAGACTCGTCACTCCACATGACTAGTCAGGTGAATGTGACGGTCAGAAGTGCCTGTTATCAGCTTTGACTGATACGCCAGCTGCGCCCTTTCCTGGAGATGAGGGACCTGGAAACTGTGGTACATGCTTTGGTCACCTCACGTTTAGATTACTGCAATGCGCTCTACATGGGGCTGCCCTTGTGCCCAACCCGAAAACTTCAACTGGTTCAAAATATGGCACCCAGATTAGTTACCGGTGCATCCAGGAGAGAGCACATAACACCTGTGCTGAAATCTCTCCACTGGATGCTGATTAGTTTCCAGACACAGTACAAGGTGCTGGTTTTGACCTTTAACGCCCTTCATGGCTCAGGTCCATCCTACCTTAGGGACCGCCTCTCCCCATATGAGCCCCCTCGCACCCTTCGGTTTTGCTCGAATTTGCTACAGTCTATGAAAACTAGGCTGGCACAGACCTCCTGGAGGGCCTTCTCTGCCATTGCTCCCAGGCTATGGAATCACCTGCCGGATGAGATGCGTCTTATTACAACTTTGGATTGCTTTAAGAGAGCCACCAAGACGCATCTCTTCTGACAGGCCTTCCCAGAAAACGATTACCTTTCTGTCATCTACTGTCCCTCCAGCCCCATTTACCAAGACATTGATACTCTTGAGGCTGCCCACTTACCCAATTTTAGAGCTATTATTGTCTAATGTTTATCTTTTAATGTTTCACTGTTTTAAATCTTATTCTTAGTTTAATCTATTTTTAAGGGGTGGGAGGCGAGACCGAAGTGTTATTTTAACTGTATGTATTTTTAAATGCTGTACTCTGCCCCAATTGCTTACCCAGAGGGGTGGAATATAAATAAATATCTATTATTATTATTATTATTATTATTATTATTATTATTGGGGGCAAACAGGATTTAAACAAGAGTTAAACGAGAGTTAAACAGGAAATGTCCTGTGATAAACATAGGGCATTTCCTATTTAACTCTCGTTTAACTCTTGTTTAAATCCTGTTTGCCCCCTAGTGTGATCTGCAGCCAGGTAGGAAGGATAATTTGCTCTTCAAATACACAATGATATTTATGTAAGTCTGTTGTAAATGCATCTGATGCCCACACTGCTTGCTTTCATGGGATTAAAAAAAAATACAAGATTTGGGCTGTTTTGTCCCAAAAACAAAAACATATGAAATATAGTTGAGGCTCAAGCCCGATTCTAGACTGCCAGGTTTCTGTCATTTGTGCAGCGCTCCTCTTTGTTTCATCAGTCCTGGCAAAAACAGCACCTGGCCTGCCAAAATGCACGCAGGGCAGATTATGTTAGATTTTTTTTACATCACTGGCCAAAACCACTCCAGGTTATCATAAGGCACAATTTGTCTGGAGCTCCATCTTCCTCATTACACCCTTGTCTGATGCTCTAGAGTTTAAGAAGGTTATTATTTCCTATAAGTGGTCCTTGCTCTTCATAATGAATTCTGAGAATTTTCTTGAAGGTTCTTTGGGTATAGGATAGCTAGAGAATATACTGTTTTATTGCTTTTCTCTGCTACCTAGCGATTTCCTCACCAACCCATAGTGCCATCTTCTCTAAGGGGACTGAGGTTTGACTCCATGCTTTTGATAACTTAAATATCTGTTCCCTGTGGGCCAGATCTGACTTTCATGCTACCCTTTTTGTTCAATATGCTGGAGTAAGGGAAAACCAGCCTGAGCCTGGCCCAGAGTGTTGCAATCTCTGCTGCCATATTAAAAAATTAACACTCATCTGTTGGAGTTGTTCATCAAGATGAACTGAGATGTAATGACAGACCCAAACTGACCTTTTGCAGTTAATCGTGACAGCTGGGCACTAGTAAGCATTTTGTTTCAATTTGTTTTTGATTTTAAAAAATTACCCAAAATCACAAATTTTCTCATATTTTAAATTTTGTCATATTTGAAAGACCTTAAGAGTAAAAAGATTTAAATGTGGCAAATTTGTCATTCTGTGCCTTCTATTACAGTGTGCCTGCATTATACATGGGTGCACCTACCATGGGGTGTCCTTTGCAAGATTTCTTCAGAGGGGTTTGCCATTGCTATCTTCTGAGACTTAGAGACTGTCACTTGCCCAAGGTCACTCTGGATTTCCGAGGGATTCAGACCCTGGTCACCAGAATTGTAGTCCAACGCTCAAATTACTCCACCATGCTGGCTCTCAATGTGGCAAATAGCAAAAAAGATAAGTTTATCCTTCACTGTTTAGGTTTCTTGATTGCATAACACTCAAAAGTCTAGCTTAGGTCCCTGTATAACAGTGGGGTTCCTGCACCAGGTGTCACCCAGTCTAGGGGCAGGGCTTATAGGGACGGAGCCCCCTTCCTTCCCTGCCACATGCTATTTTACTCATGAACAAACCAGGGCAGAGAGGGAGGGAGGGTTCTCTGAACATCATCCATCCCATGCACCAGTTTACATGGGGGTAAAATGGCACACAGGAGGAATGGAAGGTGAGCAGAGCATCCCTCTCCCTCCCACACACCATTTTATTCCTGAGTAAACTGGCATGCAAGAGGGAGGGAGTGCACTCAGCTGGGTGTCACACCTCTTCTGGGGTGTCACCTAGTGCAGTCCATCCCCCTGTACCCCCACTCCCCAGTGATACCACTGCTGTACAGTTTTTCTGAGATGCTCTTCATCTTTAACCCTTATGTGACAGCCACACATCATCATTTGACAAGTGCAGGTGGAGGAATTATTTTGAATCAATTCTTTTTTTTCTTTCTTTTTTTAGAATTTACCAAAAGGCACACCCTGAGAGAAAGATGTGAAGTTTTATTTTTAAAAATATAAAATGTGACTGACAGAGAAACTGACAGATTATGCCATCTGTAATCTCCATACTTTCACTCCTTTACAAAAAGAAAACATCAATTGCAAAGCTGTAGGCAAAAATCCAGTCCTTTATACAGCTTCTGAAGTTCCTGTGTAACCCCTATGTGCTATTTGTTGGACCAGCATGGTGGAGTGGTTTCATCATTGCACTATGACTTTGGAGAACAAGGTTTGAATCCCAGCTCAGCCATAGAAATCCAGTGGGTGACCTTGGGCAAGTCACGCTCTCAGCCTCAGAGGATGGCAATGGCAAACCTCCTCTGAACAAATCTTGCCAAGAAAATCTTGTGATAGCACCACCATAAGTCAGAAATTACTTGAAGGAACACAACAATAAAATGTGTAGGGAAACTCTAGGGAAGAGGCTGTACTTGTTAAAGGAATTTTAAAAAAAGAGGGATTGCTGGAGTTGGAGAGGAGCTGAAGTTGCTTGAATTAAGGAATAGACCCTTTTTGCTTTGAATAAAGTAGTGATATTTTCAGTTATGTGTTTGGGAAGGAACAAAGAGGGTTAATTCTTTAAGGCGTAATTTCCATATTGCATTTGCATCTATTTTGTTTTTGTTTGTTTTTTGTTTTTGTTTTAATTTGGCTCAAGCAAGTCCTTGAAGCATTTCATTTTGTCCCATACGTCACCCCATGTCTTAGTCCTGAACATGGAATGGCTATTATAACATGCAGATATCACAAAGATACATTAATGGAATGTCTATTATAACATGCAGGTATCACAATGATACATTAAAGATAAACTGACTTAGCAAAGCCTCTGCAGGGATCATAAACTCATTCCCCTACAAGAGACCAGGAATCTTCTTTTCAAGAGCAATAAACTCTTTTACATTTAGATTCACAGAGGAGATGACAGTAAAAAATGGTAGTTTTAATTTCATTATGAAAAGCCTCAGTAAATCTGACAAGCCCTCTTATGTAAAGGCTCCTCTGTACTTTTCTCTTTGACTTGTATAGAGCTGTGCTGAAGTCTGGATTGCCAAAGGGAGCTGACACTTTATTTAAGCATAGATTATGACCTAGAAATGTGATGTTTTACAAGTGGGAAGCCAGAAAGTTAGTTGCCAACTCTCTGTGCTATGTGCATATCCTAAGGCTACATATACTTGATTTATGATGAATATTTCATGCACAGTTGGTGTTTATGTTTTGTTTTAGTTCATCTTTTATTCTAAAACCTGGTTTGGTTAGAACAAGATATTTGAGAAAGACGTTGTTTTACTACCTATCATGGCAGTCTTTGAGCCATTGCTAAACTAAGTACAATAAGTCAAAATTGGAGACTAACCTGGGAATTCTGTGCAATCTCTCTCTCTCTCTCTCTCTCTCTCTATATATATATATATATAATCATAATGATGATGAAAAGACACAGTTTCCATTTAATGAGGAATCCCCACCACCCTCTACTCTTAACTCTTTATTATTCATTAATAACCCGCAGTTTTAATCAGCAACCAAAGTTCAACAATGTGATTCATCTTGAGAAAAGGAACACATTTGTCTAAAGTCCACTTTACTCACAGTCTCAGAACAGTTCAGTATATGGGGTGCTAAAAACATACTGAAACTTCAAATGATTTTCTCTTCTGATAGTCTGCCATTAAGTCTGCCATTAAGAATATAAATAATAGCCATACTGCCCCCACACTAAAGACAATAAGTCAGTTTCTTGGACAGCGGAGTCCCCAAGGATGGTGTCATTCAGTGTGTGTGTGTGGGGGGGGGGGATTGCCTTGCTCTTCACCCCTGGCCACTTAGCCACCCAGGACATTGAAGGCCCCCACACCCATAAAGTCCTTCAGGGTCCAGTGAGACTGCAGCAGCACTGTACCCTGAAAGCACTGCCCTCCCACCCAGAAGGGCCTTCAGGGTCTGGCATGGTTCTGCAGTGCCCCTTTGCAGTCCTGTGTGGCCACTGGGCAAGTGAAAATCACTCTTGCTCATTTGCCCAGTAGCTGTGTCGGTCCCTGGGGGTGTACTCCCCCTGGGGTATCACACAGTGCAGTCTGTACCCCTCGCATCTCCCTAATTATGCCACTGTTCTCAGATATCCCCATAATCCATACTCTTTCAAACCATGATCATAGATAAATGTTTTGCACAGTTTCTAGGACTTTGCAACCTCCATTCCAGCTGCTTTTAAGGTCTTTGTGTGCTAATTTTATATTTTCCTTGCCAAATATAGATAATAGCAGCCACTGATGATATTCACACAACAGAGAAACTTGTCAGCCATCTAAAAAGACTGTCTGCTTAGCTGGGTCTTCTGCTATGTACATATAATCCCTGTGCTGAAAGATCAACACTCATTGCCAGCTGAACTATTGAGTCATGTTCAAGGTGTTACTTTTGGCTCACAAGGCCCTATATGGTCCAGCCTACCTGAAAGACTGCCTTGTTCCCCCAAACCACTCCAGTCTGTCCTTTCCTGACGAGTTCTCCTTGCCCTGGGGTAGTGAAGAGCATTTATTTTAGTAGGGAAGAGAGGCTTCTCTGCTGTTGCTCCCTTCAGTTGTTCCCACTATGCCAGTTGATTTTCCCATTGAGTTTAGAGGGGCTGCAAGTATTAGGCATTTCTACCATTGGCTGACATTTAATCAGTCCATTTACCCAGACTGTTTTTCCTGATCATTTTCATAGTCCCTTATCTCGCTACACTATTATAGGGCTATATTCTACTTTAATGACCATATAGTGCTATATTCCACTTTAATAACCATGGCAGTGTCCTGTGGAATCCTGGGATTTGAAGTTTAGGGCATTTAGAATTCATTTAGGGAGGACCATTTAGAATTTTTAGCCATATAGCTCTAGGCCCTCACTAAGCTATAATCCCCAGAATTTGACATGATGTTGTCATGACAGTTAAGTGGAATATAGTTCTATAACAATGTAGTATGATAACACAGATAATTGTTAAGGCTAACCAGCTGAAGCTGGCTTTCAGTGATTAATTTTCTTACAGAATCAGTGTTTTATCCTTTTAGCATCTGTTTTGCATTTATTTTTGTTCTGTACTGCATCTGTTTTTATTGTGAAGCACTTTGTAATTTTTTAAAAAAATGAAAAAGAAAAGAAATGTGAAGAACAAGAAAAGTTTCAAAGGAAGGCATTTTGTATATTTCTGTTATTAGCAATAACAGTATTCATCTGATTATTGGTGTCAACATCATCATCCACATTCAGAGACAATCAAACCTAGGAAGTATAACAGATCTCCTTAGTATTGTATGCATTACAGATTGTACATAAATTCAAGAATCTTCGCTTTAGCTTACCTTCATAACATCCACTTAATTCCATGTTCCAGCAGATTGTTTCCTATAACCATAATGTTTGCATTGCTAGAAGATATGAGAATGGAATTTAATTGTTTTTTAGAAATACCAATAAAATTTCATCCATTCATTGTGATATTAATATAATGATGATGATGATGATGATAATAATAATAATAATAATAATAATAATTGTATCCCGCCTCTCCCATAGGATCGAGGCAGCTTACAACAGTAATAAAATATATACAATATAAAAGTAAGTCCCATTATCCCCTCCCTCCTAAAACAATATCATAATAATTCTTACATGGCACTAATAAAATAAATAAATACCATTTAAATCATTAAAACAGTCAGAAGGATGTCGTGGGGTATTCTGTATGATGGTTTGTATCAACAGGTGACTAAGCAGATTACTCAGAGAAGGCCTCTTGGAAAAGATCCATCTTGAGAGCCTTTTAAAAGCTGTGAAGACTAGTAGTGTTTCGGATCTTTTCTGACCGGCCATTCCATAATTTTGAAGAGGCTGAAGAAAAGGTCCTCTGGATGACCGCAGCCAGCCTGGTCTTTATTGGCTGTAGTAGATTTTCCCTGGAGGACCTAAGTGTGCAAGGTGGATTATATGGAAGTAGGCGATCCTGCAAATACTGTAGTTTGGACCCAGATCATGTCCGGAAACTAATAGGCAGCCAGTGGAGAGATTTTAAAATAGGTGTTATGTGGTCACCTCTACTGTCCCAGTGACTAACCTGGCCACCCTGTTTTGAACTAATTGAAGTTTCTGGACTAGGCACAAGGGTAGCCACATGTAGGGCACATTGCAGAAGTCAAGTCATAAGGTTACCAGTGCCTGTACCACTGTTTCGAGGTCCCCGGTTCCAGGAAAGGATGCAGCTGGAGTCTTATCTGGAGCTAATAACAAGTATTTCTAACCATCACATTTATCTGATTTGACATCTAAAGGGTCCAAGAACACTCCCAAGCTGCGAACACCATCTTTTAAGGAGAATGTGACCCCCTCCAAGACTGGTTGACATATCGCTATACCTGGATTAGTGGCCCCAACTGTGAGTACTGTACCTCTGTCTTGTCTGGATTCCATTTCAGTCTGTTTTTCTTCATCCAGTCCATTACTGTATGATTAATTTAAAGCAGATCTTGTAAGTAACTAATTACAAATGATTCTTTAGCTATAACCAGGGCATGTCTATGTTACATGAAATTAATGACGCCTTTCATCACTCCTTTTGTAGCATACTCATAGAATCATATGTGGTATAATCATAGAGTTGGAAGGGGCCCCATGAGCCACAAAGTACAGGATTTAAAAATTAATAAAGGGAAATCCTCAGTGTTAGCAATGAACATGTCAAAAGAAGGAAAAATCAGGGTTTTGAATCCTAAGGAAAATAAACTAAGGCATATTTGTAACATGCAATATAATTGGACCCATTCAGTAACAATTATGATGCAATTTGGAAAGAAATTTTGAAAGATTTGAAGAGAAGGAGCACTTAATTCTGCCATGTAGATGCAGCCTAGCTGCTTCTTTGCTAACTACCCTACTTACCAATCTTGATTTGCAATCAAGGTCTTTGCTGATGCATTAAAGGCCACAATTCTCTTCTTTGTGGATGGCGGGGGGACTTAACTAAAGCAGGTGTTGAGCAGTTCTATAGTTTCATCATGATCTGTAACTTCCTTTTTTATAGGCAGAGGAGTACGGCCTCAACAAATAAAATCATTCAAGTGCTGTTGCTGCTACTGCAACTGCTACTGCAGCCTGATGCTGTGTTCTGGGTACTGAAAAGCAATAAAGTAGATGGGAAGTGAGCATCCTTTGTAACACAAGCAAGCAGCTTGAAGTATTTGAATATTTTTCAAAAAGGAAAAGGAAACAAAAGTAAATATGTTCTTCTTTTCTTCCTAAAAGTAACTATTTAGCAACTTTTAACAATGGCAAAGTATAATTACTACTCAAATGTGTAAATGATAATAACACTGTTGGTTAGTCCTCAGAGGATGTTAAACTCTTTGGTGACTGATGGTCATTATATTATTGGTATTTCAATGTTATATATGGTTACTGTAAATTATTGATAATTACATCTTTGCTATATTTTGTATTTTTGTGATACTGTGATTCTTATACATGAATTGTGGACATATTTTTATCATGAACAATCAAGATAACAAATGTATTATTTGTAGACAGATAGATAGATAGATTTGTAGGGCTTACATTAGGGCATGATTGCATACTTTTATTTTCAAAGATATAGCCATGTTAGTCATGCATGTGAGGAAACAGACTTAAGTCTATTGCAAGCTGCCAATTTCTTTCTTTCAGTGAGCTTTTCATACAGTCGTATTGTTCTTTTTAAATTATATGACACCTTGAGTCATGATTTTGGGAGAAAGATGGAATACAAATTAACATCATCATCATCATCATCATTATTATTATTATCCTGCCTTTCTCCCAAGACTGGGGGTCAGGGCAGCTTACAACATTAAAAACAAAATATAGTACAATGTACAAAAATAGTACATTAAAACAGAATTAAATTATTGCAGTAATTAAATCATATTAACATGTTAAAATATCAAATAGTTTAAAAGGTAAATATGTTTAAAACATTATATTGTTTTAAAGTAACACCCTGGCCCATTCTTTAAAATCTTTTTGTTTTGAATTCCTGTCTGAAGAGGAAGGTTTTCAACTGTCGGCAGAAGGCCAACAAGGAAGGGGCCATTCTGGTCTTCTTGGGAAGGGGGTTCCAGAGTCTAGTGGCAGCTATAGAAAGATATGGTGTTTCCACTAACCATACTTGTGATGGTGGTGGGACAGAGAGAAGGGCCTCCCCTGAGGAGCTCAGAGCCCAGGCTGGCTCATATAGGGAGATACAGTCTGCCAAATTTCCTGGACCTGAGCCATAGTTGTCAGAATTTTGGGGAAAGATGGCATACAAATAAGTATCATCATCACTGAAATCATCATTATCATATCCTGCCAATTACAAACTGGAACATTATGATTTACATTCCACCCTCTTTTGAATAGTGTCAAAATGGAACAAATTCAATATCTACTCTGCCATTTATTAGGACCTCCACCTAAATTTATCATATTACCTGCAGATTCCAATGCTTATGGGCGCAGTTCGAGAAAACTTTGGCTTCACAGAGTTCCATCAAAATCAATTGAGCAAACATCTCACTGTTTAAATCCCATTGCTTTCAAAAGAATATTGGCATAATTACATTTCCCTGGCTTTTATTTTATGATACTGTGAACTATTCTTTTTTTTATCTTTTCTGCTTATCAATTTTAATGCAATTACAGTGAAATATAATCATTGGATTAGTTGAAGTAAATCACACTGTGCACTCATTCTAAAAAGTTGGCTGTAATAAATGAGAATCATTTAAATCAATAAGCAAAGATAAATAGTGTGATAATCTAAGAACATGACACACTAGAGATTTTCTTGAATCTGGAATAACAAGCACCTGCGGGAAGTAAATTGTAGGGTTAGCTACACTGACATCATGATGTAGAATACTTCTTGCCAATCTGAACCATAAATGGAGTTACATTACAAAATTGCATTACAAAAGCAATGTGATAATGAGGAATGTTTGGGTTAATTGCCTTACTGCCAAACCTCCAAGTTGATAGAAAACTGGCATACACTGAACAAAGCTGAAAAAGTAATTTCATATTTATGAAGTGGTAATGCACCATAAAAATAGAAATACAGACTGTATAATTTTTAATTGGGGTTTCAAGTTGATATTGTATAGGGTTGAAACCCTGAAAATTACAGGCTAACAGTAAGGGTAAGTTATAGGCCGCACAGCACATAATATACTCAAATTAAGCAACATTGCTGAAGTTGATTGGGTCTGGGTCTGGTCAGTGCTAGAATGAGAAGACCACCCAGGGATTCGGTGTACATCATGAGAAAGAGGTGGAAAATTAATGGAATGGAAACTATGGGACTCCCTTTGATTAGAGAATTTGAGAATTGTCTCTCATGCTTCTAACTTTTATGATCCAGTATATACTTATTTGTATGAACCTTGCAGGAAATAATCAGGTGTTTTATTTGCCTTCTGTTGTCACTTGTTTGTACCATATTTTTTTCATTTGTAGATTGGTACTTTAGATATCACAATTCGTGATTTAATGTATTTGTAGTTTGTGATTTCAGCTATGTACTTTTGGGTACTCTGTTAGCTGCTCCAATCATTTATATGAGAAAGAATCAAGTTATCACTCAAATGCAATCTATATGCATGAAATCAATCCTCTGTTTATATACTTGTTTTTATGTTTTGTACCACAGCATGTGAAAATGGCTACATGAATATTGATCCAATCTGAAGAGTATGGCCCAAGACAGACAGGCCAAAAGGAGCGGCTTCCAGTCACTTTGGGTGCATGACATGCAGACAGTGCAAGCCCTGTCATGGCTGGAAGCCACTCTGAGGCCACCTAAGGCACCCTGAAGCCACTGGCAAAAAAAGCAGTGAAACACCGCTCCTTACTGGCAGCTCGCTTGGGATTGTTGCCATGGTCCTGGGCTGATCATGGACTGGTTGTGGCTGGAAATGGCCAGAGGCTGCCTCAAGCTGCCCATTTGCTTCACCCCAATGTTTGAATGATTTGACTTAAAACTACACAGCATATAGAAAATCCACTCTGAGTGACCCCATTTCTAAATTTATATGGAGCAGAGTTGCAGATTATTTGAAAGATTTAAGTTATTTGAGTTAAAAATTTCCTTTTGCATTTTTTCATAATTTGATAGAAATAAAATTATATGTCAGTTATTACTTATTTCATACAGAGTAGTTTGTTTGGTAGCTGAGCAAAAGAGACATCCTCTTTCAAGAGCTTGTATGAAATCTGGGGAACAACTGGGCTCACAAAGATATATGTGCTTATATTCCAAAGCCGCTGAAACCGAATGATCATTAACAATGGTTAATGATTTTCCTGAGCTACAGTGACTAATACAACTAGGGGTGTGAATGGATGTGTGGGTGTTTAAGTAGTTAATGTTACAATCCTATACTCGTTTAGCTGAACATAAGCCTCACTGAATTCAAAGGGACTTCAGTTAAAGATCAGAAAAAACATTTTCAGAAGACTATAGAGACTTTCTCTTGTTAAAAGTGACAGAACTTTAGCTGGGTGGACTAATGTTCCAAGTATCAAGAGATCATCAAGCCATTCAAGAAAAATTCAAATGCAGCAAAATATTGTAAATATCTATTAGGTTTGCTTTGGATATTTCTAGTGCCAGCTTGGTGAAAATCATTTTATACTTGGCCAAACCAAACGCTCATAAGATCAGTCCTTCCACCTTTAAGAATTGAAGATATATAGTCTTCTAAGAAGTTTATCAGAGGGGAGGAATTTCTCTTTATTTCGAATGGAGCCAATTGGAGCCAATTCAAATTCACGTGAATTCGCTAGTTTAGCGAATTTACGTGAATTCCAATTGCATTCAGAATGAGTTCAGAACGACTTCCCATTAACCGAAAATGACTGCCCATTGCCCAAAATTGTGTGAGATGCTTTAATACGCAATAACATAAAACCCATGATTGCGTTCAGGATGCCTTCCCTTTCGCCCAAAATTGTGTGAGATACTTTAATATGTAATAATGTGAAACCCCATGATTGCGTTCAGATTGCCATTAGATTATATTTCCAATTTCTGTCATCTGATAAACTCCTAAGATGCTTTCCCAGGCTTGAGCTGGAAATGCTATTGGCCAAACTCAAGGTTTTGAACATACCCCATGTATTTAAGTGGCCTAACTTAAGTTTCAGCTCATGAGCAGCTAACTGTATGTGTGGGTGGATTTTTTTTTCCCAACCTGTTAGAGAATATTGTAGGTTGAGTCATTTTGTGACCAAAGTTATCTTGTAGAAAAAGATGATAGGTGTTCTATTCAAGGTATACCTTCCCATTCTCTTCACACATAATACATGAGATAGTTAGGCTGAAGCAATTCTCATTCTTCAAAGGGATAAATAAATTTTTTGGCCCCTTTCAAAGCAAGATGCTGTTAATTTTTGCATTTGACTTGGACAATATTTTTTCCATATTGAAAGGAGAAAAAATTAGGAGCTCAAATGCTTTCCTTTCATCATAACTGTCTAAAACTGCAGGCATTCCTCTATTCTTTGAAGTTGGCTACCTGTTTATCAAACTAGCAATCTTGTTTCCATGGCAAAAAATTGAAAGGTCACTTGTAAGGTGGATTGGGTATGCTTGACTTCATTTAGGAACTCTGAAAGTGCTGCCAATGACATTAATGGAGATTTAGAATAGCTATGAAAATAGAAAGCCAATCTTTAAAAAAAAAATTCATTCAGATGACAAGTTACAATCTTTCATTTAAACAAAAAAAAAAATCAATGTTGAGTTCATTACATTTTATGAAACTTTCATTTCTCTTATAATGTGCAAAATGCAGGCTCAGACAGAAAGGGGCAATCCTTCATTTCTTCTGCATGGTTTTGTTACCCATCCACCCGCCCAAAAAAATCAGGCTTTATACTCATGTTCAGCTGAAGTACCTGAGCCGAAACTGGCTTGGGCCTCAGTGAAACTAAAGGCTTTCTCTTCTGGATCCACTTCTGAATAGCTGTGGTTTCCATATTAATGGAAGATTGAATCCACTCCATTAAAGTAGATAGGGTAGGGTTTAACATCTTGGGTAAGTCTTGAAAATTCAGCTTGAAACCTAGGGTAATTTAACTGTTCCTGGATACAATGTATGAACAGGATTTTGTTCACTTCAAGCACATTATTGTACTATTATATACTTATAGCACTATTGCTTCCATTTTAATTGTCATGCTTCCATCCTATAAAATCCTGGGTTGTTTTTTTTTTTCAGTGTAGAGAGGTACATTTAGAATATTCAGCCAGAGAGCTCCAGTGCTGAGTGATGGTGGTGGTTATTATTATTATTATTATTGCTCCAGTATAGCATCATGACTTGAGTGTTGGGCTAGGATGCTGGAGACCAGGGTTTGAATCCCTGCTCAGCCACATCAAAACCCACTGGGTGACCTTGGGCAAGTCACACACTCTCAGCCTCAGAGGATAGCCTGAGCAAACCCCCTCTGAAGAAACTTTCCAATAAAACCCCATGATAGGTTCAACTTATTTCTATTCCATAAGCCAGAAAAAACTTGAAGGCACACAGCAACAACAACTATTATTATTATTATTATTATTATTATTATTCCCTGCTCTTTCCCCAAAATTGGGAGTCAAATTCCCAGAATTGTCACTCAAATTTTAAAAGAATGATGCAGTTAAAAACCACAGAAAAAGGGAACATTGAAATAGAATTAATATTTGCAGTATTACAATAAGTCAATATGAATAAATGAGTAAAATGTAATTAAAATTTTTTAAAAGCTCTTGAAAACAGTTCAGTTAAAACAATAGAGCAGCCCCTAGCACGTTCTTTAAAAGATTCCTGTCTGTCTGAATAGAAAAGTTTTAACCTGCCACCTGAAGGACCAGAAAGCAGGAGGTATTCTGGCCTCACTGAGAAAGAAGTTCCAGAATCTAGGGACAGCCACCAAGAAGGCCCTGCCTCGCATCCCCACCAACCATGCTTGCAATGGTAATAAGACTGAGAAGAGAGCCTCTCCTGATGATCTCAGAGCCTGGGTCAGCTCATATAGGGAGATATGACATTGGGCCTTTTCAGTGGTTGTCCTTAGGCCCTGAAACTTCCTCCCATGGAAGGCTACAATAGCTCCCACCCTGGTGTCCTTCTGCTGAAAATAGAGACATTATTATTATTATTATTATTATTCTGACAGGTTCCTAGGTCAGATTTTTAAGGGAGGGGACTTAAAGCAGGTGCTATATTGTTTTAAGTTGCATTGTTTCTAACTCTTTTTATCCTTTTAAGTGTAAGATTTAATTTGTTTTAATATTCTTAATAGTATAATTCTATTTTCATGTTTATTTTCAAAAGGAACTGGTACTGGTACTTGTTGCAGATTTAGGATGTGGCATCTTACCATTACTCATTCTAATGTTACAGTGGGAAAGCAACTCACTGTGTCAAGTGTTAGCTTAATTCCTTTTTGTTCCATTCTTGGAAATCATATACATGTAAAACAATTTTTAAAGATCTGCCTTAAAAACCCTCTTAAAGGTATTTTACCAAAAAGGGCAAAAACTAGACATTAAACATAACATTGCTTGATATATGGAAAAATCTAATGGCATTGTCGGTTGTTGCATTCCTCTCAAAGGGAATATTGTTATCATGTAGGTACCCCTAAATCTAATATGTAACAAATAATGTCATTCTTTATATCCTACTTCCAAGTTCTTCCAATCCTAACCTTTTTCTTTTTTTTTTGACACTGATGTAATGGTTTTGGGTTGCTCTACAAGCAGTTTGTGTCCCTTGTATTTTAGAAATACATGCTTTTGTACTTTACTGTTTCACTGTTTAAAATATAATTTCCCCCTAGAAAAAGCTTTTTTCCCCAAGTTCTGTATTATTGTTTTAATACTTCTTATTATGTTCTTTTGTGTGCTTGCTGATAAATTTTGCTTGCCAATTCAACATCCACCCACAGCTGATTGAAAGAGGTTGATTCCTACTCAGTATAAAAAAGCTTGTTCCATATGGTCCAGGTTATAACGTACCAGAGAGTCATTTGAAAATACTATTTTTAAAAGGTGGAATCTACTCAGGTGGTACAAAGATACACCATCTGTTGCTTGCACATTAATTCTGAACCCACTTGTGTATTAATTGTTTCTTGTTGAGCCAGCAATGTGGAGTTCTTTAACTGACATTTAACAAGCTGGAATCAGATGTCAATTAATATATGTAGAGTAGTGTTAACATAATATCTTGGCTAATTAATACCTGATTAATTTGCTGTGCTTAATCATTACAGTTAAGTGCATGGAGAAACAGCAATATTACCTATACATTTTCCTGGGATATAATTTCAGACTTAATTACATAACAACGAGGTTTTTCTATCCACTCCCACTGTGAACTCTCTTAGCAACCAATTTGTATTTGAGAATCTAACAAAAGTGACTTATTAGGCCCAAATTAAAAGGCTCCATTTGATACTTGCAGTAGCGTGTAATAATAACAATTCCCGATTAGTAAGTGAAAGCAAGATAGATCAGAGAATCTAATGCATTACAGGAAGAAAAAAAATGCTTCGTTCACTTAGCCTTGTTTCCACCAGATGCATGATTTATTCTAGGCAGAAGATAACTGGTTCTTCTTTGTTCAGATTAATTTTCAGTATCTCTAGTAATTGGGCTGCTGCTTGCTATAGAGGGGCTGAAAAAGAGAAGATGTTATCACCAGGAAAAGGAGAAAAGAGGAAGCAGAACTTACAAAGACAGGAAAAAGAAAGTGTACATGCTAATTTATACAAATATCAACACAGCAATAATTGTGCTAATTTAAACAGAAATGTGAGAGCCAGTGTGGTATAGTGTTTTTTGAGTGTTGGACTAGGATTCTCAGAGATCAGGGGTTGAAAACCCATTAAGCCATGGAAACCCATTGGGTGACCTTGGGCAGATTACACACTCTCAGCCTCAAAGGAAGGCAATGCCAAACCCCATCTGGATAAATCGTGAGTTGAAAGCCCCATGATAAGTTTGCCCTAGAGCTTCCATAAATCTGAATTTACTTAAACAATTTAAATTACATCAACAACAAACAGAAATGCAATCCATTCTATCCACATTGGTTTGAACGTGAGGGAGGCATCTCATCCCACCGATGCAGGATGAGGTGATGAACCCCCCTGGTCAGATCCCAAGCATGTGTGGATACTGCCATGTTGGGAACACAATGAACATATAAACTGTATACATTCAACTCAATCTATCCTTGAGATGCTAACTCTTGATGGACACCTTTAAAATATGGACATTTTTGTTTCCAAGTGATTGTTACATTTTACAAAAATATTCATAATATACTTTGCAGTTTGATGCTCACTTTCAAATTAGCTTGAAAATTTCTCTAATTTTCAATTTCTCTAAAATTTCTCTAAACTGATGTTTAGCAACCCAGTATGAAACACACACGTTTTATTGTACCTTCTATGGCTGCATCTGCAATAAAGAAACAATCCAGTTTGACACCAATTTAACTGTCATGGCACAGTGCTAAGGAATCCTAGACATTGTATTTTTGTGAGGCATTTAACCTTCTCTGTCAGAGAGCTCTGGTGCCATAACAAACTATAAATCCAAGCACTGAGCCATAGCACTTAAACTGGAGTCAAACTGGCTTATTTCTGCAGTGCAGATGCAGTCTAGGTTTGGCTACGGTGTTGCTAAATTGAGCTCCATAACTCTAACTTATATGATACCACTTCAAATAGCTGGTGTCTACTTAATGTAATATTACTGTACATAGTAAATTAGATGTCAGGGAAGTGGTTCTGCATATCAGGAAGCATGCAGCATAGTTTCATATGTGAAAGACCATTTCTTATTTTTCTGAAGAGGTATATACATTCATGTATATTTCCAGTTACTTTTTTGGAGCACAACTCCCAGAATCTCTCAAGCATCACACCTGCTGGCTTGGTGATGTTGGGAATTGTCATCCCAAAAACAACTTTTCCATTTTTGGGGGGGATAAGTCAATTCCCATCTGATGGGTGAGAGAGGAAGAATCATAGAATCATACAGTTGGAAGAGACTACAAATGCCATCCAGTCCAACCCCCCTGCCATGCAGGAAGTCAGAATCAAAGCACTCCTGATAGATGGTCATTTAGACTCTGTTTAAAAAATGCCAAAGAAGGAGGCTCCACCCCACTCCAAGGCTGTGTATTCCACTGCCAAACAACTCTTACCCTCAGGATGTTCTTCCTAATGTTGAGGTGGAATCTCTTTTCCTGTAATTTGAATTCATTGGTCTGTGTCCTAGTCTCTGGAGCAGCAGAAAACAAGTTTGCTCCTTCTTCGATATGACACCTGGCTGAATGAAACTACATATGAAAGGGATCTGGGAGTTCAAGCAGACCACAAGTTTAACATGAGTCAACAGTGTGATGTGGCAACTAAAAAGGCCAATGCGATTTTAGGCTGCATCAATAAAAGTATAGTGTCTAGATCAAGGGAAGTAATAGTGCCACTCTGTTCTGCTTTGGTCAGGCCCCACCTGGAATACCATGTCCAGTTCTGGGCACCACCATTCAAAAAGGACATTGAGAAAATGGAGCGTGTCCAAAGAAGGGCGACTAAAATTATGAACGGTCTTGAAACCATGCCCTATAAGGAAAGACTTATGGAGCTGGGGATGTTTAGTCTGCAGAAGAGAAGGTTAAGAGATGATATGATAGCCCTGTTTAAATGCTTGAAGGGATGTCATTTTGAGGAGGGAGCAAGCTTGTTTTCTGCTGCTCCAGAAACTAAAATGCAGAATAATGGATGCAAATTGCAGGAGAAGAGATTCCAGCTCAACATTAGGAAGAACTTACTAACAGTAAGGGCTGTTCAATAGTGGAATAAACTCTCTTGGAGAGTGGTGGAGTCTCCCTCTTTGGAGGTCTTTCAACAGAGGCTGGATAGCCATCTGTTGGGGATGCTTTGATTTGAGAGTTCCTGCATGGCAGGGGGTTGGACTCGATGGCCCTTGTGGTCTCTTCCAACTCAGTGGGGCGAAAGAGATGGGCAGGAAAAAGTGGCTTGAAGCTGGCTTTTCTGAAGCCACATTGAAACCCCACCAACCGCATCACCGGCTTCCAAGGCAGCTGGAGTGCTCATGTCATGACCACATGACATGGCTTCAAGCCAGGAAGAACCGGGGGGGGGGTGGAGCTGCTTCTTTTTGAAATGGCTTTTCTCTGTATGAGGGCATTTTTCTGCTGGCTTCAAGGCATGTGTTATCTCAATGCCACACCTTCAAGCCAGTCTGAAAGCATCTCTTTTTGCCTGTCTGTTTAGCCCCTATGATTCAATGATTCTATGACATCCTTTCATGCCTATTATATCTCCCCGGAGACTGCAGAAATAATCCCGTTTGTCACCATTTTAACTGCCATGGCACAATTGCCACAGTTGAAAGGCCAGTATACTTGCCAGTGGTCTCCATTTTTCAGAGACAAATTACAGAGAATAGGTTTCTTTGACAATTTACTTTGTACCCAAGACTATTCTAAGGCAAAATTTATTCTTGCTCACCAGGTTAAAGATATGGATATGCAATATTCAGTAGCTGCTTCTCATACTACTTGCTCCCCAATTAATTTGGGGCTGTCGTTTAACACCCATGGGGATGCTAACTATCTTGACAATGAATTACCTCATGGTTTTTACTAAAGCTCAACTTAATGTCATTAATACCATCAGTATAATTTGTCTCTGAAAGCTCTAGCCCACTAGCTAGTATAGTTGTTTTCCAATTGTGGCAGTTATACATTTATCATAAACATGAATACCAAGCAGTTACAAATGTATAAGGCTAGTTGCGCAATAGGATGGCAATCAAAATGTTTAATGGTGCTGAATCTTTGTAAAATAAGTTCCTTTTGTTGAAAATTAAGCAAATTGGTTAGATCACTCATTTACTCATTTTCTAGACTTTAGGACATTATGTACGCAAGATGAAAGCAATTCAAATGTCAATCATAACAGGTGGCTCTGTATAACAAAAAACCAAAATAGAACCAGCAACAACTATAAAGGAGAACGACCACAATCTGGAATATTAAGATGAAGCATCATTTGTTTTTATGAAGAGATGTTTATTTTGTGATAATGGATAACATTAATAGCAACATATGCAGTTGAGTTCAGAATGTCGGTAATTAATGCTGCATTAATTTTGCAAGTTTAAAATGCAGTGCATCTGCAAAGCTACAGACATCCCCAAGTGGCATCCAACATGGCTTTATATCATAAATCATCCAAATCCTCATATTTTTGCACAATGAGAATTATCCAGGTACTTCATCAGACAACAGGAAATTTCAACAATAATAGTTGGAACAGAAGGAAGTATTGTGAACCCTTAATTAAATAGTTTGGCCATTTAGAAGCTCTATCATAAGAAGAGGATGATAATTATTTAAGTTAAGAACAGCTGTGGGTTGACATCATTAATGTTCATCCACCTTAATTTATGCACACAGCAATATGGCTGTTTTCAGCACAGTCAGAACAACAACAAAACTTCATTTAAATATGAAGCTAAAGAACGCCACATGAAAGATGAGAAAATGACCAATGAATGATATATCCAACTGAAATAAACAGATGTGTTTGGAAATTTAGGATGACTAAAGTCAGGAAACTATGTAATTAAAAATAATTTGCATTTTATTAACAGAAAAAAATTTAATATCCTTCCTTCTGTAGCATCTTCCATCTGAAGACTTTCAAAAACCAACTTTCAACTTTCCGATTCAGAACTATTCAAACAATGAACAATAGTCATCTTCACAGTATTAACAGATTGGGAAACGTAACTACAGAAATTAGCAATCCCAATGCAATTAGTTCCAAGGTTGAGAGTGGTTGGTAATTTGGTAATACGTGTTAGGGTCTCCATGGTTGCTTCACAGCTGGTTCCATCTTGTTGGAAATGTTGACTTGTCAGCATTGGAATAGTAGTGGTACCAGGGAGACAAAAAAATCCATGAAATATTGCCTGGTTATTTGAGAATCAGGGGACACCACTCTCAAATAGCATAAGAAGGACGGCCATTCTATCATCTCCTCTATTTGGTCCATCTTGTCTCTGTAATTTCTTTCCAGATGGTAATTGGAATTTAACTCCAGCTTTACTATGATGAGCCTCTTATCTAAGGAGCAGCTGAAGAAAAGATGGAACGCCTCAGTGACTGAGTTTAAAGGTTTATCCAAGGTAGTGAATCCTGTCCCTAACATAGGTACAATATCTCTGAACAATCCTTTAAAGTTCAGAGTAAAGGCCTGAATGAATTTACTGGCCCACTGATATGGAAACCAACAGATGAAACAAGCAGAGAGAAAGTACTACAGCTTCATTACTATTAGGTAGTCCCATTAAATGGTTAGCACATTTGTAAATCAAACACAACTCAATGGGTCGTCCCTAACAGTTGGAGTCAGGCTTGCAGCTGGTGCTTTTCTATTTCCTGTTGCTACTGTCAGCACTCAAAAGAAATCCAGATGTCTACCAGCCATGAAATATCTATCAGTGCAAAGAGCCTTCCTCTTCCCTTCTTCAAATAGATGGCTTGATTGTTCAAAACATTTATGCCAGTGGACAGCATTTTCCTCTTCCCTTCTCCAAATATATAGCAAAATAGGCATGGTTCTCTGCCTTTAGACTTTAGGTTGAGGGATTGAGGGCCCTTTGCCATTTGTCAGATAATCCAAATTCTGTTTGGAGTCCTGCTATCACCTTCTGGCCACCTAGGTGTCTTACTTGTGGTGGTGATGAAAACCAAACAGGCAGAATCAATGTCAACTTAAGCATTCTTAAGCATTAGAATCTCAGGATATTTAACCGAGAAAATAAGCAAAGCTCTTTGGTAACCTTTTAGGTTCTTTATTATATGCAACCATAGATATACAAATATATACTGTCCCCTTAGGGAGAAACACAGACATGTTGATGTTAGGCACATTGCTTTCACCACATTACATTGTATTGTATTTATACTCAACTATAAGTCGATCTCATGTATAAGTCAAGGACAGGTTTTGGGGACAAAATGATGGATTTATGTATGACCTGTGGATAAGTCAAGGGTAAAATTTAGGGGCATGTAACAAAGGATGTAAAGGATGAATAAAAAAGGGAAAACAATGGCATAGAACCTACAGAATTCCAGCAGGCATAATTATCTATGCTCACACTAAATGTTGGATGGATGAGAGACTAGAAGGTATCAATGCCTTAAGGACAGATTACACCTTTGCCTTTCGCCAGGGGATGGTTCATTTATTTATATAAGAGTTAAAGTACAGTACTTACATTGACCCATGGATAAGTGGACTCAGGTTTTTGGGGTCACTTTTTTGACCAAAATGTTGAGACTTATACATAAGTGTATACAGTACTTGTAACTTGGGATTTATTAACATTGCAGAAGTTTGGGATTCTTCTTTTCAGGGTTTCACAACACTCAGAAAACATGTTTTTCAACTTTTTAAAATATTTTCAAATATTCTTTCTGACCTTAAGAACAACACTGGCCACAGTCACCACAGTGTAGCATTAAATAGCCACGGGTGGGTTTACACCAGGCTAACACAGCCCCAAACAGAATAGCAACAGTGTTCAGGAATGGATCCTGTTGTATGAGATACAGTGATGGACACAAATGAATGTACCTTTTTGCACAGCACGTGTGCAACAGTCCTGCATGAACAACTCTTTTTCCACTATCAGTTGAATACAGCTCTTGTGTAATGTTGGAATAAACAAACAAAACAAACAACTTCATGTATATACCGCTTCATACCCTTAAAGAGTGTCTAAGCGGTTTACAACTGTAAGCTATTTGCCCCCCAACAATCTGGGTACTCATTTTAGTGATCTCGGAAGGATGCAAGCCTGAGTCGAGCTTCATCCCTTATGCTGGTCTTGAACTCGCAACCTTATGGTTTTGAGTGAGTGGCTGCTGTACAGGCATTTAACCACTGCTCCACCAGGGCTGTTTATAGGAATAACTTCTCTATATGCATTGTGTAACTTACACTTGCAAATGTCACAAATAAGATGCCAACCACTTTGTGTGAATGCCAGATGTCCCATCCTGCATTCTATAGCCAGCTTCTCTCAAATGGATGGCTAGATTCAGCCCCATCCCCAATGCTGATGTGAGATTCAGCTACTGTTTTAGTCGGTTTCTGAGTGTCCTTTAAACCATTGTATCACAAACATTGCTACCTATGACATTTTGAATGTGAACCCCCAAAAGCCCCAACTGGCTAAGCCAATGGTCAGGTAGTCTAAGAGATGAAAAACAAAGTTTGAGCATCACTTTTTTCATTTTTCCAGAAAATGCTTGGATTTTATGAGAAAACAGAAAAATGACTTGGAACAGCTCTTTAAGAAGTACTATCTAAAATTAAAAATAAGGAGCTTGTGTTTATCTTCTTCCTTCCTTATCTTCTGTTCCTTTTATGTTTTGAATTATAGACTACGAGCTTCTGAGGAGGGAATGTCTTGTTTTTCTTTATCAAATATAAGCTGCTATGGTGTAAATATGCGAAAAATAAATGGTAAAGGGATCTAATGGTTATGTTAACCAAAGTTCCATTTGCATGTGAAAGATATTAATATCACCATCCTTCATGATGATGGTCAATATCTGGTACATTTTTGTAAACGTCATAGTAATATGGAAATAAGTCCCTTTGAAATATTTGGGGTTTATTTGATTCTACTGTTAAATGTGTCCCTTTTGGTTGTTGTTTGACCTTTCTTTTAGTTCCAAAGCTGGGATATGCTTTTCTCAGAATAACTTCAAGAGTATATATTTCACAATTTGCCCACTGTTTCCTAGCCATAAAGAGAACTTATAGGAAAATTGAAGCTGATATAGAGCACATCCAGACTGAAAAGCCCCAGATTTTGTTTCCATTCTTTCTGAGTTTATAGTAGGCTAAAATACACCAACCTGGTGATATAGTATTGAAAATATATATACAAGGGTACCCAAAAGTTTTAATAATCACCTTTTAAAAAAATTGACAGAAAGTTTGTTTTGATTTGTAGTTGTTAACTTATCTCTATGTAATCACTATCTCGATTTATACATTTTTCCAGCATATCTTGACCCTCCAAATACCTGATATTGTAGACATCTGCAGATTGCGCCTCACGAGGGAGTATCGTAAAGTAATAATTATCACCCGGAAGTTGTTATGGCATATTGATGAAATTTTGTCAGTGTTATCATTGGTCCCTAAGTGCACATTGCTGAGAAAATCAGTTCATTGTGTCCTTTATTTTTGTGACTGGCTCTGCCAGAAGTGACTTCTGTTCCTTTTATGTTTTGAATTATAGACTATGAGTTTGTGAAGCCTTCCAAATGCACTATATGTCTTTGCTAATCTGTGATCAATCTCTTTATCAAGCTTGGCGTCTGAGGAGATGATATTTCCCAGGTAGGTGAATTGCTGAACTGACTTAAGCACAGATTTGCCTATGGTGACGTGGGGATGATAGTGCTCTTCCTGTGGTGCAAGCTGGTAGAGAAATTCCGTTGACTTCCAGCCCAAACAGCTCTGCAGCTGTTGCAAAGCAGGATGTTAGGTGCTGCAGAGCTGTTTCTGTATGGGCAACAAGGGCAACATCATCAGCGAAAAGCAGCTCACGGACTAGATAGTTTAGAGTCTTTGTGCAAGCCTTCAGACGGCTTAAGTTAAATAAGCTACCATCAGTATGGTAACGTATATAGATGCCATCTTCTTCTTCAAGATATAAATGTAACTTGCCAATAAATAAATAAATCAACCTCCATAAAATACAGTTTAAGCCCCTCCCTTCCTCTTTCTGTCCTTGCCACTATACTTAGCTCTTGTTCATGAATTTAAAACCAGCAGTTCTAAAGGATTATTGCAGATGCTCAACTCAGCCGTGTGAGTTGCAAGGTTTTGATGAATGGCTTTAATAACTCATATGAGATGCTGCATTCTGGCTCCCAAGGAGACTACTTCCATCTACAGCAATGCTTGCTTCTCCTCATGTTGAGCCTTTTTTTAATGGCAGAAAAGATTTTTTTTCTACAATTTCCTGAAGCTGATCAGAGCTTCTGATTCAGAGTCTCTGGAGTTTGGGGCAGATGAAGTTAGCAAATCCATTTTGCATTTGACACAAATTAAAATTTCTATGCCAGATCTTTTCTTTTCCCTGTGATGGAGGGGAAGCAATCCATTGCAAAATTTCCTCACAAACCAGCATTAATTTTAAAAAATGAACAAGACATATGGTTACATAAACACTAGCAGCAGTTCATCTAGCTCCAACATAATGTAGGTAGGAGAAGCAAAACAAAACAAAAATGTTTTGAATAGTTTTGTGATTGCTGTTGCTGTTATACCCATTACAGTTTTGCATCATTCTGATTTTAGCCTGCAGCGATATTGAAAAAGCATGGGTGGGGGCAGTAATAAAAGCTGGTCAACAGACATGAAAGATTTCATTGCAACCTCCCCAGGGAATTCCCATCATCTTATCCAACTTTTGTTAATTTCTCTGAGAATTTCTTAGAAAATCTTCCACATTTGTTTCAAAATTCATGGAAGTTTAATGTGCATGGCAGATCTGACTTCTACAAGGTAACATGAGGATGCACATTCATTTAGGCAACTCTGTAGTAACTTTTGAGCAGCAGTGAGTGTGTGGGTGTGAGGTGCACTTATGACAACTTTGTGACAGATACTGTAGCATTGGTCTGGATTGTTAAAATGCAAGTACTGTTTTTAACACATTTAGACTAGACATTTCAAGTGGACCTTTTAATTTAACATGAAGGTTTTTTTTAAAAAAAAATGAAACAGCATCTAGTGGGGTGTGTGGAAATGCTAGACTTTGACCTCCCTTCCTCCGTTGTGGATCTCAAGGGAAGCTTGCTTCTGAAGCTGTTGTTTGATTCACAGGGTACAAAGTAGAATTCAATTCTTTGCAACAGATTCCTGGGTTTTAAGAAATCTCTAATCTCTGATCAGGAATCAAAGAAGCACTGGCATGCTGGAAACCCCTGCCCTGAGATGGAGTTTCTCCAGCTTCAGAGAAAAGTCACCCATGGGTTTGTAGTTTGCCTCCTAGCAATACTGATTTAGTGCATTTTTAAAATTTTCTTTTCCTATTCTAATATAGGCATGGTTTTGAAATCAATTGTTTTTACTGTTTGCTGTGAGCTGCCCCTAGAACATAAAGAGGCAGGTTGTACATGTTATAAAGAAAAACACGCACAATACATACATACAAACCACAGGTCAGTAAGGACTTGTTTGCAGTGTCAACATGCAAAAACTGTATGAGTCGTGATCTTTAGAACTGAGCAACACACTCCAGAGTACTCTGGCTCTTACTAGACCATGGCACTTGGGAGTTGAGAAGAATGAGGTCATGTTTGCATGTGAAGAAAATAAAAAATAACCCAGTGTTTCCTTGGGAAGGCAGTGTTCTACATGGGATTTATTTCCCCAATAGAGAATATCTCATACCCATATACACCCACTCATCCAATAAACAGGGACTGTGCATTTGGTACCCAGGCCTGGCTATTAAATTAACAGATAGTTTCAAATATAGTACCCTTGTAAGAAAACTATGAGGCATCCTACATCAGTGGTACTGTTACCACTGGGCAGGTGCCTGAGTCTCCTTGTCCTGTTAGCAGCCAAGATGGCCCTCAAACTATGTCAAACATTAGCAAGCTGCAGCACACTTGCCAGAAAAGCACTGCATCACAAAACGATGCTGCTGCCATCTACCATTTTATCTAAAATAAATAACCTAGGAATAGGACTGGCCATAAGTGAACCAACCAGGGTTACATTTGATGTCACACAGTCAATGAAAACACCTGAGAAGTAAGGGAACAGGCCAGTACCTACTCACCCACCTTCCATCTCTCTCCTCACTTTAGTGGTCTCTTTGGCAATGCATCCACCAAGATCGTTCCTGATTCCACGATGGCTACCATATTTGCCAGGGATGGTGACAGGCAGAATTAGCTTCTAGAAGTCATCCAAGTGTTCAGATACTTCTTTTCTGAAAATGAAATTTTTTTCCCTCAGAAGAAGTTGGTTCAGTCCTCCATTTATTTTTCACACATGCCCACGCCAAAATGTTCTTATGCAGATTAACACATTGTTAAGCAATAACAAAATATTTCCTTAACTTTCTGCTGTGACAGTTAGTTATTAGTCATTTCTAAGTTTAACATAAATGATTGTCAGCATTGTTGTGCTTGTCCCTCCCTCCCTCGCTCTATTTTTTCATCCTCCTTCTTCTCCATTCCTGTATTACACATTATGGATTAAGCATCTATTCAGCCACATTTGAAGTGACAACACATGTCTATTTCACTGGGTAAAGATGAGGTTGCATAATGGGAAGTTACACCTCATCACAGTTTCATGCTATGATACTTGGGCATATACCTAGAATAGTTAGGTGCATCTGTTCCATATGTATCAGGATAAAAGTTTGTACTCAGAGACATGGTGGCATTAGCAATATTTGCATGCCTATTCTTACCTGTTGCTAGATTGCCTGTCATTCCCTAGGAGTTTAGGACTCATCTTGACAATGATAACTTAGACAAGGACGAAAGGAGGATAACAATGGAGGCAAATCAAGAAGCACTTTTATTATGTTTACTAGGATTTTTTGGAAACTAATGTATAACTGCCATCCTTCCATGCATTCTTTATATCTAGAAAACACTTGCTAGTGGTTCTTTTCTGAGAATAGATGCAGTATACACAGAAATCGGCAGATAAATTTTATGGTATAGGGCAAAATCTGCATGTTCAATTATTGGCAAATGTCTACAAATAACTCTAAAGAGTTATATGAAGTAAAACAGTGAGTTCAATTACAATCCTAAAAGCAACTACAGATATATTATCTCAATATCATGGATTGAGAAAAAAGTGGCCCCATTGGGCATGTACTTGCCATTTCATTTATGTACTGCAAGAAGACCTGGAGAGGCTGCAATGAACATTTTCATGATGAAGAGTGTGCTTTGGGGGTCAAAAAGGGTCACTCTATTCAAGGTAAGTTTCAAAGCTGTTTTTCCCCTGTTAGCAATGGGGTATTTTTCATTTAGCTCTGTGGGAATTGAGAATTTACACAAGCTTTCAAAGTTCACAGATTCTTACAAAGTCAAGTAAGTCTTTGTAAGGAAAGAAAGGTGATGAGGGATGTTCACAGTGTTGCATCTTAGGGCTTGTCTACATGGGTTACATGTGACCCTCTCACAGCCGCAGGAGGCTACCGCATTCCATGTAGCTGTGGACAGGTCTACATAGAGACCACCAAACACAGTGTGCAAACGAGAATCAAGGAACATGAGAGGCACTGCAGACTGGGTCAACTGGAAAAATCAGCAGTAGCAGAACATGCTATAAACCATCCTGGGCATAAAATGCTGTTTGAAAGCACTGAAATTCTGGGCCATGCCAAAAACTACTATGTCAGAATGCACAGGGAAGCCATTGAAATCCATAAACACCTGGACAACTTCAACAGGAAGGAGGAAATCCTGATGGTAAACAAGGCTTGGCTCCCAGTCCTGAAGAACAGCAAGGTCAAGACTCAACCTATGCAAATGAGAAACAGCCTAAGGCCAGGAGATTCCCAGCAGACAATGAGCACCAGTTAGCAGACATTAATCCTTGTTTGCATATCCTCCCACCTGCCATTACCAACAGAACAATACATTTGCAAATTACCCCTTCCTTCCCAGGGTCACACAGGATATATATCTCCAATCCTTTTCTAGGCTATCATTCTCTGAAGATGCCAGCCACAGATGCTGGCAAAATGTCAGAAAGGAACTCTGGCCACATAGCCTGAAAGCTCCACAAAAAAACAAATGTAAGTACTGTAAAAAGGTAAAACATGCCAATGTTTCAAATTGTTTTACCTTAGCTGGAGATGAAAGCCTCAGAGATTGAGTCCCAGTCCATGTGTACTCTAGTTCAAGATTCCTCCAGCATGGCTGAACTCAATATCTTCATTATTCAAAAACAATAGAAACCATCAGTGCAACACAGCACCTTAGCCTTGCAAAATAGACATACACAGACCAACCAGTCTTATCTGGATCATGGGGTATACCACCCCACCTGAAGATGAGAGCAGAGGCTGGCTGGCCACCTGTCAGGGATACTTTGATTGGGAGTTCCTGCGTGGCAGGGGGTTGGACTGGATAGCCCTTGTGGTCTTTTCCAACTCTATGATTCTATGATTCTAGGAAGAAGAACCACATTTACAAACTTGGCATGTCTTTAAAGAGGCAGGTCACACACACTACAAGCAGGCCCTTGGTGTTCTTCTTAAACTCTAGTCAGGAACAGTGATGAATTTCAGGGATACGTAAAATGATGGCAATTTTAATAATTCTCCTCTAGTTGCTTCCTGAACTTAGGGCTCTAATTCTATCCCTGCACTATATTTATCATCCATAATCACTTCCACATGGCTGGGTGTAACAAATTTCCCACTCCAAATTGTCCCACATCTGATTCTTCCCATACAGGGTTTCCAACATGTGTTCACACATGTAAACACACATTTTCCCCTTTCTGCTGGAAGTGAGAAGCCTGCACCTGCAGTTTGAAAGCAGCCAATTGATAAGTTAGGCTCCCATCCTGCCAACAACCATGCTGGTCTTGTTTGAATAAAAATTAAGACACCAGCATGGCTGCATCTGCTGGTGTTACCCTCCTCTGAATTAAAAAGACCTAGGGCTTGCCTACATGGACAAATTACTCTGAATTCCTCCTATGCTCACTGTGTCTTGTTTACATGATGCAGAGCCAAACTCTGAATTAGGTGTAAACTGTCTTTATGAAGCCCACACCCTTTTTGGGGCTTCCTTCCTTAAAACGGCATTTAAATAACTCACTTTTTGCTGCTGGTTTTTGGCTCTCCTTGCAGTGACAACAGCAGCTCCTGTCACCTGCAGTCCGTGTGATCTGCCTAGCACCACCACTGTGAGCGCAAGTTGCTCAGAGGTCAGAATGATGTGCCCAGTATCAATAACATATTGGGAACATCATTTTGACTTCAGCAGCACTGATAAGCCACAAATAGGGAACAAATTCAAAGGCAGCCACCTCTGTGTCATTCACTGCAAGAGCCAAAATCCCACAACAATAGAGAGCAGGTAGAGGGAATATCTGGGGGAATTTAGGGCCCAAATAGTCAGGAGACATCCCAGAGTATCCTGGCATATGAAGAAAAGCCTTTCATTTTTCATTTCTTAAAATACACTCATGCTGTCCTCTTCTGCTTTTTAAAAAAAGGTTGGAAGGCTTTCTTCTTCTTTTTTTTCTTTTAAATATTATTATTGTTGTTGTTATATCCTGCCTGTCTCATAGAAAGGGAACATACAGTTCATTCATTTGATAGAATTATTGAATCCACAGCTTTTATAAAAAGACAAGAAGATGGGACGGGATTGGATCGGATGGGATGGGATGGGATGAAATTCAAGGCTTTTTGGCTGATAAGCAAGATGGCCTTCCTACCATTAAATAGTGATGGTAGATGAAGGGATGTGGCAGCACAATCTCAGCATCAGCAGCACAACCCTAGTTGCTCCCTTCTGTTAGAGAATTGTGTATAGTCAGTCCTCCATGCTCATGGGTGATCCATTCCAGAACCCCCCTCCCAGAGATACCAAAATCTGCATAAACTCTGCCCACATTGTCCCCAGTGCTGGTGCATACACACGACTGCACTGCCATTAGACACAGCCCCCATTGTTCCAAACTGGCACATGCATGCAGCTGTACCAACACTGGGGACAACATAACTTAATGGAGGTGCAAAACCACTTTCATGCACCACCACAGCACAATGGGGGCTGTCACTAATGGTGGTATGGCTGCATACAAACATTGCCATTGGTGACAACATGGGTTTGCCATCCATGGATACTTGAATCTGCGGATGGCAAGTCCGCAGATACCAAGGGCTGACTCTATATTTTTTCAAAGCAGTGCTTTTGTCCTAAAATTCCTCCCTTTCACTTTGAGAACTAAAAAGGAGAAAAGAATTAGGACTTGAGTTCTGGGAAACCTAGCATAGGCACAACTGTTAGAGGCATTTCTGCTAGAAACAGTGTTTTTCAGCCAAAACCTTTTTGGAAAGTGGCAGCTGAGGGGATGCCTGTCAAGAACCAGGAGGGCCAAGGACCACTCAAGATCCCTCCCCAATAACTGCATTCATCCCACTGGCCCACAAATCCTAACCTTGATCTACAGACTGGAATAAAGAACTAGAGAAGGAAGCTGAAATTATCTGTAAACCTACTCTTAGGAACAAAGAACTGAAAATACTGAGCCCTCTAGTATGGAGTTAACAGCACCTTAGGTCCCTGTTGCTTAAGCTGAGCTCCTTTACATAAACACTCGAGGGAATCACTGTCTCCAGCCTCATTTGTTTCATATCACAAGCTGCCAGATGCCATTTGAGGATTCTACAGCCAGAGCTGGCTATAAAATGATGTTTTGCAGAGATGCTCTTTCAAATGAGCTGTAAAGAATTACATTCTCCAACAGCAAAGAAACTCTTGACTGGTATGTTCTGTGACATTACAATCAGAAGTCATAGAGGGAAATGGCAAAGGAGTCATTAATGGATTGGGTGCTGTGTTTAAAACTTGGGAAACAACTGTCAGTCTATGTTTCTTGATGTAATCTAAGATATGAAAGCCAAATGTGAAGGCCACAGAGGAATACAATATCATTACAAGCACTGGCAAAATAGATTTTGACAATGGGGAAAGTGTATGTCTGTGTAAAAAAAAAAAAATCCATGCATATAAGCCCTAACAAGAAAACTACTATTATAGTTTAAAGGATCCAAAAAAACTAGTGACTTACTTGCTGTTATAGCTACAGTTTTAAAGAAATAACTCTTTTGTTTCCCAGCAACAAGAAAAGTTACCTTTTTTTAATTACTTACAAAACTGAATGCTACAACACACATGATAGAAGTGAAATATATAAATTAATAAATAAAATCCCTGTAGCAGAAAAATGCACTCCTATTCCCCTTGTTACTTTAACACCCATGACACACTGGAGTGGTACAGATTGCCCAAAAAGGGCAGTCTGCAGCCGCCCCAAGAAGCCGGCAGCCCCAGAGGCCCCATCCCGGGTAAGCGGCGAACTGCCCTGGGCGCCCGCTGCACCCCACTCTCCCCAGCAGTGTCGAGAGGAGAAATGGGCCATCGCCGCAGCCCCTTTCTCCTCTGGGTTCTTGGCACAGCTGTCTAAAGGCCGCGCCAAGGACCAGGCACAAAAAAAGGAGCTCTGAAATGGAGCTCCTTTTGGCACCATGGAAAGGGTGACCTAGGCACCCTCCCTTGGCACCATTATGTAAATGCTGCACGAGCCATGACATTTTTATGGCTGTGCCCATACATGTTAGGGTTTGGGAGGGACTAAATGCTGCACCTTCCCGAACCCTAAACGCCCCATACAGGTGGCCTTTTTTGGCCGTCTGTACCAGGCCACCATAAGTGTAAGGGTAAACCAGTGTAAGCCAGCACTAGAACTGTGTTATATTCCGCTGCCACAGTTTAGTAACACCACAGCCCTATGACAATAAAAATAATTTTAATGTTACAAATAGACCATAAAAGGAATGATAGTATCCCTAATTCATTTATAGTCATAACGAAATGCAGTTACTCCTAAGTTGTTGGGAAAGGAATGAATCCATACATAATTACACCCTAATCGTCACACTAGAGGGCAAACAGGATTTAAACGAGAGTTAAACAAGAATTAAACAGGAAATGTCCTGTGATAAACATAGGACATTTCCTGTTTAACTCCCGTTTGACTCTTGTTTAAATCCTGTTTGCCCACTAGTGTGATAAAGCAGAATGTTACTATACCTTGGTAGTAACTTGCCACCTTGTTCTTGTGCCAGTGCAAGAGGCTGCAAAAATATAAAGGCTTGTGTTTTAAGGTAATGTCTTTCCGTGACTGATCTTTATGCCTGGCACTTAATATCACAGAAAACTACAATTGCAAGGGATCCAACTGTCTGTCCCCCTGCCAGGAAATGCAAATTGAACGTTTGAGTTGAGGTTCCTTCCAATATTATAATTCAGAGTCTGTATATGTTAGAAAAATAAATTCTGACAGTGAGTTATCATGAGGAGTACAGAAAGAAGCAGATAAAACACTTAATAGAACTTTCAAGAGACCCATTTTTACATGAGTGCTCAAACATAATTTACTTCATAGACTTGTTTCCACTTCTTTGATAGTGACATTTTATTCCTGGCTATGTTATTCTCTCCCCCCTCCCTCCATTTTCATTTTGCCCTTCTGTTTTGAGGGCTTTCTTCAGAGACAATGTTTTCAAGGCTATTTGAATTTTTGTTAAATTGCTTTTAAAATGGAGTGGGCAATGTGTAGGGCCATTTTTCCAGCTACACGATCTTCTAGGATGATTGGGGGGGGGGGGCAGATTTGTTTAGAAGAAGTTTGCCATTGCCTTCCCCTGATGCTGAGAGCATGTGATTTGCCCAAGGTCACCCAGTGAGTTTCATGGCTGAGCTGAGAATTGAACCCGTGTCTCCAGAGTTGTCATCTAGCACTCAACCCACTACGCCACAGCTCACTGCTATAGGATTCTAGCATCTTTAGTTTTATGAGATAAGCTAGCTTTCTCTGTCAGAGAATACTGGTGCAACAATAAACTACAAATCCCAGAATTCCATAGGAAGGATCCATGACATTTAAGTGGTGTCAAATGTCTTAATTCTGCAGCGTGGCAGCAGTGACTTGTGATAGAAAATGTCACATACTCCCAAGGTGTGATGCTCCAAAAAACCAAATTTGTCTAAAAATTTGAATTGTTCTTTTTCTTCCATGGAATACAAAACCCCACATTGTGATTCCCACACTTGCTGCAATGAATATTTGACAAGAAGGCTAGCATAAGAAATCTATTGAGTGAAATGGAGCATACTTTTATGACCACTGGTAAATGACAAAAAGCTGTGTGCAGATGACAATGAAGTAAAGAAACAAAGGCATGAAATGGGAGAATCAGAAAAACATCAGAGTTATATGTGAATGTTCAAAGTCCCGCAGGCTTCTTATGTACAGTGTATGCATCCTTGCAGAAGTGAGGCTTAGAGGTTGTATGTAGGGAGCTTTCACATATTCAGATGTACTCTATCCTAAATCCTGTAAAAAGGGAGTTCTTGACCCCTTTTGTGGATGCCGGAGCTGAATGATATTAATTTATTCTTGAGTCGCACAATCATTTCTGCTCATCGCAAAAATTTGCACTTGCCTACAACACATGCCTCTTGTCCAGCACAGAATAATCTTTCTGAGTCAAAGTATGACATGTAACATGGCTCTAAAACCTTTTCCCAACAAGGCAAGGATGAAAGAAAGGAAATTAAATCTAGCATGAGAACAAGAGAGATTCAAACTTTGAACAGAAGTTCATTCAAAAGGCTTCAGTTTATCTTTGTTAACCTTTTCTAAAAACATTGATGAGAGTTTTTGATTGAAAAGAACCTGTGAAATGTTCTGTATAAAAGGAACTTAGATTTTATTATTCTCCAACTGTAGGATGCATACATCAAAATAATGTGTGAATGTTATGCAGAGTTTCATACAGTGCAAATCAAACGGTCTACTACAGGTATGCCCTGAGCATATGGAGTGCTCTGACTTGTATTACAACAGCTAAACAAGCTTACATTTTTTCTGATACATGTCCAAGCCTTGATTTTAAAAGTTGCTCAACATAGAGGGTCACCACCCTCCCAATTCTAGAAAATGCATAATTTCAAATACATTCCACATACAGTTGTTTGGCTGGAAAACAAACAATAATCACATTGTTTGAATAAATCTAAATGGCAAAACCAACACAGTTGGCATAGCAACCAGTGTGCAAAATTTATACAAATGAGGCATTTTGGGAGTGAATTTTGGATAAATGCATCTTGGGAAACACGGTAGTTCTTGGTGTCAAACTTTTCTTATTCTAGTTCCATTCTAGTTTAAGATCAGCTGTAACTAAAGCTGTTTCATTTTGGATTTGGTTCAACACTGAGCATTACATGAAAGAGTTTATCACACGAGAGGGAAACACCGAAATCCCATGGGTAAACGGGATTTAGATCCTAGAATATCCCACAAAAGTGAGATTGTTCTCAGACAACATAGGGCTAATTGAGCATTAATGCAACATTAATCCATGCAGAAAGTGGGCAAAATCACACAGCTTTTTTACTTTCGGGGTTTTACTGAAAGTAAAAAGGGCGTGTCATTTTGCGATTTTCTGCACAGGTTAATATTGTGTTAATGCTCAATTAACCTGATGTCATTGAACCAGGGTTCAATTCCCTGATCAGCCATGAAAACCCACTGAGTGACCTTGGGCAAGTCACACACTCTCAGCCCCAGAAAACCCCATGATAAAGTCACCTTAGGGTTGCCTAAGTCAGAAAAAAAACATGAAGGAACACAATAACAATCAAGCCAATTAGTTTGATCTAGTAGTATTATGCCACTAGCATTAATATTCTGCCATTTATAGAAACTTCATTTTCATCTTATGTTTATTTCCAAATTCATAACTTGCCATCTCAATCTTTTTGTACAAGTATTCAGTGCAGCTCCAATCCAGACTGAGGGAGAAGGAGATCCTAACATCCATAAAGACTCCATCTTTCTCATGAGGAAACCGCAGTTCTACCTGAGTACTAATACTACTGCCCATGTACTAGTTTTGTAGGTTTGTAGTTTTTCATGGGCCAAAGAGACAGAACCTGGATTCTGCGAATGTACCACCCAGCCTGCTGCCCATCAATCCCCTTACTTGAGCTAACCAAGATGGACTCAGACATGATATTGGAAAACCACAATGCTGTAGTTTGGGGGAAAGCCAACATCCATATTGAGGTTATTTTGACAGGGCCAATTTGATAGGGCAGTCTGAATGTTGAAAGTTGGGGGAAAGACTGAAACACAGTCTGGCTGTGTCCTGCCTTTCCTCTACATGGACTTCATTGCTACTATGACAACTATGAGGCTGTATCAATCACTGGTTTGACACATGTCATAGGACATAAAAGTGTGTGTGTGTGAGAGAGACAAACAGACAGAAATAAACGGCATCTCAGATATGTAGATTATTATTATTATTATTATTATTAGGCTTTATTTATTTAGCACTGTAAATTTACACAGCGCTGTACAATTGAAACAGACAGTTCCCTGCCCTCGGCTAACAATGTAAAAAAGACAAGAGACAGAAGGCGAATGGAAAGGTGGTGGGGAAAGGGACCAAGTCCAGTGGATTTTCTCTCCCTCTGAGGCCTAGATCATGGCAGATGGACTGGAGGGAGGGCCCTTCTTCCTGCTTTGGCTAGGCCTGATGGCGTTGGCCTGCCTTAACACTCCCTTCAAGGCCTGACAATGACAGATGGCATGGAGGTAGGGCCTTTTTCTTTAGGCTAGGTATTTTAATGCTGTGAAGCTGCTCTGAGTCCCAGTTCTGGGAACTGCTTCCCTGAACAAAGTGGTCTTTAACTCAGTTTTAAAACTGGCTAGAGAAGAAATGAGCTGTCCTCGTAGGGGAAGGAGGTTCCAGGAGTGAGGGGCAGCAAGTGAGAAGGGACAAATCCAGGATGAAGCAGAGGAGATCTAGGCTGAAACAGGAGACCTTGACTACCAGAGCAGAGGGCACGAGAAGAAGTGAGAGGAGAAAGAAGTTCAGATAAATAAGGAGGGGCCAGTCCATGGAGAAATAAGATTTTATTTCTCAAAATAGCATAATGAATTTCAGCCAGAAATATATTTATGCTCATCTTAATGCCAAAATAATTTGAAAGCCAGCCTTCAGAGATTTCAAGAAATTGTCTCCAGTGTTTACACCTTACAATCAACTGATAATCAATCATAAAATCATAGAATCAGCCAAGTTGGCCAGGGGATTCCGAAAGTCCAAAAAAGTAGCTTTCTAAACTCTGTGCAAGCTCTGTAATTTCATTGGTCCAAGTAATCCTTCACCAATGTAGACTCAAAAGCAGTAAACACCATTGTTGTGTTTGTAGCTGTTGTAGCTAACTTCTACTCAGGCAATCAATCTTCTGCTGATGAGTTTTTTCCATATTCATATGTAATTCTTTTTTCAACCTAGACAATGTCCCAGAATCCATTTTTGAGTGCATTTAAACATGGTTTAAATTCATAAATAAATGGAATGGAATGTACAGCATGTGAACTGTGGAATGTACTTCTCTATGTAGTTAAAAAAAAAGCAGCTAACAAAAAGGAGGAAGTAGTATAGGAGGGGGAAGAACTAGCCAACAGTGTGACATGAGCCAGCTAAATGAATAAAGATTTCCATTTCAGAAAAAGAGGATCACCTCTTTGGTGCAGAGGCTTCAGCATCTTTGCCCCCGATTACAATGTTAATAGGGCTGACAACCAAAAGGTCTCCCAGTGTATCTCAGGAAGCAAGATTGCAGGTGAACTTTGACTGCTTTCCTAGGCAGACCTCCTGTAAAAGCCACAATGCTCCAGGAAAAGAAGCTTTATTATAGACTTCACTTAAAGAAGCAAAAGCAGTGACACCTGGTGGCTCTGGTGTCAGTGTGGAATCCTTTCCACATTTTAGGAGAACTATCATCTCCCCGACATACATTCAGTACTTTGAACAGCAACTCTCAGGTTCAGACTTAAACCCCATGTGGACACACTGTCCCACTGACATCAGAACTGCCATCTGGCACTAAGCAGAGCCAGCTTGAGCTGCAGACAATCTGGGCACTTATCTAGTTAGCCACCCCAATTGATCTCAAAGGGGCAGGGTATAAATAAATATTATTATCATTATTATTATTATGTGAAATGTGCCACGATGGGCAGCTTGGTGTTTGTTGACTGTATAACTATGTAAAAGCTGTGGGTGACGGGATCAGAAAATGCATTTAGACCCCATCCCCATTCTAAAATTCTATAATGGTTTTGGTACTTTTTTGTTTGTGTGTGCCTTCAAGTATTCTGTCAACTTATGGTGACCCTATGAATTTCACTAGCCAGAATACTCTGAGATGCCCCTAAAGTGAAGAGAAAGTGGAGTGACAAGAGGATTAATCAGGGCTGTCCATGCCATATCAGGACAATTGGAGGGTATATAGATGGTTTCAGTACTGTCAAAATGATTTCCCATCAATTGTCTTTAATAATTTTTTTTCCATTTTTTCCTGTTTTGATTGCATTTATTCTTGCTAAGAATCAACATTATCCTACGAATACCATAAACACTGAAAGCATAAATGGATAATGCTACAGAATTGATTGAGGGATGTCATAGACTAGCTTTGCCCTGTTTCATAATGAATAGAATAATTGGCAAAAAATATTGTCTGCATTCCTTTACAATAGAATATCCTCAGGAAATCCTTTGCCACCATGAGCTTGATGTTTTTATTTAGGATCATATAGTTTGAAGTAGTTGAAGAGGTTGAAAAAGATGTTTTCTTAGGTAATTTCCACCAAATCAGCCACCAGCTGTTATATTTCACAAATAATTCTATCTATTATTATTATTATTATTCCATTTTAAAAATCTGGTGGAAGAAAAAGAACGTTCCCACCATTGAAGACTGGTTGACTAGACTAATTGAATACATACAAATGGATAAACTTACCTGTTTGAGGAGAGACAGTTATGGGGATACTTGGAAAGAAGATTGGATACCGGTTCTGGAATACCTAGAAAGAAAGGGGAAAGTGTTAAATTGGTGAAGTTAAAATATTCCTATAACATTTAGTTAAGAAAATAACACAGACCTATTCGAAATATAGTAAAATGTAAATCTGAGTATCTTTGAGTAAAAAAACATGTTATTTTAAGTTTTTGGACTTATAAACAGCTCTTTTTATATCCATATTCCAAAGTTATTTTGTTAAGATGTAACTATAAGACCTAACAATATGATATAGATACTTTATCTGGGAGATCAGAAAGAAGTCCTAGGAAGTCAAAAGTATCCTTTTGTATCTCACTGCTTTTACATTTTGTTCCCTTGTATTTGTATTTTTTGTAGTTGTCTTTAAAATATATTATGCTTATGGATGTATTATTTGTTAATTTGTTTGTTACACATGATTGTTGTTGTTGTTATTTTTCTTCCCCCTCTTTTAATAACAATAAAGGAAAATAAATATGAAAAAAAATCTAATCACATTTTACATAAAATTCATTCCAATTCATGGTAGAGTGGTAGGCATGGCAAACATGGGATGGGCAACCAGTAACTGGAAACCACCGGGGAAAAAAATCATTTACTAGTATAAAACAGTAGCCAACACACTGGAAGTGATCAATATACATTCCCATCCATGAAAAAAGAGACACAAAAGACTGCAGCAACTATAGGACCACAGCATTAATTTTCCACATATGCAAAATTAAAAAAATAGACTCAGATCATATAAGGAGTGAAATCCCAAAGGTGCAAGTGACGTTCAGGAAACGAAGAGGCACTAGGGGCCATATCACAGACATGAAGTGGCTAATGGAGCACACCAAGGAATTCCAGGAAAAAAAATCAGCATGTGCTTTATAGGCTATAGTAAAGCCTTTGACTGCATAGTTCATGAAAAACTATGGATTGCTATCAAAAACATGGGAGTGCCACTACATTTGATAGTCCTGATGAGAAATCTGTACTTAGGACAAGATGTTACTGTTAGAGCAGAATAGGGAGAAACAGAATGGTTCCCAGTTGGCAGGGGGTCAGGCAAGGCTGTGTATTATCACCATACTTGTTCAACTTGTATGCAGAAAATATCATATGAAGAACAGGGCTAGACTCTGAAGGAGGAATGAAGATAGGAGGAAGGAACATCAACAAACTAAGATATGCAGATGGCACAATATAACAGCCAAAAAGACAAACAAATGGATCTTTGACTAGATCAAGCTTGAACTCTCCCTGGAAGCCAAGATAATCTGTAGGCTGTAGGCTTCCCACATCATGAGAAGGCAGGACTCATTAGAAAAGACAATAACTATGAAAAGTAGGAAGAGAGGGAGACCACATGCTGGATAGCTAACCTCAATCAAGGAGACTACATGTCTGAATCTACAAGACCTACACAGAGCAGTGGAGAATAGATGGGCTTGGAGATGTGTCATCCATAGGGTCACCATGAGTCAGGGTCAACTTGAGGACAGTTAACAGCAGAATCTAAACTATTAAAAACTTAACTTTTGTTCAAGTTCACAATTATGCCCCAAAATGTTTCATAAATAGTTTGTTTCAGTTTACAGCAGATCTCAGATAAGCAATAGTTACTTGCTCAATTGTGACTCTAAGCCTATCCAAGCACAGTTTTTAGGAAGTAAAGTGTTTTGTCTTCCCCTCATCTAACACTTCTTTGCAAAGGCCCAATGGCAAGTTTTTCTCTCAAAATTCTCCCACAGAGCAAGCCTGACACTGAATAGTATTTTTGAGCTTTTAACTCCTTTCTTTGGTTACTTCTTTATGGCCATCTTATTTCTCTACTCTTCTTTGTCTCTTTTCCATTTCTCCTTCGACATCAATTGTAAAATTCCAACTCTCTTTCCACAGCTTCAATTCAGCTCACCTTCAGCTTCCAGGCTAGCTTTTGTCTACTTTTCATATCATCTAAATTCTAGGCCTATCTCACTTATTATATACCACAAATTTGCTTTCTATTTCTACACATCTTTGTATTGCAGAAGAAATGAAGCTTATCCACTGAATGTTAACCTCAAATAAAAACAATGTAAACCCTATTAATCCCATATATATCAGTGTACAATATTATAAGGCTTTATTCCTTCACAAGAGAGCACAAAAGACACTGCTCATCCTATAGCCAAAACTTGTTATACACATGTGTAAAACTTGTTATACACATGTGTAAGTTCCCCTACAGAAGCAGTAGGACATTTTGTCCAACACAGAACAGCCATATTCAATTCAATGGTGCTGAAGCAGATTTACACAAGTAATGCTGTTCTGCATAGATGTGCATTGAATTTGCATGCACATTGTGCATGTTTTCACATGGATGTCTCATGCCCTCCAACTGTCCTGATATGACAGAACCAGTCCTGATTAATTCTCTGCCATTCCACCTTTTCAGATGTTTTCAAAGTGTCCTAGTTTCTCTTTTCTCATCCCACTTTCCCTCCTCAGATTACTTGGATTGCTGCAAAGTGAATTCAGAGTGCAAATGTCGTTTGCACACAATTAACTCAGCAGAGGAGTGAGGAAAGGAGGGATAGAATCTTGCCCTTCCCAGTGGGTTGAGACAAAGCATCTTGTACCATCTCTATTAGTAACTCTTTGCATCTTGATCACACACTGATGTTGTCTGGCCACACATGTCCCAGTTTTCATCAGTTAAATCTTAGAGGGTGTGTAGTGTGCATGCACATTTGGCTGTGCATGCACATTTGGTGGTGCATCATTGCACTTGACTAATAAAGTGGTGTTGCACAACCTCATGTAACTCCATTAGAATAATTATGCTGTGTTTCCTCAGGCTGGTGTCTTATCCACTATTTCCTAGTGACAGCCCTTGCCAAAAACATGGGGGGGGGGGGGCGCTGATGGTTTGAATTTTTAGGGAAAGGGATGTACAGAAGCTCAGACAATTAAAGTGCAAGATTTTTTTGAGGGAAGGGGAGATACCTTTCCTTTCAAAATCTACAGTGAGATTGTTTTTTCTCACTCATTGAAAAGGAGGTCATGGCAAGGGGAGAGGGAGAGAGAAGAATCCTATTTTGGTTGTGGTTTTGTTTTTCACCCTATCAGAGACTTATCTGAATTCAGATGACATTTCTTTCCTAGGCACTGATGTGCCAGTCGAGAGAATGTTCATGCTAATGAATGACACGGAAGTGATGACAAAGTAAAATGCCAGTACAGCAAGGGAGAAAAATATAAAGAAGAGTGGAGCTGTTAAGATGAAACACCCACTGTGAGCTTGGAGGCAGGCTGCTGGGGAGCAGGCAACTTCAGAACAAATCACTTTGAGAGACACAGAGGGAGGGGGAGAGAACCTCTTTCCGTTGCTTACTTTTTAATGATACACTTTTATTTCTCATTGCACACAAGGTGCTAACTCAACATAGTGAGAATGCTTTCTTCTGGATCCCCATCTTCCATGCAAATGTGTCCAAAAGGGGAAATTGCTTCCACATTCCGAGAGATCTGAACCAATATTGGAAATGATCTTCTGCCATGTTCATTTGAAAATTGGGACAAATAATTTCTCACTGCAGCATTCGAAAGATGTGTTTAATAGCTCTGCTGTTAACTCTCTAGCTAAGTGTACTTTCCTAATAATGAAGTTGCTGGTCCTCACATCAGTGGGGCAGTGAATCTTCTCTTAATATCACACTACAGCATTATAGTACTATTATTCCACTTGAACTTTTATGACTGTGGAATCCTGGGCTTTGACTGTGGAATCCAGAAAGACATTGAGAATTCTCAGCCAGAGAGCTTTAGGCCTCACTAAACTATGAACCCCAGAATGCCTCAAAAAACTGCCATAGTTAAAGTTTCAAGTGGGGAAATAGCCCTATAATAGTGTCTTGTGATATTGTCCTTACTCTGAGTTCTTCAAGGCTATCCAATGTGCTGATTTCTATTCTCAACTTAGGTTCAGCACCTCTGAAATTTCCTTTAAAGACCTGACTTCAACCAGGATCATCACTTCATTGGTTATTATTATTATTATTATTATTGTTATTATTATTATTATTATCCTTTATTTATATAGCACTGTTAATCAAAATGGCATTTGATTGACTAGCTGGCTTTTGCTTCCTGTGTTTGCAAATATATGCATTTTTTAAAATCCATTTGGGTTTTCAGAGGTACACATGATTATCTGCACATTTGATTTACACACACACACACACACACACACTTTTCATGAATGTGTGGATTTCTGAGAAACAAGATTTGTTTGGTATCACCATGAGACCATATTTTTTGTTTGGTCTCGCAATGAGAAACAAGTTTGTTTTGTCATACAGTGAATTTCTGTGGAATTACAAACTGCATACTTCTATTAAAAAAAAATGTGAACCAAGCAACAGTCTTGCTATTCCTAATGTCAATTTGTTGTTGTTAGGTTCCTTCAGGTCAACCTCAACTCCTGGCAAACCTGTGAATCAGACATTTCTTAACCCCACATCATCTACCTTTCTGAGCATGTCCTGTAGGCCAGGACTGTGGTCTACCTGACTGAGTCTATCCATGTGGCATGCAGCCTTCCTCTCTTTCTATGGCCCTCTACCTTCCCCAGCATCATTATCTTTTCTAATGAGTCGTGCCTTCTCATGATGCAGCTGAAATATGACTACCTCAATTCAGTCATCTTAGCTTCCAAGGAGAATTCAGGTTTGATTTGTTCTAGGATCTAATTGACTTTTTTTTTTTTTTTTTTGGCTGTCCAAAACAAAAAAAATAGCTTCATTTATATACTGCTTCATACTGCCTAAGGAGTGTCTAAGTGGTTTACAACTGTAAGCTACTTGCCCCCAACAATCTGGGTACTCATTTTAGCAACCTTGGAAGGATGCAAGCCTGAGTTGAGCTTGAGCCCTTTGGCTGGTCTTGAACTCGCAACCTTATGGTTTTGAGTGAGTGGCTGCAGTACAGGCATTTAACCACTGCGCCACCAGTATCCTCAGCACTCTTCTACAGCACCACAGCTCAGATGAACCAATTGTCTTACTATCTGCTTTCTTCACTGTCCAGTTCTCACATCCATATATGGTGATGGGGAATACCCATCAGCTTGTATAATTCTAATGTTACCAATAGCAATAGCAAGTACATTTCTATACCACTTATGGATGTATTAAGCAGTTTACAAAGTGTAACCTAATCACCCCCAACAAGCTGGGTATTCATTTTAGTTACCTATGGAAGGCTGCCAGGCTTAGTCAACCCGGGACTCCTGGCTGGTATTGAATTCACCACCTTGTGGTTTATGCGTGAATGGCTGCAGTACAGGCATTTAACCAATGTGTCACCAATTCAGCTGTATATCGTTACACTTTAGGATTTTGTCTAGTTCTTTCATAGCTGTCCTTCCTATTCCTAATCTTCTTCTGATTTCTTGACTGCAACCTCTATTCATACTCCATCTTTCTGATTTGTGTTAGGGTTGAGTAAAAGATTATTAGACCCAGTTCCCACAGTTAACCAACCACTCCCCTCCATATGCACACTCCTGCAAATGATGACTGTTCTATCCCTTGGCAGGAATATGCACCCATATTCATATACAGAAAGAGGGAGAGGGAGTGGGATTGCACTTGTTCAGCAAGAAGATGCCTGGCATGCTAGGTACACGGTTATTTAGATCTTTTTGATTGCACAAGTACCTAAAAGGCAAAGTCATTTCAACACGGCCACTTGGTTTTCTTGTGTCAGATTAACCCAGCAAATTGGCTGTGACCAGCACTTTACTTTATGTACAGTGAAGTTTTAAAAACAGCTTGTGATTCCAGAGAAGTTGAGAGGGCAAAGGCTGTTCTTCACAAAAATGACAACAAAACATTATTTTTAAACACTCATCTCTCCTCTCTTCCTAGCATCACAGCCACTGAATTAAATTGTTTGGAGCAACTGCCATGCCATTACACTCAGGATAAATTTACAGCCAAGACAACTCTAGAATTCTATGAGTCTTATGAAAATGGTAATAATGGTTCATTAGGTGCTCCTGCTATTTCTATTAATATTAGTATTAGTATTAATATTTTACAAGTCAGAAGTATTCAGCATCATTCTCTCCTCTTATTTATGAGAAAACAGCAATAATGGACACATGTTGCCCATGAACTAGCGTCTACCAAGTAGTTTTTATTCTTTTAAAAATGGATTTCACTCTGTTCAAATTGACTGAGCTGCTTTAACCTTCTACCTGAGGTCATTTTAATTATGTCTGACAAATGAGTTATGGAAAGCAAATGAATGACATTTTTTCATAAGTAATTACAATGCAAATTGCAAGTGTTATGCCCACTTTTATGGAAATGAATTGGATAGTGTATGTATGTGTATGCATGCGCACCCATACTTTTTTACTGGAAAGATGAAAATGATGGTGTGAAATGTAAAAGTCAATCAAAACCTCAATGTAACATTTTTTTAAAAAAAGTTTATAAGGTAATGGCCTTTTCTTGCCATGCAAAAGTGTTAATTGGTATTATGCCTGTTCCTGGTGGACCAAGAAAGAATAAAATATAGGAAATATCTTATGTTGTCCTGTGTAGATGTTCAATTTAATTGTAATATACATCTAGAAGTTAAGTTAATTTACCTTTAATAACTGTTCTAAATCTCTACCTTCTACACATCCACTCAGAAACAAGTCCCATTACTTAACCCCAGGTAGATGAGTTCTTCTTTGGAGACTGGCATGAGGAAGGCAGTGGCTAGAAATAAGCCACACCATGGTGATTTGGAAGAGCTCTGTGTCCGGGAAAGCAGCCAGCAGCTGATAGCAAACCAAAACAACAGATTCTTTATCCATGAATTCAACCACCTATGGCTTAAAAATATATTTTTTTAAATATATTCCAAAAAGCATACCTTGATTTTGCCATTTTATATAAGAGACATCATTTTACCATGCCATTGTATTTAATGGGACTTGAACATCCACTTGTTTTGGTATTTACAGGGGTCCTTGAACCAAACCCCAATAGATACCAAGGGCCTACTGTACAACCTTAACCATATTTATGAATATCCTACCAGATTTTGTTAAGGAAGAACAATTAAGATCCAAAGCACACTGCAGAAATAATCTAGTTTGTTTTAACCACTCTGGTTCAGTGCTAGGGAATTTTGGGAACTGTAGCTTGTTGTGCCAACAGAGCTCTCTGATAGAGAAGACTAAAGGTCTCACAAAACTATAGTGCAGGAATTCCCTAGCATTGAGATAGGGCAGCTAAAAGGGTCTCAAACTGGATTATTTCTGCAGTGTGTCTTGGACTTTAGCAGAATACGACCCTTGCTACAGAGTAGGGATTTGGGAATTTACAGCTTGCAACATTTTGTAAGACTCCAGTTTCCATCAGCCCCAAGCAGCATGGCCAGGATTATGGGATTTGTACTCCAACAGCATATAAACAACCAGAGATTTAACATCCTTGCTATTGATGTTCCAAAATTACGAAAGAGATTGCCCATAAACTCATAATTGCCAGTTTTTTACATGCCGTGGTGAAAGTTTAGTTTAGTTTTGTCCTATTTTTCCTTCTGTAGGATGTATTCTAAGTAATTTATATCAAACAGTTTGGTATGCATACCTAATTTTGTCAATGTATTTTCTTTCACGCTTGTAGGTCCTGAGGCAAAATACTATTTGATAAGGGCATAGACATCTTATGAATTATGCTTAATATTACTAATATCTAATATGAGCAACATCAGAATATGCCCAAAGCAATACTGTTCTTTTAACAATTATGAATTGTTCCACTTTCTAATTTAAAGTCACCCCTAGTCTATCATTTGTGTCATTCACTTTGTATGTGAGGGAAGCATCAGAACCTGAGAGAAAGGCATCAGTCTCAAAATCCCACTGTGAAAGGCAAGGAGGGGGGGAGCTATTGACATTTTCTCCCTGTCTGGCAATAAAATCTAAACCAAGGAAGCAGGTTACAATCTTGTTTGCAAACTAGCTCTTGTGAAAAGCGCTATCAGTTCTGTAAAACCGAAGTCTCATATGAGCAACTGTCAGTCAAACAGAGAACACAACAGATCAGCTGAGTGTAAATCACTGAGAGATCAATGACAACTACAGTCTCCATTGATCACTCCTGGGAGCCAATGTCATTCATCTGGAAGAGACTAACAAAACTTCTTCCTTTGCAGGCAGGGAACTGATTTCTTGGCATTTAGATATCCACCAGGGAAAGTGGTTATTTTGATAGAGGTTTAGTTTTGTTGATGGAATTCTCTCTTTTCTTTCTGTTCAGAGTCAAACAGCCTTTGATGGGAGATCATAAAGGCCTAAGCTGTCTTTAAATTTCTGCAGGGGAGCCCTTCCCAACAAGATGAGGAATTTATCTTCCTTTCTGCCTCTCCCCTTGTACATTTCACATTCTCTTATACATTTAGAGGAAGTACATGGACCAGGATTAGGATTGTAGCTTCTGGAGGGCAAAATGAAGGCATCACTCCCCCAAATAAGAATTCTGCCCTGCAATAAATTTTTTGTTCAGTCCCTACATTTCTAGCATTGCAGAGAGCAAGTCATTGGAAATCATTCACATTTAGAACTCTTAAATATTCTGTGTTCAAATTTCTTTTGGTAAGTCTACAGTTACTACAGTGGTAAAAAATTGGTGACTGAAGGAAAAATTCATGAAGGTACAGAATTTAAATTTGAAGGCAATGCTATATGTTCCTTCCACCACCACCCACCACCTTCAATGATTGGTAGACTATTAAATTTGCTACCCTTTTAACAGATTTCAAGATTTCACCATTATGTTATAATAGAAGCACAAAAGGGCTAATTTATGAATACTGATTGACTGACTTAAAGCATTTTTGCTTAATCCAGAATAGCTTAAAGGTAAAGGTAAAGGTGTCCCTTGACATCAATGTCTAGTCATAACTGACTGTAGGGGGTGGTGCTCATCTGCATTTCTAAGCCAAAGAGCCAGGGTTGTCCGAGGAAAGCTCTGGTGGTCATGGGGCCACCATGACTGCATGGAACACTGTTACTTTCCCACCGAAGTGGTACCTATATATCTACTTACACTTGCATGCTTTCAAACTGCCAGGCTGGTAGAAGCTGGGACTAATGACAGGAGCTCAGCCTACCATGCAGCACTCAGGCCTTGAGCTGCCAACCTTCCAGTCTTCCAATTGTCAGAACTGGCATCTTAACCACTAAGCCACCACATCCCCAGAACAGCTTAGAGAAAGTAAAAACAATAAAAAACAAGATGACTTATGCTTACAGGCATTTTATGTTCTCTGAAAGACATGAAACAAAGGGGGAAATCGATGAAGAGGCAAGAGGAAAACAAATTACCACAAGTATCAGCTCTTAAAATCAGGTCCCAGCAACATTAGAAGGGATCTGGTAAAACGTGATATTATCTGCCTTGCCACAGCAACATCACAGTGCTTGATTCGATACATACAATCTCACCAGCTCTGAAAGAATGTAATTTTGAAATTCTTTTTCTCCAAAAAAACCCTACCTTTGCTTTGTTTAATGATAACCTGCAGCCTCAGAATCTTACAAGCTTGCTAATTATTTTGTTGCTTTTTGGTCATTAATAAAGGTACTGTTCTGCCAATGTCTTGATTTTTTTATAACTCTAATGGATGAACATGGCTGCAGATATTAGACCAATTAATTTTAAAGCTTTAAATGGCTTATTCATTACAAAATCATGCATTAGTTCTTGCCCCTTCCACCCAAAATCAATTTCTTTTGAAAATTCACAATCAATAGACATGTTGGCTAGGTGGCCTAACTGCTCTTGCACCATTGTAGAATGTTTGTCATTTTTCATGAGTATCAGTTCATTGAAACTTCTGTCAGTTTTTGTCACAGACACTGGCAGCGTACAAATAATCCATGGGGCTTTGCACACGTTCCTGAAAAGTGGCTGTAGTTCTTTCTTGGAAATGTCATTTAAAATAAGTGGGGATAGTTCATACTCTTTTCCAAAAGTAAACTTGAAGATTTTGTACAGCTGAACCATGTGGTAAGTATGAAGTGGATATTTAGAAGTCTCTAACCTTCCATTTTTGGGCAGCCTGGGGTGACTTCTCAACCTCTAAGAGTTCCTGGATGAGACAGATTATATAGATCATTTACAGTCTGATTTTAGGCCTGGCTAGGGAACAGAAGCAACTTTAGTCACCTTGGTGGATGACCTATGCAAGAAACTGGATAGGGGGTGTGTGTCCCTGTTGGTTCTGTTGGATCTCTCAGCAGCTTCCAATACTATCAACCATGGTATCCTGTGCTGCCTCTCTGGGATGCTTGGAGCTACTGTTCTACAGTAGCACCTTTCTTTCTTGGAGAGATGCTCTCAGAGGGTGGTGCTGGAAGATTCCTGTTTGCCTCCCTTTTCACTGGCCTGTGAGGTCCCGCAGGGTTCAGTATTGTCCCCTATGCTTTTTAACATCTACATGAAACCACTGGGAGAAGTTGTCCAGAGTTTTGGAGTCAAGTGCCACCACTACACTACACTGATGATACCCAGCTCTATCACTTCTTTCACCTAATTCCAAGGAAGCTGTTCCTTTGCTAACCTGGTGGCTGGCAGTTGTAATGGACTGGATGAAGGCAAACAAATTGAAGCTTACTCCAGATAAGACAGGCGCTCCTAGACAGTTGAAAGAAAGATCTTGGAATAAGGATTCATCTTTATTAGGTGAAGTTACACTCTCCCTGAAAACACAGGCTCACAGTTTGGGGGTACTCCTGGATTCAAGTCTGAGCCTGGAGGACCTGGTTTCAGTAGTGACCAGGAGTGCTTTTTCACAGTTAAAAGTTAGTGCACCAGCTGTATCAATTCTTGGAGAAGTCAGACCTGGCATGCCTTGATTACCTCATCTGGATTATTGCAATGAACTCTGTGTGGGGCTGCCTTTAAAAAGTGCTCAGAAACTTCAGTTTGCCAAAAGAACTGTGACCAGGTTGGTAATTGGGGCTGGCTACAAAGAGCACACCACTCCACTGTTGCAACAGCTCTATTGGCTGCCAGTTCAGTTCCAGGCACAATTCAAAGTGTTGGTTTTGACCTATGAAGTCCTATATGGTTTGGGCCCAGGTTATTTGAAGGATTGTAACTTCCTTTATAAGCCCATTAAAACACTAAGCTCATCAAGAGAAGCCCTTCTCTCTTCCTAACCACCCTCTCAGGCTTGTTTGGTGGGAACATGGAAGAGGGCCTTATTAGTGGCATATGCCAGGCTCTGGGACTCCCTCCTTCCATAGAGAAGCCAGGTTGGCCCTTTCCCTAATCTCTTTTCAGCATGTGCCATCAGGCTTTTATTTATTTATTTATTTATTTTTAATGATGATGACTGGGATGTGGACATGCAAAAGCAAAATGACATGCTTTGTTTGCTTAGTGCATAAATGTCCAAACTGATTGTTTGCTATATCTAAGGCAAGGCTGGAAGGACAGTGTCTCAATGGAAAATTAGCTCTGTATGTACGCATGTGTGATGTGTGCACTCACATGCTAACATGCTGGCCAAACTTCCATGACCTCCCACATTAATTTCATTGTACAGAAATTGTATAATCTGCAACAGTGGCTACCTGCATTTGGGGAACTAGCATATGGCAACCCATTGGGTGATCCTTGGACTGGTTACTCTCTCCAAGATAACATAACTCACAGTTTTTTGGGAGATATAATTGGAAGGGACCATGCCAGCTGCCTGCATGTCCTTGAAGAATAGATGGTATAGAAATGTAATAAATAAATAATAGGGGTGCCTAGTGGCACATACCTTGTTTCAGGAGCACCAGATCAGGATTTATTATACCTTTTAAACTCTACTGCCAAACATGCCAGAAGAAGCTGTAAATAAACATTCTAAGCTGGAGAGGATTTTGACATTCTTTTCAGTGCACAGAGACCATATATACTAGATAAATATAAGTTGAATTCCTTTTAATGGGATTACCCTGCCAGTGCCGCTACTGAGATTCTGAGTCATCCGTTCCAGAAGCAGAGGTCTGATGGAGTTCCAGTTTTCTATTAGAAAAAGGGTTTATGCAGATATTTTCACACATTATTTCGGCACCCCTTATCTCTCCATGGCTGCTTCATGCAAGACAACTTACAGAAACACAACTCAGCTTTCATTTTCCACTTCATCCCTTAATCCTGCTGAATTCTATTGTGCTTATCACTTCATCAGAAAACCTGAGAGGCTGATTGGGCTGGCAAAATTGTATTTACGATCTCCTCAAGGAAGCATCTCTCCATATATGAATAATAAATCAGCAGGCAGCCCTTGTCAGTTTTTGTGAAAATGAGAAATTTGTGAGCCATTTAATGTGATCTTAATAGACCAGGCTTTGCTTTTTGTGAAGTGCACTCACTGTGACTCTTCCCAAATGGCTAGACCTGCATCTTTTAAAGTTTTTTTTTCTTCTTTTTTAAACTCTGCTTTCGTTCATGGGAATGTATTGTAGCTATCAAAGAGGAGAAATACTGGAAAATTCCAGTAATCAATGTACCTTAATTTGTAACTGCAGGTTTTGTTACTTCACATCTAAATAACTTTGAAATACAGGACAAAAAACATGGGTAGCATCCCATTAAGGTCATAGGCACATGCAAGTTTCCCTTACACGTTTGAATGTCCTTTAGGGAACACTGCATCCTTCCTTCCTTCCTTCCTTCCTTCCACAGAACCCAAAACTGTCCCCAAGTTTACTGAACAGCCTCTGAAGCTCCTGCACACTAAGAATGGAAAGAACATTAAAAAAATGGTTGAAAAGCATGTTTTTCCCAGTGTTAAGAAACCCTGACAGGGAAAATCCTGTAATAATGAGAATCTTCTTTTGGGACTCATTCTGCACAAAACTTGCACATGGTTGCTTTGTGAAGAAAACAGAATTATCTTGCATGATAAATAACATTTCAACAAAGAAATAAGTGCAGACGAAAGCTGTAACTGGTGATTTGTTCTGTGTCGAATGCACACATTTGCACAGAAAACAGTGTGGGAAGGCCAAAAGAAGGGTAGAAGAAGAGAAAAAGGAGTTACAAAGGTTTTGGGTATATGTGGTAAAAAACAGAAGGAGTTTAATGAAGTTTAGATAGATAAGGAGTGACTGAGAAACAAATGATCATATGAAGATGAGGAAGATAAGGAAATGTATGAATGAAATTTGAAATAAAAAAGAAAGAAGGATAAGTAAAGGTAAGTAATGAAGCTGGTATTATATTTCTTGAATGTATAGCAGATATTGTATGGATAGTATGATGTTGTGTTATATGTGATGGCATGTGGGGAAGGTTTAGTATATTTAATGAAATTATTTATAAAAAAGAAAAGAAAGAAAATGTTTTCTGTGCAGATGAAAGCTATAATTGGTTATTTGTTCTGCATCACCTCAGACATTTATACATAAAATACCATTTTCTTCATAGGAATTCATATTTCTGCACTGAAATGTTATTTACCATGCAGAAATACTGCATCCTACACAAAACAACCACATGCAAATTTTGTGTAGAATAAGTCTTCAGTTGCCTTTGAAAGCAGTGGATTTTCAAATACTTCCTCTTATAGTGTGGAAAATGGCTGAAATTCCTCATTGCTATCTTCGAGAAGAAATGTAGTGAATAATTATATGCCTTGCCTACTGACCAGCTATTCCCTGCTTTGCAGGCAGGAAAAGAGATTCAACCTCAGCATTGGGAAGAACAGTGTTGGACAGTGGAATATGCTGCCTTGGAGAATGGTGAAATCTCCTTCTTTGGAAGTTTTTAGCTGGAGGTTTGTTTTGTTTTTAAAGCAGCATTGGTGTCAGGAAGGGCAAAAGAGGTTAGACTTTTGGTTTCCAATTTCAGCAGTGTGTCTGCCATAAAAAGTCAATTAAAGTTTGAGCTGGTAAAGAATGGGATTCTACTCTGTCTGATCCTACTGTACCTGTGTATGTCTGCCTACAACAGGTAAGATAAACAGCAGCTATCTTCGGATTCTCCCACTAAGCACACAAGAGCAACAAAACAGAGAGAAAATAGGCAAAGATTACCCTGCCTCATTGACTACCCCTTCCACCACTCTGCCTATGTTAAAGAAACAGGTTTAACAAGGCTGGCCACCAGAATGGAAATCATAACACAGGTGGGGGTTAGTGAAATAATATATAATAATAAAAAAAAATCCCAGGATTCATTTTGGAAGAAGTCTTCATGTGACCACAAGGTACATCTACACTATAGAAATAATGCAGTTAGATACCACATTAAGATGTGTAGCTCCATCCAATGGAATCGTGGGATTTGTAGTTTTAGAAGGTCTTTAGCATTCTCTGTCAAAGAGTGCTAGTGCCTCACTAAGCTACAAATCCTAGGATTCAGTAGAATGGAGCCATAACAGTTAAAGTGGTGTCAAACTGCATTATTTCTACAGTGTAGATGCAGGCTCTAGAAGGTTCAAAATGCAAGGCTTACCTGATCTGCTTATTTCGTTTTGCATGTTTATATTAAAAAGTTTCTGAACTGTTCTTTTTTGTTGTGAAGGAACTGATCTCCATTATTTTGATGGTATTTCTACCTCTGGTACCAAAGTTTCTGTTAAAGAAACAATGTCCAGGAACACATTGACTTTGTTAACTGAGGCAAGCCTGTACCAGAACAGATTCCCTCTGGAAGGTGTAGGCTCTCATTCTCTGTAAGCACAAACTGAATGGCCGTCTGTTAGAGAAAAAGTTACTGTACTGAGCTGAGAGTTGATCTAGACTGGGGTGGCTGGGCAACTGCACCAGATCCCGAGGTCAATTTTCTGCCCATAGGAGCCTCTAGCAGTCACACAAGCTGGAAAATTGTATGGGAAATGACAACCAAAGCCAGACAAAGTGAAAATGACCAAATGTTCTCTTCTGGTTGTTACAATGAAAATGTTTGCAATGAATAGTACAGGGAAAACAGTGCAGCCTATTTTATGTCTTGTTTTAATTTGTAAACTACATTGAGTCCTAGTTTTCATGGTGTAGAGGAAGGATAGAAATAAAAATAATTTAGGAGGGGGGGAGAGAGAGAGCAGGAGGGGGAGGATTATTGAAATTCCAGTTCTGAATGGTTCCAAGAAAGGAATTTCATCCTTTTTAATGGTCAGAGAAAAGGGATAGGGAAGAGAAGGCTGCAAAAACAGTCTTGCAGGCCACATGTGGTCCCAGCATCACACTTTTCCCATCTTTGGTATAGATTATCTGGAATCCAACTGAAAAACTTGATGGTTCTGTGATCATGCTATAAACATCAATATTGGCTTTTCTCTACAGGTGCCATTCCCCACTCAGTGAATCCAAATAGAGGTCTTGTTATTCATTTCATTTGTTATTATGCCCATATCAAATGCAAGCAAGATTATCATTTGTTTTCTACATGATGTCACCTCAGAAGAATACAGTTAGCTCTATTTTCTCACTATATTACCTGGCTGTCTCCTAGATCAGCACATCTGCTCGGTTGTAGCAACATCTTTTCTCTTTCACCTCTGTACTTCACCATTTCTCCAGGTTCCCATAAATTTCTTCCTTCCTTCCTCTGCCTATCACCTAACATCATTAAGGTCCTGCCCTAAAGTGCTTTGTTTTCTGCATGGCATGAAAGTTTGGAAAGGGGCGTGTGGATTTAGGGATGTGAAAAGGGTACAAACATGGAAAATACAGTGTTTATGAAAACTGATGACAACATTGTGTATAAATTGTATAAAAAAGAATGCAAAATGGCAAAGTGATTTCAGCTTAACTGCCTCATCTAGAATCACTCTGACATATGATCACCATACTGCACTGAACATATCTGATTGCATCTGATTTAAGAGTCCTTGCATGGTTTATATTTAAATGGAATACCGTGGATCTCTAGGTAGGGCTCATTAGCACAACAAGGGAAATATGATATAATAGGCATCACTGAAACCTGGTGGGATGAGTCTCATGATTGGAATGTAGAAATAGAGGGATATAACCTTTTTAAGAGAAACAGGCCAAACAGGAAAGGAGGAGGAATAGCATTATATGTCAGGGATATTTACACCAGTGAAGAGATCCAGGAAGTCAATACTGGAAGTCAGGTGGAGAGCATCTGGATAAAAATTAAAGGAGAGGGAAATAACAGGGATGTTACTGTGGAAGTCTGCTACAGACCCCCAACTCAGGCAGAGGAATTGGATGATGCCTTTCTAGAACAGATGACCACACACTCAGAAAGGAGAGATGTAGTAGTGATGGGGGACTTCAACTATCCGGATATTTGCTGGAAGTCAAACTCAGCCAAATCCTCAAGGTTTAGCAAATTCCTCACTTGCCTTGAAGACACTTTCATTGTCCAAAAGGTGGAAGAAGCAACAAGGGGATCAGCCATCTTAGATCTTATCTTAACCAACAGGGAAGACCTAGTTGATGGGGTGAAAGAGGTGGGATCCTTAGGTGGAAGTGACCATGTCCTCCTGGAGTTTGCTATACAGTGGAAAGATGAAGCTAGGCATAGTCAGACACGAATTCTAGACTTTAGGAAAGCTGATTTCAATAAACTTAGAGAAATACTGGGGGTGATCCCATGGTCAAGAATACTAAAAGAGAAGGGAGTTCAAGATGGATGGGAGTTCCTCAAAAGGGAGATACTGAAAGCACAATTTCAGACAGTCCCAATGAGGAAGAAAAATGGGAGATGTCTCAAGAAACCGGTATGGATGACTAAGGAACTTACAACTGAGCTAAGTTTTAAACGGAACATGTATAAAAAATGGAAAAATGGGGAAATCACGAAAGAGGAATTCAAACAAATAGCCAGCACATGTAGGGATAAAGTCAGAAAAGCTAAAGCGCAAAATGAACTCAGGCTTGCTATAGAGGTTAAGAACAATAAAAAGGGCTTTTTTGGATATGTCCGCAGCAAAAGGAAGAAGAAGGAAATGGTAGGACCACTGCGTGCAGAAGATGGCAAAATACTAACAGGGGACAGAGAAAAGGCAGAATTACTCAACACCTTCTTTGCTTCAGTCTTCTCAGAAAAGGCAAAGGGTGCTCAACCTAAGGATAATGGAGCAGAAGACAGAATAGAGGAATTTCAGCACGGAATAAGTAAAGAGGTAGTACAGGAATACCTGGTTAACCTAAATGAATATAAATCTCCAGGACCAGATGAACTACATCCTAGAGTATTAAAAGAACTGGCAAATGTAATATCGGAACCACTGGCAATAATCTTTGAGAACTCCTGGAGAACAGGAGAAGTCCCAGCAGCCTGGAGGAGGGCAAACGTTGTGCCCATCTTCAAAAAGGGAAAAAAAGAGGATCCCAACAATTATCGTCCAGTTAGTCTGACATCAATTCCAGGAAAGATTCTAGAGCAGATCATTAAGCAGAGAGTCTGTGAACATTTAGAAGCCAATGCCATAATCACAAAAATCCAACATGGGTTTCAGAGAAACAAGTCATGCCAAACGAACCTGATCTCTTTTTTTGATAAAATTACCGGCTTGGTAGATGAAGGGAATGCTGTGGATATAGTTTACCTTGATTTCAGTAAGGCCTTTGACAAGGTTCCCCATGACATTCTTGCAAATAAGCTTGCAAAATGTGGGATAGACAAGTTAACTGTTACATGGATTTGTAATTGGCTGAGTGGCCAAACTCAAAGGGTGCTCAACAATGGCTCCTTTTCATCCTGGAGAGAAGTGACCAGTGGGGTGCCACAGGGTTCTGTCCTGAGCCCAGTGCTGTTCAACATCTTTATTAATGATTTGGATGACAGAATTGGGAGCATACTTATCAAATTTGCAGATGACACTAAACTAGGAGGAGTAGCTAATACCCCAGAGGACAGGATCAAAATTCAAAATGACCTGAATATACTAGAAAGGTGGGCCAATGCTAACAAGATGAAATTCAACACAGAGAAATGTAAGGTTCTGCACTTAGGGAGGAAAAATGAAATGCACAGATATAAAATGGGGGACACCTGGCTGAATGAGACCACATGTGAAAGGGATCTAGGAGTCCAAGTAGACCATAAGCTGAACATGAGTCAACAGTGCGATGCGGCAGCTAAAAAGGCCAATGCAATTTTAGACTGCATCAATAGAAGTATAGTGTCTAGATCAAGGGAAGTAATAGTGCCACTCTATTCTGCTTTGGTCAGGCCCCACCTGGAATACTGTGTCCAGTTCTGGGCACCACAATTCAAAAAAGATGTAGAGAAACTGGAGCAGGTCCAAAGGAGGGCAACTAAGATGGTGAAGGGTCTGGAAACCATGCCCTATGAGGAACGCCTTAGGGAACTGGGGATGTTCAGCCTGGAGAAGAGAAGGTTAAGAGGTGATATGATCGCCCTGTTTAAATACTTGAAGGGATGTCATATTGAGGAGGGAGCAAGCTTGTTTTCTGCTGCTGCAGAGACTAGGACGCGGAACAATGGATGCAAACTGCAGGAGAAGAGATTCCACCTCAACATTAGGAGGAACTTCCTGACAGTAAGGGCTGTTCGACAGTGGAACACACTCCCTCGGAGTGTAGTGGAGTCTCCTTCCTTTGAGGTCTTTAAGCAGAGGCTGGATGGCCATCTGTCGGGGATGCTGTGACTGGAGTTCCTGCATGGCAGGGGGTTGGACTAGATGGCCCTTGTGGTTTCTTCCAACTCTATGATTCTATGATTCTATGATTATGTAGTAATAGTAGTAGTGGTAGTGGTGGTATTTCTATCCCACCTTTTCCTCAGATTTGGACATAAAAGCACCTTACAATGTTTTTGTTTTTTTAAGGCCAGGTTTTTTTGGAAGTAAGAATATAGTGTTTTCAGATACGTAAAAGATGCAAGCATTTTTATTCTGAAGTTCCTTCCCTGTCCAGGTCCATAGGCTAACTGTTCCAGCCTTCCCAGAGGATTATCTGTACTTAGTCTGGGACATTCCAACAAACATGGCCTGGATCAAAGCATGGATTTGCTGCAAACATAACTGGACAAGAAAAGTATCGTGTCAGAAACCCTGGAGAATTATTGCTATCAGACATTATTATTATTATTAAGCTTTATTTATATAGCACTGTAAATTTACACAGATGAGAAATACTGTGATAGACAGGCCAAAGGCATGACTCAGTATATAGTAGCTTCCTGTGGTCCTGTGATGTCTGTATGCCTCTACTGTATTTAATAGCCATGATTCTGTTCTATCCAGTTTTGGTTCTAAGATATTTTGCTGCCTGAGGGACAAATGACACAATACCCATTTAGAGGCAGTACAGTACTTTGAAAATCTTGCAGGTCATTTAATTCTGGTATGTGGCAGCCCCAGCCCTTTGCCTATTCTCGATTGCCTCTTGGCCTGTTCTGCCATGTTCACACACTCCATAACACTTCATTCTAATAACATTTAAATATATTTCAATTTATGTTCTTTGAGAGGATCCGTCCCGAATGTGAGGTGAAAGGCCATGGCTGATACAATTTGGCCTTCATCAAACCAGTTATGTAATTGGGGTTTCAGGTCCCAGGGTATACCTGGCCTCACAACCCTAAGTTTAGGGGAAGTGGGACAGGACACAACAAATGAAGAGTTCTATCTACAAAAGACAGGAATGGTGTGGTGGTTGTCATTACTCGTCCTTCTAATATTTGCCAACTGAGGTGGCTGCCTTAGTGCCACCCCTTAATATAATCATAAGTTGTTTCATGTCCTCCACCTTTTAGTAGTGGTGGAGGGATAGACACAAACAGGAAACATTGAAGTAGCTGCTGAGTACCCAAAGACTACCTAAAAATTACAGTATACCTGAGGAACATAGCTGTCTGGTGAAGTTGGTTTTAGGGTAACTGTAAGACAAAGTGAAGAATTTACAGGCACAGTCTTCCTTCCACTCTTAAAGTTATGAGCAAAACCTGAGATGTTTGAGGGCCTAGGAAAAGGAAACCAAACTTGTAAACATGAGGCTGGGAGCCTTCCAGTCTCTGATTTTACATCTTAATCCATTTAAAAAATAACATAGAGAAATACTTCTTTCCTGAGGTATAAGAAGCAATCAATACATTCTGATTTTCTCCTCCATTAATTCTTTGCAACTGAAACCATTGTGTGACTAGGGATTCTTTTGGATTACAACACAAAACACAATGTCAGCCTGATTCACAGACCAGTAAATCTGATGATGGGCAGAAACAGCTGAGCCTGTAGGCAAGGGTGGCCCTCACTGATGACATCTTTACCCATTTTCTTTAACTCTCTTGCCTTTTTATATTCTTTACCTCTCCTGCCTCTTTCCACAAGCATAAAAACAGGAATGGTTGACTCCTTTGCATTGTTCCTCAACATGGAGGAATTGTATCATGCTGCTTTGTCAGCATGATCCAGGCAGGGCTGTTAACCACTGCTTGAAGTAGTTGTCTCTGGTCAGTTGTCTCTGGGATGCTACTTTTCCTTTTACTATGTAGTGAGAGGACAGGTTTTACATGTGGGAGTCTTAAGATATGGTGTCTCTTGTTCGACAGTGGAACACACTCCCTCGGAGTGTAGTGGAGTCTCCTTCCTCAGGGGTCTTTAAACAGAGGCTGGATGGCCATCTGTCAGGGGTGCTTTGATAAAGATTGCCTAAATGGCAGGGGGTTGCACTGAATGGCCCTTGTGGTCTCTTCCAACTCTATGATTCTATTGTTTTATTATCTTTGTTGTTAATTCTGGTTTGTATGTGCACTTGTACTTTTCCTTACCTTTGACTGCTGCCTCAACAGTGGATTTGTCCCAATAGACTGGCTGCAGGCAGAACTGGATTTTCTGTGAGAATCAATGAGGTGGCACAGATATAGGATGGGGGACACTTGGCTGAATGAGACCACATGTGAAAGGGATCTAGGAGTCCAAGTAGACCACAAGTTGAACATGAGTCAATAGTGTGATGCAGCAGCTAAAAAGGCCAATGCAATTTTAGGTTGCATCAAAAGAAGTACAGTGTCTAGATCAAGGGAAATAATAGTGCCACTCTATTCTGCTTTGGTCAGACCCCACCTAGAATATTGTGTCCAGTTCTGGGCACCACAATTCAAAAAGGATGTGGAGAAACTGGAGCAGGTCTAAAGGAGGGCGACTAAAATGGTAAAGGGTCTTGAAACCATGCCTTATGAAGAAAAACTTAGGGAGCTGGGAATGTTTAGCCTGGAGAAGAAAAGGTTAAGAGGTGATATGATAGCCCTGTTTAAGTATCTGAAGGGATGGCAATCTGAGGAGGGAACAAGCTTGTTTTCTGCTGCTCCAGAGAACAGGACCCAGAACAATGGATGCAAGCTCCCGGAAAAAAGATTCCACCTCAACATTAGGAGGAACTTCTTGACAGTAAGGGCTGTTCGACAGTGGAACACACTCACTCGGAGTGTGATGGAGTCTCCTTCCTTGGAAGTCTTTCAACAGACGCTGGATGGCCATCTGTCGGGTATGCTTTGATGGAGAGTTCCTGCATGGCAGGGGGTTGGACTGGATGGCACTTGTGATCTCTTCTAACTCTATGATTCTATAATACTCTAGAGAACTGCCATTGCTCTTTACAGCCTTCCATAGTTGTTAATCCCCTGGTGTGGAGTCCTCTACTCCACCAAAGAGCTAGGAGGCAGATGTGACAGAAGACACAACCCCCCAGGCCCTGCTTCCAGTGCTACCCCTGCTATATGAAGCAGTTTACTTCTTGGTTGGATGAGGAGTAGCTAACATTGTGTTTTCCTCATTTGGCTGCAACTGTCTCCCATTGTCCTGGGGGAGGCAGGTATGTTGCTCTTGGACCCAAGGGGAAGCGGTTTTACTCTACTCAGCTGGCAAGAAAGTTGGGCCACCACAGGACACTGGAAAGAAGGCATTTTTTTTCTAAATTGCATGTTCCTCTGTTATTATCCATTGTTAATTACTAATTTAACAGCATGAATTTACACTGTTAATTGAATTGGCTCTGCTTCTGAAATGAAACTCTGTTTACCACTTATCACAGCAGTCGTGTTTAGATAATCTTTCATATTGTTTGGTTGCTGTTTGAAATGTTTGCATTTCATTCTGTATGATAACATTAGCTACCTAAGGCATCTTTTTAGCAGGAGAAGTAAGATATAAAGAAACTTTGAAAAGAAATGAAAGTAGTTGTCACTGTTTAGCGGCTGTGAAAACAGCATAAGGAAAGCTTCCAGTAAACCAAACCTAGCCTTCAAATCACATATGATGGCCTGCTAGGTTTTTAGTGAATCGTGAGTATTTTGGGTTCCTATTTGGAATTAGGAAAAAGGAAGCTGCCAGACCACAAAGTTTAAATATGTGGTCATTGGGTCATAGACTAAACATTAAGAATTCCTGACAGTATAAGATGTCTGATAGTAGAACCTGCTCTCTTATAATGCAGTAGAATTTCCTTTAGTAGAAATATTAGAGACTGGATGATGACTTTCATGGACTGCAAAAGTAGCACAATTCCTGCTTTGGGAATTTGCTGGATTAGATTACTTTTGAGATCAAACATGGTTCAATGCTATGATTCAGCATGGTGGGTCACAGATTGTGAGGAGTTAGTTTGACGCAATCAAGCAGACCATAGTAGTTCAAAAAGCTATGCTGGTTAGAACGTAACCCCAATTTCTCTCTGCTGTAATGGAATAATCTTTAGTTGAGACAGGAGGCTGGGGAGGTACCATTGGGTGGGAGGCCACACACCTTCATTGGAGCAAAGAATATGAAGGATATGCCTCATTAATCTCAATTATGGTGGGCAATCTGTTAATCACTTCCAGGTCGATAGTTAGTGAAACAGCTAGCTCCTTGAGTGGGTGCTATTGAATTAAAAATGCCAAGATCAGCTTAATTCAACTCATGACTTTCCCAGTTTGTTGTTAGCAAAAGATAATGTTCTGTTACTAAATCATTACTTTGGCACTTTTTTTTAATAAGTAAAGTGCTCTACAAAGCAGGTTGGCAAGGTAAGCACCCTATCGAACCTGCCAAGGTTTCTAAAATGTATCTTAGTCTAGTTCTTTGTATGAGAAATGAGGTGGGAGAGGAAAGTAGAGAAAGGGCTTTCTGCCACCTTCCTAACTCTACTGTTAGCCTAGTAAATTGGAAGCTAGCAAAGTTTCTTCCAGGTTCATTTTCATGGTCATGTGTTACCTGATTCCCAACATGGCTTATTTCCTAAAGACCAATAGAATTGACAGATCTGCTAGCCTTATGCTTCTGTATGTAGCGTTATGTAGCTTTTCATTTTCACACCATTTTAATTGTGTATTTTTGTCTCAGATGATTGGTTTTCATGCTGCTTTGTTATCTCCTGTTTTCTGATTTACTTGTGGTTTTATTCCATACTTTTTTATTTTTATGTACTATATTGCATTTTTACTTGTACAGTGTAATCTGCTCGGGGCAAAAAAGAGGAAATTATCTTGAACAGTGGTATACAAATATCAAACAGAAATAAATAGGTCTCCTCTCCAATTTTTTATTATAGTTCAAAAGAGCAGAACTGCACATAGACAATATGGTTTGATTCATTTATTGTGATTATATCTCACTGTGGTAGCTATTTTCCTGTGGTCTGCTTTTGAGGGGAGGCTGAGATGTGCATTGGACTTTTCCTCCTATAAGCAGCCCTAAGAGCCACAACATGTACATGAGAACACTTTCAAGTAGATAAATATAGTATAGCTGTGTGATCTATGATAGCCAAAATACAAATTCTATATAAGGCAACCCAAACGTTTGCACCAAAGCAAAATATGCTCTGTAACCTGTACAAATTTAGTACATTTGTACATATTGCCCTGCCAGACAGAGGAAACTGTGAAGGTAGGTTATTTGTTGTGGCCATGGCTTGGGTACATAGCTCTGGGCCACAGATACCTGCCAGGAGTAGAGAGACCCAAGGAGATTATTGCACTGCTTTTCTGTCCTTCCCTCCCGACCTAGATGAGGGATGAAAACTTTTAAGCACAGATTTTATTGCATGCCCCTGTGACCAAGCCGAGGCATCCCATACCCAATCATGGCATCCCGTACCCAGTCTGGACTTCTCCCATACTTTGCAAAGAATGGGAAAATCCCATTCTATCAAAAAGTTCTGGAGAAGTCCAGATCAGATACAGCATGCCATGATCTGGTACGAGATGCTTCCAGCTTGGTCATGGAAGCATGCAATAAAATCTGTACTTAAGTTTTCATCCCACACCTAGGTCAGGAGGGAAGGACAGAAAAAAGCAATATGATAACTTCTTAAATCAATTTGGGCCCAATACAGCTTTTTGCATGCCATGACACCCTGAACTAACCCCTTGGTTTTGTGGAAACACCAGGAATTCCCATGATTTACCAACTCTGGAGCAAAGTTGGGTTAACAGGTAAGATGCCAGCCACAGATCCTGGTGAAATGTCAGGGAGAAACTCTTCTAGAACATGGCCACATAGCCCAAAAACCCCACAAAAATTATTAACAGGTAAAGCTTGTGGCATTTCAGCAGAAATCCATCCAAGAGAAGAACTGCCACTTCTCTGGCCTATGAGTGAGACCAAAATACTCTGCCTTGATTTCCGCAGCTGAAAAAGGGCCTCCGTACCAACTGCTATTGCTCTGTTATCTGAAGGAGAGAACAGTAGCCAGCATGTGCTGGACTTAATCCCCTCCTCACTGCCATCCCTTTTCCTTATCTTTCATATCTTTTTAGATTGTAAACCTCTTGACAGGGAACAGTCAAATTAACAATTTGTAAAATGATCTAGTATTTTTGGCGGGTTGAAGCACAGGGTATAAAGTCAATGGATAAATAAATAAATAAATAAATTCAGTACAGCAAAAATTACTTAAGAGTCAATGGCATATTTTGGAAAAGAGAAAAGTTAGGACTTGTTATTGCTGGCTACTTACCTAAGAGAGGGGGGAAACAAGTTATCTAGGAGGAAATGATCATGGGAGCAAGAATTTTGACCTCCCCTGGCACTTGGAAGCCTCAAAAATGTGGTAGTAATAATAATAATAATAAGTATTGCACTAAGGCAATCATAACAAATTGTACCCTCTATAAGCCTCTGGGGAGTGTTTTTTGCCATTTTTATGTGATTTTTTTTTTTTTTAATGTGATGCTGGGGCCTTTGTAGGGATCCCAGACTGAAAATTGGCAAGGGTTCCTCAATCATTAATGGTTCTGTAGAGGGAATTTGATCAGGTGCTGCTCGTCACACTGCCAATACCTGCTAAAATTTCCTATGCCACACGTCCATTAAAGGTACAAGAACCACCTCTAGTTTTCTCCCTAGCATCCCTAATCCTTTGAACTTGGTTTAGGGCTGAAATGACTTTCTTTTGAAGCCAAACCAATCACTTCCAATCACTTCTGTCTTCAAAAGAAAGGCTTTGGGAAACAAAATAGCACACACACAAAGTTGTAATCCAGAAGATTTTCAAGGTGTAAATTGCCACTTGAAAGCCAATATTTTTTTAGGATTATTGGGGAATTAAGGAGCCTGAAAGTTCCAGAAAAGTACATGAATTCTGGATACTGTCCTTTCTCCATCCAGGGTCTTTAGAAAAGGAAATAACAGGGCAGAATTTAGAAATGGGACTACCCAGGAAATCTGTTTCTACTTCTGTTCTCCCCTGGTCACTTGCAGTTGCACATTACTTCACTGGAGAGCTTCTACTTTTTAGCGGAAGTAGCTCTGAGCACCAGTGTATGAAACCTGCCTGTTCCAAGGAAAGAAATCAAGTTATTTAAACAAACTGTACCAATTGGCAAAGGTTAATCAAAGCTGTCCATTTTCCTTGAGTCTAGGCAGATCAAAGCCAAAGCCTCATTTCAGCTGTGTTGTCTTTCTTCTCTACAGTTAATCGAAAGAGTCAGGCAAATGGACAACAGGGATCAAATATTAGCCTGCTCACAATTCTTTAAGCCATGCCCAGAACTAAAGAACTATGCTTCACAACGCCATAAAGGCAAAGCAGGCCTGGATTTCCTCCTGGCAGCAGAACTCTAAGCTTGCTTCCAAAGAGGCATCATTTTACCGAATTCGTACATATTCCAGAAAACTGTAAAGAACAAAAAGAAAAAAACAATGCAACTGAGTATGTTTCTTCTCTGGTTGCCACATTACAATACTATAAATAGACTGTTTCAAGCCAAAGAGAACATTAATTGGATTAATATGCTATGGTGCTTCACAGAGCAGATTCCCCAAGAGAGGGACTTACATTCCTGCTGCACATATTCTGCAAATTATCCATTTTTATGATTGCATTTTTACACATCAGTAATTGTTTACCCGTGAATAAAAGTCAGGATCAGTCATGTCACTGGGATTACAGTGTTGCCCATAGTAACCATCTAAAACAATTGCTAAACTCCTGTATCACTTCATTTTTGTCATTTATATTTCATTTTCTTTTGATGATGCAGTTCAGTTTTGAAGAACTGTCTGTTGTGTGTATTTACCTGTGTGTATCTATATCTGTCTCGATATGTTTAGGGACAGGAGCCAGCATGGTTTACTGGTTTGGGTGTTGAACTAGAACTCGGAAACCATGGTTCAAACCTCCTCTCAGCCATGGAAGCCCACTGGATGGCCCTGGGCAAGTCACACATTCAGCCTCAGTGGAAGGCAATGGCAAACCTCCTCTGAAGAAATCTTCGCAAGAAAACATCATGATAGGGTCACTTTAGGGCCAACCTAAGTCAGAAATGACTTGAAGGCACACAGTGACAAACTACTCAAGCGCTCTGAGATGATATCATAGGGCTTGAACTTGGGAACATGCTGCATGTTAGGCATATGCTTGCCATTAAACTATATCTCTACCACTTTTTAATAAAGAAAAGAAGTATCATATACAATATTAGTTAGCCAGGGGTTCATCTTCTAAGATAGAATATTTTATATCTTCCCAATAGCTTATTTCAGAGTGTTTACTAACACTAACTTCTCAAAGTGGCTTCACACAAAGTGGCATTCCCTACTTTCTACTTCTTTCAGATGACCAGTAAAAATATGGGAGAAAATCAAGTTACTGCTGACCTTTTTTAAAAAAAAGGCCATGTGTCTTACTTGTCAGTGAACAATGCCAGGGTTGAAAGCAGCCAGTATTTGAAGGCTTGTCCAATCCAAATCTGATTTAAAGACAAAGTGCCATTAGAAAAACAGACAGTGGGGACCGCAAAACTGCCTCTCAGCAATTAACACCTAAACAGCAGACTGAGCAGGCACACAAGTCACCTGAATGAAGTCTTTCCCATTCCGCTTCAAAGTATCTTTATATAAATTATCATAATTATTTCTAATTATTTGACTAGACATATAAATTAGCAATACAGATTTTGTTGAATCGTTTGGCCTTGTTTCCCCTGTTTTTGACACTGGTAACTGGCCAGCCTCTCGCCATTCCTGACATCCATTGATGAATCTAATCTTCTGCGTGGAGGTCACACACATCCATCTCAATGCCACTATGCAATCCTATTGAATTTTACCACCCAAATAGCAATTTTCTATTTGAAAAGCAATTCAGCATAGCTAAGAATACACACAAGCAGGATGGAGCCTCTGAGAGTTCATATATCAATTGCTGCTAGTCCCAAAGAACAGAATCCCAAAGAATATTTGCTGTACAAGACTGCAAGCTAGTTCTTCTTACAGACACTCAATAATCAGGGAATCCAGGCAGGATTTGTTAATACTTGATAAAGCAGAAGACAGTAAGAAAACAACATTACAAATGGATAGAATCAATCAAGTAAGCCACATCCCTGAATTTGCAAGACCTTTCAGGGCTGTTAGGAACAGGGTATACTGGAGGTCTCTCATGCATAGACATTGCTGGGCATATGCCAAAAAGTTATTTTAGGAATGCACAAGAGTTTGTGGGATTGGCTTCTTTCCCTACTGAAAAGTACATACTTCATGCCCTGTTTAAAATTCCCAGCTGTTTCACAGGGGGTCACCATGGTAGGTTACTGCATGACACTAACAAAGCCCCGGACCTCCTAAGGGTGCACCTACACTGTAGAAATAATGCAGTTTGATATCACATTAACTGCCATGGATCCATCCTATAGAATCCTGGGATGTGTAGTTTTATGAGGCACCATCATTCTGGCAGAGAAGGCTAAAAACTTTATAAAACTATAAATCCCAGGATTCTATAGGATGGAGCCATGACTGTTAAAAAGTGGTGTCTAACAGCATAATTTCTGTAGTGTTGATGGGTCCCTAGTTCTGTATAAGTCTTTGGACACTGGCTATAATTTCTGTGGATCAAGGTTTCTCATGTGAATGTGAAACATAAATATAGGCATATTAAGATCTTGATCTGTCAGAACAATGTCACATTGATCCTTCTTTAGGCATAATTCATATTTTATTCCATCTCTTTTTTTCTTTTTGAAATTTCCTATACAAGTGACCTGATTTTAAAAAAACACACACACACACAAAGTTAAACCAGTGCCCCCTCTTTACCCATGCAGTGGACATCATCTGATAATATAACTGTGTGACCATGCTGCCAAAAAGAAAAGTTTATTTGTCTAGATTTAATTTGAATTGGTCAGTTTCAAGGGGCTTTTACACATGTTGAAAGTTTAAAAAGTTGTTTGTTAAGTACTTCAATTATAATTCATTTAAAAATCCTATTATGTTTGGTTACACAAGACTGCATTTAATACACTTAAAGATGCAGTACTCCTTAGCTGTGACATATTTATAGGCCGAATGTTAAAAGGTTTATAAAACAAGGCGGTATATCCACAGTGACAAGGGGCTCTCGATGAACATAATGATTCAGTCTGTCCGTTTGTAATTAGGTTGGAAACAATTTATCATGATGAAGATAAGTAAGCAAGAAAATGTGCAGAATAACTCCACATTGCATATATATATATATATATATATATATATATATAGTTTTCTATAATCTATCCATCACCTGCCTCCAGATTTTATCCAGGTTGCTGGTACAATTCTTTTTTTAAAAAGCACCATATGGTTCTAATCTGAATTGAAAGTGTCAAAAATTACAAACAGGATATCAGAAATCGACTGATCCTCCATATTTGTTGAATCTAAAATGAAGCTTAACGCTGATTGATTTGGGAGTGGGAATTGATGCCATGGATGCCACTTGAATACCTTTAGAAAAATGATGAGTCAAACTCAAAAGGACCAGATAAGAATTCAAAGATTTGCTGGATGCTAATCTGTAGTGCATCCCTTCTTATCTGCTAGCTTGCCAATTGAACCTGAAGCCTTGCAGGATCAAATCTCCTCCTGAGATTTCCGGAGGTGATTTATACAGTACAGACCGAGTCCAGGGGTGGGAGGGAGCAGAAGAAAAAGAAGAGAAGAGCATATCAGGGCTCTGATGTCACTTCAAATAAACATACTAAGAAGTTTTTGATGGATAGACAAACAGTAACGCCTTCAGACTGATATTAAAACTGAGGTTGACTTATGGGTAGGAACATTGCTTTATTGCATGGTTGCAATCATAGCCCAGATTGATGGTTTTGGCCTCCAGCACAGCATCTAATACATTCATCAGGCTGCTGACAGTCAAGTTTTCACTTAAAAAAACCCACAGCTTTTATTGAAGTCTTCACATCAAAGCTTGGGCATGTGCAGCAAGGTGTTACTATAGTGGTGCATTCAAAGATGCAACCGCTTATGTGAATAGTTGGCATGGCAGGAGGTCACAAATCTGGCTGTAACATTATACAGAGTGAGGCAAATGCCATGGGGATGATGTTAGGGGCAGCAGTGATAGATCCAGAAAATGCTATAAGAGAGCAGCAATATCTCCCTCCCAGCCAGGGCATTCCTCATGAGTCTGTCAGCCTAAGAGATTACTGCATGAGGTGCTAGTGACTGGATTGGAGTGAAATTACAACTTACGATTTTTTAAAAATTTTTTGCACATGTCATCACTCATCTATTGCTGAATTGTTGTCCTACAATTATTATCACACACTTTCACATTAATGAGAGACACGTGTCAATAACTGCCAATATCATTATATTCATGCAATCGCACAGGTACAGATTGCTTTAGCACTACAGTAGTGTTATTCTGAGGTTGAAGTATTGCAAGTGGGCATGTCATGCACCCTTCTCCTCGCTTCTGTTACATCATGGATCTTTCATGAAGAAGTGAAGAAGAAAGCTGATTTCACCAAATTTAGTGAGGCCTTAATTTACTTATTTATGTAAAAAGGTCTCCCAAAAAGTTCTCCCATTTCACAGGATCAATCAATATATATAGTGTTGCTATATACAGAATCGCCAATTCCAAAATTAAAACAATAGCACAGACCTAAAGAATCTGGAAATGAGTTGCCCAAAGAATCTCATGATTACAGAGCTAATCTCATCATTGTGAGATTTCAAAAGAATTGTTTTAAGCAATGCACAAAGTAAGCAAAAAAAAAAAAAAAAAGGGGGGGGTAGAAGCTAGGGTCACTTGCATTTTGCAGAAAACAGGGATCAGAAACACCCGTTACAAATAAGAACTGTCATGCTATTGAAAGATAATGCAGAAATAAGTGTTTTAATAGTGTTACTGCTACCATTGTAACCACATTTTAAAAACCGTGTGATTACAATACAAAAGCACCCTTGTGCGGCAATCTGCCTGGTCTTGGATGACAGAACAATGTGCTCTAAGCAGCTTGTCCCACACAGGCTAAACTAACCCCTTCTCTTTGGTTGTAGTGGAGGAGACTTTCCCATTGCCAGTATTAAAATAAAATCCAATTACCAGTTTCATTCACTTCTGCATATGAAACAGGAAAGGAACCATATTCCTAACAAAGCTTTGGACAGCCATGGACAGCGTTGTGGTATCACAAGCATTGTGTGGTGCTAAACAACCCTTGTGACACCTCTCTCTCTCTCTCTTTGCTCATGTTGCTAAGACACCTGGAGATGCCAGACAAAGAACATTATGCAATTATACTCATTCTAAACACTGCCTTAGAAAATTCATGATTCAGTACAGCAAATATTTAAAAGTAAATATGAATTTAAACCAGAAATTTATTTACTGAATATGGTTAACAAAGATGACCCAGTGGTGGAGAGGAAATATTGGAGAGTTTTACTATATATGATCTCTGTAGCAAGACTTCTAATAGCTCAGAAATGGAAGGACCATGAGACACCTAAGATAGAGGCCTGGCTTATGAAACTAGTGGAAATGAAATAAATTGTCAGATTGACAACTTTTTAAACCAGAAAGATTTGGAGAAAATTGACAGGGAATGGTCACCTATAACTGATTGCTGTAATAAAATGTGCCATTGACGCAGCAAGGGGAACTAGAGGAAATGCTATGGATTAACTAGAAAATTGACAATGTAGAAATAACAAGTGTTGGGTAAAAATTTCACCCCTTTTTCTTTTTGAAAGAGAGCAAATATATACAATGATAGCAAATATTAGAATAAGACTCTGAATGTAACTGTTATATTACAAGATGTTTTAGTGCTACGGGAACAACGGAAGTGATGGAAAAGGAAATGACAAATGACAGAACTAAATCTGCGATGTTATTTTATTTATATTGTGGAATGTAATGTATAAATAAAATTATTTAAAAATAAATAAATACTGCCTTAGCTCGTGCATCATACCTTCTGAAATTGCTGTATAGACTTGTATATAAGTTTAGAAATTTTAGTCAAAAATTAACACGTACACACACCCAAAAAACAGGTTGGCTTATGCATGCATCAATGTATTCTACTTTAAATCTTACCCCTCCCCCCCAAAAAAGCTATCATACCCTTTTGTGAGTAGTGTGGTGAAAGGTGAAAACTTAGTCCATCCCAGGAGCACCGACACACTCTATAACTTCTGCCATAATGTCTGACTTTTTGAATGCCTGAATCGGAAAATGGTGGCAGTGGCAGCTCTTTAGCACTTCTTCTCAAAGGGACGCCAAGTGGAACTGGGCTTCTGAGACATGGCAGCTTTTTCCTCTCAAAAAAGAAAATTTTGCTTGCAAATTTAATCTAATTCTTCAAAGAAATTAGAAAAAGTAATATGCAACTCATTTTTTTAAAAAGGTAAAGCTATATAAAATGAAACCCCTTGCAATTATTTGTCTCAAAGTTGTGAGATTTAATACCCTTCTAAGGAACTACTGTTTCTTCAGATTTCATCCAGTTCAGAAAAACTGGAAAAGCTTATAGGCATTTATTGGTGTCTAGTTAAAGTCATGGGGAGGTACAAGGAGATGGATTTTTGAATCAAGAATTGAATTGATACTTGATTTGAAAGGACCTGAACTGGGGTGGCTTTTGGAAATAATTAATTTATATAGGTGAGTGCAGAGATGGGAAAAATCTCTCTAAAATTTCTAATTCATGATGAGATAACTATTTCCACATGTCAACACAAGCTGTCAAAAATTAATTAACCCCTGCAAGCTTTCTTGTCTCCAGCATGAAAATGAGATGAGTGCCCCCCGCCTGCCCCCCCACCCACCCACTGAGGTTTCCACAATTTGTGCAATATATCTTTATGAAACAAAGCACAGGAGTGGGAAGGGGAAGTCAAGCTCCTGTTTGTTGGTGTAGCATAAAGTAATGCAAATGAGCAATGGGGCTACATGCCAATAACCATGAAGACAACAAAGGTGGAATACAAATTGCCATTACTTCATTGATTACAGGTGTACATAGAATTGGCAAATGCATGGGTCTGGATACAGGCATTGAGCAACCTGACTGGTAATCGATGGGCCTAAAGCTCTGGCCAGGTGCTAGACCAATGCAGATGCACCTAAGCCAGTGTCCCAAGTGATCTCTTCCTTGTCACTGATGACCCCTTCCCTGGACCCCCTGGACATGAAAAACTATACACCTGTATACAATCTGCCATTTTTGGGCAAGGTGATCGAGAGAGCTGTTGCTCTTCATCTCCAAGAGGTCTTGGAGGAAACCGATTATCTTGATCCATTTCAAACTGGCTTCAGGACTGGATATGGGGTGGAGACTGCCATGGTCGCCTTAACTGATGACCTTCGTCTAGGTATCGACAGAGGAAGCGTGACCCTGTTGGTACTTCTGGACCTCTCAGTGGCATTCGATACAATAGATCATGACATCCTCTTGGGACACCTGAGAGAGTTAGGAGTTGGAGGCATTGCGCTCCAATGGTTTCGCTCCTTTCTGTCGGGCAGGTTCCAGAGGGTGATGCTTGGGGACAATTGCTCCTCAAAAACTGAGTTTAATTGTGGCGTCTCTCAGGGCACTATCCTGCCCCCAATGGTGTTTAATATTTACATGAAGTAGGTGGAGAAATCATCCACAGACATGGGGTGGGGTGTTATCAATATGCTGATGACACTCATGTCTCGGTCATCAGCGACAACAACAGATGGCATCTCTCCCCTCAATCGGTGTCTTGCGGCAGTAATGGATTGGATAAGGAAAACAAGCTCAAGTTGAATTCAGACAAAATGGAGGTACTCACAGTAGGGGCCCCTAAACCAGGTATTGGGCTACAACCTCCAGTCCTAGAGGGGTTCACACTCTTCTCAAAGGAATGTGTTCGCAGTTTGGGGGTGCTTCTTGACTCATCGCTTCACATGAGAGATCAAGTGAACGCGACCGTCAAGAGCGCCCGTTATCAGCTTCGGCTGATACACCAGCTGTGCCCTTTCTTGGAACCAGGGGACCTTGAAACTGTAGTACATGTAACCTCAAGACTCGATTTTTGCAATGCGCTTTACATGGGGCTACCCTTCTGCTTAGTTCAGAAACTTCAGTTGGTACAGAACATGGCAGCCAGGTTAATTACGGGAACAGTAAGGAGTGACCATATTACACCAATATTGAAGTCACTCCACTGGCTGCCTATTAGTTTCTGGCCACAGTACAAGGTGTTGGTTATCACCTTTAAAGCACTACATGGCTTGGGCCCAACTTATCTAAAGGATCGCCTGCTTCCATACAATCCACCCCGTGCACTCAGATCCTCTGAGAGGAACTTATTGCTACCAGTGAAGACCAGATTGGTGGCAACCTCCCAGAGGACTTTTTCTGCAGTTGCTCCCACTTTATGGAATGGCCTGCCAGACGAGATCCATCAAATTACCAACCTGGATGGGTTTTAAAAAGCCATCAAGACGGATCTCTTTCAACAGGCCTTCCCGGAATAAATCACTCGGCCACAAATATTCCCCCACATAGGCACATAAGACAATGACTCTGCCACTGCTATTGATGGGAACTATTGTAATGTTATTTTTAATTGCTGTGAAAATGTTAATTGTAATTTGTTTAATTCCTTTTTAAGGGGGGTATTTATATATATTGTATCATTTAAAATTTTGTAAGCCACTTTGCTACGGCAAAAAGTAGGGTATAAATAAAAGTTTTATTTATTATTTATTATTATAGTGCTGCAAATGAATCCGTCCCCACCTGGACAACGACATTTCCACTCTACACACCCCAAGTCCAATATAAACACAGTCCCATACGTTGCCACTTGCCAATGCCAAATGGACAGTGGTGAATGATATCCTGGATCCAGGACCCATGCCAACTGCTCTTCCACAGTTGTGACAAAGCAAGCAAAGAATGTATAATTACAAAACAACCCCCACTTAACTGAATACAATGCCATGGCTGCAAGAACCATCAGTGTGGGAGCACAGTGTGGGTAGATGGACTGCCAAACCAAGCCAGAATGGCTTGCATGCTGTTGGGTGGAGGGATAAATACCTTCCCACCTGAACAGAATGAAGAATACAGCAACTTACTCCAGTCAGTCATATTAGACAATGAGCTTGAACATGTTCAAACCAATAAGCTTGAACAAGGTTAAAACTCCCTGCCTAAAGTTTCCACTTTTTCCCAGCCAGTTAAACCTGTGATGGGAAGAAGAAGCCAACAATCCCACTCCCCTGCCCCAAGATGGAGGAATTCCCAGAGCTCTGCTCACATGCCCCCAAACTGCAAAGGCTCCTCACAGTAAGTTGTGCAGCTTTCTTATGCAGGATTGCACCATTGAACAAATAAAGTGACAGGTACATGCAGGTCCGTGTGTAGTTGCACATGCTTTTCTACACTAGGGACCACCCTTCTGCCCTGTCCTAAATAGCATGATTGTTTGTGCAATGTGTAAACTGGCATAACACTTCTTGGCCAACTCTGATTATGATACCACCCTTGCACAATATCCTAAAAATTTCTTGCACAATAATATTATATCAACAAAAGGCATCAAGAAGATTCTAGCCAGAGAGAGTCACCGGAAAAATGATTGATCAAAACAATCCAGCCAATCTATTTGACGAAGTGCCTGTTTTTTAAAATCCATGCAAAAGGCAACATATATCACAAGTAAGCAACACTATTTACCCAATGTATGCAATCTGAGCAGTCAGCTCTCCATAATACCCCACCCCATGGATACTAAGAATCATGGGATCTCAAATCCCATTATTCTCAATGGACACCAATATGCATGTGTTTGTGATGGCACTACCATGTGCATGCACTGCCATTGGCAATAATGGAGCAGAGCCATCTGTGGAAGCTCCAATCCATGGATAGCTAATCCACCAATAACGGAGGGCCAAATGTATCATTTCTGCAAATGTAAAAAGTCTCTCAAGACCAACAGGGCGAAATAAAGATCACTATTTATTGATGTAATTCTGCCTCAATCCGAAGGGAGAGGCGAGAAATATAAATAAAATTATTATTATTATTATTATTATTATTATTATTATTATTATTCAAGTGAGGAGACAATTTTTGCAGTGTCTTGTTTATGCATGCAAGAATTATCACCCCTGCTTGAAAGTTATGCTATTTTAGCCATGTCACTCCCATACCAGAATTCCAGGAGAACTTGACACTATTGCAAAGAAAATTGTACACATTAAAGAAGCAATCCAAGAAAGCTCTTTTCTGCACACTGAGTAAACATTTCCACTGTCAATGACATTTAAAATTGTCCATTTTCCCAACAGTTGTATTTCTGTACATGTAAATTTTCTTCTTTTGTGCTATTTCCTTTCTTAAATGGTAGTTTTTCAAATCTATATAGATTAGAATACCTTTATGAGGATATATATATATCCCTTAATATATCTCCCCACTTATAGTCCTCCTGGCATTTCAGCATGTTCAGCGTTACAGGTCACGGGTCACCCACAGCCTCCTAGACAAAGATCACTTATCGTCTAGCTGACGCCATTGTTCATAGAGACCATTAAACAAATCGATTCTATTGATTGTTTGCAAAGAGTTAAGTTACTTTTTGACATGTACAAAATTGGAAAAGGCTTGAAAGGCAATAATATAATCAAAAGAAGACTTTGACCCTTCTTGTGCCAGACGACCAAAGAAATTTCTGATCCTTTGAGAACAGAAACTGGGTAGGTATTTCAGGTGGCTATAAACTCCCTATGAAGGGTTTTGGGGTCATGAATAAATAGGCTATAGGAAGCATATTCAGATGAAAAACTTAGAGCTATACATTAGACTGCTGGTGATGCATATACAGAAAACTAATGTTGCAGTGGATTTTGGCAACACAACAAAATGGTTTTTGTTTTTTTGCCACACTAAATGCCCTGAAAGATCACTCCAACATGATACAGCATAATAGGGATGCTGGGGGGAATTACATTCATCATGTGCCTGTGCCTGGCTATTCTTCTCTCCCTCAGAGGCAATAGTGTTGACATTTGGAAAGAAGGAAGGGTTTCTCATAGTTGTTGGAGCCAAGGGACGATAGACCTGTGCCTGGCTGCTGTACTCTCAATACACTCCTTTGCATGAGTTAAACCATGGAAATTAAAGAACTGATTATAACTTTAACATGACAGAAAAACAATTTGTGGGAAAATAGAAGAAATACATTGATGTATCCTCCATCTCAGTTGTTCTTGTTTTCTACCTTTGTCTGAGACATGAAGTGGCTCCCTTGCATTGGTGTAAATAATAGTGTCCCATATTATGCAGCTAGCCATATTTTATTTGCACATCTTGATGGTGTTTTATCCAGTGTGAAAATGTCCTGAAGCTTACACCTCCTGTTCTCTGGTTAGGTACCTGCTTAATTATAGGACTCTGCCGATGAATCTCAGCAAGTGACTAATGAAACAGGAAGAAAGCAGCTTGTGGGTCATCAATTTGTTTGCCATTTATCTTGAGCTTGTCCTTCCCCCCTTCTGCCCTCACTGTCCTGGAAGAAAGATAAGACAGCTAACTTAGATTGTTCCTAAGTATTGATTAGTCAGTTTATTTTACTGGACAAGTAAGCTATCTGGACAAAAGCAACCCCTTCCATCTCACAGATTTATAGAAGCAGGTTGAATAAATGGCCACTTTGTTTTTTGGTTGTTGTATTATTATTATTTTGGAACAAAATTTTACACACACGTATTTAAACACATAAATATATATTTACTTGTTGATCCCAACAAATCTCGGATAAAAATACAAAAGCTACAAAACATAGTAAACAATGGTCCATACATTCTATTTTTCTAAAAAGGCACTTCAGCAATTACTTATGCTAGAATACAGTAATTTCTTTGAAACGGATGTTCTTAACTGTTATTTGGATCAATCTGTTGATGCTGAAATTGGATTTTTACATAATTTGTTTCCTTTTTTTGTCAGGAACTGTCAGAATGGTTCTTTTCTAATATTATGTTTATTTGCCACTTTGTGTGACATGTGGCTATAGCTAGTAAAACTTGACTGACTGAACATCCCATTTCACTTGTCTACTTTGTTTACATTCTCAGCGGAGGGAGGGAAAGACAGACCAACATTTTTACAGCCATTTAATTTTTTTTATCAAAGTCAAAGGACCTTAAAATGCCAGCTAGATTGACCCACTCTATCCAAAATGGCAGCTCATATGTCCTATGTACAAGATGGGCACCTGTTTAAAATGCTGTCTGGTACAAATATAGTTGAATCTTCATACAAGAAGGATAACCATCCAACCCCCCCCCCAAAAAAAAAATCCTTTGTATTTTGTGAGTTGTGAGGTATTTGTGACCCCAGACTGAAGCAGAATTCCAGTGTATTGCAGGGTTATACAGGGTATGCCCCGTAGCCAAAAGATTGTTTGTGTGTACAATATCAAATGTATTCCACCCAAACACCCAGAGGCAGAAAAAAGTAGATTAAAAGTAAAATAAAATCAGTTAAGATGAAATAAACAGTACACTTCTTATATTGTGAGGAATTTCCTGATGCAAATGTCCACACAGCAGCGGGGGGGGGGGGGATTCAACAGCCTTAAAAAGAGGCCAATCTACTAACCACCAAAGAGTATCACTTTTGTTCCACTGTATCATAGGTTACTAAGTAGAAATAGAGTCTTTATTACAGTCATAGACTAGCACATAGGTCACTAAAAAACTTCTTGTCACCTTTGGGAGGGATTGATTTGTTCAGGCAATTTTTGTCTCAGCATTTTTTGTTCATAGAATAAAAAATGGCATATCATAAGTTGCCGAAAATTGAGGACACTATAACTGAGGTTTTTCATAGTATAGAATACCTCTATTAGTGCTACTTCTGTGTGGGATCTACAACAAAACATGACTCTTGGGGGACAAAATGTTCCAATCATATATATATATATATATATATATATGTATATATATAATTATAAATGATAAAAACAGTTGGAATATATTGGGCTTTCTTTAATAAAGCAGTTATCTATTGAGCACATCGGCATGTGTCTCCAAACCCTATGAACTTGGATCCAGGGTTTCTGGATCCAGGGTTTCTCCCATTTCATTTTGCCCAGACATTTAATAGTGTTTTGTGCTGGGTTTTTTTCTTTTTTCTTTTTCTTAATTCTTAATAGTTCTATAGGCAGTTCAATTTTATTGTTGTTTTGTGCCTTCAAGTTAACTTGGTTTTGGTTGACCCTATTTCTTGGTAAGATTTATTCAGAGGGGATTTACCAGTGACTGGCACAAGATCACCCAGTTTGTTCCCATAGAGGTTCAGGGATTCTAAGTCTGGTCTCCTGGAGTCCTAGTGCAACACTCAAATCACTATACCATGCTGGTTCTGTATTTAACAATAACTTTCAATATGTTTATACCTAGATGTGTTTTTATCTTTCTCTGTTGTGTTGTGTTTTTTGGTAAATCTCCTCAGGTCCCAGTTCTGGGAAGACAACACTAAGGATTATCACACTTGATGAATCCCATGCAGAAATGGGGTTTTAAAAGTAGAAAAAAACCTGCAAATGTGGGATGTTTTTCAGATGTGCTTGAGCCAAAGAGCAACAACATGAAAATAAAGCAAATGGAAAGTTGACAAAAAGACACCTTTTTACTTTCAGGAAGTTTCTGAAGTAAAAAGCTGTCACTTTTGTTGACTTTCCGTACACTTTATTTTTGTGTTATTGCTCTTTGGAAGAAACGTCATCTGAAAAAAAAAATCCTGCATTTGCATGTTTTTTCTATTTTTAAATCCCTTTTCTGCCAAGGATTCATCTAGTGTGATAAGGTTTTAAGAATCATCCATCCCTAAATTACCACACCTCTGGTATCCACGCAACTCCATCTCCATTTCCAATTAACTTTCATCTCCTTTGCTAGTGATTTACCCACACGTTTTTCCCTCAGTTTCTTCTTCTTTTCTTTCTAAATTCCAGATCACACATAAGATGGCAGCAGCTATACAATTCTGCCCCTGAAAGCTATCCTCACACAACACAACACTAATACCTAGTAGTGATACATGCAATGCTTTTCATTCCAGGTGTTTTGTTTTCATCTTAGAGTGTCCTAGAAAATCCCAGTCTCTCTAATGTCTTAAACATGTTTTTGTTGTTTGTGCCTTCAAGTCATTTCCAAATTATGGTGCACCTAAGGGCAATCTATCGTGTGGTTTTCATAGCAGGGTTTGTCCAGAGGTGGGTTGCCTTTGCCTTCTTTTGGGACTAAGAGAATGTGACTTACTGAAGGCCACAAACTGGGTTTCCATAGCTGATCAGGGATGCAAAGCTTGGTCTCCAGAGTTATACTCCAGTGCTCCAACCACTAAGCCACATTGGCTGTCAATGCTCTACGGCAGAAGAGCCCCTTATTCAAACACAGAGTTCAGAATAACTTTCTACATGGACACTGTGACCATAGGGAGGAATTCTAAATTACCTCCATTTGGCAGATGTTTTGTTCCAATACAAATTATTGCTTGTCTAAAGTGGCCATTTCACTCTGGCTAATGGTAGGGCCAGACCTGATCTTCTATGTCCCATTCCTTTGTCCTGCACTAGTTCAGATTACCTTCAGTTCCATGAGAATGTCTTCTATAAAAAGTTGGCATGCCATAGTGGGGAACAGAAAACTGGAGAGAGTTGGGGGGGGGGAACCTTTCAAAGTCTCACTGTACTGATGCTCAGCAACACAGTAAAGAAATTTCTTTTCAAGATTAAACTTTCCCTGTTGAAATGATAACAATGCTGTAGAAACCTAGGCTTGAGGTGTCTGGAAGGAATAAAAGATTTATCTCAAAGCTGCTTATTTATTTTATGTTATTAGAGATTGTCGCTCTTAAGCACTGCAGCTCAGTGCTTATCCCCTGAGAAGCAGACACTTAAATGAAAACAGCTAAGTGCTGTCCAGACTCTATAAACATGGGCAATATCATTAGGAGGGGCATATTAACTTTTATGTAGGTAGCATGAGTTTACTTCTGCCAAGAGGCTATTTATCCCACACAGATTAGCAACAACGGAAAGAAGATGGCTGTTATCTGAAATTATCTACAGGCTGCAAAATATCTGAAAACAAAAGACAAACATTCTGTCTTGAGGTTAGTGCACAATATCCAAACAGGCAAACAGCTGTGCTCTTGCAACTATGTGGATTTTCAAACTCTTTTCATATTGAATATGAAGAAACATGCACATTTTGGTAATTTTTTCAAATTCAAACAGAGTTTAAGCTCTTCTTGATTTCAAGCAGTCAAATTCAGCAGAGAAAGCAGGAAGAGAAGATGGCTGTATGAGGAGCTTGCCCAGATAAAGAGGTGGCAACCCTAATACAGCACCACAAATATGATTGACTATACATGGGCTCAAATGCAGATCTTCAGAAGAGATGTATGCAAAGCCTTTGAGTTGGATGGGAAAACCTGTCAACTTTACTCCCCCCCTTTGTTGTTGTTGTTGTTGTTGTTGTTGTTGTTGTTTCTTTATTCTCGTTGGAATTGAGAAGAAATTTGTCAATATTGAAAACTTGTTATAAAAAAATTAGTCAGATGAAATTGTCACTATGTGGCAAATTCTATCTAATATGAAATATAGCAGAACTCTTTGCCACAAGATACAGTTACCTGGATTTATGTCCAAAATATTTATTTAATATCCCATCATTTCCCCCAATGTAGGAAGGACAACTAGTTAGAGCAAAATGCAGTTTAACAAAATACAAATGTTAAAAATAATCAAACATTCAATCACATTAAAACCTTAATTTTAAACAGTTTTTAAAGGCCATTTAGATATAGTACAGTGGGCCCTGGGTATCTGCTGGAGTTTGACTCAAAGACCGCCTGTAGATACCAAAGTCTGTGTATGCTCAAGTCCCATTACATACAAAGGCACAGTAAAATGGTGTCCCTTATATAAAATATGAAGATCAATATTTACTTGTTGGAATATTTTCAAGCCAGGTGTGCTTGAATCCATGGATAAAAAATCTGTGGATACCAAGGCTTGACTGTAATAATGTTTGTTTGTTTTTTTAAAAAAAAAATGCAACACATCACAGTTAAAAGACTTTCTGCGATGGACATTTAGCACCCAAAAACCTGGATAAAGAGGAAGACCATGAAAAAGACCTTTCTATAGTATTTTTTCCTAAAAGGAAGGGAATGTTGCGGTTACTGATCTTCCATTTATACCCTCTTATTGAAGATTTCTTTGAGGATATCGGAATATTGAGTTTCAAGGAGGGCAATGGAGAGATTCACTGTGTACACTGGTGCTTCCCATTCATCAACTTCTGCTTCTGTAAATAGCCCTAAGTGAGAAAATCAAACTATTATGTTTTGTAGATGAATGATCAGCAAATGCTCAGAAACTCATCTGTCATGGTCTAGTTTTTCAGCATGACATAAATAATGAAGCCAGCATTTTCAGCATTCACAAAAAAAAAGAGAAGCCTAGGCTTGTGGTTTACATATAAATCCACTTTTAATTAGAGTGGAACCAATACAGAAATGGAATGATTCTCAAGTCTAGCAGTAGGTTAAAGGGCTTATCGTTTGTCCTTCACAGACATAAAAGGTCAGTGCAATGTGCAATAAGGCTTCCAGACTATTAAATCTAAGAGTTGATTGTATTCCTACATTAATGCCATGAAGTTCAGGAAGTGGCATGGGGAATTCTGAGTTCTGCAGTGAGAAAGAACAGCTTTATGAAGGACATGTTATTTCCCAGAGGGTTTTGCACTCTGACCAGTGACATACAACCCCCCGCCTCTTGAGCTTTTTATTGAGAAGTAAATACCGCTCTCTTAAATGGAGATTTACTACAAAAATTGTGAATAGCAATTGCATCCTTAAACTGCAGTCTTGGGCACACTTTGTTTGAAAGAGCACCACAATAGGACTTAATTCATAGTAAACAGGCACAGTTAGTTTTCTAGACAAATTCTTCAGAATGATAGATTATTTTCACCCAGGGAGTGAGATGCTCTAGAAACAATGTTACCAGGATTTTGGTTTCCTTTGAGGGAAGAGACCTGGGCTGGAGTTCTGTTGGTGTCCTGTGTCTGTATGTGCCTTCAAGATACCTGTCATTTTCCATGCATAAATTTAGTTATGGAAGTGGTTGGACACTTGTGTGATGAGGAATGGTTGCACATAGGTCAAGGTCATGGAAGAGGAGTTGTGCATGCAGTACCACTGCACATGTATGTGCATGTGCATTGTAGATGGATCGGCATGGCATTTGGTTTTGCATTCAGTTGCCCATTTGGCATCTTGAGTTAGTGGTGCAACGCGGCCATTCAATACAAGAGTTGTGCAACATGCAGTAACTTCTCAGGAGGAGATTTAGAACCTTATCACATGAGAAAAGAAAGCTGAAATGGAGTGGAAGAGTAGCAGCTTTCTCCATGCCTCTCCACATGCTGTTGCAGCACTTCCATCTTCCTTCCTGAAGGAAACAGTCATAAAAGGAAGCCTCGTGTCAAGCAGAGGCAATTCTGCAGACTGAAGGGGGAAAAAAAACAGGTTACCTTAGAGAAGTGTCTGTGGGCCTAAGCTACTGTAGGAGTGCATTATGAGAACCTATTTCTGAAAGCAGATACTGAGTAGATATTATTAGATTCTTCTTATTAATAAGTATTAATAACTGGAGAAGATATTATTAGACTCTCCATCCCAAAAGCCTCAATGTCAGGGATGATGGCAGCTATGTCAACAATATCTGCAGAGCTGTAGTTTCCCACTCCTACTGTAGCTTAGTTCCACAGACCTTCTTTAAGGTTACCTGTTTTGGTTTGTTTGTTTGTTTTTGCCCCTGCCCCAAAGGCAATCAGTCTGCAGAATTGCCTCTGCACATTTCATGCATGATTTTCACCCCCAAAAGTGCAAAGGTAAACCAGGCGAATAGGAATTCAGAAACATAATTGAAAAAGCCATCTGAAAGGTGTTAAGGTAAAAGTGGATAATTGAATGATTTGAAGACAGAGACAGAATGCCACACTTTCAAGTCTAGGCTTCTGAGAGAAAGGGCTCCAAGACATATGAAGGGGTATCCAAAAGTTTTAATGATCACCTTTTTAAAAAATTGACAGAAAGTTTGTTTTGATTTATAATTATTAACTTATCTCTATGTAGTCACTATCTAGATTTATACATTTTTCCCAGCGTATCTTGACCCTCCAAATACCTGATATTGTAGAAGCCTGCAGATTGCGCCTGATGAGGATTTTACACTTTAATCAGTTCTGGCACAGCCAGTCACAAAAATAAAGGATGCAATGAGCTGATTTTCTCAGCAACGTGCACTTAGGGACCAAAGATGACAATGACAAAATTTCATAAATATGCCATAATAACTTTGGGTGATAATTATTACTTTACGATACTCCCTCATAAGCCGCAATCTGCAGACCTCTACAATATCAGGGATTCATAGGGTCAAGATACGCTGGGGAAAATGTATAAATCTAGATAGTGACAATACAGAGATATGCTAACAACTACAAATCAAAACAAACTTTCTGTCAAGTTTTTAAAAAGGTGATAATTAAAACTTTTGGATACCCCTTGTATCTTTGTGTATTTGAATGAGGCAGCCCTGAAGGACTGAAGGTCACAGGCATGGATGTATGAGGAGAGATCTTATTTCTTATCTTCTGAAATGGTAGTCAGTCCTTCTTCTTTGCTGAACCAGCTATTTTGGACTTCAACTAGCATCCTTGATCATTAGCCGTCTGGGGCTACTGGGATTTGACATCCAGAACTTCCGCATGATATAAAATAAAGCAGTGCTATTCACAGTATGGTCTGTAGACTGGTGTTGGCCCTCAAACTATTGGCTACTGGTCTACGGCAGATTTTCAGGAAAGAAAGAAAGTTACAGTCAATGGTTACAAATATGGTGCCAATTCCTGGAACAGTGGGGTTGGGTGAAACCTGGTGGTTCCCCATGTCAAATAACTTAAGAAGCACTGTTCTAAAGTGAAAATACTCTATGCCTGCAAACCACCATGAAGCTGCTATTGCTAGTGGACAAAAGGTGTATCTACGTAATTTCTGTAAATAAATGACTGAAATCCCACAGGATGATTTAACTCTACATTGACATGAAGTAAACACTGTGTGTTTGTACATGTGCATATTTTAAAGTCATACTTCACAGTGATTTTGTGGTCAATCTTTGGTATATTTTATTTCCCTTTCTTGGAACAACCTCAAAGTTTTTCAGCATTCCACAAAGAAAACTCTGACTTTTTGGAAGAAACAGGTCTGAGATCTATTATATTTAGCCATCATCCTTAAACTGTGTCTAGGTTTTCTGGCCTTGCAAAGTTCTTTGAACTCAGATGTTAGTGGCATATCATTTAAGAGCTGAGAAATCTTGTAGGTCATAATGTTGCAATAGGAAGCAAGTGATAGAAACCTCAGCAAAGACATGCTGTTTAGCATACATTGACGGCTCTGATTTGTATTTCCGTTCTGGCATTCAGAATTAACCTTCCCAGCTGAGTAGCAGTGCTACAGATTGAAGGCAGGCCAGTGAGCCAAACCAACATGTCATTTGCCATTAAGATTCAAGAATGAGTCACCCAGAAGTAGTAGAAGACGAAAAAGAAAGCCTCCATTAAAACATCACAAGACGCTTCCTGCTTTCTGGCAAGTTGAAAGAAATGGTATCATCATTGAACAAAGTCCTTTTAGCTTCTCTTCCCTTGAAATCCACTTTTCTCATATCAGTTTCATCTTTTTAAGATTTGTATTAAATCCACACGCTACAGGAATGGTCAAATCAATCAAATTAAGTGGCACCAATGGATACTGTGGCCTTGTTTCTTTGCAGGCTTTGCCCAGGAAATTTTGTCAGACAATTTCCCAAACAAAAGAGCTGGATGTCTATTTCCAGTTACCAATTCAGTAATGGCAGCAAGCTGAGAGTTTTGTACAGTCAGCCTCAGTGTATACCACATGGATACCAAAATCCTCAGATGCTCAAGTTCCATTGTCCCTAATGATGGCACAAGCATACAGCTGCACTGTCATTAGGGACAAAAAGACTTAGAGAACCACCAACCCTGGCAGAAGGAGGATTACCAGGAGGGTCAGGACTGTGGCTACCCACCAGGAGGGGATGCAGATGCTAAATGGGGAGAGAGGAGGAGAAGGAGAGCCCAGTGGCTCCTCTGTGCAGAGTGATGGTGCAAGATGTACATCAAGAAGAGTGCACAGTGCAGGGTGCATGGCTGAAGAACAGGCATCCAAAGACTCCAAAAGGAAGGAATAAAAGGAGGGAGGGCCCCAAGAGCTGCTGGGATGGTTGCTTTTTTATATCCTTGTATTCTTGCGTGGGGCTCAGCCAGCCCTTCCTCCCCTTCCTGGTGAGTCTGTCAGTCTTTCCTCCTTTCTGGACAGACCCACCAGGAAGGGGAGGATTGGATGGCTGTGTTCCAGGTAAGAAAGTAAGGAAGTAAAGAAGCCGCCAGCCTGGTGGCTCCTTCTCCTTCATAGGACTAAGGAGAAGGAGAAGTGGTCATGGCGTGTCTGCCTGGGAAGATCATACAAGGCAGGGCAAGGCTGGCAGTGTCCTCCAGGGAAGGAGAAGGATAGCCCACCCATCTGTTTGCACTCTCCTTGATACCTTCCCTGCACCCTCACTATGCACAGAGGTGTCACCAGGCTATTTTTCTTCTATCCCTGTCCAGTGTCAGGACCCCCTCCTGGTTGGTAGCCACTGTTCCAGTCCTCCTGGTGGTCCTCTTCCTCCCAGGGCTAGTGGCCCTCTAAGTCCCTTTGTCCCTAACGACAGCACAGCTGTGTGGTTGCACTGCCATTGGGGACAGCGGGCTCAAATCCGCGGAAGACAAGTCCGTGGATACCGAAAATCAACTGTACTGTGCCATATAAGAAGATTTAAACAAAGTTTCAACCAAACATTCTGTCCAAAACTTTTTTTGGCTCACAACTGAGGCCCTGGAGTGGCAGAATTGGGGAACAAATTTCTATTCAACACAGATACAGAGATGAGATAATGGAATATGGCTTTAGATGGAGCATGAATAATAGCTTCCTAATTATATGAAGAATTAAGGGGAAATAATTTTGCCCTTCATGTTTCATATTTTTTTCAGAATCCATAGCCAACCTGGCCAGTAGTAAGCAAATAATTCCAACTTATGGCAACCCTAAGGCAAACCTATCATGCAGGTTTTTTGGCAAGATTTGTTCCACTGAGGCTGAAAGCATGTGACTTACTCAAGGTCACCCAGTGAGTTTCATGACCAAGCGGAGAATCAACCCTGGCCTCTAGAGTCATAGTCCAACATGGCCAAGATGACTAAATTGAGGTTGTCATACGTCAGCCACATCATGAGACAAGATGACTACTAGAAAAGATAATAGTGCTAGGAAAGGTGGAGGGAAGTAAAAATAGTGGAAGGCATAGCAGATTGTTAGACTCAATCAAGGAGGTCACAGCTATAAGCCTGCAGGACCTGAGCAGAGCAGTCAATGTCATGGGAGCTTGGAGGTGCGTCATTCACAGGATTGTCATGAGTCAAGGCCAACTCAAGGGCAGTTAACAACAAGCTACACTAGAGAAAGAGCATGGGAGGTTAATGTGGTGGCAACAGCACATATAGTTTATACTAAACGAGTTAATAGTCATTTAAGTGTAAATTAGTTTCAAAAAGCATTAAACATAGTAGAAATTGACAAACCAACATATTTATTAAGTGATAAAAAAGAGGGCTTGGAGTTTTTTTTGGAGACAGAGATTGGGATATAGTTGTGGAATACCTGGGGGGGGGAGGGTTTTCAGATGTCTTTTTTTTTTTTTTTTTTTTTTTTTTTTTTGGCAGGAGGTCTCTTCAGGGCTCACAGTGGTGGATTCCATCTCAATTAGGTGGTGAATCCATCCTGGGTTTTTGAAGATGCTATCCATGGTGCTGAATTCTAACCCAAAACAGGATCAATACCTCAGTTAGCCCCTTTAAGGCATAAACTGAACTCTGGAACAGATTCACCATCCCACTGACAGGAAAGTCACTAGTCATCACCAATGGCTTGGGATAAGAGACAAATGTAAGTCTCTGTGGGGGACTTTCCACATGATATGGCCATTAGGTTTATGCGTGATCTTGCCTGAGAAGAAATTCTGTACATGAAATGAAATGCACAGATATGTATGGTCAGTTCAGTAATCTTTAAAGTGAACCTTATAGCTAGACAGCACATATAGATAAGCACAGTGTTGTGTATATAAACTATGGGAGTAATATATGAGCAACATCCAATAAGAGGTCTATTAGCATGCATGTCGCTGTCCTTGAAACATTTGGAGTTCTGTCTTTCAATGAGCCATAACACTGAGGTCATGGTCACTTGTGCTCATTAAAGTTCCCATGGAGTTCTCCACAAAGATGGGGTAGCAGCTTCCATAGTGTGTGCCAATTACTCTGCTAATTAGCTGACTTTCCTCATACAGAGTGTGTCTATTGAATGAATTCTTAATTGGCTCAGAAGGTTACTAACCAACATATTTTACATTAAATCTTGCCAATGTGTTTAGCTAATTTAGCTCCTACTGTTGTGTAGTAAACCCAGTAATTGTGAAGTTTTTGTTTCTGTTTTTTAAATATTAGAGCCAGAACCAGTTTCAGACATCAGAAAGGGCACAGGTATCTCGTGTTTTGCAGAGTAGCAGACTGGAGAAGGAAAGATGAGCTCTCGGGAATTTTACATTTTCCTTATTTTAGCCTGATGTGGAGCAAGCTGTAGCAGAAAATTCAAATGCTTTGATTTTTCAAGAACAGTGATACAGGTTTAAATTGTTGTTGTGGGATATATATCCCTTTTTGTTTTAAAACTGAAGCACAAAAACAGTTAACAAAAAAAAGAAATTAAATAATGAAAACATTGATGAAAACATGAAAATAATAGCCGAGATCCTGCATCAATAGACATACTGTTTATCACACTGGGGGGCAAACAGAATTTAAACAAGAGTTAAACAGAAAATGCCCTATGTTTATCACAGGACATTTCCTGTTTAACTCTTGTTTAAATCCTGTTTGCCGCCTAGTGTGATAAAGCAGATGGTTACAGAGGCAGAGAACCATAATTGTAGCTAGGTCTTCTGATACAGTGTCCCCCACAACCCACCTTAGAAACCAGGCATCCATAGCAACCAAAGGAATTCTCTGGAAAGCAGCATTTTGAATGATGATCTGTCCAGACCCCTCCTGCATCAAATTTTGTAGGTAGAAATGGTCTGGACATGTTATCATTCAGCACCATGCTTCCCAGCATCTCAGAACTCCTTTGACTGGTGTGACTATCTGGCATCTAAGGTGTATCGGGTGAAGTAATTTGTGATCATTGAAATGGTACCCAATAATAAATGTGAACAGAAATATTTACAAGTTTGTAAGTCTGACTTACAACATCATAAATAATGAACAGGATGTCAGCCAACATTTTAAAATACCCAGACCCAACAATGGGGTTATTACTAAAACGGCTGTAGCAAGATCTCAATCAACAGTCAGCATTCTTCAAATGATTTCTTTTTAAAAATTACATTCTTCAAGTACAAACATTGTAAGATGATTTTAGGATTTTAAGTGTACAAACTGGTGTTTTGAATTGAGCATGGCAACACAAATCAGAAGCCTTAGGTATTTCTCTAGGATCCCCATCAACACATCTTCATTCAGAAAATCTCATAAATTAATCTTTGGACAGTAAATCCCAAAGCTACCATACAGAAGAAAATAAGAACCAATGGCAGCCATGTTGGTCTGTAAGAAAAAAAAAATCGAGAGTCTGAAGTTGGAAAATATATTTTCATGGAGCTGAGAAATGAAAGTAGTGTCCAGCTGTGGCGAAAGAAGATATACTTCCATTCCATGAAAGTGATGAAATAATGAAATCCAGCTTGTTAAAACATATCAAGACTTAAGAAATCTTAAATTGTTCTGTAAAGTTTTTGGCATGGGGAAAATATACTCTGAAATCCTGGATCATCCTTATATATTCCTATGTTTTCTATGCATATCACAGCAGGAGATAGGAAATCACTTTTCTAAATGTCAGCATGAGTATAATCTGTCTGACCCAAACCAGCTCATATAGGTCACAGAGTGCTTTATCTAGTGACACTTTTTTCTTTTTAAAGTATTACAAGCCCGTAGCTTGCTTATGCTCAGGAAGAGACCTTGCTGTTTGTGGCATATGGTGAAAAGCACAGGGAGGAATTCAAGCAAATGGCAATTTACTCCTCAAGAAAAATGATTTCCTTTTTTCCCCCTTTTTTCTATTTTAAATCCATCACAGTGGATAATAAGGAGACTAACATGCAATGCTTTTATCTCATGAGCCTATTCCACTCATGTTTCCTCAGCAAACAGTATGCAGAACTATTTGCTGGATGTTGCAAAAGCAAAAGAACAAACAATGGAATAATTAGTCCAGAATGTACAGTCATCCCCATGGACAATACATCAGCATTTTTTAAAGATTTGGAACTGCACTACAGTAATAGGACTGCAATTCACATGTGCAATGCACACAGCTACCATACACCTGACATTTTCCTGGTGTCTGTGGTATGTAAGCATTCAATGTCACATTCTGTGACATTTAAATACTTACACATTTAGATACCTCTATATAGTGAAAACCCTCAGGATTCTGAATTTTATAGCACTAATGCAAGAGAAGAGATGCAGTGCGGTGTAGTGATTTGCGTGATGGATTAGGACTTGGAAAAATAAGGGTGTGAGTGCCCACACAGCCATGGAAACCCACTGGGTGACCTTGGGCAAGTTACACTCTTTCAGCATCAAACGAAAGTAATGGCAAAACTTCTCTGAATAAGCCTTGCCAAGAAGACCCTATTAATGGGTCACCATAAGTTGGAGTCAGGTTGAAGGCAGATAACAACAACACAGATAACAACACAGAAGAGCATTACAGTCCAACTTCGCACAGCATCATCATCAACACCTATAAAAAATTGTTAGTTGTAAGGGATATTTTTAAGAATTATAAACAAGAGAGGAAGCGACCAAGATGCACAAAGAAGAATAGCAGGACCACAGGTATCAGCATGTACCCCTCTTGGTACAAACTACATCAAAACTGAGAATGACTAAAGTCAGCCCCTAAGGAAATAGCAATCTTGGTTCCTGTCATACATCACAAATTAGTGGCAGCTTGTGCCCACAAAGTCTGGTGGGGCAGAGGGCAGGGTCACCAGGCTGTGGAAGTCCTGAATCGCTGTGTGGATGCAGTGATGGACAGGACATGAGAGAATAAATTGAGACCCAGTTCCAGCAAGATGAAAATTCTGATAGTCAGTAGGAAACCAAGAGATGGGATTACATCTTCTGAATTTATTTCAACATGTCTTGGATGAAGTGCTACTTTTGAAAGAAGTAATAGCTGCTGTGGCCAGGAAAACCTTTGCCCAGCTTCAGCTGATACAACAGCTGTGCCTTTTCCTAAGGAGGGCAGGTCTGGCTTTCTTTTATTCATGTCTGAATTAGAAAAAGGAAAAATCCAGACCCATTGCTATGCAGCAAAACCTGGCTCCAGGGTGGGGACATTCTTGCTGGTCTCAATTGAGAGAATTGTTAAATGGTAGCACCCTTGCACATGCCACCAGGCACTGAAATGGTTGGGCAGAGCAGAAGGCACTTCAGCACCCTCAGCCCACCTACCCACCCTACAAGCAGTGCATGAAATGACTTGTCATCTTTGGGGGCCAGGTAGGAAATATTTTTCTGTTCCTACCCATGGCACGTTTTACCTACCCTCAATTTTTTTGATAAAAGTACCAGATTGGTAGATGAATGGAATGCTGTGTATATAGTATATCTTGATTTCAGCAAGGCTTTTGACAAGGTCCCCCATGACATTCTTGCAAACCAACTTGCAAAATATGGACTAGTCAAGGTAACCATTACATGTATTTGTAACTGGTTGACTGGCCGCACTAAAAGGGTGCTCAACAATGGTTCCTTTTCATCCTGGAGAGAAGTGACCAGTGGGGTGCCACAGGGTTCTGTCCTGGGCCCAGTGCTATTCAATATCTTTATTAATGACTTCGATGACAGTACTGAGAGCATAGTTATCAAATTTGCAGATGACACTAAACTGGGAGGAGTAGCTAATACCCCAGAGGATAGGATCAAAATTCAAAATGACCTGAATAGACCAGAAATCTGAGCCAAAGCTAACAAAATAAAATTCAACACAAAGAAATGTAAGGTTCTGCACTTAGGACAGAAAAATGAAATGCACAGATACAGAATGGGGGATACCTGGCTGAACGAGACCACATGTGAAAGGGAGTCTAGGAGTCCAAGTAGACCACAAGTTGAACATGAGTAAACAGTGCAATGCAACAGCTAAAAAGGCCAATGCAATTTTAGGCTGCATCAATAGAAGTATAATGTCTAGATCAAGGGAAGTAATAGTGCCACTCTATTCTGCTTTGGTCAGGCCCCACCTGGAATACTGTGTCCAGTTCTGGGCACCACAATTCAAAAAGGATATGGAGAAACTGGAGTGTGTCCAAAGGAAGGCGACTAAAATGGTGAAGGGTCTGGAAACCATGCCCTATGAGGAACGACTTAGGGAGCCTGGGATGTTTAGCCTGGAGAAAAGAAGGTTAAGAGGTGATATGATAGCCCTGTTTAAATACTTGAAGGGATGTCACATTGAGTAGGGAGCAAGCTTGTTTTCTGCTGCTCCAGAGAATAGGACCCAGAACAATGGATGCAAGCTCCAGGAAAAGAGATTCCACCTCTTTAGGTTAGGAGGAACGTCCTGGCAGTAAAGACTGTTCAACAGTGGAACACAATCCCTCGGAGAGTGGTGGAGTCTCCTTCTTGGAGGTCTTTAAGCAGAGGCTGGATGGCCATCTGTCAGGGATGCTTTGATGGAGAGTTCCTGCATGGCAGGGGGTTGGACTGGATGGCCCTGGTGGTCTCTTCCAACTATGATTCTATTATTCTTTTCTATGAATTGTTGTATATGGAGCAGAACAATTGGCTTTGGGTGTGACAGTTAAACAGGAGGTCACTGGCTGGGGGAAAGACACTCAAACCACTACACTAAGCTGGCTCTCCTTATGCAGATTTACTCGGAAGTATAATCATCACCACAGTCCTCAAGGCAGCATTTTCTCTTAACTGTCCCTGTCTTCTTTCATGGCCTTCTCAAGTTTCCCAGCTTCCACTATTGCTGACCTTGATCCATAAAAGTCCCTGCACAGCATGTTACCTGCAAAGCATGAAAAAAACAGTACAGTGACCCAGTTGTCCTAATGGACTAGACTTCACTACCACAAATAGAAGAAAGTTAATATTCCCTTAAATACGTGGAGACCTCAGTTCACTGCTGGTTTAACTTGTCCCTTCTTGCTTCTGCTTGCTAGACTGGACAAATAGGAGTATTAGAAAATTTAGCATTAACCTGTCAAAATAGGTGCACACTTGTGTTCTGGAATGATTTCTGTCATCTGAGAAACATTGGTGAACACTTCTAGAAGAGCAGCTGTGAAGTCTTTGTGGAATGTCTTTGGCAGTGGAAGTAATGGATAATATAATGTCTGTTGCTCATGCATGTCGGTTAGATATATGTCAACATATCCAAGTCTTCTGTAAACACCATCTTATATGGATATGAGCCTGCCATGGCAAACCTCAACACTCACTTTGAGACAGAATTATTAACTTACCACCACCACCCAAGAGAGAACTCATTTTCCTTCCTCACTGCTGATGCAGCATTTCCTACAATTCTTTTAGTAGAACTACATCCTGGGTAAGACTGAACATGGTTTGAGATTCTAAACCCACTTCAGCTACCCACATGACTTTTCATATTGTGATCAGTCATTGTTTCCATCAGCTAACATAACTGCCACATAACTTCAGTTTATGAATTGTACAAACACTCTGTAAAACTACTCATCCCCCCCCCCCCTTGAACTGCACAGATTTGGGTCTACTTACACATTATATAACTCCCTGCAATGCATACTTAACATTCTGGTTTTCTGTGTTGTAGCAGCATGCATAAAGAGTAGAAAGCATGTCACTTCAGGTTTTTTTTAATTATTCTATTTATTTCTGCACACTTCCTGTGCATAAAATATTACGGTATGCCTTGGATTGAAGCAAATGTTGACTTCTAAGCTTGCCAGGATCTATTTTTCTCAGTCTCTTCTATTTCAATCTGTGTTTTTGTTCAGCACCAATACAAGACCATTCCTATTCACAATCGCCTGGAAAAATATGTATTCAGTTTCAAGAACTTTATGCATTTCTAAAGCTGGGGCCCATGTCAAAGATTGGCATAACTGAGTTTAACAGAGAAAACTGGCATAACTGGGTTTAATATGGTGGCAGAAGCACTATGTACAAAAGTCCAGTTCCATGCTCTGAGCATCAAGAGGAGTCCATGTGGAGTTCTTCTTATTCTGACGCTTGAAGTAAAGTGCTGTGTATTGGAGTAATGTCCCTTCTCATGTTGTGGCAACTGGGGTGTCCCTTGTGAGCTGTTGCTCTGACAGTATCACTGTCCTTGAACTGTTCCTTGAGGCTTAGACAGCAGAGGTCCTCTAGATTCCCACAGAACTGTATCATGTGTGTGGATTTGGAGAAGCAGAAGAGTAAGCCTCATGACAGAACAGATTCCTCATCTTGGCTTCAAATGTGGTTGGATGCAAGGGTCCAACAGTGGATTTCACAGCTGCTCCTTTTATCATGATTGCCTGTATGCCTACTCTGTCCTGCTATTCTAGATATGGAACCCAAGTCAGTGATGCAAGTGAAAGGGCAGTAGCTACTATTCTTCATGACACCAATGGGATTGGAGCCCAGAGGCAGGAGAGCAATTGGATGACGGTGAGCAGAAAGAAGAAGCTGATTTGCCCAGGAGTCTCTAAATTCAGGAGACAGCAATGTTGACACTTGTTTACCAAACATACACATGCACATGCCTGTGCTGATGAGAAACACTGCAAAAAGAGACTTTAAGCTTTTTTTCTGTGGCAGGAATGGGCCATGGACCAGAACTACAATCCTTAAAATATTTGCTCACAATTTGAGACCAGAGAGAAAAACACAGATTATGGCTGAAATCCTATTTCACTGACTTAGGCCTGAAACACACAGGCCAAAAAAGCAGCTTTCAGCTACTTCTGGGGCAGGGCATGCAGATGACTCATGCCCCTGAATCAGCTGGAAGCTTCTCTAGGGCTGCCTAAAGCAGCCTAAGACAGCTGGGAAAAGGAGCTTGGAAAAAACACTCCTTGCTGGTAGTCCTTTTGGGACTGCAGTAGCAGCCCACTTTCAGAGTAGGCTGTGCAGTTGTTGTGGTCCCCGGCCGACCAGGGGCTGGCCAATTGGGGATCGATCAGGGCTGGAGTGGCCAGAGGCTGCTCCAAGCCACTGGTCTGCTTCAGGCCTTTAATAAAAATGTACAACTAAGCATTGTCTACTGACTCCCTCCACACACACTTATCTTAACAGCCAGAATGGATGATGGAGGTCTTTTCTGCTAAAGAGTGAGGTGCAGCAGGATGATGTTTCCAGTCCCCATTCACTGCTCAGACCATCAAGGAATTGTAGCATGGGAGCTGGAAACCTCATCCTACTGCATCCTGATCACCTGGAGTTTAAAGTGGGTTTCAAGGGGCATTTACAATTGTGGCAATAGTGTCATGACTCTGCATATGTAGTATAACTCAATATGGAGCAGTTATGGATCCATAATTCTAAATCCTTAACTGTAATACAATATGCCCACCAATATTTTAAATTTATATTGCTCTTGTGGACTGTGTATATAAAATTTCCACTTGTTCCAGCAGGGTTTTTTATGTTCTCCCTCTCTCCCTTCCTCCTGCTCCCATTGCCTGTTCCCTAGCAGATTACTATCTGTATTTGTTTCATCCTAAGGAAACTTTGCAACAGAGCTACCTCTGCTCTAAGTATCTCCCTTACATCTCCAAACACACCTCTCCACCACTCTCCACAGACACATTTTTCCCCTTCTGCCTGGAATGTATCTTGAGGGAATACCCAGACTTGACAATAACAGCTCTATATAGTAGTTTGGGATAAAAAGCAATGAATACGTTATCCAGCTATAACAACATAGAGGATGACTTGGTGAGCCAAAAATAATTATGAACTGTCACTGGGATTTGGCTGGAATACTGAGCTAACACCTCTACTCTTACAAACCATTCTTTGGGGTCTTTTAGAACAGACCTCCACTTCTACAGAAAGGTGATGTGAGAAAGCTCAGGTTACCACTCTCCGTGCTGCATCTGCTCTCTGTCTGGCCTCCCATGTTAGCAGTTTAATGCTGTTCAGGAGCACAGTACTGTGATACAGTTTAACAAGATTAAAACATTAAGACGTTGGGGTGAAAGTCATAAAAAAGGGAAAACAATCACCATCTTATATTTCTTCCTCCACATTTGGCAGACATGTAAAGTTTCCTCCCCATCTTTTGTATGTGATAGAAATTTACCAAAGGTAATTTTTAAATAGATTTTGGCTTTTAAAAAAATGCAACATGGTTGCTGTGAACTACAATCCAGGAATTCTAAGTCAGAAAAGCAACATCTATAGATATAAGAAAATGAGATTTCCTGACTGTTCCTTGGTTTGTTGCATTCATGATCCTACAATGGGCCAATGCAAGATATTTTGCTGCTTGAGACATCCTTGCATATAGCAATAGCAATAGCAATAGCAAGTACATTTCTATACTGCTTATCAGTGCACTTAAGCCCTTCGTAAACAGTTTACAAAGTGTGATCTTATTGTCCCCAACAATTTGGGTACTCATTTTAGCAACCCCGTGAGGATGCAAGCCTGAATCAATTTTGAACTCTTTTGCTGGTATTGAACTTGCATCCTTAAGGTTTGTGGGTGAGTGGCTGCATTACAGGCATTTAACCACTGCACCACCAGGTCATATGGTACCCTTAGTAGCGTAAATCAAAGCATAGGCCAAAATTCAGTCTTCTGCTGGACCTAGGGTCAAGCACCCAAATCCAAATGTGTATTAATGGGAAATCAATGGTTTAGAAAAACATATAGAATCACATCTGCCCCCTAGAGCAATGATGCTTTGTCTTAGTTGCGCAGTGGCACAGTGGTTAAATGCGTGTACTGCAGCCACTCACTCAAAACCATAAGGTTGTGAGTTCAATACCAGCAAAAGGGCTCAAGCTTGACTCAGGCTTGTATCCTTCCGAGGTCGCTAAAATGAATACCCAGACTGTTGGGGGGAAATTAGCTTACAACAGAGACTGCTTAGGTGGTATGAAGCAGTATATAAATGAAGCTGTTTGTTTTGTTTTTTGTTATAGTTTTGTGAACACAGGTGCAAAATGTGGAAAACAGATCACTCAACCATGGATTACGAAAGCACAATTGTTCAGAAAAGTATGATAAGAAATGATGCTAAACCAGCATGCTTCCACTCTTAAACTAGCTCACTTGTGGCAAGCCAGCAGGCTGGTGTGATAAAGTCCATAAAGGCTTGCTGGCAATTAGATCATAATGTTAGATGGTGGCTGAGGTCCTGGCGTAATACTCCCACTCTATTCCCAAGGGGTAACCTGGAAAAACTTGTAAGTAGCCCTGGTAGCCCAGTAGTTAAATGCCAATACTGCAGCACGGATATAAGGTTGTTAGTTTGATTCTAGCCAGGGCTCCTAGGTCCACTCAGCCTTGCATCCTTCCATAGATCACTAAAATGAGTACCCAACTTGTTGGGGACAATTAGCTTACACATTGTAAATCAGTTAGGGAGTACTTAAGTGCACTGATAATTATAGAAATGCACTTGTTATTGCTATTTCTATATCTATGCTGGTTTACAAGAGAAGTAGGGATGGTGAAGCCACCTTTGGGACTCACTGTGCAAAAGAAGTTATAGCATAAGTTTTCATAACCTCTTCCACACAATCTCAAAGGTGCTACAAGATCCTTTTGCATACTGATATTCCAGACTAGCATGGCTATGTCTCTGAATTCTACCCTCCAGATGTTGTTAGTCTGCAACTCTCACCAGCCTAAGACTGTGTCACCAATGGTGTAGGATGCCGGGAGTTTCAGTATGGCAACATAGAATAGAATAGAATAGAATAGGAATTTTATTTTTATTCCACCTCTCCTGTAGGATTGAGGCATTTTACAATCAAATAAAATATGACAATAAAACAGTAAAATATAGCAATAAAATAGGATACAACAAAATGCAGCAATACCAAAAAAAGTGTTATCCCTCCCTCCAACTACATCCTAAAATTCACAAAAACAATAATAAAATAGCATCTAAATTAATTAAAACAGACAGCCAACCGACAGAGAGATTGGCATCCTAGGAGAGATAGTCCACAACAGTGGGTGACCAGGTGAGTTAACTCAGGGAAGGCCTGTCGGAAGCCTTTTTAAAGCTGTCAAGTTTGGTAATGTTCCAGATCTCTTCTGACAGGCCATTCCACAGTTTGGGAGTGGCAGATGAAAAGGTCCTCTGGGTGACCACTGCCAATCTCGTCTTTATTGATTGTAATAGATTTTTCCCAGCGGACCTAAGTGTGTGGGGTGGATTGTACAGAAGAAGGCGATCCCGCAAATATATTGGACACAAGCCATGAAGGGCTTTAAAGGTCATCACCAACACCTAGTACTGTGCCCGGAAACTAATAAGCATCCAGTGTAGAGATTTCAAGGTAGGAGTTATATGGGCATCTAGAGAGCTACACCATTTCTATTCTTGGCCTAAAAGCATAGTGCCAGCTTGCAGTTTTTCTTCTATGCAACCCATGGGCTATTCTTCATGGGGAGTTTTCAATTGTCCATGATGATGCTCACAAACATGATCTGCTGTGGCATGATCAGAGGTGAATTTTTCTTATCATCCATATCATTGGTAGTCGATGATATGTCTTGGAATTCTATCTGTGTAGCAAAACCATGCCAGAGGGTGTTTTGCTAGGGTCACATGAGTAGATGACACCTTTCCACAAGGAAATACTTAGAAAAGTTGATCTGGATGCCTGCTAATACTAAAGCTCACCATTATCCAGTGAGCTACTGAAAAACTTTTAGAGCAAGACACTTCTAATTTATCACTGAAAAAATGAGCAATATAAGCAGAATTGCACTGAGGAGGCAAGTCAAATGAATCCCTGGGGTACAGATGTCACTACTGTGCTAGAGACAGGCTAAAGTTACAGGACTAAAAAAAGACAGATTAACACAGGAAGAAAAGAAAATTTCTTTCAGCAAATTAGTACATCTTGATCAGAGATGACACTGTTCATTAAAAACTAAATGTAGTTGTACTATGTATTGAAGGAACTTTTAAGAGTCGACCTTACAGACAGAAAACATTCTCAGCAAAAGAATTGCATTCCCTTCCCCAAGCCCTACTCCCAGTACCTGGGATTCCAAAATCCAATCACATGTAAGTTCTAATTTGCTGAACATGATTAATAAGCCTTCCAAAACTCTTAATAAGGTTGCCATCAATATCTTGTGCCTTAATGTGCTCAGAGTGCTGGCTCTTTAATGAACCACAGACATGCAGATTCCAATCCAAATATCTTAATCAATATAAGCCCTGTAATTGTCAAATACGGTTTTACAGCAGTCATTTTTTGAAATCTGAAAACATGAAAGTATTTTCAGCTGCCTATTAAAAAATCTCTTTTTTCCCTAAAGAACTGAATGATCATCCAGAAATATCAGAACAAATACACAGTTAGGAAATGAGAACTATGTCTACAATTGTATTTGAATTAGGTTTCAGAACTATCTGTCTTTCTATGGTGTCATTTGGATGTTAGGTCCCTTCCCCTTGTGGAGTGTACTGGACATTCTTTGGTCCATTGTCCACTCCTTGCTTCCAACACAAAAGTTAGAAAAGCTCTTATTTTTCTCTGCCAAAGGCCAATAACTTCCCTGTTGTCCCTGAAAATGCTCTTTGTATAGCATTTTCCCCACTTTGCTCTCCCATTGACTGATCTCTATGCAGAGATGAGTCTCCATTACCCCTGGCTACCTAAGAGCATCTTCTAGCAAGACTTGTATTTCGTGGGGTCATGCAGATTGGCATATGCTTCTCCTTTTCCTGCTCCTACCCAATTGTCCCCATCATTCTAATGAATCAGGAAGGAACATGTGGCATCCATGCATCCTGCAATTCTCTTCCTCATAGATTATTTTACAATGAAATGATAACAACAACAACATTGTGAAAATATACTCATTTGAAATATGGTGCTGGAGCAAAGTTCTGTGGATATTGTGGACTGTTAAAAAGATAATTAAATGAGTCCTAGACCAAATCAAGCCTGAGCTCTCCTTTGTAGCTGACTAAACTGAGGCTATAATATGTGGAATCGAAGGCTTTCATGGCTGGCATCCATAGTTTTTTGTAGGGCTTTCAGGTTATGTGGCCATGTTCTAGAAGAGTTGGTTTCTGACATCTCGCCAGCATTTGTGGCTGGCATCTTAAGAGAATAATAGCCTGGAAAAGGATTGGATATATATATCCTGTGTATATATAGAAACTAATGCAAATGAGAAACAGTCTGTGGTCAGGGGATTCCCAGCAGACAATGAGCACCAAGTAGCAAGCATTAATTCTCTTTTGCATATCCTCCCACCCTGAGGACTGCCATTAGCAACAGAACAACAGAGCAAATTACTCCTCCCTTCCCAAGGTTATACAGGATATATGTATCCAATCCTTTTCCAGGCTATCATTATCTGAAGATGCCAGCCACAGATGCTGGCGAAACATCGGAAAGGAACTCTTCTAAAACATGGCCTGAAAGCCTGAAAGCCCTACAAAAAAACTATGAGGCTATCATACTTTGGGCATATCATGAGAAGGCATGACTCACTAGAAAAGAAAATTATGCTTGGTAAGGTAGAAGCAAGTAGAAAAAGAGGAAAGACCACATTATAGGTGGATAGATTCAGTCAAGGAAGCCAGAGCCCTGAATCTACAAGACCTGATTATCATTGTTGATGAAAGTGTAACTTGGAGGTCTCTCATTGATAAGGTTGCCATCAGTGTTGACCTGATGGCACTTAACAATAGCAAAAACGTACATCATCATCATCGTCGTCATCATCATCATCATCATCAAGAAAAATACCTTTTTCATACATGAATCTAGCTTTTAAAAGTTTTGTAATTAGAACAAATAAAGTAGCGCTGGAAAGAGTGCACACATTTGCTTTTCAAATGTGTCTCTTTTTCCTTCTCTTCTGAATCAGCATGGAGCAGACATTATCATAATTAGCAAGAGCAGAGGCACAAAAGGTATTTTAGACCACATATATGAAAACACTCTCATAAGGTCTATTTGAGAAATTAGTAATTAGAGCTCCAGTTATAGCAGATGACCAAAGTAAGAAGCATTTCGTTTATCTTTTACCCCTCCCCCCAAAAAAAACAGGTTCAAGTCACCACAAAGCCATGAGTCACTGGGCAGCATTGGGTAAATAAGTACAAATCACTAGAACCTACTTTACAAGGCTGGTTTGAGCCTAAAGTGCTGTTTGCAACAACTTGAAGAATGGATAACATATGAGGTTAAAATAATAATCTATCTATCTGTCTATCTATCTATCTATCTATCTATCCATCCATCTATCCATTTATCTCCTGCCATCAACCACAGTTTCCAAGAGTGGTTTGCAACTTCTTCTTCTTATTATTATTATTATTATTTCCTGTCTCTCCCTTCGGATCGAGGCGGGATTCCTACAAGTTAAAACTACAGGACAATCTAGCATACAAAATGTGTAATACATTAAAACATGCAGTTTAAGATCTAAAAACATTCAACATTAAATTCAGTCATTAGTTTACTACTGTCATTTCCTACTCATTCATGGCAATCATAGCAGTGGATAGGCCCTCCAGAAGAGATCCATCTTAAGTGCTTTTTTAAAAGCATCTAAGGTGGTAATAAGACGGATCTCTTCCGGCAAGCCATTCCAAAGTTTCGGAGCCACAACGGAGAATGATCTATTAGATGTTGACATCAACCTTGTATCAGTAACTTCTAATAAGTTCTTCCCTGATGTTCTGAGGATATGGGAAGGATTGTGTAGGGAGAGGGGTTCCTTCAAGTAACTCGGGGCCCAAGCCATATAGGGCTTTAAAGGTAACAATCAACACTTTGTATTGTGCCCAGAAGCTAACTGGTAGCCAGTGTAAGGATTTTAATATCAGGGTGATATGATCCGTTCTTGATGCCCCGGTAAGTAATCTGGCAGCTGCATTCTGAACTAGCTGAAGCTTCCAGACTTGGTACAAAGATAGCCCCATGTAAAGCGCATTGCAGAAATCCAAACGAGAGGTTACCAGTGCATGTGTCAATGTTTCAAGGTCCTCCCTGCCCAGGTAGGGGCGCAGTTGATGTATCACCCGTAGTTGATACCATGCGCTCCTGGCTGTGGCCTCCACCTGAGATGTCAGCTGGAGTGACGAATCCAGGAGCACGCCCAAACTGCGAACTTTGTCCTTTAGGGGAAGTGTGACCCTGTCCAGGACAGGTTGACAAATCTCCATCTCTGGACAAGGGGGGCCTATCACAAGTACCTCTGTTTTCTCTGGATTCAACTTGAGTTTGTTTTCCCTCATCCAGTCCATTACAGACTCCAAGCAGGCATTTAGAGAGGAGATGCCATCCTTGGTCACTGCAGTAGTCGGAGAAATAGAGAGATATATTTGAGTGTCATCAGCATATTGATGACACTGCACCCCATCTCTCCGGATGATCTCTCCCAGCGGTTTCATGTAAACGTTAAATAGCATGGGAGACAGAATGGCACCCTGAGGAATGCCAGATGTCAGCTCTCTTTTACAAGAGCAAATGTCTTCCATTTTCACCATCTGGAATCTGCCCGAGAAGTAACGGAACCACTGCAAAACAGTGCCTATGATTCCCATCCTCTTCAGGTGTTCCAGAAGGATACCGTGGTCTACGGTATCAAATGCCACTGAGATGTCCAAGAGCACCAAGAGGGTCACACTTCCCCTGTCGATGCCCAGATGGAAATCATTGACCAAGGCGACCATGGCCGTCTCGACTCCGTAGCCCTTCCTGAAGCCGGTTTGAAATGGGTCTAGATAATCAGCTTCATCCAAGGCGGCTTGGATTTGGAAGGCGACCGCCTTCTCGATCACTTTGCCCAAAAATGCTAATAATGAGACTGGCTTATAGTTCTGTCTGATCGAGGGATCTAGGGAGGGCTTTTTTAAAAGTGGTTTAACCACAGCCTGTTTCAGTGCTGGTGGAAATTTGCTCTCCTAGTTTGACAATTCCCTTCCTTCAGATTTGCAATCTAAATAAGACATAACACACAATGAAAAAGAGATAATGAGGTAGGAATTATATTATTGCTGCTGCTGCTGTTATTGTTATTATATTTATTTATATTCCACTTTCCCCCCAAATTTGGAACTCAAAGCACTCTCCATTCTCCCTTTGTGCTCAATAGATTTCTATTTCCTTTCAGTATCTTTATAACTGCGCTCTCAAAAAAAGAAAAAAAAAACTTTTCTGAAGCTTTCTTAAGACATAGGCTGCCAGACGCCTACAAGGGTGAAGGCAAATCTAATAACATCCTTGCTCAGAGGCAAAAGAAACATTGGCATATTTTATAGACCAGAGGCTACAGCACTAAGCAACTGCTGTTTGGTGGTTCATGCAGTACCTGTGAACATCCTGACCTACACCTGCATAATTACGCATTTGCTAGGCTATAAGTAACTCTCTGGGGTAAAATGCTAGTAGAAGGCAATATTAGCCAAAAGAAACAATATTTGGCTAGGAAACTTTTTGACGCCAGTGCTCAGTGCCTCCTTTAACCTCACACTATTCATGTCACAAAGTGTGCTCAAAAGCTGGCTGGAAAGGAAGCATCAGAAATGTTTCTAAGAGACAGGAGGTTGGTAAGGGAAGAAAGAATGTAGCTATAAAATTTTCAAGTGAACAAATAAAACAAACAGAAAATATGCAGGGATCGCTATGTTGGCCATTTAGCACATTCAAACAAAAATCAACCAAACAGTGCATTTCGGTTGGACAAGAAAGGTATCACTGTTTGGTGGATTTTTGTTGAAATAAAACAAACAGTAGATATATTATTCCTGTGGGTTTTCTCCTTTGTTTCTTAGCCACTCTGAAAGTGAACAGAGTTCCTAGTAGTCTGTGAAAATGATTTTACACCTGTAAGTAGCCTAGGACCACACTCGGAGGTGGGGAAAAGCAACATTGGTTGTGAATGTTAGGTTAAACATAGAACACTTTTTAAAGCTTGAAAACAATGTCATTTCATTGCTGAGAACACAATTCAGAAAAGAAGGAAGGAAAGCGCCAATTGCCTGCAATGATTGTCATTGTTCTTGTTGTGGTGTGAACCTTGAAGGCATTTCTGACTTATGGTGACTGTAATGCAAACTGATCATGAGGTTTTCTTGGCAAAAATTTGTTCACAGTGGGTTTACCATTGACTTTCAGAGTGTGACTGGTCGAAGGTCACCTAATTGGTTTGTGTGACTGAGTGGAGATTTGAACCCTGGGTTCTCAGAGTCCTGAGAGCCCGTGTGCTGATGTGGTCTGAGTGCTGGACTAGAACTCCGTGAGACTAGGGTTCAAATCCCTGCACAGTCACAAAAACCCACGGAGTGACCGTTGGAAAATCACAGTCCATCACTCTCAGAAGAAGGTAATGCCATACCCTCTTTGACCAAATGTTGCCAAGAAAACCCCATTCTAGGTGGTATGTTTTTTTTAAAAAAATGAGAGCCAGGCTACTGCCACACTGCAGAAATAAAGCAGTTTGACACCACTTTAACTGCCGTGACTCAATGCTATGGAATTCTGGGATTTGTAGTTCTGTGAAATTTTTAGCCTTTGATGAGCTCTGGTGCCCACAAACCCACAAACCCCAGAAATTCATGGCATTGAGCCATATAGAAGCTAAAGTGGTGTCAAATTGCTTTATTTCTGCAGTATGACAGCAGCCCCATGATCTGAGTGTTGGACTATGACTCTGGAGATCAGGGTTTGAATCCCTGTTTGGACACAGAAACCCACAGGGTAACCTTGGCCAAATCACAAACTCTCAGCCTCGTTGTTGTTGTTGTTGTTGTTGTTGTTGTTAACTGCCCACAAATTGACCTCAGCTCATGGTGACCCACTATCCCCCATTGCTCTACTCAAGTCCTGAAGGCTCAGACCTCTGGTTGAGTCTAACCATCTCGCAGGCAGTTCTCCTCTCTTTCTACTGCTCCCCACCTTTCCTAGCATCATTGCCTTCTCTAATGAGTCACACCTTTCCATGCTGTGGCCCAAGTATGACAGCCTCAGTTTAGTCATCCTGGCTTGAGATTGGGAGAGATTGGGCTTGATCTGTTCTAGGATCCATTTGTTTGTCTTTTTGGCTATCCACAGTATTCTTAGCACTCTTCTCCAGCACCACATCTCAAATGAGTTGATCTTTTTTCTATCAGCTATTCTATTTTCTTTTTCTTAGCCTCACACGAAGACAATTATTAACACCCTTTGAACAAATTACAGAACAACAGCATCTCTCTGAACCCCAGTCCAACTGCTACACCATGTTGGCTCACTAAATGACAGCAATGATGAGGTGATGCTAAGTTGAGAGGCTGACTGCCTGAAACCATAAAGGTCTGAGAGCAGGAAGGGAAAAGTCAGGTGAAACTCTGGTCCTATATAAGGAAAACAGTCAATCCAATTGCCAGTTGGGCACAGGAGAGGAAAGTATATCCCTCAAGATGTTATTAGATTCCAACTGCCATATGCTCCAGTCATTATAACTAGTAGATAGGGACAATAACAGTTTGTGGCTACCTGGTCAGTGTGAGTTGGTGAATGTGATCCAGAATGAACTTTAAAAGGACAATCCAAGAAGCTGAACCCTATTTCCAAAACAGAATATCTCCTTTAAAGTTTGACCTAAAACCTAGAGTAGATTCATCATCCCACAGACACTAGAGTCATCAGACACCACTGGCTATGCATAATGTAATCCAGCTATTGGGATTGCTTTCTCTTTGACATGACACACATATGCTAGGCTATTACGTATAAATATGGAAAGAAAGGAATGTCAATAGAAACAAAGACTTAACTGTCCCTAACAAATATAGGTGTATTCAGCTGCTGACTCTCCACCCACCTCCCACACATTTTCCCATCTCTGTTCATCTTATTTAGAAATGATTTCATGTGACATCATAGTCATCACACATATTCATCCTGGTCCAGTACATTGACAACCACTTGCAAGAAGGTGGAGAAATATGATGGCATCATACTGCATGCTTAGTAAAAGAGAGAGGGGCATATGAACAACTGAACTTCTGGATTCTCTAAATTTCCATTGAAAGGTCTGGCCTGAAACACTTGAAGAATTTTGAAAGAGAAAAAAAAAATTTTTTTTTAGTGCTGAGTTGTAAGAAATGCAGTTCATATTTTATTCTTACATACTCCATACTTTTTTAACTTAGAGAATTTGTGGTTGCATTAGCAGTGTTAGCCATTTATACTGCTGCCTGCCATTCAAAATCAGTCACACATTGGGTTTTTTTCCCCTTAACCTTACTGCACACAGAGTGCACCTCTTTATATTTGGAGCATGGAGATATGCTTCTCTTTTTTCCTTTTTTTCCTTTAAAGTCTGAGCTAACTAACTTTTCTTCAGGTCATCCTGCCTCATTATCCCCAATATATTTTCTGCAGTGCAGGTTAGCTAGATAGTCACTTAGTTTATTAGGAACATTAAAAAAAAAAACCTGTCTTGTGCCATTAGCCAACCTAGCCCAGGATTATCTATACCAGGAATGGACAAATGTGGCGGGGGCGGGGGGCAATTCTTCCAAACCTCCATCCTACCCAGGCAACACTGGCATATGCTAGCACACCAGAAGAGACATCAGTTTCATCAGGAAAATGCTAGGAAAAGGCAGAGGGGAAAATTGGCATTAGGTGGGAAGGCATCACTCTGTGGTTTTGTGGTGGACAGTCACCACAAAATCTTACCAGGGATGTACTGGCAAGAGAAGCTGAGGCCTGAAGGCTCCTAGAGACCACCACTTACCAACCATCATCCCCGATCCTCTGCTCTGCTTTAAAAACCTAGCAGGCAGAAGAGACTGAAGGAGGCGAGAGAAGCTGAGGCCTAAAGGCTTCTAGAGTCCAGCATTTACTATCTAGGCAGCAACTTTAAGAATGCGTGGAATACACCAGAGGCAGTGGTTCTCAAACTGCCTACTTCCCTTATAACAACAGCAGCAGGCCTAGAAGCCTCTGTGGAGCATATGGGAAGAGGTGGCCTTATATCACCTTTCTTATTAATAGTAATATTAACACACTGTCTATGGGTTGTGTTGTGGATGGATGTCAGGGAGCAGCAATTAACATTGTGCTGGTCAAAGGGAGATATGATGATAGCAAGGTGAAAGGCTATTACAAGGAAAGGAGAGATCAATGTTTAATATCTATCTCACCTTCTGTTCACCTTGCTACCCTGAGGTGGCTGGAGAGCTTATTAAACCACCCACAGAATCTTTCCTTGATCCTGTGCAATGCCAGGTCAGTGAAAGGCAAAACTCATATTATTCGTGATCATCTCATGGATGAAAAAGCTGACCTGGCATGCTTTACAGATACCTGGCTTGAAGATGATAGTACTATAACCTGGGTCCAGGCCCTACCAGCCAGGTACTCTGTCAGTGAGGAGGTAAGGGGAAGTGGGCCGGTGGTGGAGTGGCCATAGCCCATAAAGACAATCTTACATTAATCAGGATACCTGTTCGAAAAATGTACCACGATGAGTGTATTTACCTGAGCCTGAAGACAAGAGATAGTCTGGGGATACTGTTAATATACTGACCACCCTGCTGCCTAACAGACTCTCTACCCGAGCTGATACAACTGGTCTTGGAGTTGGTGCTGAAGATGTCCAGACTTTTAGTTCTGGGCAACTTCAATATCCAATTTGAGGCCAGTTTATCAAACTTGACAAGAGCAGCTCGGGAGTTCATGGTTTCCATGACAAACATAGGCCTATCCTAATTAGTCTCTGGCTCTACACATTGTGCAGGTCATACCCTCAATGCAGTCTTTAGTATGGAGCAGGTACAGCTGTGGGCAGGGGTAATTAATACCATCACATTAACATGGATGGATTATTTCCTGATCAAAGTTGGACTTAAAGCAACTATCTACCCCTGCAAGAGTGGAGGCCCTATTAGATCAATCCACCCTCGAAGGCTGATGGATCTTGAAGGATTCCGAAAAACCTTGGAGGGTTCTTGGGTTGGTACCGCCGGGGATCAGTCTTAATCTTACTAAGGCTATCTCAAATCTTACTAGGGCTATCGACACGATCACTGCTAAGCATCCTTTCCAACCCACTCCTAATCGTAATCAGTGGTATGCAGAAGATCTCAGGAAGATGAAGTGGGAAGAACGATGACTAGAGCACTACTGGTGGAAAACTCGACTCTTGTCTGACAAGACATTCCATAGGAAATTCCTTTATTCCTATGGAGTGGCTATACATGCAGTGAAGAAAATTTTCTTCTCTGCGTGAATTGCATCTGCAAATTCTCATCCAGCAGAGCTGTTTAGGGTGGTAAGGGACCTGACTCAGGTCTCTGCCCCCCAGAACCCATTATTAGAATCCACTACAGCTAACTGTGATGCTTTAAATGATTATTTTGCAGATAAAATCTCTCAGATAAGAGCTGACTTAGATGCAGGTATTAATGCAGAGGCTATAGGTGAGGTATCCAGTGACTCCCTGAATAAGACCATACTGGATCAGTTTGAATATGTTAGTACCAAGGAGGTGGACAAATTTCTTGGAAGTATGAGAAAGACAACTTACCCTCTCAACCCTTGCCCATCATGGCTAGTCATCCAAGGAGGAGATGCACCTAAGGCTTGAGATATATTACAAATGAAGCTCTTAGGGAGATCTATTTTCTATCTTGTTTAAAAGAAGCGGTGGTATGGCCACTTCTGAAAAGGCCCTCCCTAGATCCCTTGGACATGAATAATTATAGACCAGTCTCGCACCTTCAATTTTTAAGCAAGGTAATTGAGAGGGCTGTTGTTCTTCAACTCCAAGCAGTCTTGGATGAAACAGATTATCTAGACCCATTTCAAACTGGCTTCAGGGTAGGATATGGAGTCGAAATTGCTATGGTTGCCTTAGTAGATGATCTTCGCTTGAGCATCGACAGGGAAAGTGTGACCCTGTTGCTACTCTTGGACCTCTCAGCAGCTTTCAGTACCATCAACCATGGTATCCTTCTGGAATGCCTGGGGGAGTTGGGGATTGGGGGCACTGCATTTCAGTGGTTCCAGTCCTATCTCTCAGGCAGATTCCAGATGGTGATGCTTGGAGACAGCTGCTCTTCTAAAAGGGATCTCAAATCTGGCATCCCTCAGGACACCATCCTGTCCTCAATGCTATTTTTATTTACATGAAACCGCTGGGAGAGATCATCCAGAGGCATGGGCAGTATGCAGATGACATCCAGTTATATCTCTCCATGCCCCAGACTATAGTGTCAACTAAGGATGGTGTTTCCCCTCTGAGGCAGTCTTGAGGCAGTAATGGGTTGGATGTGGAAAAACAGACTAAAACTGGACCATAAGAAAATATATATATATATATATATCAAACTGTTTAAAATCATACTAGGAATTATTTTAATTTCAGAGGTTCTTGGGAATACCAGGGGGCATTGAAGTCCAAACATGAAGATTAATGCTGCTTGTGGTGGACAGGCTGCATTTGAACCACTCAAGATTTACACTGAATGGCAGTAATGGCCAGGAGTGGTCATTTCCTCCAGAAAGCAGTCTTTCCCTGACATTCCTGGAGATTCCAGAAATTTAATCTGGAATCTTTTGCCTTATTTGCCTTATTTGCCTTGTTTATTTATTTACAGTATTTATACTCCACTGTTCAGCCACAAAGGCTGTCAGAGTTGCTTACAGATTATAAATTTGACCATTTCCTGCCTTCAGTTTTACAATCTGAAAAGACATGATACAAAAGGACAAAGAAATAGCAGTAGGGAAGGGGATCAAATCCAGGAGATTTTGCTGATCATTTTCTCCCTCCAAGTCCAGGATGGTGACAGTTGGAATGGAGAGAGGGCCTTTCTTCTGCCTCTGGGCTAGACATGGTGGAGCTGTTCCTGCCTTTTCTCTGTCTCTGAGGCCAAGGTGGTAGCAGTTAAGATGGAGGAGGGCCTTTCATCTCCCTCTGGGGTAGACATGGTGGAGCTGTGGCTACCTCTTCTCTCCCTCCAAGGCCAGGGTGTTGTCTTCAAGTTGTGTCTTTCTACATCCAGGCTAGAACTATTGGTACAACTCTCTTCTTTCTAATTTTATTTTTATGAAGTTAGGTATTATTATAACTTATTCTGATACTATACCAGGAGCCACACCACCTAAAACTGGCCAAAAATGAGCCAAAAATGAAACCAGAAGCAATTTCCAAGTTCCCTTTGAGGGAAGCAGTTGCCAATCCTTTGTTCAGGCTGGGCTGGTTGGAAATGTATTTAAGCAAGCTGCCACTGGTAGCATCTGAGGTAACTTTAGCCTCCCATATTTTGGGGTGTATATAAGGAACATGTTGGGGGGGAGGCTAGCAGTGTATGAAGAGAAAAATCCATGGGAGTTTGCAGCCTCAGGGCCCTTCTTTCCTGCCCCTATGTTATAGCAAGTGATGGATATGTCTGGTGCTAGAGTTTTCCTTTCTGTCATTACATGCACATGATGAGCCCTTTAGCAATGTGTGCTAGAATAAATGTATTAGTCATCAAAATTCTACAGGATTCCAGTTTTGCCTGAAGTAGGAGAGATGAGTTATAAATATTGTAAATGAATACACGTGTGAAATTTTTATCAACCATTATTCTTTTCATCATGTCAGCCAATGATATTTGTAAATGTTCTGGGACATGAATTGATTTGCTGTTAAATCCTTGGGAACATGAAAAATAAATTACATAGAATCATCAGTTTCTTTTTAGTTCTGTACTATGCTTGCCATAGCTTCTCTTTGGCTAATGTGCATATTACCCATTGCCAGCCCAACTTAAAAGCATCCAAGGTTGACCACCTCAGGATATTGTTGTTCTTATTGTAGTTGATGACGAGGTAGGAGAAGAGGTGCTGGTTTGTTTGTTTGACTCATACCCCAAATAGCTTGACTTGTTTGTATTTGCTCAGCTCAGGAGCCAGTGTGGTATAGTGGTTTGAGTGTTGGACTATGACTCTGGAGACCAGGGTTTGAATCCCAGCTTGGCCATGTAAACCCACTGGGTAATCTTGGATGAGACACACTCTCTCAGCCACAGTGGATGGCAATGGCAAGCCCCCTCTGAAGAAACCTGCCAAGAAAACCCCATGATAGCATGACCTTAGGGTTGCCATAAATCAGAAACAATTTGAAGGCACACATCAACAACAATATCAAACAGCAAGATGTTTCAGGCTTGATGATAGTTAGTTTGATGATAGTTTCCTTAGGTGGTAGACCCTTTCTGGGAAAGACAGAGGCTATCTTATTTAAAAAAAGCAATCATGGGGCCCATTCACACTGCATTTTAACCTGGGCTCCAATCCAATTTAAATGAGGGTCGTTCATACTTGTGCCAGGGTGAATCGAGGAGTCGTTCATGCTTGGGCCAGGGTTTTCTAATCCTATGGGGAGGGCATGATGTAAATCTCCCTTAACCCAGGTTTTTTTGCCATGGATTTTCTTGCGGTTCTTCTGTAAAGAACTGCTTTTTAGTCAATGGGAACTTGAAAACCTGTCGCTTCTGATTCCTTCCTTCCTCCTCCTCTCCCTCGGCCACCTTTTCTTGCCTCTCTCCAGCCACCTCCATTCACCACCCCCAATCTTCCCTTTGCCCATCTCCTGCCTTCTTCTTCTTCCTCCTCTCCATCTTCCCAGAATTCCATAGCCCTGATCTTGCCTCCATTTGTCCCTTGCTTTCTTCTGCTTCCTCCTCCTCCTCTTCCTCAGCTGCCTCCTCTCTTCCTCCCCTTCCTCCTCCCCCCCTCCTGCCAGGATGGTTGCATTTTACCCCATTGCAAAATATGAACAGCATCCAGGGGTAAAATGCCACAATCGTGGCAAATCCATGCCACGGATTGAATCGATCCCAGAAATAAATGCCACAGAAAGATTCGATCATGGCATTTCAGGGAAATAACCCGGTCCCTACAACAGGTTATTTCTCCAGTGCGAATGGGCCCTTCATTAACTGAGGGGCCGTTCAAACTACGTTATATACCGGTTAGCAAACCGGTTTAAAATCAAGAAGTTCACACTGAAACCAGTTTTAACACTACTGAATCCGGATTTTGCACACTCGTAGCAGGCCAATTCCCCCATAACCCAGTTTCTCCCAAAGCGGTGTATTTACCATTTCTTTTGGGAAAAACCGGTTTGTGGGGAATGTGAACTTGGCTCCGATCACGATCGGGTCAAGTTCAGGGGAGGGGAGAAGGCCAGGGGGAGGAACATGCCTCTTCTCCAGGCAAAATCGGGCACTCCAGCATTTTTAAAATATTTTTTTCTGTATTTTTAATTAATTATTTATTGTATTATTTTATTTATTTTATAGTTATTTTATTTATTATTTATTTATTGTATTTTATTGTATTTTATTTATTAGTAATTTAATTGTCTTTTATTGTATTTTATTTTAGTAATTTTTAAATATATTGTTATTTCTTATATATATATATTTATTTTTATTTTTCAGTTTGACAGCTCATGCACATTCTACGAGGCTCCTTTCCCATCCATAGAGCCTCGTAGAATGCGCATGAGCTGTCAAACTGAAAAATAAAAATAAATAAATATATATATATAAGAAATAAAAAAAATATTTAAAAAAATACTAAAATAAAATACAATAAATCAGGTCAAGTTCAGGGGAGGGGAACAGGCTAGGGGGTGGAACATGCCTCCTCTCCTGGCAAAATCGGGCACTCCTGATTTTTTAAAATATTTTTAATATATTTTTATTAATCATTTATTGTATTATTTTATTTTATTTCATTTTATAGTTATTTTATTTATTATTTATTTCATTGTATTTTATTGTACTTTAGTGTATTTTATTGTATTTTATTTATTAGTAATTTATTGTAATTTATTTATTAGTAATTTATTGGATTTTTTTTTGTATTTTTTTAAATATTTTTTTTCTTTTTTTCCCCCAGCTTGACAGCTGTCATTCGCATTGGCTCTTCCGTTTTTATGAATGGGGCAGAGGGGAAATCCCTGTCCATATATGGACTGCGGTTCCCTTTCAGGGCCCCATTCATTCTTTAAACTGGAGGGGAATGAATGGGGCCCTTTTAAAGGGAACCCCAGTCCATATATGGACAGGGATTCCCCCTTATCCCCATTCATAAAAACGGAAGAGCCAATGCGAATGACAGCTGTCAAGCTGGGGGAAAAAAAGAAATAAAAAATATTTTTTTAAAACTACAAAAAAAAATTACAATAAAATCCAATAAATTACTAATAAATAAAATGCAATAAAATACATTAAAGTACAATAAAATACAATGAAATAAATAATAAATAAAATAACTATAAAATAAAAAAATACAATAAATAATTAATAAAAATACAATAGAATATAATAAAATATTTAATAAAATATTTTATTTAATAAAATATATATTAAATTAAAAAATAAAAATACAATAAAATAATAAATGAAATAAAACACAATAAAATTAAATAAAATAAAAAAATAAAATATTAAAACATATAATAAATAATAATTTTAAAAGTACTGGGAGGAGGAGGAGGAGGGGACAGGATCGCCTCAATCCGCACTGCTCCCAGCCAAATGCTCCATGCGCATAAGCTGTCAAATATTAAAAAATATAAAAAAAACAAGCATCTCGCGTGGCCAATGGCTGCATCAGACATCACCATGACATCATTTGATTGACAACCAAGAGGCTCCATCTTTAATTGTTACTTTTGCGTGTATGAACTTTGTTGGGGTAAAATGCACCAGAAAGCATCAATGGGGGCAAAAGGTAGTATGAACTTCTCTCTGGAGAGAATTGGTTTGCCATGCACGATCTCATCTGGATCAAACCAGGGCAAATGGGCTAGTCTGAATGGGGCCTGCGTATGCAGATAAATGTATTGAATCGCTTGCGTATCCCTGAAAGACTAATTCATGAAAACACAAGGCAAACATGCAACATTCAAGGTATGCAGTTTAAAAAGTTTAGTAGCTGCATCTTAATATACATTATCGACAGGAAAATGGGAGAGTACATGTGCAAAAAAAATGCATGGTGGGCTGAGTCACTATGTTGTGAGGAGTGAAGGAAGAGAGGAAAGAAGAATGAGGGAGAGGAGTTACTGGAGGGACAAAAAGAGGGCATTGCACCCTAAAATAAGAATTCTGTCCCTTCCCAATGACATTTTTCTTTCGGTCTTCGTGTTACTAGCATTAGAGTAATTTAAAACTTCTGTTGAGCAGTTAGAAATAGTTTAGACATACAAAGAAAAGGGGCAGGAAAAGTGACCAATGAAATGCAACCCCAGCAAATATAAGTTCTAGATGTGAATGGTTTTCAGTATTTCACTCTATACAGTGCTAGAAATTTGGGGAATGAAGGAAAATGTCTGGGGGAGGGAGGGGCAGAATTTCCCTGAGGAGGAATATCTATGTGACCATAGATACCTGGGAGTTTCTTGGGCAGGAGGGGTCTCATGATCTGGTTACCTGGATACATTGAATATTGATGACAATCCATTGCAGTTTATAGTTGATCAAATGGGGAAAGCTTGAGAGAGTGTGTAAAATAGAAGAGAGGCATGCAAGACAATTTTGATTTCAGATAGACAGAGTTTGGATTTGAAACACAGTTTGAAGTTGGCACTGACAGAGTGTTCAGCTAATAAAGACAGACTTCTGGATTTGAAGAAGAGGAATACACTGCCTATGATACTGGGGAACTTAAATAACAGGTCATTAGCATACATTATATTTTCATACTGTGTTTAATAAATCTATTTCTCTTGTTTTTCTCTCTCTGACTGCCTGTCAAGCCTGAACTGGAGTTTGTCCAGGCATACCAAACTAAAGAACCCATACAAAAACACAGCAACAAGTCCACATGTATAAAGGGTCACCCTGAAGCCAATAACCCATTCCAGAAGGGAAAGAAGTAGAGAACCAAAGGCAGGGTGAGTGGCAGGATTCCTAGGTGATGGGTACCAGCCTGGGTAAAGGGATCTGTCACAAATATTTTATTAAAAGCCCCCACTGCTCTAATTAGCAAAGAGGGGAAAGGGTAAGAAGAAGAAAAAATGTTTGCTTGGAGCAGGATATTCCAACATAACTCTTATTCTCATCCTGTATGTTTTTGTTCCAAATTTGGCAATGCCAGCCAGGATGCAACAAGACTACACAGACGCCTTGGCTTGCACTCTTTCACAGCATCTTCCTCACATTTTTGCCGCTTCCCATAAAGGTATAAGAGAATGAATGCTGAATGTGTAATATAAATTACAGCCATTTTTTTCCTGTTTTGGAATTTTTGCATTACTTCCACAGGGGGAGGAATAGGAGGAGAACATGAGCTAATAGTAAGATTTGTAATAATGATGAATCCTCCCTTCTACTTTCTGGATTTATCATTTAGGGGATGAAATCAGTATGTCCTTTGAACAGACTTTTGCTGTGTGTGTGTGTGTGTGTGTGTGTGTGTGTGTGTTGTTTTTTTTTTACATGAGGTATTGGTATCCTGTTAGACAAAGATGACATAGGAAGCTCTACTGCCATCTTCTGATGTTGCTTTTTGAAGCAAACCACAGCTCTTCCATTTTCAAACTGAGATTCAATGAATCAGTTTCATTTTTGAAAGAAAAATAAGGAAAGCATGGTCTTCTTCCAGCTAAATAAATGAGGCATAGAAAAGACTGTTGAGTCCTATAATAATTTTTTACCTGCAGGGATGTTGTATGAGTTACTGAAATACTTGGATGGTTGACATTGTTAACTGCCCTTGAGTTGACATTGACATCGATCCATGGCAACCTGCTGATGAGACACTTCCAATACACCCAGTTTCCCATGTTCTGCCTAACTCCTGCAAATTCATACTCATGACTTCTTTAATAGAATTCATCCATCTAGCTTGCAGCCTTCCTCTTTTTCTACTTCCCTCTACCTTTCCTTGCATTATTTTTTTCCCAGTGATTCATGCCTTCTCATGATGTGTCCCAAGTACGATAGCCTACATTTAGTCATCTTGGCTTCCAGGAAGATTTCTGGCTTGATCTGCTCTAGGATCCATTTGTTTGTCTTTTTGTCAGATGTATTGGATGGTAAAAGACTCAGTTACTAACTTACTGAAAAGCAAAAGATGTCCCTGCAGTTTGCCCAATAAAGGGGCATAGTAACCAAGGGTGATCATGTTCTATACACTGCTAAACCTATCTCTTGCCTGTACTTTTTACCTGCCACTACAACCCAGGCCTTTTGGGCTCATCGCCTTTTGCTTGCAAGCCTATTTCCTTTTGTTTGCTTATTTGTTTTTAATTAATTTTGTTTAATTTTACTTAGCTAGCAAGGGACTTCTGAAGGTGTCTTTCCCAAGGTGAGGCTCATCCTTTGCATTTGGATCTGTTGACCTGTTGACCTGTGTAATTTCCCCAGATTCAATTGATGGGGGGGGGGGGACCTGCTGTTTGTTAAGGCCAGTGTATACAATCAGCAAAATAAGATAGCAAACTGTATTGTGGACTAAAATAAATAAATTCACTACATACATATTTTCTATGAAAATAGCCATTTTGTTCCTTCTCAAGACTGGCAGTGGGATGGTATGCCTCTTGCCCAAGATGACCATACATTTCTTGGCTTACATTTTATTTCAGTGAAGAAAATGCACATGAGATCATAAGTACATTTGAAAAAAATATGTATGAGCACACTTAGTTGATAAGGGGGAAATGTGAGGAAATATGTACATTTAGTCAAAAAGTCTGATACAAAACCAGTGACAAGTGGGGACTCCCATGTCAGTGGGAGATCAGGTTCTGTGTGGGGGAGATATGTTTTATAATAATTCCTTTCCTTTAAGAGTGCTATCCTTGGCACTGAGTCTACCTTAGAGAAATTGGGCTCAATATCATGAACATCTTCTTTAAAATCATGATGAAGACTCAAGAAACATTTGCTGCCCTGTAGGCATCGCAGCCACAAGTCACCACAGGATAAGATAAGAAAGATGTTGGGAGTCTGGGAAAAGAAAGCAAAACTGACAGATTCCTACCCTGAACAACTTTCTGCTGTTAAGACTTCTCTTTCTTTATTTGCTATATTACAGAACATAAATATTCAATAGTCTACTGTTTTATGAAGAGGTACAGATTGGGGGTGGGGGGTATCATTTGGTTGTACAGGGCACAAAAACTTGTTCCACCTCCCTGAGTGTCATTTACTCTAGAGCCACGTAAACAAGAATCCTCTATTTCATTTCTCCCCCACATTTGGAATCCTTGATATTCATAACATATCTCCACATCACTAAGATGGCTAATGTCTGACCTGAAGCAGGGTGTTTTGCCCTGCCCATCAGTTATTAAACACATACAAGATCCTTTGGGTCAGTAGCTCCAACACAACCCATCAATCATCAACCTCCAAAGGGCCAGACTACACACACGAGGCCCAATCATTTTTCTCTGACATTTGTGGCTTTTACAAAACACAGGGATGGAATATGCAGTCTAATACCAGAACACAGGCAACCGGGAGGGGGGGGGAGGACAAGTTCCTTTACTTATTTCCTCTTCAGTGATTTCAATTCAATATTTCTCACTGCAAATAACAGATTATATATGTACTCTACTTTTTCCTCCAAGAGGAAGTAACAAAAAAAGAGGGCATTGAAAGCTAAACATTCATTGATAGCCACCTTATTCTGAGCTGGACCGTTGGTCCTTTTGACTCAGCATTGTCTGCATATGGTTAGCTTGACCCTATATTGGGTGCCCTGGCAGCACAGTGGTTAAATGCTGATACTGCAGCCACAACATTGTGAGTTCAATGCCAGGGCTCCAAGGTTGAATCAGCCTTCCTTCTTTTTTGTAGGTCATTAAAATGAGTACCCAGCTTTTGGCTTACAGATTGTAAAGTGCTTACAGGGTGCTGAATTCACTATGACGCAGTATAGAAATGAAAATGCTATTGCTACCATTGGGGAGAGTGAAGTGGGTGCCCCAGTTAGAAGAAGGCTGGTGAGGTGACGTGAGGGTATTGAAAGAACAGTTTGTATACCACATAGGCGACCCTTCTCCCGCTAACGTAATTTGTTGCTTTCGGGTGTGGTGGAGGATATTGTGTCATAACAAGTACTCAAGAAAGATCCATCAACCAGTCCAGTGAATTCTATGTATGAAATAGTGATGAAAAGAAATCTCATTATATTTTTATTCGTGTTGTTATGTACCTTCAAGTCAAGGTACGGTGACACTAGTTTAAAGCTTTCTTGGCAAGATTCATTCCATGGAGGTTTACCATTTCCTTCCTCTTAAGTTCAGAGAGTGTGGCTTGTCCAAGGTCACCCAGTGGGTTTCTATGGCTGATCAGAGATTCAAACCCTGGTCTCCTAGCATCCTAGTCCAATAATCAATTCACTGCACCAAGCTCACTTCCTCTCATCATATTACTCTTTTTCAATATATTATTATTATTATTATTATTATCTTTATTTATAAAGTGCCATAAATGTACATGGCACTGTACAAAAACCAATAAAATCAAGAATATATAAAAAGCCTACCTATGGCATACAATTTAGAACAAGTTAACAACATCATAAGAAAACAAATTAAAACAGCAGATATCAAATATTGCATCAAAACTACCAGGTCACAATCACAAACTCCCTGGGAATGCTTCCCTAAACAATATGGTCTTTAACTCGGTTTTAAAACTGGTTAGAGATGTGTTGAGCCATGCCTATAAGGGAAGGAGGTTCCAGGAGTGAGAGGCATATATATAAAGATGTCAAGTTCATCCTGTGTGCAAACTTAGTGTGTCATCCCATAGTGAAACAAAACACAGAGAGAAAGCCAACACAGAGGGACTGATTGATCGGTCAAAAAGCCGCAGCCAATTCATCTGATGGCTTCCAATTTTTAAAAGTTCATGTAATCAGGAAGCAGCTATAGTGATTTAACTGTGCAATATGTACAACTGATTTGCACAAGAACAGTAATTGCAAACTGTCCCAAAACCAACAGAAAATATCTCACTGTCTTGCACATGAGTAGACATTTTTACAGCTTCTCACATGAGGCTTTACATTCCAGGTGGGAAATAGGCAGGGACACCCACTTTTTCTTGGCCTCAGGCAGCAAAATGTTTTGGAGCTGGCACTCATCTCAAAGTATCTTTTACAACCTTTAGACAAATGTATAAAAAGACCACTAAGCAGGGTCAATCCTGGTTAATACTTGTATGGGAGACTGCCAATGAATACCAAATCCTGTATCTTATATTTCAGAGGACAAAGGAACTGCCAAAACCACCTCTGAGTATTCCTTTCCTAGGAAAACCCCTATGAAATACATGGGTCACCATAAGTCATCTAGCAATTTGAAAGCACATACACTCACTAATCCCAGCCCACATCATGAGTATCCTTACATGTCGTGACCACACATAAACAATAACAAGGCACCAGAGGTATAGTAATTGTTGCAGTTACACTGAATTTGGGGTCAAATCTCAACACCAATGCAAAATCATCATCATCATCATCATCATCATCATGCCTCTCCCCATGAATCAATGAGGAGAACAATAACAGATTAACAAATACATAACATCGGCTAAAAACACGCAGCAATTTAAAAGGAAAAATGTGACACATACATAGTAAAACAATCTAGAATTAAAATTCACACCCATTGGGATCCACATGAAATCAGGACAAAAGCTTTTCATTGCTGCAAAGGTCCTTAACCTAAATTTTGAAGTAAAACTCCCATAACTAATATAGGCTTATGGAAATTGTAGTCCAACAATTCATGGGCTCCTCAAAGACTAGGAACAGTTTCATTTCAGTTATATATCTTTAGACACACAAGCAGATTAATAAGAAGTTTGGCTAAGTCTCCCCCCCCCCCCCCGCCCCCAATCCTGTGAAATTGGTCAGAAAACTGTCCCTCTCAGAGCACTTCATTTTTAGCTATCAGGCGAATACTGTTGGAGTTTGGGATTTAAATCATTTTAATGATCTTCCTTGCTGTTTGCCACTGAATGGATTTAGCATGATATGCTTTTAATTGTTATTTATTTGCTAAGTTGCCTTGGGCAAATATTTTCAGAAAAGCTTCTGATTGTTTAAAGTGCATGAATAAATGAACAATGCAAAATTGGTTTGGGTTGTTGTTTTTTTATTTGGGTGGCATTTTTGTTTGTAATGCTGCCTGAAAAGACTTTGCTATTTGACACCATGGTGCTTCTAATCCCGGTATTTTGTCTCCCCAGTGGTTTGACGCTATTTAAAACAGAGTCATCCCTAATTAAACATGAGCTTGTTCTTTCTTTTATTATGAAATCCATTTATTGTAGCTCTTTTATACTAGCTGAGTTTAAGAATCTTCTATTCAGCAACCTCTAACATGTACATGATAAGTCTTCAAAAGCAGGTCCAGAGAAAGAAATGAACAATGCTTCTTGTTGTATTAATCCTCAACTAGCAAGGACTCCAGTCAGATTTGGGTGAGGAAAGACAAACACATAGGACTTTTCAAGATTAATGATGTCCAATCCTAGCAAACTACTTATATCCTGATGCAGCTCTGGGTGTATGATACCTTAAACCAAAATTTAAAAACGCACGTAAACTCCAAATTTTAAAAATTCACAAGCTCTGGAGTTTGCTGGAAACTTTCTTTAGTCTGAACAATGGATTTGCACTGGATTCAGAATTGATGGCAGGCAGGATAGATTATTAAGCAGAGCAGTAGGGCATGAGGGACTTAGAGAGGTCTCATCCATAGGGTTGCCAAGAGTCAGGACCAACTCAAAGGAGAGTTAACAACAACAACAACTGGCAGGCACTGCCATTTTCCTCTGTTGACTCCCATTACCACTGTCTTTCCTCCATCAGCTCCCAAAGCCAAGGCAGATCATTGCCTAGCAGACACTGCCATTTACCTTTAGGCTGTCTTGTAAGGACTGCAGTACTTGTTTAACTGATCCTCCCCAATTCTGTAACAATAATAATCTTTGTAATAATAATTTTTTATTTGTATTTCCCACCTCTCCCTTTGGATAGATTTTATTTGTGCACCATTTCCCATGTGTTATCCATGTCACAGAATATATTGCTTTTGTGGAGTCCCTACAAGATGCTAAAATGGTCTCTACCACCTCTGTGGAATATCCATTTAACATCTGCATCAACCGTTCCTGGAATGACAGTTACAAAAGTTTTTCCAACAGGTGAGGTGGTGCTGCTAATGGAAAACTCTGAGGTTATGAGGTGCTGGGTGCTTTGCAAGAAGAAAAAAGCAGGTAAATGGCAGTACCTGCCAGGTGGCAATTTCTCCTGGTTCTGGAAGCTAACAGAGGGAAGGCAGTGGCAGTGGGAACGGACAGAGGTTGCAAACCACTGCAGCATCTGCAGTGTAAACAATTGCTGTAGAGAAAGCCAGGTGCAAAGTAACTCTGGCGTGGGGATGGGGTGGAGCAGAACAGATGGGGAGTCCATTTGTAGTTTTCCTCCCAAGTGTAGATAAGGCCCTACTCTGCCTAATGGTAGGGCTGGTCTAAGTCAGTCATAATTAGAACCTGGAATCATTTCACAAAATCCCACAACCAGCATGATAATGACCATGCTGGTAGAGGATTGTTGGGGTTGCAATCCAAAAAGCAAATTTTTAAAGCTATGTGCATGAGTCAGATGAGTACTGAATGCCTAGAGATATTCACTACTCCAGTTGTTCTTTATAAGGAAGGACTAAACTGAGCAGTCAGTAGCAATTCTGAGTCTTCCTTTCTCACCTCTAAGATGGCTGTTTTTCAGGCAGCATTCAGGTAATTAAAAACTGGCAGTTTTACGCTTCTCCCATATCTGGGTGAATACCTGACTGATGACACAAGGATCAGACAAGTGCAGACAATGTAAAAGTTTTACAGAGGGGCAGGTACTTTAATGTTTCAGCATTACCTTGAGATCCTTCCGATGCTTCAGTGCAAAGCAGTCATTAATAAAAGTTTTATACCGTATGGGGATGTAATGAAACCCATTCAGTCTAGAAGTCTATTAACTGGCCCCAGGGCAGCATTAACCATGTGCAAATCACTTCTCTTTCTCTGGGAATATACTCTTGTATTTCATCAAAAACTAGGATCTAGAAGTACAATTGGACCCTTTGAAGGCTTTTTAAAAAAAAAAAAAAAAGGACCAACAGTTGTTGATTAAAATAGGGATTCAAATCCCCTCCTTGAACAGCACTTAAAGTTAGTCCCTATTACAAGTCCCTGAACCAGTCTCCCAGATATAATGATTGTTACACACAGCTGCACTTTCTTGATTGAATTCTGCAATATGTCCATGTTAAAAACCATTTTTCCTAGCCCCTAGTCACTGTATAATACATTGATGGATGGTACCTCAGGCATCCATCACACTGAAGCTGAGCATGAGTCAAGTGATTTCCACCCCACTGGTGGGTTGTTGTTGTTTTTCTTTCTGTTGCAAGAATTATTCCATTCTCCACTGGCAAAACTAGCTTGATAGCTTGAGCAACTGTGGTTTGGATTTATGCACTGGCCTGAAATGGCGGATTAGCAGAATGTATGAATATTAATTGGTGGTATTTCAATAGTCCATTTTTACAGTAATTCAATAATTACACTTCTGTAATTGTATACCAATAAACCCTGCTGTACATATACAACCACAGAACACAAATAACAAGCTGTTTCTTTAGTGCCAAACTGCAAAAGTCACCATTTGCAATGAAGGCTTATGTTGTACAAGCCATCTTGGTCATCAAGATGGCTGAAAGTTTGGTGCTCTGGTTTCCATAACAGTTAACACATATTCATTCTTGATTATTTTCTTCAAAACTTCCATACTAAAGGAAAACCTATAAAATAATCATTTATCCTCAAACCTCATTCATTTAATTTATATCTCTCCTTTCCAGAAAACATAAAAGTGCTCAGGGTGGCAAACAACACTGAAGTACAGGATTAAACACAATAGCTGGAATCCTGTATGAAAAATGCATCTTCATTGCAGACTTATGTATGAAGAATTTAGGATTGGATAATTTCGTAATGTCCATATCCAATAAAGGGCTGTTGTTACATTACTATGGAGCACAGCTGGCAAAGTGACTGTTGTGCAATGGGATCAATGCACAATGGGACTGATACACAATGAAAAGGATGTGAATCAGGCACCAATGTGCATTGGGAACTCTTGACTTTGTCCCGATTCACGTCTTCACAATCAATAATAGGGTTTCTTTTAGCCCCACCCCCCACCCACCCCACACACACTACTTAGCTAAGCAAACATAAGGTTATGCTAAGGAAAAGATAATACATGATTCCAGCAAACACTTTGATTAAACCATAATATATGAAACCCAGCAGCAAAGCAATTAAACTTTGTTGACAAATATACCAGGTTACAGCAGAACTAAGCATTTCAGACAAATATACTAGGTCACTCAGAGATGGTTTGCCATTGTTACCTTCCCACTGAGACGTGGTACCTATTTATCTACTTGCATTTGCATGCTTTTGAACTGCTAGTTTGGCAGAAACAGGGACTAGTGAGAGCAGCACTCGGGCCTCAAACTGTCAACCTTCTGATCTTCCAATCATCAGAACTGGTGCCTTAACCACAAAGCCACTGCATTCCTGGTATATTACTTGGTAGTCTCCCATTAAAGTACTAACCAGGACTGGCTCTACTGAGCCAGAATCAGACCAGATCTGGGGCCTTCTGGATATTCAGACCCTTTTTCTTTTATATATACCAACCAATCCCCCCAAATGAAACTAATGGAGATAGTTGGAAATCCTCTGCTTGTTTAAGCACTTATTTATTCGTTTAAAAAAAAACAGAAAAGAAATCTGGACTGGCTATTTCACAGACTGAGAAATCAATGTTGGGTAAATGCATAATGGACATGAGTCTGTCATCACCTCCTCCAGAGTCATGTTCTCCTTTTCCCAGCTGTTCTTGTGGCACACACCTGTGGTGAGTAGTGATAATAATTGTTGCACTTAGCACCTACAGAGAGCTTTTCATCTTCAAAGACATTTCTAACCGTTAATTAAATGTAGGTTGGGTGGTTCATGTGGCCCAGGAGAGAGATGATACAGGAGCCAAGAGCTAAGCTGTGCTGTCTGTATGCCAGCATACCAGTACTGCAGGCATTCTGATTTATATTTTATTTTTACCTACATGAACTTTTTTCATCTCCTTATCAGCCTGTCTGGAAGGCAGAGCATGGCAGAACTAAGCAATTCAGACAAAAGAACATGCTAGAATAGAAAGGAAACATTTCATCTGCTTTTAGCTGCTAACAAACACAGACCTCTTGGGGAAGGTGGTTGGCCCCTTTTTGTTCTTCCAAATCCAGCTGCTGGGTGGAAGCTGACAAAGCAAATGAAGGGACCTTGGTGAAAACTCAATATTACACTGTAACTCAGCTTTCCAAGTAAATAAGCCAGGGTACAGGAGAGGCCACTTGTGGCAATAAACACAATCAGTACATGAATATAAAAAGGCATATGCTACAAAGAAAGTTTCCTCCACAATCTTAGACTTGCAATATTGGAAGCTGCACAAATCGCAATAATGTTTCTGCCCACCCTCACTGCAACCTATATTCACAGTGTTGATTCAATTGTGGACTGTCTTCATGAGGGACAGCCAGGTCCCCCTTGAATCCTAGCCATCTCTCCCTTCATCCGGTTTAAAATAACTTACCTTTTGCTCCAAATCTTCCAGGAAAATGTGGAGCAATTCAGGCAGAATGTCTACATATGTGTCCTCATCATGTGCCACCTGGTGCCAACACCACTGGTACGTTCTGCTCCCTCTGAGGTCACAATAAGGCACCCAGCCATGTGACTGATGCTGAGTGTATTGTTTTTGACTGCAGAGTAGGCAGTAGCTTTGGGTGACACAGCAAGATGCATGTGTAGACAGCCATCAGACATTGCTCTGAAGTACCCAGATAACAGGGAAATTCAGAGCATCTTCAAATCCAGAATACTCCAGGAGTGGACAATACTATCTGGCCAATGTAGAACTGCCCTAGGACTGTGTCATATATTAACATTGGATGTGTTATCCAAAAAACTAGACAAGCAATGAAGAGGAAGATGGTTTCAATTTATTTAACAAGTATGATTTTAGTATGGAGTAGTGGCCTGAGTGGATTAAGATTCAGAATTTGAATTCCTACTTAGCCATGGAAACCCACCAGTTGTGGGAGTCTACTACAGACCCCCGACTCAGGCAGAGGGATTGGATGATGCCTTTCTAGAACAGATGACCACACATTCAGATAGGAGAAATATAGTAGTAATGGGTGACTTCAACTATCCTGATATTTGCTGGAATTCAAATTCTGCCAAATCATCAAGGTTTAGCAAATTCCTGACTTGCTTGGAAGACAATTTCATTGTCCAAAAGGTGGAAGAGGCAACAAGGGAAGCTATTTTGGATCTGATCCTAACCAACAGGGAAGACCTAGTTGATGGGGTGCAAGTGGTGGGATCCTTAGGTGGGAGTGACCATGTTCTTCTGGAGTTTGTTATTCAGTGGAAAGGAGAAGCTAGGCATAGTCAGACACAAATTCTAGACTTTAGGAGATCTGATTTCAATAAACGTAGAGAACTATTAGGGGTGATCCCATGGTCAGGTACACTAAAAGAGAAGGGAGTTCAAGACGGATGGGAGTTCCTCAAAAGGGAGATACTGAAGGCACAATTTCAAACAGTTCTAATGAGGAAGAAAAATGGGAGGTGTCTCAAGAAACCGGTATGGATGACTAAGGAACTTTCAACTGAGCTAAGTTTTAAATGGAACATGTATAAGAAATGGAAAAATGGGGAAATCACCAAAGAGGAATTCAAATAGCCAGTACGTGTAGGGATAAAGTCAGAAAAGCTAAAGCGCAGAATGAACTCAGGCTGGCTAGAGAGGTTAAGAACAATAAAAAAGGCTTTTTTTTTTTTTTTTTTTTTTTTGGTATCTCTGCAGTAAAAGGAAGAAGAAGGAAACGGTTGGGCCACTGCATCCAGAAGATGGCAAAATGCTAACAGGGAACAGAGAAAAGGCAGAATTACTCAACACCTTCTTTGCTTCAGTCTTCTCAGAAAGGGCAAAGGGTGCTCAACCTAAGAATAATGGAACAGAAGACAGAATAGGGGAATTTCAGCACAGAATAAGTAAAGAGATAGTACAGGAATACCTGGTTAATCTAAATGAATACAAGTCTCCAGGACCAGATGAACTACACCCAAGGATACTAAAAGAACTGGCAAATGTAATATCGGAACCATTGGCAATAATATTTGAGAAATCCTGGAGAACAGGAGAAGTCCCAGCAGACTGGAGGAGGGCAAACGTTGTGCCCATCTTCAAAAAGGGGGCGAAAGAGGATCCCAACAATTATTGCCCAGTTAGTCTGACATCAATACCAGGAAAGATTCTGGAACAAATTATTAAACAGAGAGTCTGCAGATATCTAGAAGATAATCCCATAATCACAAAAAGCCAACATGGGTTTCAGAGAAACAAGTCATGCCAAACAAACCTGATCTCTTTTTTTGATAAAATCACCAGCTTGGTAGATGAAGGGAATGCTGCGGATGTAGTATATCTTGATTTCAGTAAGGCCTTTGACAAGGTTCCCCATGACATTCTTGCAAACAAGCTTGTAAAATGTGGGCTAGACAAGGTAACTGTTACATGGATTTGTAACTGGTTGACTGGCCAAACTCAAAGGGTGCTCAACAATGGCTCCTTTTCATCCTGGAGAGAAGTGACCAGTGGGGTCCCACAGGGTTCTGTCCTGGGCCCAGTGCTATTCAATATCTTTATTAATGACTTGGATGAAATTATTGAGGGCCTAGTTATCAAATTTGCAGATGACACCAAATTAGGAGGAGTAGCTAATACCCCAGAGGACAGGATCAAAATTCAAAATGACCTGAATAGACTAGAAAGCTGGGTCAAAGCTAACAAAATGAAATTCAACACAGATAAATGTAAGGTTCTGCACTTAGGGAAGAAAAATGAAATGCACAGATATAGGATGGGGGATACCTGGCTAAACGAGACATGTGAAAAGGATCTAGGAGTCCAAGTAGACCACAAGTTGAACATGAGTCAACAGTGTGATGCAGCAGCTAAAAAGGCCAATGCAATTTTAGGCTGCATCAATAGAAGTATAGTGTCTAGATCAAGGGAAGTAATAGTGCCACTCTATTCTGCTTTGGTCAGGCTCCACCTGGAATACTGTGTCCAGTTCTGGGCACCACAATTCAAAAAGGATGTGGAGAAACTGGAGCATGTCCAAAGGAGGGCAACTAAAATGGTGAAGGGTCTGGAAACCATGCCCTACGAGGAATGACTTAGGGAGCTGGGAATGTTTAGCCTAGAGAAGAGAAGGTTAAGAGGTGATATGATAGTCCTGTTTAAATACTTGAAGGGATGTTACATTGAGGAGGGAGCAAGCTTGTTTTCTGCTGCTCTAGAGAACAGGACCTGGAACAATGGATGCAAGCTCCAGGAAAAGAGATTCCACCTCAACATTAGGAGGAACTTCCTGACAGTAAGGGCTGTTCAACAGTGGAACACACTTCCTCGGAGTGTGGTGGAGTCTCCTTCCTCAGAGGTCTTTAAGAAGAGGGCGACTAAAATGGTGAAGGGTCTAGAAACCATACCCTATGAGGAACGACTTAGGGAGCTGGCTATATTTAGCCTGTGGAAGAAAAGGTTAAGAAGTGATATGATAGTCCTATTTAAATATTTGAAGGAATGTCATATTGAGGATGGAGCAACCTTGTAATCTGCTGCTGCAGAGAAAGGACCCAGAACAATGGATGCAAGCTCCAGGAAAAAAGATTCCATCTCAATGTTAGAAAGAACTTCCTTAGAATAAGAGCTGTTTGACAGTGGAACATGCTCCCTTGGAAAGTAGTGGAGTCTACATCTTTGGAGGTATTTCAACAGAGGCTGTATGGCCATCTGTCAGGGATGCTTTGAGAGTTCCTGCATGACAGGGGATTGGACTGGATGGTCCTTTTGATCTCTTCTAACTCTATGATTCTATGATTCTGTGACTTGAGACTTAAAGGTAGACACTTGAGATTTGACTAGAGATGTGGAGTAAAAGATCTGAATATATCATGGTAGGTACTGTGGTAGGTACTTAAATGCTTAAAAGTATTGTGCGAAATGCCATTATTAGGGACATCAGCAGGATGCACCTCACAACATTATTGGGATACACACCCAGTGACATCACAGGAGCTGTTACAAGATCTCTGGGTTTGGCCTGAAATTTCAGGGATTATTCTTGAAATGGCGCAAGAGCTTGTGTACTTCTTTCTGGGATCAGTTGGTCCAAATCTAATAGAATACTGCAAACATAGAACTGTATCACACCAGCCTGTGGTCTCACAATTGGGTTGTTTAAAGAAACAGAAACTTACCATTATGGAAGCAATCACTTTGCTTCTGCCATTTCACTCTTGCAGTCATCTAGGCATAGCAATCTTTTGATGTGCTGTTCTGGCACATTCTCTAATTCACTGATTCTCTGTGTTAGCTTGGCACACCAAACCTGCATTACCAATGGGCCCTGTCCAGACAGCTGCCCTGTTAATTCTGAGGCAGTTGGGGGCTTTTTAAAAGGGGAAACAGCAGCAAAGGCTTAGGCAATAATGCCTGCTCCTGTATGTTTTGAGATATTTGAAATGACAGGGATTGAACAGAGGTGCTTGCCCTGTAGGATGATGACATGTGGCTGTGCAATTCCTGAATGACCAGGGTGATTCTGTTTGATAGTGTGAATGTTCTGCAACTTCACCACTAGCACAAGTAAATGGTAATGAGGGAGATCATTACTACTGAATAAAGAGTCACCATTGCAATTTGGTGGCTCTGTAGGTCCCTCATATACTGCAAGACAGCAGCTCACTTTGGAGCTGGAACATCTATGGTTGCAGAGATTGCCATAGAGGTCTGACTCACCAAAAAACAAAATATAGTTTTTAAAACAATACAACAAATTATATAGCAAATTTGACATAAATGGACTGTCTCAAAAGTTCCAAAAGTTCTTTGTGCTACACAGTTGTACTGCAACATTTGGAGACACATCTTTAACCTTTATTTAAGGTTTAAAGGGGGGCTCTACTTCTTAGTCTTGTCAACTGCAGCTTCTCTCCAGCTCTCCCTCTTTTTCTAAACAAAACCAACGAGTATAGCCCCTTCCTTAGGGTTTCCCCATTTAATGGACCAAAGCAATAACTTATAGGAGTTACACTTTCAAAATTTTTGTACTCATTATTGACCAGAATAAACTGCTAAAGAATACAAACCAGGAATTACGTGAAATTATAAAAACAGTGAGGCATAATGGACCACTTCATCGAGAACACATGGTTTTTGTTTCTTTTCATTGATGACCTCCACATTTCTTAGATTTTTTCTTTGTAGAGTCATAATATATGTAAAATGAGGTCTCAATCAATTACCAAAGGAAAACTGGCCCATGTCATTTCTAAACTCTACAATAAGAGTCAAGACTGCAATATTTCCATTAGCTGCAACCTGGTGCTCATTTCACTTATGCAAATTATACACAATTTGTTTTAACATGCAATTTAACATGAACAAATGGGTTGAAATCCTGCAGATTTCTTATGTTCTGGTAAGTACAGGGCCAAAAACAAGCCCCTACCCTCTGACACAAGGTGATAGAATACTTTATTAAATGTTATTAAATCTTTGAATAAAAGGTGTAAGGAAAATTGGAAATTATAATTAAACCAAGGTGTTTGCTACTTTATGACAGACCTGAATACTTTCCAACCCTGCATTATTGGTTATTAGAAATAAATGTCAAGTGCAATTTGAAAAGTGCTAAGAAAAGTCATAATAGGTTGTTCCCAAGTAATTTCATCCTAATCGGCTTCAGCTGACAAGGGTGAATCATCTTCTCTTTTTTTACGTTGGTGAATCACTTGTCACTCAGAATATTTGTGGCATATGTTTGTGCATGCTATGTTGTGGTGCTTAAAATGTTCAATTCACATTTAAAATATTGGTTATTAAATGTCTCATCTTTGCTCCAGAGACTTTAACAACTATTTATATCACAACAAGATGTGGAAAGGCTCCTATCAAATATCCACTAAACAGTGATACTTTTATAGACCAACCAAAATGCACAATATACATATTGCAAGCTTCTGAAGATTTACTGGTTTCTTCACCAGGCAAGGTGTTACAAACCAAACAGGAGAAAATAATTGAAATAAAATTGAAGAGAAAAGAAATGAGAGAAAAATGAAATACTCCTGATTGTCATCTTTTGCTTCACAAAGGAGTGGAGCTCCCCAAAAGCTTGACAGAGGCATGTAAAGAAATATCACATCCCTTCTCATTCCACTTACATTTCTCCACAGTCAATGGAAGTTTTTATTCAGACCTGGACTAACTTAAATCCAAAAGTATGCTAGGAGATATTCGGTAGTGCATAGAGACTTTATCTGGATCTCCTTCTCTCTGACAGAAAGTCTGTTTCACAGGATTTTCAGCCCCTTTTCTAGAGTATATTTTGAGGATTCATGAAGTGGTTCAAAGGGAAGGAGAAATTGTCACCTTCTTGGTTCACCATTAGATCAACCATAAGATCCACCCCACCAGTGGATCTTTCAGATTGATCCAAAGAAGGATGACTTCTCATACTGTGGTTCCTTGGGCTTTGTTGATTGATGTTGTTAACTTCGAGTCCATTTATTCCATTCTTTTTTAGGACTCTTTGTGGTGATTTTTAATAATAATAATAATAATAATAATAATAATAAATCTTTATTTCTAGCCTGCTCCTCTGTAGAGCACAATCGGAGCGGGGTACAGCAAATTAAAACATACAGATTAAAATACTTCATCAACCCATTCCCTACCACCAACCCCTTAAAAATAAATTAAATTAGCAATAGTTTAAAACCATAACAACATTTAAAAAATAATACATCCTCATAGATCTTAGATGAGGGTAAAAATAGCACCAAGCAAGGGGTCAAAATAGGTCCCGTTTTGGAGCCGGGATCTACGAGGTTTCAGGGAAGGCCTGCCGGAAGAGATGCGTCTTCAGAGCTTTTTTAAAGCAGTCAAGAGATGTAATAAGATGCATCTCATCCAGCAGTCCATTCCAAAGCTTGGGTGCGGTAGCTGAAAAAGTCCTCTGGGAGGTCTGCACCAGCCGAGTTTTCGCAGGCTGTAGCAGGTTCCAGAGGATCGGAGCATGCAGGGGGGTTCATACGGGGAGAGGCAGCCCCTAAGATAAGATGGACCCAAGCCATGTAGGGCTTTAAAGGTTAGGACCAATACCTTGTACTGCGCCCGGAAACTAATCGGCAGCCAGTGGAGAGCCTTGAGCACCGGTGTTATGTGCTCTCTCCTGGATGTTCCAGTTACAAGCCTGGCTGCCATATTTTGGACCAGTTGAAGTTTCCGAGAAGCACAAAGGTAGCCCCATGTAGAGCGCATTACAGAAGTCCAGGCGTGAGGTTACCAGAGCATGTACCACAGTTTCCAGGTCCCTCATGTCCAGGAAAGGACGCAGCTGGCATATCAGCCGAAGCTGATAACATGCACTCCTGACCGTCGCATTCACCTGACAAGTCATGTGAAGCGACGAATCTAGCAGTACCCCCAGGCTGCGAACACAGTCCTTAGAGGAGAGTGTGACTCCATCCAGGACTGGAGACTGTATTCCCAAGCCTGGTCTCGGGCCTGCGACTGTTAGTACCTCCGTTTTGTCTGGATTCAGTTTCAATTTGTTTTCCCTCATCCAATCCATTACCGCCGCAAGACAGTCATTAAGAGGAGAGACGCCATCTGAAGTCTGTGCTGATGATCTGGTCATGGAGAGATATATCTGTCATCAGCGTACTGAAGCACTGAGCTCCATGCCTCTGAATGACCTCACCCAGCGGCTTCATATAAATGTTAAATAGCATCGGGGACAGGATGGCACCCTGAGGGATGCCACAATTAAGCTCGATTTTGGAAGAGCAACTGTCCCCGAGCCTCACCCTTTGGGATCTTCTGGAAAGGAAGGACCGGAACCATCGAAGAACGGTGCCTCCGATCCCTACCTCCCCCAGCCGATCCAAAAGGATGGAGTGGTCTATAGTATCAAAGGCCGCAGAGAGATCCAAGAGCACCAGCAGGGTCACACTGCCCCTGTCAATGCTCAAGCAGAGGTCATCAGCCAGTGTGACCATGGCAGTCTCAACTCCATGACCTGCCCTGAAGCCGGTTTGAAATGGATTGAGATAATCGGTTTCATCCAAGACAGCTTGGAGCTGGAAGGCGACTGCTCTCTCGATCACCTTGCTCAAAAATGGGAACAAGGATACTGGTCTGTAGTTGTTCCTGTCCAGGAGATCACAGGAAGGTTTCTTCAGGAGAGGTTTAACAGCTGCCTCCTTCAGGCACGATGGAACAGTGCCTTCCCTGAGGGACGCATTGATCACATCCCGAAGGAATGTCCTCAATGCGCCCCCTCCCTGGACAACCAGCCAAGATGGACATGGATCGAGGGAGCATGTCGTCTTCCGGGTACTGCCAAGGAGCTTGTCCACGTCATCGGTACTCACCAATTGAAACTCATCCAGTAAACTGACAGCAACAGAGTTGCTGGACACCTCGCCAATGGATCTTGACAAAACATTGGCGTCCAAGTCGTTTCTTATCCAAGAGATTTTATCTGCAAAGTAGATGTTAAACGCATCAAAGCAGGCTGTCGTCAGGTCAAGTAGGGGATTCGGTGCAGGGGGAACCTGCGTCAGTTCCCCCACGACCCTAAACAGCTCTGCTGAATGGGACTCTGCAGACGCTATACGTGCAGAGCAGAAGGATCTCCGTGCTGCACGTAAAGCCTCCCGATAGGCGCGAAGGTGCTCCTATGGCGAGTTCTGTCGGATATGAGCCGAGTTTTCTGCCACTTGCGCTCTAGTCTTTGTCCAACCCGCTTCATCTCCCTGAGCTCATCTGTGAACCAGGGTTTGCATTTGGGAGCGGGCTGGAGAGGACGCTCGGGGGCGATCGTGTCGATAGCCTTGGTTCCAAGTGTTCCAAGTGTTCACCAAAGTTTCAGCTGTATCACTGGCGTTACCAACCATTAGACCCTCTAAGGCTTTCTGGAAACCAACTGGATCCATTAGCCTTCGAGGGCGGACCATTTTAATGGGTCCGCCACCCCCGGGGAAAGCAGCTTGTAGTTCCATCTTGATCAGGAAATGATCCGTCCATGACAGTGCGGAGGTTTTGGTTACCTCCGCCCACGGATACTCCTGTTCTGTACTAAAAATTCCATCAAGTGTGTGACCTGCACAATGGGTAGGCCCAGCGACCAGTTGGGATAGGTTCATGGCTGTCATGGATGCCATGAACTCCCGAGCTGTTCCAGATAACTCAGAAGGGCTGTTCCATGTAAAGGGCAATTTTTCTCCTTTTTTTTTGTTTTGTTTTGTTTTAATAGAGTTATGGTGTGACAATGCAAAATTATTTCACTGAACCACTATAATTATTTTAAAAAATAAAAATAAAGGTGCAAAGGGTATCCTGTTCAGCTTACTGTGTGTCAGTGAGTGCAGCCTAGATTTACATGATCATGTCTTCCAACCCACTCAATATCAGAAGGTTGAAATTACTCAGTACTTGGGCTTGTGTGGACTTTGGATGTAACTGGAGAGCTAGACTTTGATGAATGAGATTATGAACATGTATTTCTGCCAAATGGAGGGCCAAAATGGTGTCGTAGTTTCAGAGTTCAACCAGGACTCTGGGAAATCTGCGTTTGAATCCCCACTCGGCTATAGAAATCCACTGGGCATCTTTCAGCAAGTCACACTCTCTCATTGAAAGAAATGACCATGGTAAATCTCTTAAGAATAAATTATAATAGGGTCACAGTAAATCAGAGTTGATTTCAGGGCATACAATCTTGTTCCAAAATCATTGCTACCACTTTACTATGGATTTTGGCCAAGATCCTGTGAATAGCCAGCATAACACAATGCCACAAGGGAACCAAAATGTCTGCATCAAGGGCTGGGGTGGCGGTCAGAATTGTGCTTGCATGTCTTAAATATCAATAAACATCTGAAACAGACAAAAAATACATTCTCTACATCATTTGTTCTCAAATGGTGAGGAGAGACCCCCAGAGGGGGTGCGAGAATTGCTCAAGAGGGGCATGAGACTTGGAGGCTCTGATCCTTCCTCCTCCTCCTCTTCCCAATTTTTTTAATGTGTAAAAGTTACATGTGTGGAGTTAAATATTGAATTTCCTTAAACAAAACTGTTCCAATTTGAATGATGCTATTTCTTTTTTTAAAAATGTTAAATATGAATATACATGAATGTGCAAATGAAAATACGCCCACTAAATAAAACATTTTTCTTCATAGGGGGTGGGGGGCAATGTCCACATGTAAAGGGGCGTCCCAAGGGTACAAAGTTTGAGTACCACTGCCCTATGTTTTTCTTATGCAATAACATCACAGCCAGCTGTGTTCTCCTTTTGTAATATCCAGACACCTAAACGAAGAATCTCAGCCTTCTTTTTACAACTATTAACCAATTAGTCATTTGTTAACCACTACTATCAATTATATTTCCAGGAGTAATTGCAAAAGCTATTCATCTTGTTTTATTAATGTCAGTCCCAGCAACAGAGCCTCAGTAATAAACCAATCATTGCTGTTAGGGCTGTTTTTCTATTTGACGTGGCATTAATTTATACTACTCTGCTCTTCCTTTGTCCTGACTTTTTTCCCTTTTTCTTTTTCCTATTTTTTTTTTTACAGTAAAATACCTTGATTATGTCCTTATTGGAAAGAATGTGTGTGCTAAGTGGATAAAAGGGGTGTCGAAATTGTAAATTTGAAAAAGAAGTGTTTCATATTATTCCTTCCCCCAAGCAAATGTCAGACAGCTCCTTTATCTTCAAAACACAGAGGATGAACATTGAGACATGCGAGAGTCACCAATATTCTCAGCTATTTCTGAGTCAGAAAATGGATTGTTTCAGCTACACCCATTGTAGCCTAATAGATGAGTCTCGCCAAGAGCTTTATGGAAAGACACGCATGAAAAAAAAAGGAGACTGTCTGCAAACAGGTGCTCTGTTTATTCTTACTCCTTTTGAGGGGTTCTCCGTACCAGCTGCTCATTTAATACATTTTTGTCCTTGTTCAAGAAAAAGGAAGGGGAAAGACAATGTGCAAAAAGTTTCTCCTCTCTCTCCCCCTCTCCTTTTTTGGCACACTAAAAATCTTAGCCTGTATTCTGTATCAGCTTCTAAGTATACTTAACAAGATAACCTCCCCTAGTCTGACCCCATTCCAACCTGACAGAAATGTCAATCACCCATGCTCCTGTCACCAGCAAGATGGATCTCCTTCTCCCCATGCAGGTGATGCCTGCTAAAGTAGGTAGAGAGGGAATAACTGTTAGGACCCCATTATATGTGTTACCTAAAATGCCAGAATCCTGAGAAGGCACCCACAATGAATATTTAATAGGAGAATTGTATTAGTTCAATTACAGCAGCTGAGAGGACTTGGGTAACTCAAAGCAGGGATCAAGCCTGTGTATACCAGTTCAGAGAAACAGATCTTAAGGTGCAAATCCAAATGTAGTTTTATTTGTATTCAGGGGGATCACCATTCACACAAAGATACTCATGCATACACACATCCAAGAACTAACAGTATAAAAGGTGATGGCAAATAATGACTGAAGGGATTGCAGAGGGTGATAATGTACCAATTCCAGAAGCAGGACTCCAATTAGGGACACTGTGATGTGGATATGGTTCAACATGTGGCTAGCAATGCTGAGGAGTCAAGCAAAATTCTGACAGAATATCAGTCCGTATCTAAAGTGAAACCAAATTGGGGGTTCCTGACCAGACATATTCATAGGGCAAAACATATCCTGGGGCAGATTTTGGGATTCAAATGAAGTTCCAGGAGAGAAGAATGAGAAGGGAACCTGTGAATCACCAAACAATCAGTGTAAATGTCCCTGGACAATGGGGAATTACCTCCACAGGGAGATATTATTGGGTTTATATTAACTTGTAAATACAAGATCTATTACCCACCATCACACCTGTCAATGAAGGGATTAGGCTGATTCCAGTATTGATTGATCTGTCCTTGGCTATGTGTTCTTGAGCTTCCCCCATACTGAAGGGAGAGCAGAGAGGGGGCCAACCTAGTCTCCTGTGAAAGGGTATTCCACAGGACGGGGCAGTGGCTGGTAGAGAGTGGTGAGACCAGAGAGGCATTTGGTTATGTTCACATAGCCAAACATAGACTGATAGAATTATCTGTTGAGGTCTACCAGGGTCCTTTAGAGGTTTCAGTTGATGATGCCATTGCTCTATGTTTGGGACATAGGCAGACAGACTCTTCTATGTACAGTCAGACACCAGAGAACATGTCTCTGATCTCTCAATTGTCCATCAGCCACTGATGGCTGTAGATGGTATTAAGAGCGGTGCACTGGATTTACTAGTTTGGAGGGGAAGCTCATCCAGGACCTAACTCTCTGCAGAACCTTGAGGACCAAAGGTTTTTAAAACAGACAGTTAACCGAAGTGACTCTTTTGCAGAAAAAACATTTTTTCTATAAAAGAGAAAAAGATAGCAGCAGAAATCAACAGAACAGTCTGTATTCTATGCAAATAGCTTCTAAAAGTAAAAGTGAGTGGGGAGGACAGCGTGGAAATGAAAAACCCTTCTCCTAAGTGACTAAGAATAAAACAGGCACATGGAAAATGGCTGTAGATGGGGGCAGCATAAGGCAAGTCACAGAGAGAAGAGAAGGTAAAAAAAAAAAGGATATTCTCTCTGTGTCTGTATTTTAAGGTGTTCTTAACTTGGAGGCAGTCTCACAAAACAGAAGGGAACATATCTGGGTGGGGTAAAAGTTACCTCAGTGTTGTTCTAAAAACTTGCAAAGGGCAGAAGTGAGTGTGCCCTTCAGATACTGATAATGCCTTTATAGTGGTCTGGGCAGTTTTGAACAATGGAGTTGTGTATACTGGACAAAGCCAATCAGTGTGTATACACTCACACACACTCTCTTTCAAATCCAGGTAGTTTTGCTCAACCTTTCTGGAAGTTGCAGGATAATTCACAATGGGGATTATACTACTTTGAGCCAGTTCAGCAGGTCTTGATTCCAGGGAGGTAAACAACACAGTTAAACCTTGATTGCTTTCATCAATGCAACCGTTTCCTTGTCGGAAGGGGAGAGGTAAAGGAATTTCCACTTTACCTGAAATACTGGGCACCACAGTTCAAGAAGAACGTTGAAAAGCAGGAACATGTTTGAAGGAGGATGCCCAAAATGGTGAAAAGTCTGGAAACCGTGTCATATGAGGAGCCGCTCAGGGAAATGGGTATGTTTAGCCTGGGGAAGAGAAGATTAAGAGCTTACATGATAGTCATGTTTAAATATTTGAAGGTATGTCATATTGAGAGTGGAGCAAGCTTGCTTTCTGCTGCTCCAGAGACTGGGACATGGAGCAATGCATTCAAACTACAGGAAAAGAGATTCTATCTCAACATTAGGAAGAACTCCCTTATGGTACAAGCTGTTTGACAGTGGAATATGTTTCCTTGGAGTGTGGTGGAGTCTTCTTTTCTTGAGGTTTTTATATAGAGGCTGGATGGCCATCTGTCAGGAGTGCTTTGATTGTGTCTTTATGCATGTCAGGAGGTTGGACAAGATGGCCCTTGTGATCCCTTCCAACTCTATGAGTCTAAGATTCTATTATTTTACCTATGTATATCATTAACAGAATGCCAACGTCAAAAATATCAAATTTTAATTTCCTGCTCACCCTGCAGTCTACCCATCTGGAAACTCAGAGGAGCTTAGCAATTCCTTGATGTTTTACCTGGTTCCCTGAATCTTAGCAACCCAATGTTACATCTTCATATGTCCTACTACAGACAAGTCTGGTGCTCGTCCTTCATGTTTCTTTGCACAAGACTTGAAATGCTTAAAGGGAAACACATGTTCATAGATGCATGTGGATATGCAGTAGACAGGACATCACTGGGAAATCTTTTTTCACTGAAGTTCACCTCCACACATTGCTGCATGTTTACATAAATCCCCCTTTAGAGATTGTATGAGTGTATATTACTAGTCATGCCGTGATAAGCAGCAAACCCATCTGCCACATGAAGTGTAAAGCAGCTATAAGGGAGATGATACACAAACAGCTCTCAAATCTACAGAAGTTTAGTCAGAAATATAAGTGTGCCATTTGTTCTCATTTCTTGCTGTGAACAGATAATGCAAAACAATGTTGTTTTGTTGTAAAGCTGCTGAGTCTTGTGCTTGAAATGTCCTTGTGCATTATTTTTACTGACATACCGTTCTGCTTCCTTAACAGGCTGTCTTCTCTCCCCCACCTTCTTTATGCTTCCTTTTATTGATATTTGTTGACTGAAAGAGGGCCTTTTATATTCTAGCAGCACAATACTGGTTACACCAAACCATGGTACATTTCTGAACATATTCCATTAAAAAAAATACTGTAGTTTTGGAGCGGTGACTCATTTGTTACATCTCAGTCTCTCTCAAATGCTCTTTCATGGAGTGATCCAGTGAAGTAAGTGACAGAAACTTAGCTGTTCTTTCTTTTCTAAAAGTGTCTATATCTCTCCAAGGAGAGATGACTCAGTAAAAGAGAAACATGCTGAGAAGTAAGTTTGTACCATCAAGCCAACATTGCTCAATAGTAAGGATGGACAGATCTGTCCGTTTTTATTTCTTTGGTATATATCTTAAATCTCAAGGTCTTTCCATTTTGTTCATGAAGCAATTTGCAAATGGAAATAAAGTGTAATGGGGGGGGGAGGGAGCAATCAAAATAATCCTCCAATCCAGGGTTGCCAGATTGGATCTGGAATGGGACTCCTGTAACTTTAATCTTCAACAGATCTTGGATCAGGTTGAGTTAGTGTAAAGCTCCATCAAATGAAATGAAGGTACTTATTATCTTAACCTTCCAAACTCCACTGTTCAGCCATTGTCATCCCCTCCTAACACAGCTACTGCTTTATTAATTACTGTGCATCTTTATTAATTACTGTGCATCTGTTGTTGTTTGCTGCTCTTGAGTTGGTTTCAACTCATGGTGACCCTACCGTGTTTCCCCGAACATAAGACAGTGTCTTATATTAATTTTTGCTCCCAAAGATGCACTAGGTCTTATTTTCAGGGGATGTCTTATTTTTCCATGAAGAAGAATTCACATTCATTGTTGAACAAAAAAAAAAATGGGCATGCTTCCAAACAAAAACTTTACTAGGTCTTATTTTCAGAGGATGTCTTATTTTAGGGGAAACAGGGTATGGATGACACACCTCCAAGAATCCCTATCTTCCACTGTCTTACCCAGGTCCTGCAAGCCCTTGCCCATAAACCCCCTGAACAAGTCTATCCATCTGGTTTGTGATCTTCCTCTCTTTCTTCTTCCTTCTACCTTTCCTGGTATTATTATTTCCAGTGATCTTAGCTTCCAAGGAAACCTCTGTTCTGATCTGTTCAAGAACCCATTTTTTTTGTCTTCTTAGCTGTCCATGGTATCCTAAGTACTCTTCTCCAGCACCACATTTTGAATGAGTTGATTTTCTTTCTGTTTGCTTCCTTCACTGTCCAGCTCTCACATCTTTACATGGTAATTAGGAATACAATGGCTTGGATGATTCTGACTTTAGTGCTCAGTTGTATGTCTTTGCTCTTCCGTATCTTTTGCAGTTCTTTCATATCTGCCCTTCCCATTCCTAATCTTCTTATTTCTTGACTGCAGTCTCCTGTCTGGTCAATGTTTGATCCTAGATATGGGAATTCTTTAACTATTTCAATTTCCTCATTGTCTAGATTGAATTTATGTATTTCTTTTGTGGTCATTGTTTTCTTTATGCTCAGCATCAGATCTGTCTGTGCACGTTCATCTTTAACATTCCTTATTAACTGTTCCAATTCCTCAATGTCTTCTGCTAATATGTCCACATATCTTAAGTTGTTCATGTTGCATCCTCCTATCTTAACCCCTCATTTTTCTGATTCTAATTCTGCTTTTCTTATGATGTTTTCAGCATATAAATTAAACAAACAGGGAAATACACCATATCATCATAATGTTTTATAACAATACACTACAGTACAATGATCCACCAAAATATTCAGGATTCAGATATATCCCAGGCAAAGTTCCAGAAAAATTGTTTCCAGACAATATATTAGATGGATCTTGTCCTAATGTTATAGGGGAAGGAAAAATAAATGAAACAGTCTTATCTCTAAGACACATAAACTAGTCAAAGTTAAGCTATTTTTGAAATTGCATTTTAAGTAGAAATTTAAGGATGTGTTTGGATTTTCCACAATGGAATCAGTGGGGCTTCTAATTGCACAGTATATTTAAAAAAAAATGTAAAAGAACAAACCTGAAAAATAAAGAAATAATTAAGGTGGGCCACAGTTTAAGCTGGAACAATTAGCTCTTAGAAGCCAATTGAAAAGAGTCTGAATCTACAACGTGCAAAACTGACTAGTGTAGCAGACATATTACAAATGCTTTATACTCATTTTTTTCACTCTGCAGAGGCACCTTTTCACTTTCTTGTATCTTTACCAATTGGTCATTTTCATCAGGTAATGATGATGAACCAGGATGTATAGTCCTAGGACTCCTACAACTGGGCCGTGAATTTTCTTCCCCTGTTCACTTCATACCTTTGTCAGCTAAATTCCAATTACCTGAGGACAAATAATAACACCCGACACACTCCACAAATATGCAAACGTGGCTTCCATGGGCAGGCTGCCATCCTTGTAATGTTATTAATAATGAAGATATTCCCCCCATTGTTACCAGGGGACTGCAAGTCTGATAAGGCTAAAATGAATTACAGCATGTACCCGATATTCATGCTGAGTAAACAGAATGAGCAGAGATGGTAAAGATTTCAACTCAAACAATGACATGAGCTCAAACTTGTAAAAATTGGAATAATAAAGCTCTATTTACTTAACAGATAAATCAATCTGAAGGGGGGAAATATGTGCTGTTCTCAGCTGAGTGGATCGGAGAGAACATTAGACAAGGTGCTTCTTTTGGGGGGCTGGTTTCTTTTTTTGATCCCACCTTCTGTCAACACAGAGATAGAAACCTTTCACACTTTATTGCAAAGGTTACTGCCACTATCTTTTGGACAATACCAAATTGCTGTGAGGACAAATGTGATGACCATTTATAGCAGGAGGATCTTATCATGCAGAAAACTTAGTTACTCCCTGATGGGCCACAGAGTTGAGGCTCATTGGTCTGGGATTAATTTGTGCTGGGTCTAATTACTGAAACTCATTTACAGACCAATCTAATTTTATTATAATTTCTTTAGACAGCCTTGGAAAGTCTCCCTCTCAGCATCCATTCCTTTTCAACACAATGGTTCTAACTGGGATCCTAGAAAGCCAGTGTGGCATAGTGGACTACAATTCTAAAAATCATAGTTCAATTCCCAGTACAGCACAAAAACTATGGTGACCTTGGGCAAGTCACATTCTTCTACCTCAGATGGCAATGTCAAACCCTCTCTGAAGAAACTTGCCAAGAAAACCCTATGAAGGGTTCGCCTTAGAGTCACCATAAGTCAAAAAATGACTTGGAGGCACACAACGACTAGGATCCTCCTCATAGGGTTGCAGAAAAGGCAAACAAGACAGAAATTGGTTGAGAATGTAGTGATTAGGGTACCTCAGAAATTACTATACTACCTGAGAAAGTTCATTCCTTACATTAGGGATTGGAAAATGTGATCCATGGGCTGCATCCAACCCCCAAGATAAATATTGTGGCCCCTGAATCTCCAGAGAGAGCTCCCAGTGCCTCCTGTTCCAATTAAAAAAAAACCTTGAAAAGCCATTTTTCCACTCCTAGAAAATTTAAGACCTATGATTTTATTTTTTATTTGTAGGCAAGGCAGATATTCTCCTAAACTACCTGACATCCTCCAAATCAAAAGGAAGGAAGGAAGGAAGGAAGGAAGGAAGGAAGGAAGGAAGGAAGCTGGGGATTTCCATACAAACACATACTCCCTTTTGTTACACTTTGGGGCTGTACAGATGGGCAGCGCATCTAGCCACCCCTTTAGTTCTAGCTGCGCCTTTAGTGGCTGGATCAGTGCCTCAGCAACCGCATGCTGTGGTACCAATCCAGCCTCTGGAGAGCACAAAAGGGAATTGCAAAAAGCTGCTTCTTTTTGTACCCTATAAAGGTCATCATAGCCATGATGTTGTGGCTCTGTGGTGCCCTTTCGGCGCTGCATCATCTAGATGCAGGGCCGGGGCTGCACACTGATGCTGTGTATCATATAGAAGGGCACGTGGCATCATGACACGATGGGGCGGGGTCATGATGTCCAGCATGTGGATGCTGCACCATGTCTCCTCCTGCAGACTGGCACAAAGTGCCAGTGCAAGAGGTCCCAAGCCAGGTCAAACAATGGTGTGGAGGGGAAAGGATTTAGTCCTTTCTGCCAACCACTGTCCTGACTGGAATTTCTCTGAGGGCCCTTTCACTTCACACTTTATTGTTCTTTGATATCACTTTAACTGTCATGGCTACATCCTATTGAATCCTGTGGTTTGAGCTTAGTGAGACACTAGAATTCCCTAGGTGATCATTCTAAACTACAAATCCTAGAATTGTATAGGACAGAACCATGACAATTAAAGTGGAATCAGAGGAGTTTATCACATGAAAGGAATTTCTCTCAATTTCGAATGGAGCCAATTCGAATTCACGTAGTTTAGCTAGTTTAGTGAATTTACGTGAAATCTAATTGGTTTGGAATGTGTTCAGAATGACTTCCCCTTGCCCGAAAATGACCCCCCCCCCCCATTGCCTGAAATTGCGTGAGATATTCTAATACACAATTATGTGAAACCCCATAATTGCATTCGGAATGACTTCCCATTGCCTGAAATTGCATGAGATACACTCATACGCAATTACGTGAAACCCCATGATTGCGTTCGGATTGCCATTGGAGTATACCCCCAAATTCCGTCATATGATAAACTCTATAGTGTTATGACTGTGCATTATGAAAGAAATTCTAGACATTCCCTGTCCAGTAATGGTTGTAGTTGCTGTACTAGATGAAGCTGGTAATAAATGCTCTTTGCTGTTGCGGTCATTTGGGCCTCTAGTGACAGAGATGAAACCAAGAGCATCCCCAGATATATATCTATCAATATAGAGGGAATCCAGAGTCGTCTAAGACAAACAAGTGATCTGTCTCCCAGACCAAGGAACCATAAACTTACATAGCCTGAATCCAGCACACAGTCTCAGATGATTAGCCCTCATGTAGTCCAATATTGCCTCCAGCAACCAGTCCAAATAGTCTGTCTTATTCACATGAAACAGAAAAATAGAACTGAACTGAGTGTCACCTGCATTCTGGTGATATCCAAATCCTTGATTATCTTCCCCAATAACTTTGATAGATGTTTAAAATAACTGAAGACAAGACACAACAGCCACCAATGGGGCAGAAATACAATCCCCAGTGCCGTTCACTGGAAGAACAGAACCTCTGTAATAAAGACCTGAAGCAACAGATTCAAACTACAAGAAAAGAGATTCTACCTAAGCATTAAGAAAAACCTATTGACAGTAAATGCTATTTGATAGTTGAATATGCTTCCTCAGATTGTGGTGGAGTCTCCTTCTTTGGAAGTTTTTAAACAGAGGGTGGATGGTCATGGATGCTTTGATTGTGTATTCCTACATGGTAGCGGGTTGAACTGGATGGCCTTTGTGGTCTTTTCCAACTCTATGATGATTGTAAATGTCCTACTCTAATCTCACAAATCAGTCCAAGAGGAAAGCATAATCAAGGATAGCATAAACCACTGAGCAACAAAATCTCACTCCCTCAGTCCCTCTCTCAATGACTCTGCTACAAAACCTGGTTTTTACAAAACAAAATCTGGTTCTGCTGCAAAACCAGGCCTACACCAAAACTGAAATAAGTCCAGATCAAAAGATAGGAATTGTGTGGTCATCTTGATGTTGGCTATCTAAATTCCAGCTTTCCTTACTATTGACTATGTTAGCTAGGACTGATGGTAATTGCAGTACAAAAACACCTGGTCTTTCAATTATATCCTGTAACCTAGATGATCCATTTCCTTTAAGAGCCTCCAAAGCTGTGCTGCTGCCACCACCACCATCTCAAGTACCTTGGCCAAAAATCAGACACTGGTAACAGGATGGTAGTTTTTATATGCTATTAGTCCTAGGAAGACATTTTCAGTAGCAGTCACACAATTGTCACTTTACAGACATCTGGTATTACCCCTTTACATACAGTACCACTCCAAATCTATGCAGCCAACCCACAAAAGCTAGTTATAGTAAGTCAGGATAGGATCAAACATGGATCAAAATGACATTGTTGGCTTCATTGCTGAAAGTTTCTTGTCCATATCCTTAGACCTCATTAAGTGAAACTGTTCCCAAAAATTAGATAAGAAGGTACATTGGACTCCACATCAGTGATTATTTTAACTATGGTCTCAACAGTACCATGGAGACAATAGCAAATTTGTTAGAGAAAAAAGAACTGCTCAAAGCTGAACTACAAAAATGTAACATCTAGCATGGACAGAACAAGGAAGTATTGTTACTCATGAATCTTGTACTCCTCATATAAAAGCCCTGTGAATTAGATGGTTACGATTATTGTTCCCATTCTCCAGATGGAGAATAGGCTGAAAGATAGTGATTTGCCTAAGGCACCCCCCCCCCCCAAAAAAAAACCCTTAATGTCAGAAGGGATATTTAAACTAGGGTCTTTTTTGGTTGTAGCTTGGTCTCCTAGCTTGGAATTACCCCAGTTCTGATTCTATTGCAGGGCTCTTCCGCTGCCTCATAATTTGCTGTGCTTGGTGAATTGTCTCCAGCTGTTGTTGGATAATCCTATAGTCAGCATTTTAAAAACATATGAATTAAAGTTATTCCATACACACATCATGAAGTTTTAATGGTTGGATAAATTGAATATTTTCATTATATCTGCCAGTCCTTGACATTTATTTGAACCAGTAATGAATTTAGTCTTTTTTCTTCATATATATCTGTAAACACAGATATAATTTTCTGATCATTATGGCAGAGCCCTAAAATGCTAACAACACAGAGGGAAAGAATAAATAGACATAGCAATCTATATTAAAATCCAGTGGATAATTGATTGCTTGATTATAGCCATTTGTGAAGACATTTGGATGAATTAATCGAGGAGTCAAAGTAAATCAGGCTCATCATGTTGCCATTATTCAAGTGAATTCTCTGGTATTTACCAAATGAATGGTCTGAATTAGATTCTTGTGATTAAATACTAAAGCTTCAATAGTATGCTAAGGAGGCTTTTTGTACATATTACATTCTCCTGCGTGACTGAGTGGTCAAACAGGGAGGGCTTTGTCTTTGGAACAGCCCATTACACCAATGTTTTTCAAATAATTTTTCTTCAGGGAAATACTTTCCTAGGAAGTTGCCTTCACAGCAGATCAGACTATTTGTCATCTACCCTGTACTGTCTATATTGGCTGGCAGATCTCCAGAATCTCAGACAAAACCCCTTCCACAATGCAAGCTGCCTCATATATGGAGATGGCAAAGATTGAACTCATGACATTCTGCATACAGAGCATATTCTCTACCACTGTACTAGAGTCCCACACTTACTGATTCCTTGTATTGAGGGTTTTACAATAGAATCCCTGGATGTTACACAGGATTTCGAGCTGAGCTTCATGGTGTGGGCAGCATCAGACAAATTAAAAGTCACCATCACCTTGCATTAACAGAAATTGTACCCTAAAACTACAGTTTGGGGAAAAAAACATGTATGTTTCAACTACAATATCCAGAAACCCCCAACTGTTATGATCAGTGGTCATACTGGGCAGAAGAAGTCTGTAGTCCAAAAAAGTATTTTTCAAAGTTACCTAGAACATACCAAACACTACCCTATGAGTTATGCTAAACTATGGCATACGTCTTTGAGAAGGGTATGTTGGTGTTCTGGCTGAGGGACTCCAAAGGCACCCCTATTTTCATTTATGAAATGTCCAAAGATGTCACATTTATCCAATATAGTATATGCCATCATATTGCAAATCAAATCTTTCAGTCCTTCTGCTCCCTTTCTGGTTCCAAACATGCATCTAGTGTGCAGCACTGAGATGTGTGATAATATTTATAAACTTTTGGAACTATTGATTAGTGCCTCATGTCATTATTTGTTCTGCTCTTAGGCAGAAAGAATTCTATCAACATACACACATACACAAACACATAGTAATTAATCATAATTGAATGACATGTCCATCAGCCTTCAAAATTTTACAACAACATATACAATAAAAAGCAGCAGGTTGATGTAGCTTGGGGCCAATAACTGGAATAATGTTTTATGCTGGCAACTTCACAAAGATCAATATCCTGTATGACAGATGGATGATTTCAAAAGTCAGCTGTCCCAGCCTTTACTCTGTGAGAAATGAAGGATGTGTCAGCTTCTTCAAAATAAAACCAAAAAAGGCCATTAATTTGGGAACTCATCTAACAGGTGTTTCTGAGAAGAAGGATTTGTGATCTTCCTCTGGAATAGCATTTAACACACGGGAGGGAATCTCACCCTCTGCTTGATTCTCGATTCTCAAGCTTCACTCAAAATTGGGAAGGCGTTTTCATTCCTACAGAATAAATTGAAGCCTAAATGGCAGGAGCATTTTCATTTCACTTTCACTGACCATATTTCACATGTGAAACATTGGCTGTTATTATGAAGGATAAGGCAGTGAACCTGTTTTTGACAATTTCTAGGTACTGTAAACAACACATAACGCTCAATAATCTGTTCTAGGTTTTCTCATAGATAGTAACTTTTTCACAGACCATTTACTTCTTATTTTAATTTGGATTTCTGAGATATCAATGGGCATCCACAGACTCAGGAGTTATATAAGAAAATGTTTTTGTTTACTTAACCCACTAATTTTCAGTATTAAAATTTGGTTTTTATTAAAATTAAAATGATGGTTGTAATTCTATGTTCTTGCAAATTTGAAAAGGGCAAAAATTCATCATCAACACCAAGTATCTGATTTAAGGTAACAACCCTGTTGTTTACCCATGCATTTCATAAAAACAGCTCCTTACTAATTTTCAAATCTGGATTCTACTATAAAGCCAATTTGGTCAAATTGCAGCTGACAAGACAATATTTGTCACACTGTTGTAACTGCTGAAATTGTTGGGGGGGGGGGATACCTTTTTTTACTTTTTTATAAAATGAGGACCAAGAACTGTACATTTGACTGGAGGTGCTGGAAACTGAGACTCCAAGGCTTGATCATAGTGGATTACTTACTTTTAGTTGATATGTCCAAAAAATTAATACAAGATAACAGATATGCCCAATAGTATAGAAGAATATCTGGAAGGCTGAACCCTACCACTTTGATAAAAAAAATGCATCTCTTTCATTGAAATTCTAGGATATTACCACCACCCTCAATGCATTTAAATTTTGAAAATACTTGCAAGGTATGAATAGAGGAATTGTACAAATAACACAAACAATTCTAGGCATAATATTCATTTCAATTGTGTTTACTTTATCCCTTATCAAGGTGGAACACCAAAATTTGGTTTCAGTTCCAATGACATGAAAACAGTACAAAACTCTGCATCAGACCTTGAAGTCACTGCCAGTCAGCATACATACTGAATTAGGATGAAACAATAGTCTAATATTCTCTTCAGCAGACTAGATATTTGGAATAAAACATAAACAAGTTAGTGCTCCACCTACCACGAAGCTGACTGGGCTAGCAATTGACTCTTATGTCAACACTGATGGTGATACAGCTTCCTCCACTTCAACTAAGCACAGTAAACTATCTAGAGGCCAACTAGACAGGTTGTCTACATTGGTAAAAATATTGTTCTATCTGTCAAAAGAGGTGAACAGCCTGGGGTTGCTGCTTCTGCCCCTTCGGCATCTGATTCTTAAGGTCCTATGCATGGGCCAGATAAAACATCCTCCCCCAGATCCTTTCAGCAAGGAATCCAGATGACACACAGTCCAAACCTCAATTCTGATGTGAACAGTCCAGATGACATCCAGCGTGTTCAGCACCAGAACTGGGGTATACCCTCCCCCCTTATAACAAATTTTTAAAACTCACAGAAGATCCAGAACCCTTCATCACAGCACCAGGCGGCTGTTTAGAATGCAATCTGCTGTTTCAGCCAGGACCATGGCCACTGGCAAGAATCCCTTGTTCTGAACTCAGAATCAAGCTATTTTTGTCAGAACACACAGCAACAGGCAGCACAAGGGGACATGTGTGAAAACAGCCACCTGGTGTTGCAATGGAGGGTCCCAGGTAACAGGAGCAGTTGGGGAAGGTCCAGGACCAGAGTATTCAAACCTGCACCAGGAGCCCTGGTGGCACAATGGTTAAATGCCTGTACTGCAGCCACTCACTCAAAACCATAAGGTTGTGAGTTCAAGACCAGCAAAAGGGCTCAAGCTCGACTCAGGCTTGCATCCTTCTGAGGTCACTAAAATGAGTACCCAGATTGTTGGCTGCAAGTAGCTTACAGTTGTAAACTGCTTAGACACTCCTTAGGCAGTATGAAGCGTTATATAAATGAAGCTGTTTGTTTGTTTGCTCCCAGAGAATTCTTGCCAGTGCAGAATAACCTAAGGTAACAACCATGGTAGACCTTGTCCATGCTTTAAATGGGAACCATCACAGATCCATTCCCTCAGGCAGCAGCAGGAATGGGAAAGGCCTTTAGACTTTGGGTGTGCTATTGCCTCTCAGAGTAGATAGTATTGGTGCACTTGGATCAACAGGATATAATAATTTAAGTCAGTTTTATATATTTATATATGGCCTCTGTTGCCTCATCAGATTTTTTTTAAAAAAACATGCAATCAAAAATCTGGTTCCTCCCTAGGCAAACCAACCAAAATTTCTTGAAAGTAAGAAATTACATGCCTGCCTATACACTGCAATAAGTGTTCTTTTAAAAATAAAGGCACTCGGAATGAGTTTGTGAATAAAGTGACAGTGCTACTATTAAAGTGTAAAGGCCTCAATATTGTCATGTAACTATTAATTAATGATTAAGAATCTGTAGGTTCCTTTCTTTCTCCAACTGCTCTAATTCAGACGAATGTTAGGTTACATTTTGAGAAGCAGATTATTGACAATGAAGTGTATGAATTTGCAACTCCACAGTGATAAGACAGGGTGACAGCAGAGTTGTTCATATTATATGCAGAGTACAGCTTTATTTGTCAGGGCCAAGTAGAACATATGGGGATATCTATATCAAAATGCCAAGCTTGCTGGCAGAGATAATGACCTTAATTGTATGGGATATTTTGATTCTCCTATTTGACTTCATGCTGCTACATTTCTTCAGGGTATAAATGCAAAGGAAGACTACTAGAGATTTGGCAAGAAAAGAGAAGCTGTTCTGTTAATGAGGAACAGTAATCCACAGAACATGTGTGCCACTTGGCTGAATTTTCATCAAGATGTGACACAAACCTGGAAGACCCTTTCAGTAATATCAGCTTGTTTCATAGTGAGCAACCTCTGAGAAAGGAGCTATGAGTTGATCGACAGTATAATCCTTCCAGAAGACTCGGAAGCTACTTTAGCAATACTAGAAATCATAGTGATGTGGTGCTTAGAGAGCTGGGAGATCCAAGTTCTAGTCCTGAGGGGTGACCTTGGGCTAGTCGTTGCATCTCAGCTTTATTTCAATCACAGGGCTATTGTGTGGATATAGAGGATAATAATAATAATTTTTTTAAAATCAGTCATGATAAAGAAAGGGAAGAAAGGCAGGGTATGACTGTAACTAATAAATAAATGAGTAGCTGTGTTGACCCCTAAATTTGTTCCTTGGATTTGAAGACAATGAATAAATGAATAACCTCAAAGAATTTGAAGAATGCAGGGCAGGGCTGAGTATCTACCTGTACAGGACTGAGTATCTACCTGTACGAATCCTACCTGTACATTGATCCTATGATTTCTCATTTTGCCCCAAAATGAGTCCAAGAAGCTCAGTGCTATGCATGCATATGACTCTTTGCCACCATGTTTCTTGTTAGCTTCACATTAATGTAGAGCTTAGAACATAAAAAGAGTCATGTTGGAACAAACTAATTCAACAGACTTTTAACACAGTGGCCAATCAGTTGCTTATGAGAAGTCTTCCAGCAGGATGTGAGTTCAGGTGCACCCTCCTTTTTATCTATCTATTGGTTAGGATAATCCCTTGACATGAATGGCTAGTCGTAACCAACTGTAGGGGGTAGTGCTCATTTCCATTACTAAGATGAAAGCCAGCTTTGTCAAGTTTAATTTGCAGAGTCAGCTATGCCTCTGTATGTTACCCAAGTTTAATTTGCAGAGTGCAAATTGGTGCTGTTTTTGCTATACTCAGAGCAGGTTACTGCTTCCTTGCTCTTCTTTCCCAACCCTTAAATCATCACACTTCCAAAAAGACCATAATAAACCTATTGCTTTTTCCACCAAAGAATATTGACCATGAAGAGGTTGCCCTGAAATCCCATCACATAGGGAAAGGTGTAACCACAAAGCAGAGCTTTGAAATCATCTTATCATTTGTCTCCCCTGTATAGTCTCTCTGCTAAAACTCTAGCTGTGATTTAGAATGCAGCCAAGCATTCCATCAAGGGCTGGATTGGAATTTAGCATTCCGTCATGAGCCTTGATTGGTTAGCAATGGATAAATCAAGATGGCAGCCAGAAATACGGAGGAAATTATAAGAAGCATGTAGATATGAGACACTCCATTGGGGAGAGGCTGAGGTCATGGTGGCACAGAGGATGAGAGACAGAGCAGATTGATGTTGTTAAAAGATAAACTTTCCCTTGCAGTGATGTTTCAGCACATTTAAACATGAAAGCAGATGTGGGAGGAAGGAGATTTATTTCTCAGACATATGGCAAGCATGCCACTTTGCTATTAAGGTTTCATCTCATGAAACATTGTTCAGGAGCTTTTCAATCCAAAAGGCAAAAGAGAGACTGGCGAACTATTCCAACATAATCATCCATTGCTAATGGACCTAGGACACCAGCTCTAGTGAATATTTGTCACAACACTTGGGACATTCAAATATTCAGATAGCTAGAAGTAGGGAATTAGATTTAAAAAGGAACCATCACCCTTGATGGCATTGGGTCATGACATCCACACATAACAAGCTAAACTGCTTGAGGACTGTGCACCAGGTTGGAAGATTTTAATACATCTACAGGGTGGATTTTTGATAGTTTGCAGCCACACCATCATTTCAGAGCTTGGAAATAGTTTGTCCTTAGCATGTTTTTCAAGGCTTAACTAAATTAAATTGCAATATCAAGTTAATGTAAGTTAGTTATTTTTATAGTTACAAAGATGTGGTCTCACCACATGGTGGGCAAGAAATATCACATGGCTCCACTCCTGCTGCAGCACCTGCTGCTATATTCAAATGTCTAGAATCAATGGGACTTTCTCCTAAATATTGACATTTGATTTCTAGTCAGAATGGTGGTTGTGCCGGGTGTAATTTAGGAGAAGTGCCACCAGATGTGGAGATTGCTGGTCCAGTGATATTTTGGACCAGCAGAATTTATCCCTGTGCCATCAAGGATTTGAAAGCAGCTCACAAGGGGTTCATTGCTTGCCCTAGGCAGTGGCTGGAAGGAGTTCCAGCAGGAAGCAAAAAAGCAGAGCCACCTGCCAGCACAGAGACCTGCTGATATTTACAGACATTTATCAGCACAAGTGCCACAACTGACGATTTTAGAGAAAGAGAGACATGTTATCAGAATCACCCTACTGTTGGCTACAAGTAACATCCTATGGACTTTACCTCTGAAGACATAATAAAAAAATGAGAGAGTAAATGCTGACATAAGAACGGCAGGGGGAGGGGGTGTAAAAATGTGACAGATTAGTTTAAGACCTTTAAATGAGAAGTTGTGGTGAAGGAGCATAGATTAACCTCACTAATACAGGGCTTCATTCAATGTCTAGAGGTTGTTACTTTCTAACTCAAGCCCTCCCCAACAGTAGAAACTGGAGACTCCAATTTTAGTAGCAGAAGTATTTACTAAAGTTAGCAAATAAAGATAAGAAACAAAGGGAAACAGCAAAATATATATTTTAGTCCCATGCTTCTCATGTTATTCCTAGATCTAAAAATGCCAAGGAAAGTCTTTGTCCTTACTCACAGTTAGTCCAAGGATACATTCACTAAAAGCTTAAAAGGCCTCGTGCATTATTTCTACAAGGTTTTGGTTTGAGAGCATCATAACAAGTTCACAAAGTTTTAGTTTGAGAGCATCACAACAGAACGGATGTTTTGCATGAAAGTGGCAACCAGCAGGTTATAGTTGCTTTTGTAGTAACTCACTCCAGCAGGGGGCAGTTGCAAATGGAGTGTATTGCATTAATAGATTTCTTTGGAGCTCTGCTCCCCAGGCCAGTAGAAATTGTTCAGCCACAACCTAGTAGTGATTTTTTTCCAGGAGAACAAGGTATCCAATTTGTGATTTCCCATCAAAGTGGATTCAACATATGATTTCTATAGCAAGCTCAGCAGTTTACTATTCCATACACATGAGCAGTTCAACTCTGTCATCTTTTCTTCACAAAGTCAAGGAGTAGTTACCAGATTTTCTGAGTCTGTTCCTAATTAGACTGACAAAGTCTACTTTCCATGGGCAGCATGTAGCACTGTAGGAGGCTGGAAAGAAGGCACAAGCATCTCAAGCAGCTCTTCTTCTTTAGCCTATTCCATCCATTGCAAAAAATGTATGAGACAACTCTACCCAATATTCAAATAAGAGTTGCATGCTAAGGTTTTGTTTTGTTTCATTGCTGCAGTCTATATTATTTAATTCCCCCATTGTGAAAGGCCCCAGTGACAATCCTTGAAAACTCCAGGTAAGGAGTGGAATGATCTTGGCCAGAAACCATGGGGACCGTGATGCCAGTCAATGTAGATAATATTCTGCTAAATGACCAATGTTCTGATTCATTAGAATGTAGCATCCTAATTAGAGATGAAAAGAATATTCAATAATATTTGAAAATTATTGGAAAACCTATTTCTTCAGTGTGAGGAAACCCTGACAAGGAGAATCTTGAACTTGGATTCTTTGCAATTTGAGACATATTCTGTACAAAATACACATATGGGACCTGTGGACAGAGCGCAGCATTTTCTGTAGAGAAATATTATTTCTAATTTTACACACAATATGTTCTGAACTGTGAATTGTGCAGAATAGACTAAACACTGCTCACCTGTGCAGTGGGAAGAAACTTGCTAAAATTACTGACTGCTTCCTTCAAGAACAAATATTAGCAAAGAATTACATCCTTTGTCTTAATGTCCCTATAGACCAAAATGATAAATAGAAAGGATGTATCTAATTATGATCACTATGATTCTCTAGCAGCATTCCCCTGTGGATGTACCGTAGGAGCTTTGCAAGGCAGAATGTGGCTGGATAAAGAACTGTGGTTTAAACTATTTTTATTCCTCAGCTAAAGATAATACTATTATTAGGTAATAGATGTCCAACACACCTCCAGTGGTGTCCTTCCATGCCTAGAAAAATCTTCAGTGCAACAAAGATTTTCATACTCATGAGATGGAAGAAAGGTGATTTTTTTTATTTGTGCTGATTATTCCTTCTGTCTAGCAATCTTTGAACCCCCCCCCCCAAAAAAAATCTTTAACTGAACTGAGTATTTTCTGGAATAGCATTGGAGGAGAAAAGCTCTAGGAGAAGGGAATTTTATTAAAATTGCCTCCCTCCGTTCATAGAAGGCTCTTGTATGAAAGGAAGCACTAGACTAAACTAAATCTATTGTGACACCTGATGGTATGTGATATTTATTTATTTATTTTAGTGTTCAGACCACTTCATATCCATTACTATAACAATCCTAAAGTCAGACCTTTGGCTATCAGTGCTACTTCACTGCACTGCCAAATGAAATGGAAAAGTATATTTGGACACAAATTTGGCTATTTGGTCAGATTTTCACCCCCCCCCAAAAAAATATTTGTATGTAAGTGATTGCATGAACACCACAAGATGTATCCTGCAACCAATGGTTACATAAATACCTCTTCCTAAACAACGGGATAAACTGTTAATTCTGCCCCTCTTTGCATGGGCCAGGATACTTTGGAGGTAATCTGGCAGCTGCCCTGATATGCTTCTGTTGCCTGACCCTCCACTACCATGCCATAACAGCTATCTCCATGGGCATCCCACTGAACCACCCAGTGCATCTGATACTGCAATGGGTCACTCACATCTGAGGTCAGACTGAGGCACCCAGCATATGAGTCTGACCTCAGATGCGAGTGACCCATGGTGGTAGCAGATGCACTGGGTAGCTCAGTGGGATGCCCATAGAGACAGCTGTTGTGGCATGGAAGTAAACATATCCTGGGTGCCATGTTCTGAACTAAGAATGAGTGACGAGCATTATATATGTATTTAACAATTTTAAGAATGTCTTCCACTGGTTCTGGTGCAGAATGTGCCAGACATCGACCAGATTGCTTGCACCAGAACTGGAGTTTGGGACAAGCATTGTTCGAACAGGATGATGCCAGAATGGGAGGAATGGTCCTTTTGGTCTATGCAGACAGAGCACTTTCCTTTAAAGCACAGGAATTATTGAAGCAGAATGAATGAGAGAATGAGAGAAGAGCAGGCAGCACCTGTCCCTCACTGCATCCCTTTATGCTGTGTCTTTAGATTGTAAGCCTATAGGAAGGGAACTGTCAAAATAATAATTGTTAACTGTTCATGTAAAACACTATGTACACTGATGGTTCAATACAACATAATAATAACAACAACAATTGTAATTGATGCTTGGATCAATGTGTTTCAGAAGAGTATCCAAGAATAAAATACTGCATAGGATAGGACAGGATAGGATAAACATCTTAACAATGAGCATAATGACAGCAAGAGTCCCAACTGAATTCAAATTTAACAAGTCTGTTATTGTTCATGATACATTTTAGTTATCACTGAAGTCAGGAGGATATTTGACCTTCCCTTCTGGAAAGTTTTCTCTTTTTTATGGTCTACATCAATTCACACAGGCTTAAGAGCTGATCCCTGTTGTGCTCTTGAACTATTTGCTCACATTCTGGAAATTAGCTGTTGATCAACAGGAATGGATTCTCCCTGCCCTTTCAGTGGCTAAAAGTCTTATACTACAGGACTGGAAAGAAAAATGCTCACTTTCTGTTACTGGTGTAATTCTTTGCTATTTTCATTCTCTAATGAAGCAAAGAGTAGGTTTAGTCATTTGCTACCAGTTACAAGAAAGTCTTCACAGACTGTACAGTTTTTGAAGATTAATCGCAATTCAGGACTTATTCTTCACAAAATTCACTTAAGGTTTTTTCTTTTTTCTTTTTCTTTTCTTTTCTTTCGTGTGTGTGTGTGTGTGTGTGTGTGTGCAGAAAGCACCATTTTCGGGGGGGGGGGGAACAGGGGTCCCTGCATAGTAAATACTATTATGAATAAATCTTGAACTGCAAAGATTCTCATTAGTCCAGGATTGTGCTCATCAGAGTTTTCTGACATTCAAGAAACATGTTTTTCAACTATTTGGGAGATAATATTATATTCTTTCTGTCCCTACTCTATTACTTAATGAGCGGAAGACTCAACATAACAAGTCCAGTATTTGAAAGTATGGCATAGAGATGTTAATTTTGAATGTACACATATTTCAATATTTGGTCCTCTTTCAAAGACTTTTATGCACAAATGGGTTCTCACTGTTGTATTTTCAAAATGAGTCAGTTTTCTTTATAATTAATTCTGTATCACATATTCTGTTACTTAACTTTACATATACCTAACTAAGTAGCAGAGCTGCTAAGCAACCCTTTTACAGTCATTATACAACTGCACAATTCTAATTTTAACAAATGTAGGTCCACTTACAAAGATGTAAGGCCTTAACAGGATTCTGGCAACGCTTACTTTTTCCTTCTTTCTTACTTTTTTCAACAATGCAAAAATGTTTTAAGAAAAGATCATACAGTATTTCAGCAATATGTTTTTTTTAATCTCTCACTATAGTACCATTATTATATACTACAACATATCTGCCACTATAGTATCATAGGGAAGGTGTGGTTGAAGTAGGCTACAAATGAACGGCAACAGAAAGAAGAGGATGGCATAAATCATCTCTTGTTTACAAAGGATGAGATGTTTGTGAAATGCATGACTGAAGGAAGCAGTAAAAAGAGTTTTGGCATATTTAAAGGGAAAAGAGGCATTTTCAATATGGAAATAAAAGAATGTGAGGGAGTATGAAAATCTGCTGAAACAAATGTTCAGTATAGAAACTAGCATAAATGTTCAGGCAGTGATTTACATGTTGCAGTCATCAGACGATAAAAGACAACTCTTGAAACTGACTGCATCTTTTAAGTAAATTTTAAGACCAAAGCTTTGGGACTGCATCTGAGTGTAAAGCTTGGCTGCTCTTTGGTTCTACACCTCCCAAAATGCCCCAGCCACCATGGTATTTGCATACTCTCCAACATCTCGCAGATGAAAATGTTGTTTTTAACTACCATCAAGTCAACTTTGACTACCATCAAGTCAACTTTGACCCCATGAATGAGAGACCTCCAAGTCACCCTATCATCAAAAGCCCTGTTTAGGTCTGTGGCTTCCTTGATAGAGTCTATCCCCCTTCAATTTGAAGAAATAGATTCAGATCTATGAAAGCCCATGCTACCAATTTCTGTCTTTCAGTTAATTTCAAAGGTGCTACATGATCCCTTTGCATATTTATTTTCCAAACTAACACAGCTATGTCTTTGAACAAAAGTTATTTGTGAAAGGAAAATGCCAAAAACTGTAAAATTTTAAGCACAGAAATTTCTGAATTTATATATTGCATGTAAGAATGTCTAAGGGAAGAAATGTCCAAATCAATCTTTTTTTAAAAAGTAATTTAATTAATTAATTCTACTTTTACAATGATAAATACTTTCATGAACTTTGCAATGGATTTCTTAATAAAATTTATCCTGCTTTTATTAAAGGAAACATTCTTTTGGAACTCTATGGTTGGCAGTTGCTCAGTGGGTTTACAGCATGTCCACTTCAAGAATTGCTTTACAAGCCCAGGGACTGAAGAAGTGATGTGACAGAAAGATGAAAACTTAATGGAAAGAAGATGAAAACATAAATAAAGACTTGGATGTGAGAATGGAGAGATGAAGAAGATGAGTAGAAAGGTTAAGTAGAAAAGGAAGGAAGGGTAGAAAGAAGAGGACTAGAAAGACAAGCAAAGTGGGAATTCAGACACAAAATGGAAATTAGGAATAGAGACTAGAATGAAGGGGGGAAGGTAAATGGCACAGAAATACAGTGGTCCCCCGCCTTACGAATCCCCCGGGTTGCGAAAACCCCGGGATCCGAAAGGCGGCGGACCGGCTTCCTATCCCTCGGGATACGAAAGATCCCCCGGGATACGAAGAAAAAAAACACGCGGCCCCTTTAAATCGGCTGTGTGGTCCATTGAGTTTAGCGGTCCCCTGGGAAACGAAAGCTTCCGGGTTACGAAAGTAATCCCGGAACGGATTACTTTCGTAACCCGGGGGACGACTGTATGAGGTGTGCTTGTGGTGTTGTGGCTTGTCAAAGAATGCAAGCAGCAAGTGCATTTCCCAACTTACTGGAAATTTGCATTCAGCACCTGATGGGAGAATCTTTATTTTGGCTTCCTGCTAGGGCACATCTTCATCCCAGAAGTCCATGTATTTTTGTGTAGGCTTTAGGAGCAACAGGAACCCCTACCAATGGGATTAGAGCCATTGGCTGGTGGACAGGACCTGAGAGAAAAACAGGAGGTTTTCTCTCTGGTTCAGCTCTGGAACATATAAGTTAGCTCCCAGGCATGCTGTTTCCATCTGACTTCGACCATCATCCTCACTTCATTCCCTCTGATGTAAAATCTGATTGGTTATGTATTTTATTGTAACAACTTCAAGCACTTATGCATGGGATCCGAATCCAGGATGAAGGGAGTTTTACATTGGAAGATCCAACAGACATTGGAGAGGTCCCCTTAAGTAACTTTGGGGCTATGAACAGCAATAGGGATGCCCAGATCGAGAAGGGCATTTGGTGCAATGGTTTTCCCGTGTCATTCCTGGGGGAAACAGAAGTATTGGAGGATATGGACCAAAAAGTTCCCCCTCCCAATTCTCACTTTGAACCAGTTCAGTAAACTGGTTCTCCAGTTATCCTTCCCATCTTTTATAAAGATGCCCAAGAGAAGAAAAGAGTTCTGTTCTCCACATAATCCATCATGACAATGATGTCCTCAAGTGAGTCCCATCAATAGTGCTGAAGCAGATTCATTTCCAGTCACTGGCTTCTGTCTGTGGAATCTGGTGCCATTCTATTTCCTCAACCAGCCTAGATTCCAGATCCTTTCATTATTTAAATGCCCAATTATATAACATCCCACATCATTGTGAGGAGGGATGGGGATGGCACATGTAAGGCATTTAAGGAGCTCTGGTGGCACATTGGTTAAATGCCTGCACTGCAGCCACAAGTTTGGGAGATTGATCCCAGGCAGGGCTCTAAGGTCTACTCAGCCTTCTGTTGGTCGCTAAAATGAGTACCCAGCTTGTTGGGGGCAATTAACTTACACATTGTAAACCACTTAGGAAGTTCTAGTTCATGGATAAGTGGTATAGAAATGTGCTTGCTATTGCTATTGCTAAGTAAAATAAATAAATAACCAATCAAGAGTACTAACCTCTAGTAAAGAATGTGAAAGAACAGGACTAGCAACACTCCTTTCTACAGATCATCCTAAGGACCACATTAATAGTCCCAGAATGAAATTATCAATGTCAAGGTGTGCCGCCTTTAATTAATGTAATGATTGTATCATCCATCCGAAAGTAAGGGTTTGACAGGAGAAATTTAGGCATGTGATTAATTCCCTCACTCAATTTAATGATAATCAAAAATGTTTAAACCTAGTAGGGTCCCCTTCAAGCATTCCATAATGACCTGGGATACAAAGGTGCAACATTTAATAAGTGAATGGAGTGGGATAGCTAGAAAGCTGTAAGACTTTCACTGTGTCTTCTTGTTTTTAAAAATGTATTATTTTCCTGCAATAATGGCAAATTCAAGGTTATTAGACACTGATGTGGAAGGGGAGGAACCCAGAATATGCATCAAAATCTGGGTGTTGGAAGAAGAAAAGGGGGGAGTGAGAGTGAGAGAGAGAGAAAGGTTACACAGTACCCATCATTTTGCAGCTGTTATAAATGAGCATTTTATAAGTGTGAATTTACAGGATGCTTATGGCAAAGCACTCAACACTGACACCAAGACAGATTGCATATGTAATGGGTTTTTTATAGCATATTGTGCAGATTTGTAGGTATTGCTTCTTCAGAAATCACTAAGAGGTGGCGATGTGTTGTTTTTTTTTAATTGCTTCCTTAAAAAATATGTATTTTAATTGGTTCCTGAGTAAATTTACATAAGCATTTCCAGTTGTCAGCGTCTGTTCTGTTGACGTGATCACTCTGCAATCACTGTGAGAAACATACATTTTTATGAAGGAAGAATGTTTAAGCTGCCACAAATCTATAGTAATAGACAGAAAAAGTTAGTGAACTATTTCTTTGAAAATCTCCTTAACGCTGCAGTTCTGTACCCACTTACCTTGGAATAAGCCTAACTGAAATCTACGGGATTTAATTTTCAGTAGACATGTCTAAGACTGCCTTGTAAGGAGAAGAGATGAAGATGGCTGCATTTGGAGGTGATAAACTTAGCATTTTCCCTCAATCAGTCTACAAACAGGCATCCACCTGGGATAAGGGCTTGTCAAGTAAGCTTTCCATTCAATGTTAATTCATCTAAATGCAATGAATTTCAGACAGGTATGACAGAGCTGCATTAGGCACTAATGCAGTCAAACGCCTTTATTTCTACACTGTAGATGCACTCTGAGATTCTACTCTAGCCTATTCTGGGTCTAATCGGCTTTGTTTTGTGAGATATTTAGCCTTCTCTGTCAGAGAGCTGTGATGTCACAACAAGCTACAAATCTCAGGATTCTATAAGATGGAGCCATGCCAGTTAAAACGGTGTCAAACTGCATTAAGTGTGGAAGCAACCCATGAGGATATCTCATAGAGGGAGGGAAAATAGGTTAAGTAAAGGGAATACCATTTCCCCTTAATATATGGAATCACAGTGTAGAGGCTGAGATGTTTTGGACTCTAGTGTGAAACAAGCACAGGAGAGAAGAGGAAAGGGTGAGGAGACAGACATCATGGTAAAAACTTGAGGCAAAATAAAGGTAGAGCTGTTGGAAATTGCTTTTCATGTAGCAAAGAGGCTGGTGGGAAGGGAAGAATTGAAGGCCCTGGGGGTAGAAGGACAGCATGAATAGAGGAGAATGGAGTGTGTGTAACATCAATGGCCTATGTATCCATCCTAAAATAATTCCAAAGATACTGCTTAGAACAAAGTGGTTGGTAAATTTGCTTTCTGGCTACCTATAAGCACTTTGGCAGTTTTCAATGTGAAGTTACTACCAGATGGTCCCAAGCTGATACCATACATGCCTCCAGCAAAAGTGGAATGTTCTTTCTAGGAATCTCTAGGTCCTTCAGTGCAACTTTTGGTTAAAGTTGACCATAGAGTTGTGCTGGAGGACCTAGATATTTCTAGAGAGAACATATTAATAAAATTTGTGAATAACCAAATGCGCAAAAGTCAAAGCCACAAATGTGGAGGGATGAGTGCAGTTTGCACTCAGTTAACTCAGCCTGGGAAAGTAGACAGGAGTAAGCAGAATCTTGCCCTTCCCAGTAGACCCCAGCAAATGCAGACTGCTGCATCCTCTCCTAGTTTGTTTGTTGTTCCTCATAAATTGATTTTGCAACGGGATCTTGCAGCACCTTAGAGACTAACTGAAAGGTAGAAGTTGATAGCATGAGCTTTTGTAGACTTGAGCCTACTTCCTCAGATGCATTTGGTAGAGTGGAAAGCCTCTTAGGTAACAATGGATCCATATGGTGCTTTATAAATAAAGCTAATAATATATTTGTACAGCACCGTGTTCACTTACGGCGCTTTATAAATAAAGCTAATAATAATAATAGGATACAAATGTGTGCCCTGCTGTGTGTTTGTGCCCAGCAGTGGACCACAGCAGACAGACAAAGGGGAAACTTGGGTATAACATGTACTACTGTAAACATCCATAAATAAAAACAGATAAAAATCTGGAAGAAAAATAGATTTTGATTGGATACCTTGACAAAGTAAACATGGCATGTAATTTATCAAAAGCATAAATAACAGCAATGCCAGCTTGTCATATATCTCAAATCAGGCTGATATATTTTACCATAGAATACTTTAAATTTTCCACTTGGCATCAAGGTAAGCTTAATACTTCTCTAATCTACAACATATGGTTCTTATGACATTGCAGATTATTTGCATCACCAATAAAACAGCTCATTAATCAAACATGCTGCTGTAGCCTCAGACTACAAAACTGGCTCTTAATATACACACATATATACTTTCTTTTAAATAGCAGTGCAATGATTTACTCAAAATATTTTCTTCTATAGAACAATGTTCACTTGTCATTTTAACAGCAGTCCTTTTCACTGATAATATTGTCACAAGAGCAGGGGAAATTAGAACTTGAAAAAGAAACAGAAACATAGGACTGTGCTTGGCTGAGGCCTTTTGTGATTTCTTTCTCTTTTTTTAATAGAATAACTGTGCAAAGTTATATTGGTGTCACACTATAGCAGCCAAAATTTATATTCTGCAGTTCCATTCAATATAGGTCAATTTGTAGCAGGGTCCATTAGGAACGTAGATGAGCATGAACAGTCTTGCACTTAGGAGACGTACATGGAAGTTCTGGCAATTAGAACACCAACTAGCTCAGTTCTGCAGGAGACAGAAAATAAAAGGCAAAACAGACTCTATTTGAGTTAAAGAAAAGAGAAAGGACTCCTCCAATGCATGACTCTCTGCTGCTGTGTTGTTCCCTTGTGTTTTAGAACTGGCCCAAGCCTAATCAAGAGACTTTCATACTCTCCCTTCAAGGAGAGAAGCTGCAGACAGACAGGAGAAATAAGATAGCAATAGCACTTTACATTTTGATACTACTTCATAGTGAACTAAGCACACTCTAAGTGGTTTATAGTCTGTAAGCCAATTGCCCCCAACAAGCTGGGTATTCATTTTACCAACCTACGAAAGGATGGATGGCTGAGTCACCCTGGAGTTGAACTCACAACATTGTGGCTGCAGTACCAGCATTTAACCATTGTGTCACCAGGGTTCCTTACACCACACCACCAAGGCTCCTTATTTATAGATAGATATGCTCTGATAGACTCAGACAATGACATTAACAGAAGATCTTGTAGCATCTTTGAGATGAACTGTGTTGAAGAATTTGTAGCACAAGCTTTTGTAGACTAGGTCTGTTTCCTCAGATCCATGGAGTGAACAGATGCCCAGGAACGACCTTTATAATCATACTGTATGACTCCCCATAGAAATTCAAAACTTGTGATGCAGTGACAAGTTCGGTTTTAGCTACAATCATTGAGGGACAAAGCTAGAGGGAGTGAAGTTGAAGGCTTTCACAGCTGGCATCCATCATGTTTTGGTGGGTTTTTCAGGCTATGAGGAGGGGTTGCCTACGGCCTGTACTACATGAATGGTGGGGGGAGTTTTGGAATGTGATGTAAGACCACTATTGTTCTATAATTCTGTAATGTGAATAGTGCTCTGTTCTGGGGGAAGGGTAGGGGGAGAATAAGAAGGGAATAAAAAAGATCAGCACTTTAGTTCCCCCAGGGCCCTTGCCCCTTTCATCAGACTCTTGTCATTTTAGATATCATTTTAGACACTCCATAAAGTAGCATGATTGACGATTGCTGTTTCCACATTGTTATTGTTTCTGTTATTATCTCAGTTCCATGATTCAAGACCAGGTATTGTCAGATAATGAAACATGTTCAAGTAGTATCACTTTTTTTAAAATTGTGCTGTTCTTGGTTCTAGTAACAATTCCAAGTAGCCTGACAAAATTGGCCAGAATCCTCTATGGCAGTTATCAGTGCATAGCCTAGAGTTGTGCACTGTTTCACTGCATGTAGAAATCTAGTAGATCAGAGATTTTTTCAGTGTTGCAGTTAAGCATCCCTCAACTGGAGTGAAAATATCAGGCTGTATGCAACTGCTAGCCCCAACTAGATTAGACCTACTGAATCTATGTGACATACATTAATGTCAATTTACCATGTCCCCATTCATTTCAACTGTGGGACAAGTAACTGGATTTAGCCCTTAATCTCCTTCAGTGTCTAATATAGACAAGCAATCTATATCATTTGATGGGTGAAAGAACTGCATATATGTTGCCAGGTCTGGTTTGTAGGAAAGGAAAGAAGAGGAGAGATGCAGGATCAGTGACAAAATGTAACTAATAGCTTGTTAGATTCTACACTTTAGGACAGCAGTTTTTCAACCTGGCAGTTTCTAGATGCTTTGGATTACAAATCCCACTGTATTCAGCCAGCAACTGTGGGCTTTGTGGTCCAAAGCCTCTAGAAACTGCCAGCTTGAGCAATGCAACTTAAGTACAAAAAGTCCCAATTTAATCAGGCAAATAACAAATTATCTATTAAGAGGCAACGGTGCCAACAGCAGCAACATATGCCCTCTAATAATAATAATAATAATAATAATAATAAATCCTTGTACTTCTTTCAAAATTAACCATCGAACTATTAATTTACCAATAAATTTAATGGATTAGAAATTTTCCTCACTATTTGAATTAGATTTGGGAGGCCTGTACCTGAAAACCTAACAAATTAGACTTTTTTGTACGAATGTTGTGAGCGCTACAAAATTTCCACATCTTTGCATTTCTCTCTATTCACAAGGAAACTGATAGAGCTGTAGTTCCGACTGGTGCAGCAGCACTTTCTCCAGCAGTGTGATCAAGAATTGGTCCTCCTCATCCAAAACAACACGTTTAATCAAAATAAGCATATTGAACCAAAGCCAAAGAGACAGAACAACAAGAATGAGATTTACATTAGACATCCGTATAGCGTACATTTCAATCAAGTGCTGCTATCTATAATTATGGGAAACTAATAAAATACACTCCACATTGTTTAGCTTTGCAGTCTGCTGACATGCATAAGCTAGATGACTAACTGTTATTGTCAAATTTTGCTTTTCTAGGGGCTAGCTTTATAGAGTTTGGGTATACCTCCTGTCTCAAAACCATAAATATTATCAAGGTCCAAAAGATGTAGGGCAAATGTGCTCTCTGTCACACACAGCCTCTCACACATCTGGACTACTTCAAGTCTTTTTTCCTTCTTCTTTCAAGATTCCTATTAGGCCTATGACATATATATTCCAGAAGCAACCTCCTAAATCAGACCTGTACCATCACACCTTACACAGCCCTCTAACCATATATCATGGCCTGCAAGGTTGACAGAAAAAATATGAGATCTTCAGAAGAGGCCCTGTTGTGTGTCCCAACACCCTATGAAATTAGGTTGGTAGGTACATGCAACAGGACTTTTGCTATTGCTGCACCTTGACAATGGAAGTCCCTACCCAAGAAAGTTACACTGGACCCATCTCTTTTTAGCTTCTGGTGGGCAGCCAAAACAGCACTGTTCTGAATGGCATTCAGTGTTTGAAATTGCTGTGTTCAAAACTGGATTCTAGTAATGTGTATAGATTGCTTTCTGGAGTTTTTAAAGAGTTTTTAAAATGTTTTTTATCTTTCTATTGGCCTAAATCATTTTTATTTGTTTATAACCTCAGCAGACATTGTAGACTGGGAGGCAAAACAAAAATATTATAAGTAAATATATAAATAGATGGTTTATCACACTTCTACTAGACACTATACCTGTATGGCAGGTTTGACAGGTCAGTGTCAATAGAGGTCCACTCTAAATGTAGCTTCTGAGCACCGTCCATTCATTTTGACAGGACTTGTTCCAAATTCCTTACAAGCATGGCTATCGCCCAACGCCACTGCTTTTGGGATAGTTTTCTAACTTCTTCCTTTGTGTGTTATTTTTCTCTCAATTTTTCCCCCACCAACAGCTGTCAGTCAAGTTTTCATTCAGATGAAAAGTTCACAGCTGTCCCCTACAAACACACACACATAGTGAGAGAGCAAGTCTGCAAACAATAGGTTCACTCCTATGAGGTGGTTTCCAGCTGTCATCTTGACAAATGCTTCCTGCAGCCAAAAAGGTTGAAAGGTCACTGCATTGAAGGGAGACATAGTGTGATACCTTGGAGTTAAAGAAAGTGACTTAGACTGAAAACATCTAGAGGTCCCCCTCCCATTATTTCCATGACAAACAAGAGCTTGGAGAAAGACAGACAAGGAAGACTAAAGGAACACTCTCAGAATGAGTTCCTCTTTATAGACAGTCCCTAAAAGCTGTCATTCACACAACACATAAAGGCCTCACTGCACTATTTTCTCTTTCTGTGTTAGATGGAGAAGTAAAATGCCAATAAATTTAATTCTGGGCTGGGTTCAGACTAAACCAGGAATAGGAAACCTTTGCTTCTGGGACAGATGTAGCTCACAGCAGTTGAACATCGGTGGTTAGTGGGAGGAAACAAAAGTTTGTTCAAAGCCTAGAAGTGTGGCAGAAAACTGACGTTTGGTTTGCAGCTCTGGAAGCCATTGCATAAGCATTCAAGGAATAGAAATGCAAATTTTAAAAAGTTAAAAAATGAGCTAAATGTTAATGGGTGAGTATATGTGAGTTAACCACCTCCTGCCTGTTGAACGTTTTAATGGAAGGGTCAAATTAATGTGCTGGTTGACTTTTGAGTTAGTAAAGGCCAAGGATAACCTGAAGTACTTATTTCCCCTTCACTTTTTTCTAGTTCCTAGAGACAAGAGCTTCTCTGCTTTTGGAAATGCACTCTCCGAATGCTCCACTACTTGCCTGAAGAAAGAATAAATCTTTATTTAAGAGATTTAAGCTCTTTTCTTCCTTGTTATTTCTTACGAGGCTGAACTAATCAAGAAATCAGCATGAAGAAGAGCAAAAAGACCAGCTGTTTAGAAAGACAGCACAGAAGGAAATAATACCAACATTTTCTTTCCCTTGGAAGAGGAGATTCTTTGGTCAAGGATGAATGAATATAGCCATCTTAGACAGGAATGAGCAATATTAGCCACTCTCCATGCCAAGGTTCTGGTCCCCAGACTCTATGGAGGCTGTATCAACTGCCCACTTCAACCTAGGAACCTGGAAAAAGAGCAGGGGTGAGTTGTATTTCAAATCCTGTCCAGCCATGGCAACTTGTAAAAACAACAAGTGAAGAGAATGGCATCTGAGAGCTCCATTTACTAGCAAGAAAACAGGCCCAAAACATTGTTTTAAGACATATGATACTGCAATCTTGCCAAAGCAAATCAAGTATATGCAGAATCAGCCAGAGATCCTGGTCAGATGGCAGTTGAATCTTGCTATAATGCTGACACTTAAGATTTCCATACCTGGCTCAAACGTGGCTCAAATGTCACTGAAGCGTCCCTGAAATGTGGAGGAAGCATGTGTGTCTGGAAGCCAGGTGCACTTCCTCAATTGTCATAGAAACGTCGCTCCCTCCTTAGCATCCCTGAATTGTTCCAGGCGAGTGGATTTCCTATGAACACAAACTTTGCATTCATAGGAAATCCACCCCCCCCCCCTTGAGATGATTCAGGGATGCTAGAGGGAGTGACGTTTCCCTGACAATTAAGGAAGCACACCTGGCTTTTAGACATGTGTACTTCCTCTACGTTTCAGGGACGTTTCAGTCATGTTTGAGTCAGGTATGGAAATCTTCAGTGAGATAGGGTCTTCAAGCACATTGAAGCCAGCAGGTAGCTTATAGGGTTGCTAAACAAGTTGTGTAGTACATACCTCTATGTTCTTCAAAAGATGGGAATGGCCACTCAGGAGAAATTACTAGGGGGCTGCCACTACACACTCCCAAGCACCTGCAGTTTGAGGCGGTTGCATCACTCTTCAGGACCAACCTTAGGTTGGATTCATGCCTTAATTATTAAATTAAATTAATTAATTATTACAGCATACAGCCAGTACACATGCCTTAATAGGAAGTTGTGAAAACTATGGACAGCTAAGAACACCATCTTAAATTCCTTGGAAATAACAGTGATATAAATAAAGCAAATAAATATGGTTATAATCTAAAAGGGTCAGCAACCATGTCCTCCCACATCCCCTGACTCCCATTTAAGTGTCCAAAATCAGTTCAAAACTAGCTGACAGCAATCCTTCTTTTGTTACTCCTGCCTTTGTTATTTACAGTCAGTTTGGAGATTATTTAACACTATCAATTTTTACAATGACAATTTTGCTGGTGTGTGAGTGGGTGTGACTAATGCATGCATTACTACAAGTAGTAGTTGCTTGGGGAAATAGTATAGTTGGTGAGTGAGGCTTGCAGTCATATATATTTATCACACCAACACTACAGATCTTATTAGAAGCAACAGATGAGCCACTGCTGTGTCAGCATGTACTAGAAAAATAATAAGGACTATAAATAAAAATCATAAATTTAACTGAATACTAATTCTTAAGATGAATCCTATTCCAAAAAAATGAATAAAGAGTTATTTTGTCATGTTTTATCTTTGCCACGTACCTTTGTTCCCTGAAAAATTATTTATTTTATTAATGCCTGAAGACAATTACAAACAGTGCAGTCATTCAAAAGATAAATAGCCATGGTATTACAAAAATAACCAAATACAAAGCAGTTCACCAGCAATGTAGATCTATCTTTATTGCAAAAATTCCACTAAAGGACCACAGACTTTGGAAACTCAAAGGAAAAAAGATGGGGTGATTACTGTCTCCTACAAATAGTGAGTGGGATGGGAATAGCATGATAAAATGAATGATTTGGAGGTTTGAAGAATTAAAAGAAAAGTTTTTAAAGACAGCAAAAACAAAAGAAAAGAGCTGAAATGTTCTGTGTTATCTCTAATGTTTTAATAGAATTGAATTTCTTTTTTAACACCCCAGTTTGTCTCAACAGACTAATTTATTGGTGTTTTTCAATGACAAAAGTTTTGCTGTAAATATGAGGCCAATGTGCTGTGTTTCTTCAGCAGAGTTTGGAATGTTACTTTTTAAAGTAATTCATCACAATGATGGTTCCAAATCCCCACTTCTAGCCATTTATATTTAAAATTTTAAAATAACTCACTGATTTCCCATTTCTCATATGTGACTAAATTAGATTTTAAAAGAAAAAAAAATCTGCATGCTAAAAGCCCCTGGCCGGTGGTACAAAACACTGTTTTCCATTCCAGTCTGGTGTACAGAGATTATTTGCTCAAAGCCATAGTTTGCATGTACTGCAGTTCATAATTCAGACATTCATTTTCCTCAAACATGCAGGGTTCCATTCACTCTACACAATGATGGTGCTAGCATTCCAAATTAACTGTCATAATCACCTCCTACGGAATCACTGGGTTTGTACTTTGGTCAGACCCTAGACACGTTTGCTAATATTTCTAAATACTCCTTTCTAAACTGCCAATCCCAGGATTCCATGGGATTTTGTAATGGTAGTTAAAGTGGTTTCATAGTGTCATAATTCTGTAGTGTAGATGACACTAGGCCTCAACAGTAGCCACAGAAAATGAGGCAACAATGCAAGCCCATACTTGAACCTGTGTGGCATTTACTCCTCCACTATTCTCTAATGAGATCATATCTGTAACTGTGAAAGTATGTAATAAAAAATAGTTATTCTGAAAAGGGTGGGATATTAACCCACAATGTTACATTCATTGTGTAATTTGGTTTTCCTTTTGCTCTTGAAAAATGGAATTAATTACAAATAAATAATTCTAGTCCTCAAGGATTCCAAATGACTTTGACAGATTAGAGAGCTAGGCCAAAACTAACAAAATGAATTTCAACAGGAAATGCATTTAGACAAGAAAATGCACAAATATAGGATGGGTGACACATGGCTTGATCACAGTGCACATAAAAAGGATCTCCATACACCACAAGCTAAACATGAGTCAACAATGTGATGTGTAAGTCAAAAACAACAACAACAACAACAACAACAACAATGCAGTTCTAGGCTGCATCTACAGATGTATAGTGTCTAAATCAAGGGAAGTACAGGTATACTTCAGTTAATGAAGCAGATGTGTTCCCGGACATTACTTCTTTAACAGGAAAATTTGGCACCAGATGATTCTATACCACATCCCCAAAAGGAGCTGTTCAATACATTACCAATGTTTTTATTCAAAAATAAATAGTATACAGATGGCAAGTGAAACAATCAGATCTGATAAGCCTTGCATACACAGAAGAAAAACATTTTGAGCCTTCTATAGACCACTTGAATCTTCCAAAATACATCAAGAGATTATTTTTACGTCACTGGGGATACTGTGTCAACTTCTGGACTCCAAGAGGATGAGGACATACATGCTGGAATGTGTTCAGAGGAGGGTGACCAAGATAGTTACAGTTTTGAAAACCAAGCCCTATGAAAAACAGTTTAGGAAGCTGGGAGTGTATACCATGGAGAAGAGAAGACTGAGAGGTTACATGATAGCCCTCTGAAGGTATGTTATAAATAAGATGGAATGAGATTGTTGTGTGCTGTTCTGATGACAGAATATTAACCAATATATTCATACTACAAAAAAAATATCCCAGTTAAACATTAAAAATGTCCTGATGGTGAGCATTCTTCGACAATGGAATAAGCTATTTTTGAAGGTAGTTGACCAACCTTAGTTGGAAGTTTTTTAACAGAGTTTGGATGGTCATCTCTCAGAGGTTTTTTAACTGTTCCACTTAAGTTGTTTAATTACTTCTTCCCTATATCTATATAGCCAGGATAATGGATCCAGGACAAAGTTAAGTTACAAGCCCTAATAAGTAATTCAATCATTGAGGTACATATATGAAACTGATTCTGGACCAGAGTGACAAGAGGTCCTTTTTTTCTCAGACATGTCCTAAATCTCAACCTTATATCCAGGGGTTCAGGAAGAATTACAAAATGTCTTCTATTTTGAGCCATAAAACCTGTGCTTTTGTCATCCCAGCAGGCAAGTCAGTGGTAACTCAACAGATTTATTACTGTGCAGGCTGTTCCAAAGGAGTGTTACCTTCAGGGTGCCCAGAAGACTGGCACTGACCATGTAGTGGTTTTGTTTGTTTTTTCTGACGGAGGTGTAGAAAAGAAAAGGAGGATTTGGGTTGCTTAAGCAGATCAGCAGCTCCAAGGGGAAGGGCAAGCAAAAGTGTGCGATTTGGGTTGAGGAAGAAGCAGGAGGGATGATAGAGCAAATGGGAAAATTATAAATGAAAGGAGTAAATTTAATGTAGATTCAGGCAAGGGTTTGTTGCTAGTAATGTGCAGTTTTAAGCCTTTGTTTCTGCTCAGAGTTCTGTAAGTATATTGCAAGCCAATAAGGCATTCTAAAGGAGATATGTTCATCAGAAAAATATTGTTGAGTACATAGTAAAATACAGACTATGTAATATAGCTGTAAATAAACCATATGAAATGGTTATATTTATATTAGTGTTTTTAGCTTTTATTTGGGAATGTCCTACATTTTTCTTGAATGTCTTACATTTCACGGTGTCTTGCCCTCCTTTGCAGTTATGACATCTGATCACCCTGCCCTGGGCATATTGAGTCTGATGAGAGTCCACACAGCAAATTTGTTTCTCTGAATAACACTTAGGGGCTGCAGAACTAATGCAGACATTAAATTAAAACAATACATGACTTTTTTGTTGACGTTCACTCTCTAGATGCTAAATATCAACAGAAATAATCAAGTATGTTTATTTTTAGAAAGACAATTATTCTACTAATATTATACCAGTGTTTTAATTGGCTCTATAGCTGCCAACTTTTAGACTCTGATATTATCAGAAGGCAAATACCAGTCCACTTCATTCTTTCCTTGTACAACTAAAGCAAAAGCCTTGCATTTTATTTTTTAATGACAACCCTGTTACAATAAACATGACCTTTTCAAAGCCATTACAGTTGTGGTCAGTTTCACTGGGATTTGGTTCAGGTGGCTCTCCATCAAAGTGAGTTACAGGCAAGGGAGGGGGGTCAAGGAAGGAAAGGCTGCAGAAATATATATGTATGTCAGAATGGGCAGCTAGTATATTGAGTGGGAGGCCACTGGAGCACCCATGGGGTCAGGTCAGGAAAACACTATACAGTTTACTCTGTTGTGCCCCCCCCCTTCTTTTTTGAAGCTGGGTAAAGAATAGTAAGTGATGGATGGCTAGCAGTTCTGAAAATCTGGACCTAATATTATAGCAATAAGAAGGGAATTAGAAAGAAATCCTCATACAGTTTGGATGGGAATATATTTCTCTGACCACAGAACTGGCAAACATAAATACTACTTTATAATGCATTGCTCATTTGTTATAGAGAAAAGATTATAGACAAAATCTCTTCCTTTCTCACAGCTGTCTCTTTAACTTTTAAACTATTGTTTCATCCTTACCAACCACTGATGGAGCATCCAAGGCTCCAAAGCACTGCGTCATCTCATCTTCTTACTAAAAAGCCTGCAGCAGATTATCCAAAAGAGACTCAATCAATCTGTATGTTAAAAAGAAAGAGGGAGGGAGGGAGCTAAACAAACAAAAGCACTTCCATCATGCTGTGGTGATTGTATTTTTTATTTATTTTGTGATTATGATATTTCCTTTAGAAAAGCTTATCGTGATCCATGCACAGCAACAATCAGCTGTTACAGGGAGATAAAAGGAAGAATGGAAAATTGTAACACCCATTCTACCTGCATAAGGTAACATCAATCATTTGGGTGATAATTAGGTATCATGTTCACCTATGGGGACACAGTAAATTGGAAAGGTGAGCGTTAATGCTCTTTCTACATAGACATGTGGCCAGAAATTCTCTCTCTCTCACACACACGCCCAAAAAATCCACTTCTTGCGAGGTTAAATTAAGACGCACTATACTCCCTGGCATCAATCTGGATTAATATTGTCAAAATTCAGATGAACAAGACAGCACATCCATGCACATAAAATTACCATTACCAGTCCTTGTCCAGTTCTGAAGCCCACAGAGATTCACACTCTAAATTGTTTTCAACTTGTCAGCATAACTTCTTCACCAGAACTGATATTTTCCTCTACTTAAAATTAAGCATTAGGGGAAACCAGAATGGTTTGAGCGCTGGACTAGGACTGGGAAACCAGATTTCAAATCCCCATTTGGCCATGGAAAGCCACAGAGTGACCTTGGGGAAGTTGCATGTTTGCAGCATCAGAGGAAAGCAATGTCATACCCTGTCTGAAAAAAACTCACCATGAAAACCCCATAGGATCATTTTATAGTCACCATAATTCAGAAGCACATTGAAGCTGCAGACAGAAACAACAACAACAACAACACTAAGTGGACCCATGGTTGGGCTTTAAGTACTGGTAACTTAGGACTAGTGGAAAGTACTCCTCTTTATAGATGGTGAAGTATCTGAGTTGTGTCAATCCAGCCTATCCACTGCAGTCCCTTCTACCCTTCCCTGACTCCTAGATGGGTAGAAGGCCTCCTTTAGTAGTACAGTATAAGATATGACTCATGGGGCTCCCACAGGTAGAGAGATTAAGTCCTTCACGGCACATGAGCAGAAGTGCCTTCCAAAAAATGGGCCAAAAATGTTGCTGCCTAAAACAAAGCAGTAAATGCCACTCTAGACCTCTTGCAATTGAGCTGTTTAGTATTCAAAGCCAACCAATTTATTTTGCCACTTAGAATCACAGAATGATAACTCCAAGGGTAATCTAATCCAATCCCTGCCCAGTGCAAGAAATTCACAGCTAAAGCTTCCCTCAGAGATGGCCATCCAAACTCTTTTAATAAAAGAGAGTTCACCACTCTTCTCAAGGCAGTCTATTTCACTCTCAAACAGCTCTCACCATTAGTCAGTTTTTCCAAATGCAGTGTTGGCTTCTTAGAATCATAGAGTTGAAGAGACCACAATGGTCCAACCCCCTGCCATGCAGGAATACATAGTCAAAGCTTAGTAGTGTATTTGTATGGTGGTGAATCTCCTTCAGTGTGGAGTTGAAGGTTTTCATGGCCAGCATCCATAGATTTTTGTGGAGCTTTCGGACTATGTGGCCAGAACTCTTCCAGAACATGGCCACATAGCCCGAAAGCTCCACAAAAATCTATCCAAGGTGCTGAGGCCTATGCCCAAAAAACATGTTGGATAATTCCTTCAAAACTCAAACTAAAACCCAGATTGGGTTCATCATCCCACTGACAAAGAAGCCACCAGCTGCCACTATGTGTTCAGTCAGAGTCTCCTTTTTTGTATTTTGAATCCATTGATTCATGTCTCACTTCCTGTAGTCACAAACAACCTTGCTTCATGTTCCATCTGACAGCCCTTAAAATAATAGCTAAAGAAAGTTCTCTTATCACCTCTCTATCATTTCTTCTCCGGATCAGGCATGTCCACCTCCTTCAAGTGTTCCTCGTAGGGATTGACTACCAGACCCTTTACCATCTTTGTCACCCTTGTTTGGACATATTCTAGTTTTTCAGTATCATTCCTGAACTGCATTCCCCAAGAACTGGACATAGTCATTTTGGTAAAGTCTAATCGAAGAAGAAAAGATTGATACCATTACCTCACTTGATATGAACGTTACACTTGCTCTGGGCACTATAGTTGATGATAATGGAAAGCACAACAGCATGAAACACTAGATTTGATATGTTAGACCAGGCAAAGTCCACAAGAAAATATCTACCAGAGTAGATCTCTTGCATATCTCTACTGCATATTTGTTGTTGTTTCTGACATCTGAGCACCTCTAAGGTGAACCTCCCACAGGGTTTTCTTGGGAAGATTGGAAGAGCAGCAGGTTTTGTTGGCATAGGTTTTCATGGACTGCTGCCCCCTTCATGAGATGCAAAAATTGCATGTTTAATACAATATATTATTCTTTAAAGTGCCATCTCAGTTGTTTTTGTTGCAACAGACTAGCATGGATACCATTCTTTAGCATATTCTCAGGAGTTAGATGCCAAATCAGAGAGGGCCTCTAAACAAGTTAAAGGGGTATGCATCTTGGTTAAAAGTCTTCCCAATAGTCCACCATGAGTTGCTTCTCAATAGTTTGCTCACAACAAGCACAAAACTTTCACAGATGTCAATCAGAAAGGCTTACCCACAATTGCTTTAAAAAAATACTACTTTTATTTTCTCTGTGGTTCCTGATCAAAGCTGTTGAAAGAGAAAATGCAAAACTATCTTTTTGATTTATTCCAGTCTTCTCTCAGTGAACAATGTTTCTTTTGACGGAGACCACAGAAAGATTCCTATGTTCCTAAACCCAGCAGGCATTTCCAATATGGAAAATAAAAATATTGTTATTTATTCTCAAAGGGAAGGGGGGAATATCAAAAGAGAAAAAGAGTCATTTGGCATCAGATTGATGTCATATTTCAACTTCACTGGCAGTACTGTATTTTAAACTAAATGCCAGATAAAACAGATTTTTATGCTTAATTTTGGGATATGGAAAAGAAATAGGTCACAAAATAATAGCAAGCCAAGTTGGAGAGACCCAATTACATAGGTGTGAATTCATAAAGATAATGCAAATATAAGCTGTCTGCCAATCACACATCCATCATACAAAAATAATCATAAATCTTATTTAACCTGTTCATGCAGATGGCTATGGTTATTAATCCAGGTTTCCTAGTTTCTGTCTTTATTTAGGCATCTGAAACCACAATTACATCCTTTGGACTGCAGGACCAGAACTAGATTTCAGTGGTGTTCATGTTCTGTGGCATATGAATAGTACCTGGTACAAAACTGCCATTTATATGACCAAAGTACATGTGCTGTTGCTCAGTCAGCACAATATTTTTATCCAGTTTGGGAGAAGATAGGACAGGACAGGCAGCATACAGCCTGTGGGCTACATGTGGCACCTTAATCCATTTTTATGACTTTTAATGAATGCTGGGTGGGGAAACATTGGTGCCAGACCTACCAGAGTTGCCCACCCTAGTGACAGAATGACACACATAATACAGGATTTGCCCTCTGGTAATGGCAAAAATAAAAAAGATCCTCATTCTAAATAAATTTCTTTATTATATTTCAGCCAACATTTTTTTTAAAAAAAATTGAATAGTTTACAATATTTCATGAACACCTGGGGTGTTCCGTGTGAGAAGATTATATCATATCTTGGCATCATGTTAAAAAAAAGTCTTACTACTCATTCTATACACGAGACATAAGAAGTGATGGAGGAACTTCCTGACAGTAAGGGCTGTTCGACAGTGGAACACACTCCCTCGGAGTGCGGTGGAGTCTCCTTCCTTAGAGGTCTTTAAGCAGAGGCTGGATGGCCATCTGTCGGGGATGCTTTGATGGAGAGTTCCTGCATGGCAGGGGGTTGGAGTGGATGGCCCTTGTGGTCTCTTCCAACTCTATGATTCTATGATTCTATGATATAACATGAGGACAAACAGCACAATCCCATACCTACAACTCTAGAGATTAGGGTTCAATTCCCCATTTAGCCATGGACACCCATTGGGTAACCTTGGTCAAGTCACACACTTTCAGTCCCAGAAAACCTCATGATAGATTCACCTTAGGGAGTAGTTTCCACAGACTTTCAAGCAGCTTATTCCCATGTTGGCATAAGGTTCCCATACTTTAGAAGAATAGGAGGTGCTGTCAAACACTGGTGATACACAGGGCAGAACTCAGGGGCACCTCACCCATCCTAATATGAATTAGACACTCTTCCCCTTTATGGTTCTGAGTAGAAGCTATGAGAAGCTAGTGGCTCAGCTGCTGCTATTCCTGAACTATATTTGGCCTACACTGCGGCTGCCAGTTTCCTAGCAAGCTGGCCTGCTCCAGGTTTGTGGGGATACTCAGTAAAATAATTTCTGCTGGTTTCTCTCCTATGTGGGTGAGCCCTGGTGGGCTTACCAGGCTGGTGTTGGAGCAACAGCATAATTTCAGAGCAGGAAATTTGAGGAACCCCATTTTAATTTCCCAAAGATAGGAGTCATTGAGAGAAATCAAATGATGGGTCTCAAATCTAGTCAGTTGGTGCTGATTGAACTAACAGAGAAACAGTTAAGACATAGTCCAGAAAAAAAACCCACAAAAAACTATGGTTAAGACATTTGCCCACATTCCCTTTAGGGATGGAATTATTTTTTAAAAAATTTATGGCTAAAAAATTGGTTTCTCAAATGTTGGAAACCCTAACAAGGAGAATCCTGCACAGGAAAGAATCTTCACCATTTAGAATTTATTCTACATTTTAAAAAACACATAACTTTTCCTTTTCCAAAAACATTTTATGTCTAGAGTTTCCTGTGCAGAAAACTTTTTATGTCCAGATAATAATATTTGTGTGCAGAAAACACTGTTTTCTGTTCAGACAACTTGTTGAGCCCTCTTGAAGGACTCGCTCAGGGCATTTTCTGTATCCAGTCCTTCTTAAAAGAGGAAGTAAGAATATGTACTTCATTTAAATGAGACAAATATTTTATTTTCACAGGCAAGAACAATTAATTTTGTCCTTGTGACAAAGATGTCAAATAATAGACAACTTTTTGAAAACTGTTTTCACTTTGGGACATATTCTGCACTTGCACACGCACACATGGTGTGCAGCAGATGACATTTTTTGGACCCTGTTAAATCAGAGGGGCCCAGCAGATGTCCAAGAATGCCATGTATTGATACCATGCCAGACAACCACTGCTTATTTCCTGAGCACAATTTAAAACACTAGCTGTAAATGATAAAGTCCCTGGGACTAACCTCTTCTATATCACTACAGCTCATAGTTGCCAGTGACCTCCTTCCTTTAATGGTCTGCAACATCTGACAGACAGTGTATGTATTGCTTCTTTTGTATTGCTGTTCCTTCCCTGTGACTCAGTCCCACACTGCAGCTGTGATGTTTTATATGAGTAATCATGTGGGTATTGGCAAAACACACAAGAAAATCTACAGTGCAGTTGCCAGTGGTCCCTAGGGATACAGGAAACCCATGCCACAAAAGCCATACTTAAATTGAATCCATCATGGTCCAGATAGATTCTTAACAGAGATGCATGACTGCCACTGAAAAATGAGCCCTATGGCTCATCTGGTTTCCTTTCACAGTAAGGTGTACTAAAAGCTTTTTAAAAGTGTACTAAAAGTAAAAACTGTGATGTGATAAGATTGTCATCTGAATGTCTTGGATTAGGACAGAATATAAATATCTTGAGAACCGGTGTGGTGTAGTGGTTTGAGGATTGGACTAGAACACTGGGAGACCAAGAGTTCAAATCCCCAGTCAGCCACGGAAACCAACTGGGTGACCTTGTCCAGGTCACATTCCCTCAGCCTCAGAGGAAAGCAATGTCAAAGTGCCTCTGAATAAATCTTGTCAAGAAAACGCCATAATAGGGTCACCATAGGAAAGAAACATCTTGAAGGCACACAACAATAAATTAATAACGTAACAAAAATAAGTAAGAGTGGAGCTGAAAGCATGCTGACACATGTGCACACACCAGCTTTATTTCCAATTCTGTTGTTCTCTTTACATGAAGAGAAACAAGCCTGAATGGCAGAGCTTTCCCTGTGCAAGCTGGCTCTCCACACAAAAAGGGACCCTAAAAAACAGACCCCCTGATAATATGAAGAGCATCCACATCTAGCTTTCCTGTGCAGACTCATCACTCTCTATGTGAGGATAGCAACCAAGGTTTGCAGGGCAGCAACCAAAGTGGCTTTGGTTTTATTGCATATTACTGTGGCAGAGAAAATAAATAAGAAATGCAAGGCAACCCATTTTGAGTAGCAGCTGCACATTACCAAGTATGACACATCTAGTTTTCACCTAAGAGTTCATCATTTGAAAAGTTATGCTGGATGAGAGATTTATGGATCTCATGGACTGCTAAAATGAGTCCTGGAACAAATCAAGCCTGAACTCTCACTAGAATCCTAAATGACTAAATGGAGGCTATAATACCAGGAACATAGCTCCCAGGGAGAGGGATGAGGGCTTGGCTTTGGTTTAAAACACAAATAGTTATAATATTGTAACACAAATTATAACATGATAATGTTCATGGTCCTGAATTTGCACCACTTGAAAAGGGTTGTTAATACAGGTTGAATTCCCTATTGGGAATTCTGAAATCCTAAATACTCCAAAATCCAAAATTGTCCACATTGGTGGCTGAAATAGTGACACCTTTACTTTCTGATAGTTCAGTGTGAACAAACCTTGTTTCATGCACAAAATTATTAAAAATCTTATGTATAAAATTACCTTCAGGCTATCCATATAAGGTGTATACAGAACATAAAGAAATTTCAATTTTGGGTTTGTGTCCCATCTTCAAGATATCTCACTATGTATATGCAAATACAGTGGGCTGTTGTTATCTACTGGGGGTTTGATTCAAGGGCCCCTGTGGATACCAAAATCTGTGAATGCTCAAGTCCCATTAAATGCAATGGTATAATAAAATTGTGTCCCTTATATAAAATGGCAAGATCAAGGTTTGTGTTTTGGAACTTACATTTTGCAAGGATATTTTCAAGCTATGGATGATTGAATCCATGGATACAGAGGGCTGACTGTATTCCAAAATCCAAATTCTGGTCCCAAGCATTTTGGATAAGCTAGATTCAACCTGTAATAAGATCTTGGAAGTGTCTCATGCAAAGGATCACCATAACTCAAATCCAATGCAACAGTACATTAGCAACAACAGGAAGAGGTAGATACTGCAGCAATTTAGTCTGTTAATCCTATACACTGGAAGGGAAGGGTGACAGATATTGTTGGACTGCAATGAGCACCATCCTTAGCCAGCATAACCAATGTCGAGGATTTATGGAATTGCACTCTAACAACATCTGCAGGGCTGCAGGTTATTCATCTCTGTCATAAACACATAGAAGTAAGTTCCATTTATCCATTTAACATTTATCTAGGTATGCATAGAACCATGCTGCTAATTTTTAAAAATTAGCATTACGTGTATGCCACATTGTTGATTGTTTGCAATTGTTGTCAGGCATTCTGAATTTAAGGAAGAGGATGAGTTTCACACGTTAACTAAAATATAGAATAAATATACAATCAAAGTGGCAGGAAGAAGTAGAACATTGCCAATTTCAGCAAGTTATAAAACTAAGTTAAAGAAAATACTAAAGATGCTGTGATCTAAGAGTGGGCTGGATGGCAGAGGTGCTGCCAAGATACAAAAAATCTTAATAGATGTCTGCTTTCCACATCTTATGATCCCATCACTATGCTATAATGTAAAAATAAGTGAAAATCAGTCCAAATTGGATGTTCACAATAGCTAGGTTAGCCTGTGTGACCATATATTACAAATCAATTTAATTGGTCCTTTCAAATGCAGTTGGAATGCACTCCCATTCAGTGCTGAGTATATACACCTTGGCAATATGTTAGCAGCTTATGCTTCAATTATATAACAAGAATTTTCAATTGGAGTCATCAGAAAGATCAGGTAAGCATGAATCACAGGAGTGCATTATTGACATGAAGACCCCAATTACAATATTCTTTCAGTGACTCATTTTCATTATTCGAATTGTCCTGCCATTTTTGATTTAATGTTCAAGCCTAGAAGTTCTTTACTGCTATAAATAATCACAGAGCATCTCTCTTTTCTACCACAAGGGAACATAACGGCTGTTTGAAAACAAAAGTTCTTGTCATTGTCCAATAAAAAAACTTATATCAAAGTATTATTCAGAGTCTGGAAAAGTTACTTTTCTAAGCTGTGGTCTCATCACAGAAATACAATTGTAAAGGATATAAGCTTCATCCATGGGAAAACATCTTAGTCAGCTCTTGAGGGCCATCAACACTATATAGAAATTATGCAATTTGACACCATTTGAGATGCTGATTCACCATCTTATGGAATCCTGGGATTTGTAGTTTTACAAGATATTTAGCCTTCTTTGATAAAGAGTGATGGTGCCTCACTAAACTACAGATTCCAGGATTCTGTGAGATGGATAATGTCAAATTGCATTATTTCTACAGTGTAAATCTGGGTCTATTTAGCTAAGGACCATTTTGCCACCTAGTAGCAGCAGTCTTACACCTAATGCAGGCATGCTCCCAAACAAACAAACAGCTTCATTTATATACCGCTTCATACCCTTAAGGAGTGTCTAAGCGGTTTACAATTGTAAGCTATTTGCCCCCCAACAATCTGGGTACTCATTTTAGCGACCTCGAAAGGATGCAAGCCTGAGTCGAGCTTCAGCCCTTTCCTGGTCTTGAACTCGCCACCTTATGATTTTGAGTGAGTGGCTGCAGTACAGGCATTTAACCACTGCGCCACCAGGGCTACTACTACAGAAACAAAACATGGATTCTCCCACTAAATTTTGATCCCCCTTTTCTCCCAAAAAAGGATGATACATGCAGAACAATTTGGAAGTCACAGAGATAGAACAAGGGAGCCTCAGCTCTGCACTTCTGTGCCATATGATGGATCATCAAGGCTACATGTAAGATAGTGATAGTGGCTGGTAATAGCCCACACATCTGCTCACCCCATTTTCTTTCCCCAGTATGATCTTAGCTTATGATTTGCCCAAGGACACCCTGTGGGTTGCATGGCCAAGCTGGGAATTGAACCTTGGTCCCTAGAGTTGTAGTCCAGCACTCAAACCACTATGCCACACTCGCTGTCTTAGTATGAGCTAAATCTATTTTGAGGATAGAGTTCACTACTCTGAACTCCTTTAAAGCTCAGACTTAAACCCAGAGCAGATTCACAACCCCACTGGCATGGAAGCCACCAGTCTCCACTGCTACTCCAGCACAACGACCATTACCATATGGCTGGATCTAGCCACCCTTCTAATGCCCCATATTGTCCTTGATCTAATTTCATTCTGAGACACTATCAGAAAAATTAAAGGCTGGCTATGCACAGCCACCCAGCATTGTTTGATGTTCTATCACTTCAACCAGATAAGCCAACTAAAACCCACTGACAAAGAACAGGTACTCTGGGAGACACTTTGATCCTTCAGTACTAGCATCTTTGAAATCTAATATGAAGAAAAATGTTCAAAGGCTGAAACAGTACAGCACCGACCTGTGATCATTCAGTTTCTGACATCTGTAATAGCACATGACTATTGAGACCAATCAAAAGCTCTGTGAAGCAGCCTGTCTCCCATTGAAACAAACGGCAGAATGGGCCTTTGCACATCTGTTCACAAGGACAGAAGAAAAGGAAAAAGACAATCACAATGCAGTCAATAAGCAGAAATTTGTTCACACAAAACATCTGCTGATGCTGAACCATCCATTCTATTTTAAACACAGGCCATTTGAAAACAGGGATGGGGAGGGAGGTCTATTTGCATAAAAGGATGCCCCACTGAGAACTGCTTCATCAGCTGAAATGGTGAGCTTTATACATAATTTGTTTCTTTGTTCTTGGCGCTGTTATTTTGAGGGGAAAAAGAGAAAATAGTAACCAAAATTTATCCCCCATGTATGTCATTTGGAAACGAAAACTCTCTCTCTCTCTCTCTCTCTCTCTCTCTCTCTCTCACACACACACACACACACACAAACATCCCTACAAATTTCAAGTTGAGTCTATATGCCATTCCCATAAACAAACTGTTGTAGAGTTTGCAAGAAATACTCAAGTTAATTTAAATTGCAAATCTGACCTTATTAAAATGGTTTTTCACAGAGCTATAAACAAACAGCATGTGAACTAGTAAGGGAGGGAAAACAGACAAATGCTTTCTTAACCAGCACTATAATTAAAGTGGGGAAATATTATCTGCAAAGTACTGAAAGTCTCAAAATGGGCGGAGTGGAAGATCAGAAAGACCTTGCAGTGCTATCTTGGGAATGTGATACTGACTCTGTCAGAAGCCCTGTTAAGAATTTCTCAGGACAATTACACTCTCAGACTCAGTGTAAATTCTGTTGAACAGCTTGAAAATGTTATTACGCCTTTGCTAATTTAATGTTTTGAATACTTTTTTTTCCTACAGCTACTACTTTGCTTCTTAATGTTCTATGCACAACCATTAAGATTTACTGTGTTTGCCATGAAAATAAAAATGGAACAATTAAGACTGAGCTTGTATCTGCAATGGCTATGGAGAGCTAATAAATTGCAGAATTAAAAGCCAAACATATAAACTTTGTTGGTTCCTTGGCTTATGGGAAATCTGTACCTGAAGGTATATTTAAATCTGCATATTGCCAGCAATCCAATTATTTCTTATGCTACAACAGAGCAGATACGTTAAATTAGACTGAAAGTTATCCTTCCATTCATTTACTCTGGATGGATTTGAATGCTACATCTATACAGTCTAACCTCCACATTCATGGTGGTTAGGGATGCAGGATCTCAGAGAAAGTGGGAAAATCACAAATATTGTAGGCGCGACCCATCCCTTAAAAAACCATGCATGCTACAGACTCCTTTCACACCAAAACCCCTGGCCTGTACCTTCTTTTCCTGCCTTAGCACCAGCCAGTAAATGGCCATGTTGTGGGGGATGTATCATGTACATGGAAAGTTTAGGTTGAAGTTTTGGTGATTGCATGAGGGTGGAAGAGAATTTCAACTTCCACAACAACCAAAAAAAGAAAAGACATCCACAAGCATAAATCTGGTCAACATCTGCTTATGTCACTAACAGGATGCCACTCTGTAAGAGAGGCCAGCATGATGTAGTGGCTTCAGCATTGAGCTACAGCTTTGGAGACCACAGTTTGAGTCCTAACTTGGCCATGGAAACAGACTTTCTCAGGCTCAGAAGAAGGCATGGGCAAAATGTCTATGAACAAACTTTGCCAAGATAATCCTAAGGTTTGCCTAAGGGTCACCATAAGTCAGAAACAATTTGAAAGTGATTTGGATTTTTAACTTTGAATTTTATTTTGCACTTTATTGTAACATTTTGGTGTAATTCATTATATTTTATTGTGTATATACTCTTTTTGTTAGCCATCTGAAGTGCCCCTTTGTTGGAAAGGTGAGATATAACTTGGAAAGAAAGAAATATGCCCTGAGTTTTCAAAGATATAGCTGTGTTAGTCTGTAGAATTAGTTCATAGAAAAATCTTGTAGCACCTTTGAGACTAACTGAAAGAAAGAAATTGGCAGCATGAGCTTTCATAGACTTCAGTCTACTTCCTCAGATGCCCTAGGTTTTCATGAGCCTCAAACTGTAGTGTAAGAAAAGTTTTAAGGTGTGAAACACACAATCAGCAAAACAAACCAACATACTGGATGAACTGTTGGCCCATCTGGTCAATGCAGTGCTTAAAGTATACCAAAGATAACCTGAGAAATAAAGTTCACAAGTTGCCCAGGCTCTGTATCCCTACTCACAACTTTGTTATTGCTTGGGAATTAGATAAAGATGAGAATAGACAAGGCAGCAGGTCATGCATGAAGACACCAGTTCAAGCCTTTGATCGATTTATATATCATAAAGAGAGGCAAAAATCCAATCGGTTGCAGCCAGGCATATAAGCAGAGACAGCTTTTCAAGTCTTAAGAAAAACATTTAACCAGTCTTCAGCAGCTAGAATATCACCACAAGGAAAGATTTCTATGTGTTTGTCCTTTATTGGAGCAACTAAGAATATTTTAAAGCAATGAGAGAAAAGATTCAAACTTTATGTAATATTCTGCATAAGGGGGCTTCTACACAATGGGTTCACTCTGCTGGTCCTCTCCTCTAAATTGTATCTATTTATAGGCATGTCATGTCAAGTGGGGTGGCAAATCGGCAACAGAATTTAATCGAAATTTTAAAGCACCTGTGTAAGGTGCTGAATGTATTTTGTTGATTGGCCATGGTAACTAAAGGATTCTGGCATTTATCGTCCAACAAAGTAACTTTCCCCAAGCGCTGATAAAACCTAATACTGACAGTTGGCATGAAAATCCTGGATTAGAGGGGGGATTTAGACTAAGATTTGGGAGACTTTCCTCTCCACCAGGTGGGATATCGAGTCTGATTCTAAATTAAGATTGCCTAAAGCTAGCAGTTGAAAGGTTGTGCACATCCATTCTATCTTTTCCTCTTTAGCAGGTTTTTCCCTCATAAGAATAAAGATGGAAGAAACTGTGAGAAAACACAAGATTTGTATAAATGGAACATGGCCTCTGTACCTCCAGCCCCACTGAACTTGTGTGTTTAAAACAGGGTAGAGGATAATAGTTTCATCTTGGTGAACCCAACTCTAGACTGAGATTTACCTATTAGGAAGGATTTATGTATGTATGTATGTATGTATGTATGTATGTATCAAGGATTTATATCCCATCTTTCTCCCACAATGGGATTCATTAAAAGGAAGGATGTTTCCTCACCAAGATTATATAAAGGATGAAGAAATTACGAACATGAACCAGTTGAAGGTTTGCAGCAATATCGACATGGTCTGACCAAGCATGACTGCTCAAGTATTAATACAGTTGTCTCTCTGTTTCCATGGATTCTGCATCCATGGATTTGGCATTCACAGATTCAACCATCCATAGTTTGAAAGTACTTTTTTAATCCAATAAGTAAACTTGATTTTGCCATTTTATATGCAGGACACCATTTTACTACACCATTCTATATCATGAAACTTGAGCATCTATGGATTTTGGTATCAAGGGAGAATACCAAGGATGTGCTGTATTACTGCAGTAGGGCAGTGGCAGTGGTAATTTGTGGCTTCCATCTCAGTGGGTGACTCTGGGTTTTAGGGGTAAAACAGACTACACTGAAGGGGTGGCTTGAAGCAGTCCCTGAGAGAGCCGGATTGGGGCTGCAGCAACTGCATGACACAGCCCCAATCCAACTTTTTTGCTGGTCCAAAAAGAAGCAGCAAAATGCCAGTCCTTTTTGAGCCAGAAAAAAGCTGGCTTTTCCCTCCCAACCATGGCTTTATGGCACTCCTGAGGTGTGTGGCCTGTAAACACTCTGCTGCCAGAGTATTGTGAAGCCAGTACATATGTAGGCAGCCAGGCAGCTTCCAGGTGACTTCAGCACGGCAACGGGGTGTATGTCCTGCATACGCCATGCCCTCAAGCTGCCGGGAAGCCAACATTTCAGCTCTTAGTTTCATTTTTAAAGGAGCTAACCAAGGTGCTGAACTCTTTTCAGAACATAGGTTCACTGCCTTGCTAAAGGTGCCAACTCCTGTTTGATCTTGGAAGCTATGCAGGCTCAGCCCTGTATCTTGAAATGTAGCCTTTGTTATTAGAGGAGGGCACACTATTTGTTTACTAACTGCTGAAGATGTTAAATGTCTTTGAATTACTGGCCTGCATATGCTCTTGGATGGCAGTAAGACCAATTGAACTAAATGAGACTTTCACCAAAGTAGATGTGAATAAGACTGCACTCTCCTTCCCTAATTAAAATTTTCCATATTTAAAAACTGCTGCCAGAGGCAAACTTAGCCCAACTAGCAATAAGGATAAAAACCCCTGCTTATCTCATTTGTACCAGAGAGAATGAAAAAAATCTTTAAAAAAAATTCTGCTTGCCATCAAAAGAATGTTTTTTGCATTTTTGCATTTGCAAAGTGAAATTATGTGCAAATGTAACGAACTTTCTTTTTCAGTAATTCCAATTGCTGCTGCCTTGTTGAATGGCTATCTATATCTATATATACATATATTACTGTATATACTCATGTAAAAGTCTAGAAATTTTAGTCGAAAAACTGACCCAAAAAATCCGAGTTGACTTATCCATGGGTCAGTATATGTACTGTACCTTAACTTTCATAAAAATAGAAACCATCCCCTGGTGAAAGGCAAGAATGTAATCTGCCCTGAAAGCACTGCCCCCCTCTACTCTTTCATCCATCCATCCTTCAGAGTGAACACAAACACTCATGCATCCTGCCAGTTTGTAAGCTCTTTGGGATCGTTTTCCTTTGCTTCATCCTTTAGATCCTTTGTTACACGACCCTGTGTCATACTCTCAATTTATCCACAGGTCATATCAAAATTAATCATTTTGCCACCAATACCTGCCCTCAACATATACATGAGATTCATTTATGGTTGAGTATATACAGTATTATAAGGATTTAGATGGATTATTTGTATCTTTTTTATCAATCTTTTATCTTTCCGTTCTTGCTTGCACCAGGAGCCCTGGTGGCACAGTGGTTAAAGGCCTCTACTGCATCCATTCACTCAAAACCACAAGGTTGAGAATTCAATACCAGAAAAAAAGGGCTCAAGTTTGACTCAGGCTTGCATCCTTCTGAGGTCACTAAAATAAGTACCAAGACTGTTGGGGGCAAGTAGCTTACAGTTGTAAATTGCTTAGACACTGCTTAGGCAGTATGAAGCAGTATACAAATGAAGTCATTTCTTTTTTTGATATGTGCTGTTTAGGATGAAGAGACTACTGCTGCACAGAATCTTCTTGTTCTAGCTGTGTAGAAATGATTGAGGGAGGGACATGTTCTCACAAACGGGTCAAAAATCCTTGTTGCAAATGCCAACATTTCAATTGAGTTTCTCAATGAATTTACATAACATAAAAGTCTCAAGGGAAGGATAATGTCTGGAATCTTGTTGGTGGTCTGCTCTAGCAGTTCATTTTTTCCAGGGTCATCCAGAAGTGGTGAGGGAATACAGATAAAGTCTTCTGGCTTCAGGCAGCCTATTTCTCTGGCACCTTACTGTTTTTGCAGGCATTGCTCTCACAGCCTTTTCATCCTGCTACCACTGCCTATATAAACATAGTTACATGGGCACAGTAAACCCACCGTAGTCCAGCCAATCTATAAAGGAGTCCAAACAATCAAAGGTTTAAAATTCTGGGCACAGAGACAGGAAGAAAATCCTACAGTCAGACAGGCAGTGGGGCTTCCACTGAATCAGAACAAGTTCTGATAAACCTTTTAAAGAAGCCTGTCAAGCTAAGGCTTGAAAGAATAATGACACAGCAAATGTGCCATTTTACAACTCTAGTTAATGAGCAGGCTTCCGCAACTTACATCGCTAAAGTAATTGAAAGGTTACGCATTACCTGACCTATTTCCCCCTTCGGTTGTAGGTGTTCCATCCCCAGGGCTCCATTCCAGTAGTTGGCTTCATTTGCACACTGCTGCTTTCCCGAAGGCATTTCCTCCCATCTGCTGGGGTGATGGAGTTCTGCAAGTCTGCATGTTAGAGAAGAGACTGACATTCAAGCTAGCTGGAATCCCCAAGACTCTGCGTTACACACTCTACTAATGGATTAACATTAATGCTGCACTTTTGAAACTAGGGCTCTGAGTATTGTTATGAAACACCTGCCACCCAGTCACAAGTTCTCTTAGAAATCCAGTCTTACATTATTTCCATGCTGCATTTTTGACAGGAAAGGGTACAGGTGCATAAAAGTTATACTGCAACCATCACAATAAACTAAGTACCATTACAATCGGCCCCAAATGAGGATCCATGTTGAATTCAGTGCTTCAGATATAGGCCAAACAGGAAAGCAAGAGGAACAGCATTATATGTCAGGGATGTTTACACCTGTGAAGAGATCCTGGCATGCTTCACTGAGACTTGGCTGGGGGATGCCAGTGCTGCCACGTGGGCGCAGGCTCTCCCAGCTGGGTACACTGTCAGTGAGCAGATAAGGGAAAGTGGATGAGGGGGCGGAGTGGCTATAGTTCATAAGACCAACCTAACTTTGATCAGGAAACCTGTCCGGAAAACAACCCACATCAAATGCATGTACCTGAGCCTGAAGATCAGGGATAGCTTGGGGATTCTGTTGGTTTACCGGCCACCCTGTTGCTTAACAGACTCCCTAACCAAGCTGACTCAGCTGGTCTCTGGGTTGCTGCTGGAGTCGCCCAGACTTCTGATCTTGGGTGACTTCAACATTCCTCTTGAGACCAGCCCTTCTGACTTACCTGGAGCAGCTCGGGAGTTCATGGAATCCATGACAGGCATGAACCTATCCCAATTGGTCAACGGGCCCAACCATTGTGCGGGTCATACACTCGATGGGATTTTTAGTACGGAACAGGACCATCCGTGAACGGAGGTAACCAAAACCTCCGCACTGTCATGGACGGACCATTTCCTGATCAAGACGGAACTAAAAGCCACTTTCCGTCCCCCTGGGAGTGGTGGACCCATTCGGATGGTCCGCCCTCAAAGGCTAATGGAACTAATTGGTTTCCAGAAGACCCTAGAGGGTTTAATGGTTGGCAATGCCGGCGATTCTGTCGAAGCCTTGGTAAATACATGGAACATTGATCTTCCCAAGGCTCTCGACTCAATCGCCCCTGAGCGTCCTCTCCAGCCTGCTCCTAATCGCAAACCCTGGTTCACAGAGGAACTCAGGGAGATGAAGCAGGCTGGACGACGACTAGAGCGCAAATGGCAGAAGATTCATCTCTTATCCGACAGAACTCACCATAGGCAGGACCTTCGCGCCTATCGGGAGGCTTTGCATGCAGCGCGGAGATCTTTCTGCTCTGCACACATTGCGTCTGCAGAGTCTCGCTCAGCAGAGCTGTTCAAGGTGGTGGGGAAGCTGATGCAGGTTCCCCCTGCGTCAAATCCCCTACTTAACCCCACGACAGCCTGCTGTGACATATTTAACACCTACTTTGCAGATAAAATCTCTCGGATAAGGGCCGGTTTAGGCGCCAATGTTTCAGCAGTATCTGTAAATGAGGCACCTAGCAACTCTGTTGTTGTCACTTTACTGGATGAGTTTCAATCTGTAAGTACTGATGACGTGGACAAGCTCCTTGGAAGTGTGAGGAAAACGACCTGCCCTCTCGATTCATGTCCATCATGGCTGGTCGTCCAGGGAGGGGACACATTGGAGACATTCCTTCTGGATGTAGTCAATGCATCCCTCAGGGAAGGCACCGTACCATCCTGTCTGAAGGAAGCGGCCATAAAGCCTCTCCTCAAGAAACCTTCCCTTGATCCCCTGGACAGAAATAACTATAGACCAGTTTCCTTGCTGCCATTTTTAATCAAGGTGATCGAGAGAGCAGTCGCCTCCCAACTCCAAGCTATCTTGGATGAAACTGACTTTCTTGATCCGTTTCAAACCAGCTTCTGAGCAGGATATGGAGTTGAGACTGCCATGGTTGCTCTGACAGATGACCTCCGCTTGAGCATTGACAGGGGTAGTGTGACCCTGCTAGTGCTCTTGGACCTCTCAGCGGCTTTTGACACTATAGATCTTGCCATCCTTTTGGACCGGCTGAGAGAGATGGGTATCGGAGGCACTGCTCTGCAGTGGTTCCATTCCTTCCTCTCAGGCAGGACCCAGAGGGTCGGGGACAGTTGCTCATCTAAAATTCAGCTTAATTGTGGTGTCCCTCAGGGAGCCATCCTGTCCCAGATGCTATTTAACATTTATATGAAACCACTGGGGAAGATCATTTGGAGGCATGGAGCTCAGTGTCATCAGTATGCTGATGACACTCAGATATATTTCTCCATAACAAGATCATCTGCCCAAACCTCAGATGGCGTCTCCTCTCTCAACGACTGCCTGGCAGTGGTAATGGATTGGATGAGGGAAAACAGATTGAGGCTAAATCCAGACAAAACGGAGGTACTGACAGTCACCGGCCCAAAACCAGGTCTGGGAATACAACTCCTGGTCCTAGATGGAGTCACACTCACCTCAAAGGACACTGCTTTGCAGTCTGGGGGTACTTCTAGACTCGTCGCTTCACATGACTAGTCAGGTGAATGCGATGGTCAGGAGTGTCTGTTATCAGCTTCGATTGATACTCCAGCTGCGCCCGTTTCTGGAGATGAAGGATCTGGAAACTGTGGTACATGCTTTGGTCACCTCACGTTTAGATTACTGCAATGCGCTCTACATGGGGCTGCCCTTGTGCTTAACCGGGAAACTTCAACTGGTTCAAAATATGGCAGCCAAACTAATCACTGGGGCATCTAGGAGAGAGCATATAACACCAGTGCTTAAGTTTCTCCACTGGCTGCCAGTCAGTTTCCAGGCACAGTACAAGGTGCTGGTTTTGACCTTTAAAGCCCTTCATGGCTTGGGTCCATCCTATCTCTTCCCATATGAGCCCCCTCGTACACTCCGGTCCTCCGGAAGGAACCTATTGCAACCTAAGAAAACTAGGTTGGCACAGACCTCACAGAGGGCCTTTTCTGTTGTCGCTCCCAGGCAATGGAATGGCCTGCCGGATGAGATGCGTCTTATTACAACCCTGGATGGCTTCGAGAAGGCCGACAAGAAGCATCTCTTCCGGCAGGCCTTTCCAGAGAATGATTAACCTTTCTGCCAACTACTGTCCCTTTTGTCTCTTCCACCTTGATATCTGATATTGTCGAGGCCGCCCATCATTTTTAATTAGAGCTTTCCAATGTTTTAATATTTTAATTGTAATGGCTCTGTTTTAGTATTTTTAAATCTTATCGTAGTTTAATTTATTTTTAAGGGGTGGGAGGGGAAATTGAATTGTTATATTTTAATTGTAATTGCTTTTAAATGTTGTACCTCGCCCCGATTGCTTACCCAGAGGGGCAGGATATAAATAAATAAATTATTATTATTATTATTATTATTATTATTATTATTATTATTATTCAGGACTTAAATCCTGAAAGCCATGTGGAGAGCATCTGGGTAAAAATTAAAGGGGAGGGAAACAACAGGAATGTTATTGTGGGAGTCTATTGTAGACCCCCAAGTCAGACAGAGGAATTGGATGATGCCTTTCTAGAATAGATGACCACACACTCAGAAAGGAGAGATGTAGTAGTGATTTGGGACAAGGGGATTGGTTTGGTAATTCTGGATGACCTTGGCCTTTTGGGGGGTGGTTATCTGTGAAATGGGAATATGAACATTTAATTTTAATGTGCTGAGAATCAACAGCATAGTTTGGGCTAAAATGTTTTGAAAGCTGGCGCAGGGAAGGTGGAAGGCCTATAGAAATGATGAACAACAATAATTTGCTTTACCATAGCACTACTTTACTTCATTGTGTTAAAATGAGCTGGTCATTGTAAGATGCAATCTTAAATATTTGATTGTAGGGATACATTCTCTGAAACTGCATAGCTGGGTTTTCAATGGGATTCACAAGAAATGTAAAATTAATCACCCACATTATTTTAGTAGATATTTCACTGTTGGAATTTTGCTATTTTAACTCCCCTCAGAAATCAGACCTTTAAATGTTGTCATTTCATTGGCTAATATTGCATTAAAGTATACAACCATTCTTGTGAATATTTTATGTCTTTACTAATATTCTGCATATGGCATAATGACCTATGAATAAGTTGCCACTTTAATAAGCCTGAAGATACTTTCTTGCTTGAACAATTATGTATAAACACAACTAAAGTAGTGGAGGAAAGAAAGGGAGTCTTTGAAGCAAATGAGTTAAAACCATCTTTACTGTAAAATCCATAAAAAGTAGCCTCACATAATGAGAAACCATCGCTCATATTAGTAAACTCTCTCACCACATTTTGTGTTAGCTTTAATTGCAGTAAGGTATTAAATCCACTTATTTCTTTCTAAGTCATTAATACAAAAGGAAACATTTTAAAGGAGAAAAAAAAGACAACACATTGGACTGATATAATTAAATCATTTCTATCAAAGTGGTTTCATACTGCTTTTAATAAAGTATCTTCAAAGCCATTGTGAAATACTCTAGAGATGATTTATATCATTAATTTGTGCAGGTGTATAACTGTAAAACAAACAATTCTTCCAGCTACTGTTAAACAGGAGCAGTTTGGGGTTAGCATCTTAGAATCATAGAATTAGAAGAGACCACAAGGGCCATCCAGTCCATCCCCTGCCATGCAGGAATACAAAGTCAAAGCACCCCCAACAGGTGGCCATCTGGCCTCTGTTTAAAAATATCCAAAGAAGGAGACCCCCACCACTCTCCAAAGCAATGTGTTCCACTATTCAATAGCTCTTACCATCAGGAGGTTCTCCCTAATGTTACAGGAATCTTTTCCTGTAGCTTAAATCCATTCCTCCATGTTCTAGTCTCTGGAGCAGCAGAAAACAAACTTTCTCCATCCTCAACATGACATCCCTTCATATATTTAAACATGTTTATCATGCCACCCTTTAACCTTCTCTTCTCCAGACTAAACATACCCAGCTCCCTAAGCAGCACCTCAAAGATCAGGGCTTCAAGACCTTTTACCATTTTGGTCATCCTCCTCTGGATATGCTCAAGCTTGTCATCATCCTTCTTGAGTTCTGATGCCCAGAACTGGACAGAATATTCCAGGTAATGTCTGGCTAAAGCAAAATAGAGTGGTACTATTACTTCCATCAATCTAAAAACTATACTTCTGTTGATGCACCCTAAAATTAACATGAAGACATCTATATCTGCAAGAGGTAATGATGATCACAAATATTATCACCAGTAATGGAAGTTTTTATAATATGATTCTGGATTTAACTCTTGGAATAAAACAAAGAATAAAGACTTCACTGGATGAGCTGCAGAGATTTCCTTGCATGACAGGAATGGCACGAGGGGAAGGCTCTGATTTCCACTGATACCACTAGTGCCATCCTCCCTCCATCATTTATATATACCATTCCAGAAGTTTCACCACTCATTTGGATTAATTGAGGAGAGCCAGTAAAATCACACTGTATGTGTAGAAGTCTACTTGAAATCCTATGGCTGATATTCCTTAAATTCCTTTTTCTTTTTTAACCTTCTTGTTCTATGTGAGCTCTGCTCTCCAAGACATCATTTGACTTCACCAAAGCTTTTATATATACATTCATTCCAAATAAACTAAGAACAAAATGGACTGCTGGATAATGTTGCAGAGCAATTCCTTAAGGAAAGAATAGAGCCTGTAAAAAGTCTTGGATTACATCTTCCAGGGTTGATTCTCAAAACTGGGCTGAATGAAATGATTCTGAGAGTTGTTGCCCATGAAAACACCTTTTCCAGGGTATGAGACTGAGCAGCGATCTCCTAACAATAATTTCAGAGGCTGTTCTTTTCAACTAACATAAAGCAGTCCCTGCTGCTCCCAACCAATGCAGATGCCAACCTCACTTGAACCTTGCTGAGAAATTCAGATTGATGCTTTTCATTCCTCTGTCTTGGTACAGATACTTTATTAGTGCAACCAAGACATCTCAGACCCCAGTAAGAGTGAAATTCATTTTGGTCATTCAATTCATCCCAAAGCATGAAGAGACATTTTGCTACTGTGCACTCCCCTGAAATGAGATCTTGAGACTTCTGAAAGCAGCTTTGCCACCACCTCCAGTGACATAAAACATGTACCTTCTAACTCTTTGATTGTATGTAGATTGTGTTTGTTGACAATTGCGCAATTGTCATATAGAATAGTAGCTTCAGTTGCGTAATAGCTCTAGTTGCATAAACTTTATGAATATAATCATGCAATCCATGATTTAGGTCCACCACTCTTTCACTGACCACAGTTAGTTCCAAGACAATGGCAAAACTGAAATAAACTCACTAGAAGATGCTATACTATAAGTATGTTGCAAAAATAACATGTTATTTTCAACTATTTTGGAGCTAGAGTGAAATCAGGAAAAGATGAAGTTTACTGCGATAAGTAAATCACATTTTGTTTTTTGTCTCTGATGTTCCATGTCATATAGAACAACAACACTATTGGAGTATCTTTGATGTGGTTTTTAAAACAAAAAAAGTAGTAAAAGAGTTTTGACTCAAGAATATAAACACAGCTAAATATTTTTGAATTTCACCTATTCCAGAACCTCAGAAAGACATACTAGAGAGAGTCTTGCTGGGCAGCCTCCTGCTCAGTACAAAAAAGAAAAAAAAAAAACCAAAACAAAACCAGAACTAGAGTGCTTCCAAACGAAAGAAAAGATCTCCAATGAGAAAGAAGCCAGTCAAAAAATTTATTTCAGTTGTCAAACTTCTCTTCCTTAAAGAAGTTTGTCAAAATGTTGAACTGAAATATACCCTCCTGCAGCTTAAGCCCATTAGACCTTGTGCTGCCTCTGAAGCAACAGAGAACAACTCTTTGCTGTATTTTACGTGACAGCCCTTCAGATATTTGTATAGTGCTGACATGTCGAACCCGTACCTCACTATTCTTTTCCCCCAGGCTAAATATACTCATTTCTCTCTACCTTTCCACTCAGCTCTTGTTTTTCATACCACTGACCAACTTCACTGCTCTGTTCTCTTCTTGTTTAAAATTGTCCATGTGCTTCTTAAAGTGAAGCAGCCAGGAATAGACACACTAACACTTTTTCAGGCTAATAAGTAATGACATTATTTAATGACTATTTAGACATTAGGCATAACCATGTTGATTTTTAAAAAAAACAACTGTGATTTTAGTAACTAAACCCTCTATCTAGATACTAATGTTGATCCAATTTTTAAGGCATAAATTGATGGAATGTACAACAGGCAATGAAGAGAGTCAGTTTATTATAGGATTTAGAACAATGAGATCAGAGAGAGGTTTAAATCCTAGATGACCTTGGGCCAGTCACTCTCTCTCGCTCTCTCAACCTATCATATTCACAAAGTTATTGTGAAAATAAAATGTAATGGGGAATCTTGTAAGTTGCTCTGAGTTCACTACAGAATTGGTAGGATTCAAATAAAACATTAAAGACATGATCTTTAAACAATGGCCATAATGTTGTTAATATCCTACCAATGTGCAAGTTTCCCTAAAGAATCGGTTTGGCATTTTTGTCTGATGTGGAACATCCACATTCATGTCAGGCTTGTGGAAGTGAAGCTGCACATGAAGTGCCATTGTGTTTAGGTGCACAAATTGCATCAATGCATATACACATTGGGCTGTCCATCTGGAGGCACAGTTGGTCTCTGGGTTCAGGTATACAACATTGCCATTCAACACAAGGATTGCATAACCCACACATGGAGATTTGGGTTATGAAATCCTGATATAGAGTATTGGCAAAAGAGTATTGTAGGGGTGAGAGATAGCTCAAGCTTTGATCCTTGCTGAGAGACTGTAATGAGAAAATACCTATAAAAACTGAGGTTCTGCTTAAATTGTAATGGTAGCCCCAATTACAGTAGACTCAGTCAATCAATAGGATGTACTTACTTTAAGTCTTGACATTGTTATTTGTTGTTGTTGTGTGCCTTGAAGTCATCTCTGACTTATGGCAACTGTAAGGCAAACCTATCACAGAGTTTTCTGAGGTTGAGAATGTGTGACTTGCCCAAGGTCAGCCACTGGGCTTACCAATTAACAATTGGTAAGTGGAAACCCAGTGGTTCTACCCTAGCTGGTATTATCAAATTTAGAATAAGACATACAGATGAGTAACTTGAAATGACACATTCATAGCAGATCCATATTAATGATCCCCGTCAATAGGTCTATAGTGTCTAGGTCAAGGGAAATAATAGTGCCACTCTATTCTGCTTAGCCACATCAGATGAACAGACTCAGTAAAGGAAGCCATGGCACTGACTCTGCAAGACCTGAGCAGAGCTGTTGTGGCTATGGTAACCTGGAGTTCTCTCATTCATAGGGTTGCCATAGTCAAAGTTGACTTGCAGCTAACAACAACAAATCCTGCTTTCAGATCTCACCTGGAATACTAAGTCCAGTTCTGGGCATCACAATGCAAGAATGATATTGACAAGCTGGAGTGTGTCCAGAGGAGGATGACTAAATTGGTAAAAAAAAGTTTAGAAGCAATGCCCTATGGGGGCAGCTTGGGGAGCTAGATATGTTTAGCCTGGAGAAGGGAAGGTTGAAAAATGACATGATAGCCATCTTTAAATATCTGAAAGAGAGCAAACTTGTTTCCAATATTCCTAAACTTTTTGTTCTTCTTGTTGTTGTGTGCCTCCAGTGATTTTTGACTAAGGCGAACCTACCATAGGGTTTTTCTTGCCAAATTTCTTCAGAGTGGGTTTGCCTGTGCTGTCCTCTGAGGCTGAAAGAGTGTGACTTGCCCAAGGTCACCTAGTGAGTTTTTATGCTCAAACTGAATTTGAATCCTGGTCTCAAGAGTCACAGATCAATGCTCAAACTAGTAGACCATGCTGACTCTTCATTCTTAACCTTCATTGTATTTAAATAGCAATTTTGCCTTCCTTTCCCCCCGTGCCCTGCAATTTAACCTCCTCTAGTGTTTGGCAGCTCAGCTAGCATGTTATGTACCATCTAGAAATTTAAGATCTTCAGACAAAGGATTATTGGAAGTTCCACCAATGCTTATGGTTCTGTCAAGGCTGTGAGCCTTTCAAGATCTGGCTCTGTTTTGTGGAACAGCCTTCCTTTGCACCTCTGGCTGGAGGAGAATCTGATCCATTTTCATATAGGGTTGAAGACCTTCCTCTTCGGTTTGCTGGATTAAGTTGCTGGATGTGCCTAAGGTGGCCAGGATGGGTAGCGACTGATGGGTATTTGCTTTGTTTTTGTTTTTAGCATATTAGTATATTATTTTAGTATTTTAGCATTATATAGTGTGGTGTTTCATTCTTTGTTTGTTTTTATTGTATATGTTCTGATGTACTGTCCTTTGGTGGAAAGGATGTTATAAATAAATGTTGTTGTTATTGTTGTTGTTGTTTCTGTTATCACTAAAATCAAAACAAGGGGGAGAAATGTGGGCTCAACAGTGGGCCCAACAGTGGGCCTTTTCAGCAATGTTCCCCCCCCCCCCGGAACACTGTCCTTCACATGGTCCTAGAGGCAGAGACTCTCCAGTTTCAAATCCCCACTAAAACTCACCTGTTTAGAAAAGTCTTTCCTAACTGATCAGGTCTTCTCTGTTTCCTGGTTTCTGTGTTTATTGCTGGAATGTTTTAAAGGGTTTATTATCTTCTTAAATTGTTTTTAAACTGCATTAGTTTTATACTGCGTTCAAGGTGCATTTTAATGTAAACTGTGCTGCAATTTTATTTTATCAGCAATATGCAAATACTATAAATTGAATTTATGTTAAATATGAAGACCATTTGCCCCCATGTTCCACTGCTTCAAATAAATAAAATACAACAAAGGCAGTGGTGGGCGGTGGCGGAAAGGTTTTACATGAGCTCAAATCAAATCACATGTTGCTCAAATGAAAATGCAGCACCATCATTCTACAATATTTAATGTTTACAAACGGTCTTCAGGAGGGAGGGCCACACAGAGAACATCACAGGTAAGCAGCTGAGGTTTATCTAAAACATGGATGATCATGGCAATGCATTAGAAACAAGGGAGGCAGCAGGTATACTAATGGAAATAGAGCAAAAGTACTCCTGAATTTACAGGAACAAAGCAGACAGTGGAGGTCAGGGTGTTCTGGAGATGTCTCATCCATTGGATTGCCACGGGTTGAGATTGACTACAGGGAAGTTAACAACAACAGCACCTCCTGACCACAACTAGTCCATGAGAACATCTAATAACATGCCTATATTCTGGTACCAAGAGCCAACATGATGTAGTTTAGCTGTAGTTTGAATATCAAACTACAGCTCTGGAGACCAAGGTCGAGTTCCCCACTCAACCATGGAAATCCATTGGGTGACCTTGGTCAAGACATACACTGTCAGCTCCTGAAAACTCTGTGCTATATATGTTCCCTTAGGGTCAACATAAATTGGAAATGACTTGAAGGCACACAGCAATAATTTTGCTATTACTGGAAGAATTTACAAGCTGCAAACCTAGTCTGTTAAAAGAGCATTGCACAACACTTGTAGATCATCCAACTGAAAAAATGTTGTTTTTTACTTTAAAGGAACTGGGGACGTTTTCTCATGCTTAGGATTAACAGTTCAGGATCACAGAATCATAGAATCATTGAGTTGGAAGCAATCTCAAGGGCCATCCAATTCAACCCCGTGCTATGCAGGAACTCTCAATGAAAGCATGTATTTATTTATTTTTTTATACCCCGCCCTTCAGCCTTAAAGGCTATCAGAGTGGCTTACAATTATTATTATTAATTAGATGGTTCCCTGCCCTCGGGCTTACAATCTAAAAAGACACGACACATAAGGAGAAGGGAACGCTGGGAGGGAAGGGGATCAGGTCCAAAAGTTCTTCTCTCCCTCTAAGGCCTGGACCAAGGCAGATGGACTGGAGGGAGGGCTCTTCTTCTTAGTTCAGGCCAGGACTGATGGAGCTGGCAGGCCTCTCTCTCCCTCTGATCCCCAACAGATGGCCATCCAGCCTCTGTTGAAACACCTCCAAGGAAGTCCCCACCACACTCTGAGGGAGTGTATTCCATTGTTGAACAGCCCTTACTGTCAGGAAGTTTCTCTTAATGTTGAGGTGGAATCTCTTTTCCTGTAGCTTTCATCCTTTTTTCTAGGTCCTGTTCTATGGAGCAGCAGAAAACAAAATTTCTCAGTCCTCAATAAGACATTCCTTCAAATATTTAAACAGGGCTATCATATCACCTCTTAACCATCTCTTCTTCAGGTTAAACATCCCCAGTTCCCTAAGTTGTTCTTCATAGGGTATGGTTTCCAGTCCCATCACCATTTTAGTCGCCCTCCTTTAGACATGCTCCAGTTTCTCAACATCCTTTGTGAATTATGGTACCCAGAACTGGACACAGTATTCCAGGTGAGGCCTGACCAAAGCAGAAATCATCACAGGATCATCTCAGGCCCCAAAGTTTCTTGGCCAAAACTTGAGACTTACAAATGCTGGTGATGTCATTAAGGAATCCTGGTGGCACAGTGGTTAAATGCGTGTACTGCAGCCACAACATTTTGAGTTCAATGCAAAGACTCCAAGGTTGACTCTGCCTTCCATCCTTTCGTAGTCTGGTAAAATGACTACCCAGTTTGTAGGGGGCAATTCGCTTATATGTTGTAAACTGCTTAGAGAGTGCTGAGTTCATTATTAAGCAGTATAGAAATATAAATGCTATTGCTATTGCTATTAGGCATTATTGCTCACAGCTTGCAGTTCAAATACACACAAGAACATACTTTCCTGTACGGGGATTAAGACAGAAATCTTAGCTAAAGGGACTGTTCCCAGGGCAAGGTAAAAAGAGGGATCATTCCTTCTCATTTATATAAGAAGACAGGGAAAGGAACATTTAAATCTAGCCTACTTGCTTCTCTCCAGAGAAGGGTAAACTGTGGTACTACACCAACTGGGAGTGAAGGAAGAAGCTAACCAATTAAATACAGAGACCCTCTGAATGAGCTTTGTAAGTTGCAGTAACAAAACAACCATTGCAAACTGAAGCAAGTTGCCACTTTATTAGCTGGACTGAAGATCTGCACACATTCATTTCTTCTTGCCTGGAGATGGGCTCATCCAAACTTGAGAGTTTGCACACTCATCTCCTGCCTGGAGACAACCTATGAAAACTGGAGACTTGGAGCTAGGCTGAAAAGCGAATGAGAGCAAAAATCTTATCCTAAACAATATGCACTTAAAGGGGGAAAACACCTCTAAATGAAAAATGCTACTTTTTTTAAACCATTACACCATTGGAAAGTAGTAGCAGTGGGCATTTGAGGATGGGAGCATGCAAAAATGGATAAGAGACCTATGTGGCTCATACGTCTTGTGTTGTTCATACATATTAAAGAAAGTGCAACCCACTCTAGGACATTCTAGAATGGGCTGAAATCTACAAATTTCCTTACTTGTTAAATTATTATAGTTCTTTCTTAAGTAAATTGCTCCAGTAACCAATCTGCCCAATGCACTTCAGGCTACCTCAAAATCTCACAAGCAGATTTTGCCAAGCTGCGTAAAGGCACTGACTTTGCAGAATAAAGCAACTTGCTATAATCAAGAGTGATATCCTGGTGTTCCTTTGCTTACAGAGAGAGCAAATGAAATAAACCCATATTTCTTTGGTTTCAAAAGTGCTTCTAAATAAGCCTTCTTCTCTACAGATTTTACGATGCCTTGGGATCTCTCTTCTGCCTGATTGCATATTCCCCTTTCACCTAAACTGTTTCAATAAGCAGTTGGTTTCAGAACGCAAAACAAAAAGGCCCGCCAAGATTTAATGATCACATCCCAGTATTTTGCAGCGTAATGTTATTTTTCCTCTTTTTGGGTTCCCCCCCCCCCAAACGAATTGCAACAAAAGTTATAAAGGTATGTTTTTATTTTCTGTGCAATAAAGGGTGATCTAATACATTTCCAAAGGAATGGGAGTGTTACTGAAAGCTGGTAGGGTGTCAAACAAACTTTTTTTAAAATGCAAGATAATCTTTTTAAAATGAATACAATTATAATAAGCTGAAGGAGGGGCTCATACAAGGACACATCCCCTTACTCAGACTACAGGCCCCTAGTAATATGTCTGAGTAAAGAAATGTGTTTTTCCATTGTAGTATGAGCCTCTGCTGCTGCTTGAGATGTGGACTTCCAAGGCAACGTATAGCATAAGCTCACAGACCAGCCCCAACCCATTAAATCAGTGGGAACATACCATACATACTCAATTAGAAGTCGAGAAATTTATGCCCCAAAATTGAACCTAAAATTCTTAGTAGACTTATATATGGGTCAATACACCAGTAGTGCTTCAAACATCCCAAACCAAGCATGCCTGATGCCCCAATCTCCATTTAACACCAATCCCTTCCCCTTCCAGTCTGTTTTGCAAGACCTAGCTTCCTATGGAAAAAATTCTCGATTTAAAACCGCATCTCCAGTCCATTTTGCAATACCTTGCTTCCTATAGAAAAAAAAACCTTTCCATTTAAATCCACTTGCTTCTTTTCTCAATCTGATGTTAAAACCTCTCCTCCAACACCTGGGAATCGGTTGGGAGAGGTCCAGAGAAGGAGAAGGAGGGACAGAAGTGGTGTTTCCCCCTTTCCATCCTTCCTTATAGCCCCCTAAGTTTTACCCTTGATTTATCCACAGGTCATATCAAAATCCAGGATTTTGACCCTGAAACCTTCCCTCTACTTATATCTGTACATGAGTTTGACTTGTATAGACATTTGCATAACTTGCATTAATTCAGTTGATCTATTCCAACTGAGCATAGCAACTGAATTTAACCCCTGCAACTATCCTGATTTGGCAGGCACCATCCCTCTGTCATCCTCCTTTTTCAGCTGCTTCTAAAATGTCCCAGTTTCTCTATCTTTCCACTTCCCTCTTGGTCCTCAGCTTACTTCATTTGCTGCTGAGTTCAAGTGGAAATATTATTACTCAATTAACTCAACAGCAGTGAATGGAAAGGAAAGGAGCAGGTGGCATCTTGCCCTTCCTGATAGGATCAGGCAAAAGCAAACAGCTGCAGCCTCTCCTAGCTTGTGTGTTTTTCCTCACTGATAATTTTTGCCATCTTGGGCACAATCCAATGTGGCTTGGCCACACATGTCCTGTTTTCATCTGTGACATGTGGGAGGGGATGCTACGTAACAAGAAAACAAGCGAACAAGAGTTTTAAAATTCAATAAAGTTGCTAAGAGCTTTTCAGCCACTAGGGTTTCAAATTCTTGAAAAGCATCTATGATATAATAGAAATGAATAATAGAAATGAAAAGACTTTATTTGGACACTTGCATATTTTTCACCCTGGGGAGATCCAGCCCAGCATAGGATAGAATAGGGCAATACTCCAGGCACCAGATTTGGGGTGTCATGAAAAGGCAGCAAAAAGCTAAGCTTGTTACTGTTTTTATACTGCTAGAGAAGGAGGGAAATGTTTGGGGGATTTTCAGCCTGAAGTGCCAGAATAACTTTTCAGGATACAGTGGCTACTCTGTACCTTGACTTGAGTAGGAAAGGAGCGCCATCTGCTGATCTGCTTTGGACATCAAAATGTCATGGGCTTGCCCTGTCCCAGATTGCCTGTGTGTTCTTTCAAAGCACCTTGGAGATCCAATTGCCTTATTTAATTGCTCTCATAGTGAGAATGCATTCACCATTCTTAACCGAAATACATTCTCCTTTAGTTTAATTTGTTATTTATCATGAGTAAAGTGAAATGGTTTACTTTTCTTTGTCATGTGGACTTAGACAAACTGGTAGAGAAAAGTCTGTTGTTAACTACCATCAAATCAACTTTGAGCTAGTTATATGCATGTTTACCATGCAAATTGGTGTACATTTTTGCACATTTGCACTGATGGCTAATTGTCTTCACTCTCCTGCACAAACTTTCATCTATTTGCATCTATTCACCCTCCCTCTGTTGAAAATGCACAGCCATCTGAATGCATACAAAGCATATGTGCAATAATGTGCATTTCTGTGGATTTCAGTGGATGCTTTGGTAAAAACTGTGAAGTCTTTTTTTGGCTGAGTTTAATATCCTATAGTTTGTGCCAAACTTGTTTTTCACTTTGCAAACCAATCTTTGTGATATTGCTACAGATTATTTTTTTAAAGCAGAGATCAGAGTTGCTGTAATAAGTTTGGGACAAAACATGCTTTTCTCCAATGTCATTTGATAGACCAAAGCTAGTCTTCATTGACAAACCTTGGCCCAGAGCTGTTTTCTAAAATGTTGTCAACCACATTAAATGAACTGTAATCACCTCTTTACTTATCTGTTTATAGTCCAGGCTTTTAGAAGTGGTGCGAAAGGCAAGTCTAGGAAAAATGTAGCAATAAACAGTCTCTTGCGTGGCTTGAGAGTTGTTTTTCAGCCGCCGCCCCCTCCCACCTCCCCCCAAAAAGCCTAAATCCTGCAAATTGCATGTGGCTGGGTCACAGTCTATTCAACTGGAATGAATTGCATGTGGCTGGGTCACAGTCTATTCAACTGGAATGAAGAATTTTTAAATGTGTAGACTAGCCCCTGGACCTATGGCAACCACATGAACAAGAGACCACAAAATCATCCTATCATGAACAGTCCTGCTCAGGTCTTGCAGATTCAGTGACTCAGGCAACAAAGTCTTTTCTAGTGAGTCATGTATTCTTATAATATGGCCAAAGTACAACAGTCTCAGTTTAGTCATCTTGGCTTCTTGGGAGAGCCCAGGCTTGATTTGCTCCAGGACCCATTTATTGGTCTTTTTAGAAGTCCATGGTATCAGCAGAACTCTCCTCCAGCACCATATTTCAAATGAAATATCAGCTAGTGTGTAGATAACAGCTAGTATGTAGATATATTTTACAACATGAAGACTAAACATTTAGAATATTTCAAAATTAAAATAATGTAAAGAATGGTATGCAGCAGCAATTTAATTAATTCTCTTTCTTATTGAAAAAAAAACCCCTTGGAAATAGGATGCTTGATTTTCTAATTTAAAAGGAAGGTGTAATCTTCATGTTCTTAGTTACAACCTTTCTATCAGATGGCACTTCATCAAGTTGGGGGGGGGGGGCAAGAACTATCTGAAGTTATACGGGATGGGAAAGGATAGGTTTTTAGTGTATTTCTGTCAGCAGCCTTGGCTTTAAAAAAAAAGCAACTCACCAAAACCTATTAATGAAAGAACATAAGAATTGTTGCTGATAATTCAGATCTTGTCCAGATTAGATTCTTCTTTGAGCATTCACTTTTAAACTGAAGGCTGCACATGATAATAGTTTTATAATTCATTTGTTGTGATACAAATCCTGAACAAAGGACTAGCAAAACATAAAATGTTTATTCTGCTTTCTTTTAGGCTAAACAAAATTTCATTTTGAAGTAGGTTTTTCAAACATCTGAATCTCTCTGAAGTGATTAAACAATGCCATCTCTTCCTCTTTATCCAAACAGAACGGCTTTTGTCTCCTTTCAGATCTCATATCCTTTTGTGCTTCAGCTTCATAATGCAATATATAATATCTGAAAACAATCAGAATTTAAAAACCTCAAAAATTGTCAAAAGTTGCTGCAAAACAAGCTAATCTTTACATATGAAACTTGTCTTTACCTTTGTTTTGTTCATGAGTGTGTTTCTTCAAATCCTATTGAAATAATAGTGCGCAGTTCTAGGTGAGTAAATCCTTGTACTGTACAAAGTCTCACCAATAGCACTGAGAATAATTTCTTCTCCATATTACAGAAATACTCAGAATAAGATATATTTATTCCTCAGGAGATCATGAACATTAAAGGAGGTCCCAGAAGAAGCCTGTGATTGAATGTGGGGTGTTTCACACATGAACTGTATGTTTTAGTAAGCTACAGCACATTCATTAGAGGTTAACCCAGACAGTTACTCTTTCAAAATTCACTGGCATAGTCTACAGGAGTAGTTCTCAACCTTTGGTTGACCAGATGTCTTGAACTTCAAATCCTCAAATCTCTGGCCATTGGTCATGCTGGCAGAGTCTTTCAGGAGCTGAAAACCAAAATATCTAGAAGACCAAATCTTGAGAAGCAGTGGGCTTCAATGACAAATAATGATTCTTCAGGTTTAAGGCAAGATTAACTCTCAGATCTATGTGTAAGTGCCAGCAACTGCATACAGCATGGTGTAGTGGACAGAGTGTTGGACTATGACTCTCGAAACCCGGGATTGAATCCCTACACAGCCAGGGAAACCCACTGGGTGATCATGGCCAAGTCACACTTTCTCAGCCTCAGAGGAAGGCAAAGGTAAAAACCTCTCTGAATAGAGAAAACCCTGTGATAGGTTCACCGTAGGTTCACCATAAATCAGAAACTATGAGGGGGTATCCAAAGGTTTTAATTATCACCTTTAAAAAAATCTGACAGAAAGTTTGTTTTGATTTGTAGTTGTTAACTTATCTCTATGCAGTCACTATCTAGATTTATACATTCTTCCCAGTGTATCTTGAGCCTCCGAATTCCTGATATTGTAGAAGCCTGCAGATTGCGCCTGACAAGGATTTTACACTCTAGTCACTTCTGGCACAGCCAGTCACAAAAATAAAGGACGCAATGAGTTGATTTTCTCAACAACGTGCACTTAAGGACCAAGGATGACACTGACAAAACTTCATCAATATGCCATAATAAATTCCAGGTGATAATTATTAGTTTACGATACCCCCTCATAAGGCGTAATCTGCAGACTTCTACAATATCGGGTATTCGGAGGGTCAAGAAAAGCTGGGGGAAATGTATAAATCTAGATAGTGACTACATAGAGATAAGTTAACAACTACAAATCAAAACAAACTTTCCGTCAATTTTTTTCAAAGGTGATCATTAAAACTTTTGGATACCCCCTCGTACTTGAAGGCACACAACAACAACAACCAACCACACATGCGAAATAGGTGCTCACATTGATAAGGAAACAACTCATTATCCATTAGAGCCTCTGCTTATTTGGCAGCAAATAGAAAGGAAATACCTGAATCATCTCTTGCAAATCTACCATACTTTTCAGTCCATAGTTCAGATTCTTTATGGTCTCATGGGTTTCAAAAAGTTCCTACACAAAAAGCTATCCATCTACCAAATGTCTAAGGGAAGCTTGTTCTGAATTTTCCAGGAATTATTCCCAGAGGCAACTTCTTGGGCCATAAACAGTGCAACAAACAGAGATTAAATTAAGTGTTCTGTCCAGACACACATACACACACATATATACACACATGTCCTTACAAACAGCCACTATAATGTTTTGCTTATGGTCCAATTCTGAAAAAGTTCCTTTTTGGATTGCAGCTCACAGAATCTCCTAGTTAAGAAGACCATGACCATTTTGCTTGGAGGATTGTGGGAATTGTAATCCAGAACCCAAGGCCCATACTGTGTGACTCCTTTATTAGACCAAACTAAAAGGAACAACATTTCCAAACTCTGACCTATAGTGATAGGTCATCCATACTGCAGAAATAATTCAGGTTGACACCACTTTAAATGCCCTGGCTCAATACTATGGAATTCTAGGAATTGTTATTTAGTGAGATATTTAGCCATAGCAAGTTACAATTCCAGGCTAGCGTTTTTGGACCACTGTTTATTGTAAAAGCTGTTGGAGAAAAACACCTCAAAGGAGCCATAAATAAAATTTCTTTTCCATGCCTGGAAGGAAGGCAGAAGAAAAGCTGGAAAAACTTCTTTAACCATAGTAATACTGCCATCTAGCGAAATACTGTTCTCCTGTATGAATTTATCAATAAAGGTTTTTTAAAAAAGAAAATTGTGCCAAACTTGTTTTTCACTTTGCAAAGCAATCTTTGTGATACCGCTATAGATTTTTTTTTTCCCAAAGCAGAGATCAGACCTGTTATAATAAGTTTGGGAGTGGGATGCTTTTCTCCACTGTCATTTGATAGACTGAAGCTAGCCTTCATTGACAAACCTTGGCCCAGAGCTGTTTTCAAATATGGTGTCAACCACACTCAATGAACTGGAATTGTCTGTTTACTCATCTCTTTATAGCCTAGGCTTTCAGAAGCTGTGCAAAAAGCAATTCTAGGGAAAGTGTAGCAGTAAACAGTCTCTTGTGTGACTTGAGAGTTGTTTAACTGCCATCAGGGTAAATATAAAAATAAGCCACTTATATTAATGTGTCAACAAAGCCCTGTTTGGTGTTGTCTTGTTATCTTCTTGCTCTTTTGCTGTTACATAACAGTATATTGAGGGATATATAGCTTTCTCTGTTATGTAAGTGATATTTAACCATTCCTTCCAAAGATAGTTTGAAGGTGTCATTTTCTTTCTTTACATAACTAAAGGACGCAGAAGGGAGTGGGCGAGCTCAGTCATGAGGCAGAGTGACACAGCTGCTGCAGGTAGCTGAATGTGGGTGTCATGAATAAACAATAATTTTAAAAAAACCCTTGCTACTATCCATTGCCTTACTTGCAATTAAAACAAAATTGTGGGTGGGTGTTGTGTGCCTTCAAATTGTTTCCAACTTGCGGTGACCCTAGGCAAACCTATCATGGGGTTTTCTTGGCAAGAGTTGTTCAGAGGACGTTCACCATTGCCTTCCCCTGAGGCTGAGAGCATGAGACTTGCCCAAGGGGACCCAGTGGGTTTCATGGCTGAGCTGGGAATCTAACCCTGGTCTCCAAAGTTGTAGTCCAACACTCAAACCATGCTGGCTCTCAATACAAAAAATATTTTGCTTTAATCTACTTTAAGATCCTTTAACTTTCTTCCATTTGGGAGAAAGGTGAATATTTATTTGACTAGCTCTAGGCTTGCTACCAGAAGAAGCCTCACAGATTCCTCCTGACAAAGTGCTCCTGCCCTTTTTAGTTAAGGGGCTGTGAACACTTCTCCCTCACCTTCCACATGGAAGTCCACTTTTTCCAGCCCAGTTCAGAAATCCCACCTATCATAGTCTTATAGCCTGGGTGGCAAAGGCATTTGTGAGAATTTCTGCCTCTGAATTCTGAAATATCTTGACCAACCTGACATGTTATATACTTTATGGAGAGCAGCAAAACCAAATGCCTTGAAGACATTTTTCAATGGTCAAGTGCCTCCAAGTGCCAAGCTATGAAGACTAATGTGTCAATCCTATGACAAATTTTCCTATGGCTGGGCTGGGTGACATATATGCATGTCACTTACTGTTATGTGCATATATGTTTTGTGTTGGAAGTTGCTTCAAGGGCTGACCAGACATCCTCCTTTTCCAGGACACATCCTACATTTCAATCCTTTGTCCAGGAAGAATTCTAAAATATTCTCCATTTTGAGTATGACAAAGAAGCTCATTGAGTAACACCATATTTACTATTCCCCTTTGAGAAATATGTCTACTAGGCAGGCTGTCCTCACTGCAAACAATGGAAATAGGATGGATCCTTCTAAAGTTATTTCCTCCTAGGAGCAGCAGCAGACAGGATTTGTCACCTGATCTCAGGGCATGTTTGTTTCTCAGGGGAAAAGGCCAGCAAATGTGTTAGGCAATGGACTGCTTGCGGACATAAGTCAAATGTTGGACGTTTTTCCCTCTTAATTTCAGCACAATGGATAAATGGAAGGAATAATTTAAATGTAGATTCAGTCAAGGGTTTCTTACCAGGGAAATAAAATTTTAAGCATTTGTCATGCTCAGAGTTCTATAATTATATTGCAAGACAACAAGGCATTCTAATGAAGATAGGTTCACCAGAGAAATACAATTGAGTACATAATAAAATACAGCTATATGTAATATAGCAGCTAATAAACCATATGAAATGAATTTATATATTTATATTTATATTTTAGCTTTTATTTTGCAAAACAGTATTCTACATTCACTAGTACTCACTAGCTCCCTGCACAATATTCAACATCACCCCTACAAGGGGGTATCGTAAAGTTTTAATGATCACCTTTTTAAAAAAATGACAGAAAATGTGTTTTAATTTGTAGTTGTTAACTTATCTCTATGTAGTTACTATCTAGATTTATGCACTTTTCCCAGGTATCTTGACCCTCCGAATACCTGATATTGTAGAAGTCTGCAGATTGTGCCTTACGAGGGGGTATCATAAAGTAATAATTATCACCCGGAAGTTATTATGGCATATTGATGAAATTTTGTCAGTATCATCACTGGTCCCTATGTTCACGTTGCTGAGAAAATCAGCTCATTGCATCCTTTATTTTTGTGACTGGTTCTGCCAGAAGTGACTAAAGTATAAAATCCTTGTCAGGCACAATCTGCAGACTTCTACAATAATGGTATTTGGAGGGTCAAGAAACACTGAGGAAAATGTGTAAATCTAAATAGTGATTACATAGGGATAAGTTAACAACTACACATCAAAACAAACTTTCTGTCAAATTTTTTTAAAGGTGATAATTAAAACTTTATGATACCTCCTTGTAAATGCCAGGCGTGTTGGCACAATGATTTACTGGGCAAGACGGGGGAAGGGATTGGATAGTGCACATCCTCTAAGTGGTTGAAAACATGTAAGCCAATTGCCCCCAATAAGCTGGGTACTCATTTTACCTGCCTATGAAAGGATGGAAGGCTGAGCCAACCTGGAGCCCTAAAATCAAACTCACAACATTGTGACTGCAATACCAGCATTTAACCAGTGCATCACCAGCGCTTCTTTGTAGGTAGCTGTAACAATTCATCTGAAGGTGCCCGATGTGGGAGCTGCATGGAATTTCACCTGCAAAGCCTCAAGCTCCATACCATCTTTGTAGGTCTCAGGACCAATCAAAGATCAGAATTATTCCCCCTAAACTCCAGTTGTGAAAAGACAATTTTGATTCTCTCTCATTTTTCCATTAGCTGCAAGCCAAGCCAATCTTTTGTTTGTATTCCCATGTTATATTAAACACTCTTGCATCTCAGTATAATTTCATTTATAAGTGGAAATGATTAGAGCAGATATACAGAGGGAAATTCACTTTATGGTGCCATTTCTATGTACGAAACTGTTTCTATATCCACACATAGAATTTTTACCAGAACTTAGCAATGCATTGTTAGAGGAAATTCATTAATGTTCAAATGGTCAACTATTTTGTAATAGAATTAATCCATTACATTTATTCCTTAAATTTGTACTCGCATGTTTTAAAGGAGCCCTGGTGGTGCAGTGGCTGAATGCTGGTATTGCAGCCACAACATTGTAAGTTTGATCCTAGAAGTGCGCTCCAAGGTCCTCTCAACCTTCTGTCCTTTTGTAGGTTGGTAAAATGAGTACCCAGCTTGTTGGGGGCAATTGGCTTACTCTTTGTAAACTGCTTAAGGAGTGCTAGATCACTGATAAGCAGTTTCAAAATGTACTTGCTATTACTATCAAATAGTTAAATTAAAAATATTAAAGATTGTTAGAAACAGCCACTGATATATTGATGTAATCATAAAAATTAATTATTGATTTAAAAACCCCACTATTGAAATTTAAAAGAACACATTGTAACTTTTGAACATTTAAATCCATTAATAAGAAATTAATGTTAATGATTTATTTCCAAGTACTTGTATTTCCTAGGAACCCAAAAGCTAACCAACCAGTGTGGCAGACCAGGGAAAAGAATGGGTTGGACTCAGATGTGAAAAATGAAGTTCAAATCCTCATCAGGTACAAAATACATTAGGAGGCCACAGACACAACACTATTTACTTGATGCTCTTCACATACATTATAAGCAGAGATGTTATCCAGTTTTAGATTTGTCCTGGTGCTATTCACACTCATGTATGTATATGATACACATGTGGAGGAGAGAACTCATGAGTGAATAGTCCTGGATCTCAGGCAAATCTATCTGATGTAACGGTTAGGAAAATTAAATGGCAGTATAAACTTGTTTGAGGAAGGTTAGGACTCCAGAGTTAATAAATAAATATAAGCAATACCCCTGCCAGGTCTTTCCCACAATAATGTAAACACCATTTGCAACGAAACCCTCTATTCATCAGAAACAGACCGTTATTTTCCTTTGCCTCTGACACATCATTTCCTCAGTATGAAATAATTCTGAGCCCACCCTCTTTATTCTGCCCACATTGATCCCCTCTTTCTCAGTGATGGAGAACTTCAGCAAGAGATACAGATTTGTCTTCCGCAAGATGGCTACCTTGTGGTAACTAGCACTTCCTTGTGGGAAGAAAAGCTTTTCATTCATTTGATTCATTCCTTTCAGAATGACTTCCAAGGGAGCTATTTTGAAGGAAGTTCCAAATAGCCAAAGTGATGTTTAAGTGACCGTGCTTTTATTACACCACAAAGTCCTGTCATAGTAAATTTATGGCCATATCGCTCATGTTCATGTGACTTACCACACTACTTGGCTAGTCTTCCCAAGTTAATTGGCTGAAAGAAGAAAAATTCTACCTGTTGAGACAAAGCTCTTATGCATATATGCACATCAGGGAATGGAAGAACTATGAATGTCTTCATGCCTGGGCTATAATACTGGCACCATTTATTTTTTTAGTACTACAGTTTTCCACACAGTAAACTGGCTATAGTAAAGAAGCTTTCACACCACAAGGCTTCTTTATTATATGCCCATTTTACCAAGATATTCCTCCATGTAATTGGATAAGTTCATTTTCAGGAAAAGGTTCTGTCACAGATTATTTTGGAATATTTAGTAGCACCAAAGGACAATGTTCTGTAACAGGGCTGCAGTAACCTTTCTTCTGTCATGAGACACATTCCATCAAGATTAAGTAGTTGGTGCCACAGGCAGTTGATAGGCATCATCTTTCTCTCTCTTTTTTTCATCCTCCCCTCCACATTCCTGCCCCTTCTTCCTCATTGCCTATGGAAAGAAAAGTTTAGCCAGAAATTTAAACTGATCATTTGCAGATGACTTTTCAAATTTGGCTGAGGGCTACTGATTTCTTGCTGGTGTTCTGTAGATACAGTGCGTACTCTCTGAAATATTTTGCCAATATCTTCCAAGCTTCAGACAACAGAGGCAAAGATGTGTAGTAAGCATGTGTACTCCACAGGTTAGTCCTTGCATAAGACAGGCATGTCTGTTGCACTTGTGGAGAAGTCTGTGGATGGTCTCCATGTAAACCAGAACCAAAATTGTTCATTTTCTGGCATACATGGAGATCTTCCATGGATCTCTTATCCAGACACATTTTAATGTGAGGAAAGTAATGACAGAGGGATGGGTGGACCTAGTACACTCGCTCTTATGTTGAGTAGACACATTGACTAAATGCCTAAATGGGGTGAATAATAATAATAATAATAATAATAATACTTATACCCCGCTCTTCAGCCCTAAAGGCTATCAGAACAGCTTACAAATATTATTTTAAATAGATGGTTCCCTGCCCTCAGGCTTACAATCTAAGACGATACGACACAAAAGGAGAAGGGAATGGTGGTGGGGAAGGGGATCAGGTCCAAAGGTTCTTCTCTCTCTCTGACGCCTGGACCAAAGCAGGTGGGCTGGACGGAGGGCTCTGCTTCATACTCTAGGACAGGCCTGATGGAGTTTGGACTGTCCTTTCACTGGGTAAGATGGTGTAGCATGGAGAGAGGGCTCTTCTACTTGAGGCAAGATCCGATGGTGCCCTTTTGAATTCAAGATGAAGATGACTCAAGGTGAAGACATGCCTTATCCTTATGCCTGGAAACATTCACTTTTAGATTGTGCATAAGGGTATTTATTGTTCTCAGAAAAGTTCACATTTTGTTGGTGCAGGAGCAAGGCTGAATGGCAAGACATTTCTCCATATCTGCTTCATCCTGCCACCTATCTTCTTTCTCCTCTTTTCACCCACTTAGTTGAAAAATCCATACGATGTGATTCCCCCCACCTCCTTGCAAGTGGAAGCAAATGATGCTATAACAGTCATGAAAAAAAGGTGAATTCCAAACTTAGATGGATATTTAATGGGCAGACTCATCTGAGGGCAGATACAGGTAATTCTGCTTCATCACTGAGAACAACTGATTCATTCACATCCATTGCAAAGACTTCACAGAATTATATCCTCATGGAGGCTAATTTGGAAGAAGTCAAGGATCATACTGAGCTTCTTCAAAGACAGATGGGAGAGAGAATTTTTATCTTATATGATGATTAGCACTCAGAATTTTTTGAGCACAGACTGGGGTTTGGGGGGGTAGAAATGCTTAACCTTTTCTCAGCAGGCCATTTTCCAAATCAAAAGGAACATATTCCCAGCTTTTCTTATCTAAAGGGAAAAGATGCATTCCATAAAGTGAAAACAAAAGCTGGTAGAAAATACAAATGTTTCCTACATCATATCAGCTTTGGGGTGTAAACTTCATGGTCAGGCTCAAACTGCTCCCTGTTTAAGGGAAATACCAACTTCTAAACATCAAACTGCCCAGTGGCTATAAGGTAAAAAATGTATTCCCAATCATTTTGAAGAACATAAGACAATTATATATCATAAAGATAGCTACTCTTATCACACTCAGATCAGGGGTTCATGTGAAATCAAATGTTTATGTATACAAAAGAGAAAAAAGACCTCTTGTAAGTTTCATGGGCAATGCTCTATACACAGTAAATTGGTGAACTTGATGGAGCTTTCTTATTTCATTGCATGCACAGCCTCTGTCCTGAGGATGTATATGAAGCAATCCTCTGATTCAGTTGTTAATAGGGCTGTCTTGTCCAAAATATATCTCAACTACATTGAGGTATCAATCACTTGGCTCTTCTTTATCCCCCTTCATATCTTGCTTCTATGTGTGATCTCTGCTTTTCCCCTCTTGCAATCTTTCACAGGCTCCTAGCGCAGCATGTTTCACTGAGTGCAGTCCAGAAAGGGTGCTGCATTTCGTTTTCTATTACAAAGATGGATTACAGCAATTCTCTGCTGTCCAGTCTCCCTGATGAGGCCTTTCAGCATCCACAGATGGTCCTGCTGCAGGGTACTTAGTCTTATTAGGTCATCTCAAAAGCAAACTACTTTCCAGAAGTTCTCCAGCATCTCACAAAGCAACGTGTGTTTTAAGAAATTTATTTCATTGAATGTCACAAATTAATCTGGCATGCCCATGCTGGGTAGATTTTCTTTGAAACCCATATTGCTGCTGTGGCAAGCTAGCTGTTTATTAAAAATGGTGAAAGTCAAGGTTGGTAGGTGCTCGCTGCCAAGAAAATCCAACACTGAATATTACAATGAAGTTATATACAACTTGGGCATTTTTAATGTGAGAGAAACAATAGACAGACAGAGAGCTTGTTCCTGCCAAATGAAAGCACTTTAAAATCTCAATGATTGCAGTGGAACAATTAAAGTGTGTACTCAGTTTCCATCCTAGGGAATTGAGCCTGCGTTTAGCTATCTAACATAGAAATTGATTATACGGTTGGACTTAATACATGGCTGGTTCTATGCTGGACTTAATATAGCTTTTTTAGTTGTCCTGTACTGAAATACAGGATAATTCTGAATCAAGGAAACCAAATTCTGCATTTTAAATAGAATATGTTGTTTTGATTCAGTTATTTGTTTAGATTTCAATGTCATGTCTCATTTTTTAAAATCCCCAAATAGTTGACAAAATCCTTATTAAAACCTATAAAATACAATACAATCAAGTAATAAAGCCATAAACAATGAGAAAGTAATTAGTGATAAATATTCCATTAAAACTACTAAAGGTATTGAGTCTGTGATTAGGAAAATGCCTGAGCAAACATAGTAGTCTTTGTTTTAAGAAAGAAACACACAGCTTTGGGAGCTTTCTGATAATAGATACACGGTCTTCTTTGCTTAAATTGCAGTACCATGCTGTGTCTTGGAAGACTGATTTTTTTTTTTTTTTTAAATGAAACTCGGTTCTATTTAACACAACTGCACTGATTGTTCAGGTAATATTTTGTCAACCAAAGCAATCAAGTCATTCCCCCACCACCCTTTTTGCTTATTTGCAGTCTGTCTCCAGGACTGAAGTATACAACCATGGAACTTGGATATATGAAATACAGAGTTCACCCCAAGAATCCGCTGAATCGTTATGCTGATCATTGGAAGCCCTCTTCAGCTTCCCACTTCAGTAGTTTGTAAGAATATATAGGACATGAACTCTCCAAAGTCTCTTGCTTGATGCCAAAGACTACTTTATTTGTCCAAACTTTGCACTGGTTTCAATCTCTTACCTTTTACTCTTGTTGGTTTTGTGCTATCATGTTACTGCTCTCTGCTATCATTGTAAATGTTAGTTACTATGTTTATTTTTATTGCTTTGGATTGTTTTATGATCTTGCAGGTCACCCTGAGTGTTTTGGCTGAAGGCTGTTGTTAGCATCTTTTACCTTATTTTATAAACACATAAATGTGCACTAGAAGGGAAAAAGCTTCTGGCACTCTCGTGCTCAATGATCCACATGGTGATCAACTATGCAAGCAAACCCTTTGCACACACAGGCCACGTGCACAATAGCCTGGTACAAAAAGAGTTGATTGGGAGGAAAAGGAGACTACATGCACAATGTGGTGAATGTATTGTACTGTATTGCTTTATTTATATCCAGCTTTTTCCCAAACCTGGGACTCAAGGTGGCTTGCAAGATAACAAGAAAAACAAGAAAAGACATGTATCTAACAACACTCTAAAAGTTATTTTTTAACATATTGAATTGTCTAAAGAATTATAATTTAAAATATAGCCATTTAAAAGCAAAAGGTCACAAAAGTACGATATTCTATGAAAAACACTTTCCTTTCCTAAAAGCCTTCTGGGAAAGGTCTTCACCTAATGGCAGGAGGAAGCAAAAGTGGAACTAGCTTAGCCTCCTTGGGAAAAGACTTCCAGAGCCTATCAGCAACCACTGAAAAGGCTAATGTTCACACCATATGTGCCTGTGTACATAATTTTAAAGGGCAAAAGCCTAAAAAAGAACAATTGTGATGTACAGATCTAGTTCCTTGAAAAATTTGCCCCATCACCACCCATGGTCTCTTTTATTCCAATGCTTATTCATTCCACAAAACAGGCAAAATCTGATGAGATATCCTTTTTCACTTCCACAATTTTATAACTTACTCATTTCCTGTTTGCTGTCACTTTTGATAAAGAATAATGCAATATTGTCTACTAACATAATTCAAAGTAATCTTCTTCCAGTTCTGCTAAGCCATTTGGATTGTCGTGGTGGCAGTCAATTACAATGCTTTGGAAAATTTTAGTACCATATTTCTTTCTTTAAGGAGGCACTCAGCTTATGAAATGTGAAACTATAGTCTCTATGACAGGTGAATGAAAACTGTTCCTAAACCAGTGTCTGTCATCAATAATGGACTGGATGAGGGCAAACAAGCTGAAACTTAATCCAGACAAGACAGAGGTGTTCCTGTTCTGCCAAAAGGCAGATGAGGAAATAAGGTTTCAGCCTATGTTAGATGGGGTTAGACTCCCCCTGAAGACATAGATGTAGTTTGAGGTGTACTCCTGGACTCAGCTTTGAACCTGGAGGCTCAGGCATCTGCAGTGACCAGGAGTGCTTTTGTACATTTAAAATTTGTCAACTGTGCCCGTTCCTTGAGATGCCGGATCTGGCCACAGTGGTACATGGCTTGGTTACATCCCATTTGCACTACTGTAGTGTTTGGAAACTTTAGCTGGTCCAAAGAAATGCAGCCAGGTTGTTAATGCGGGCAGATTATAGCTCCACTGGCTGCCAGTTTGTTTCCAAGAACAATTCAAAGTGCTGGTTATGACCTATAAAGCCCTATATGGCTCAGGTCCAGGCTATTTGGCAGACCATATCTCCTTATATAAGATGGCCTGGGCTCTGAGATCCTCAGAGGCGGTCCTTCTCTCCATCCCACCACCATCACAAGCACGGTTGGTGTGGACGCGAGACAGGGCCTTTTCTGTGGCTGCCCCTAGACTGTGGAACTCCCTTCCCAGGGAGACCAGAATAGTGCCTTCCTTGTTGGCCTTCTGTCGATAGGCTAAGACCTTCCTCTTTAGACAGGCATTCAAAACAGAAAGTTTTTAAAGAATGGGCTGGGGTGTTATATTGTTTTAATATGGTTTACACATTTTTATCTTTTTAAACTATTTGATATTTTAACATGCAATTTGTTTTAATTATTGTAGTAATTTAGTTATGTTTTAATGTACTGTTTTTATATATGCTTAATTGTACTGTTTTTTAATACTGTAAACTGCCCTGAGTTCCAGTCTTGGAAGAAGGGTGGAATATAAATTAATATAATAACAACAATTATGTTCTTTTTATTACAAATTATTAAATTTACATTTTGTCCTTCTTCCAAGGAACTCAGAGGGGTATGCATGAGTGTTAAAGAAGTCGAACCCTGACAAGTGTACCCCAAAGTTTCTCAGAAAATCCTTGCCCTTCTTGGCACCTTGGTACTCTCTGGGTGTTAACTGAGAATTTAAGTACCCCACCTTTGTGACTGAAGGTTAATATATATTAAAATAACCCACTACATTCTTTAGCTTCCAATTGAATATAGAATAGTAGGACAGTCCAGTAATCTGTTTAAGAGGTCAAAGGTAAGATTGAGGGGTGAGACAAAGGTATTCTGATTCTTTTTGTACTGAAACACATCAACCACAGCTAGACTGTGACCAGGGCAGGTGAGCACCCCCCCACATATGAGGTGTTTCTTCCCTCCTTCATCTTGGACCATAAGTTAGTAATGCTTCAGTCTATCATTATACTCATTCCCCTTAAAAGGAACTTTTTCTGTTACAGTTTTCATGACCAAATGCTCCCCCCCTTTTTTTTTTTTCAACTACTATGTGCAGTCTACCACATGTATGGCCTTCAGTATTACATGTGTATCTGCACACATATGATAATGCAGACCTAGATAATCTCTAATCCCTCTGGACACAAAACTGACACTTAAAAAAGTAGCATTCTACACAGTTTAAAATTTTAAACAGCTTTTATTTTTCCATCTGAAACATTCAGCTTTGTAGTAGTCAAAATTAATTATTCACCAACATCAAGGCAACTTGTTAAGAATCAGGTAAGCCAAAGACACAGCTTAACATTGTGAGCAATCATACTTATAAAACTCTACTTTTAGATCTAATATTTCATAAATTAACAAGAAACTGAACTCATTACAAGAACATTTAGTACACAATGCAAAAACAGAACCGTATTTTAATTTAGTGCAAAAAAAATGTAAAAAACATTTAGTCTTTGGATCAGATGCAGTCAATCATGTCCTCACATCTGACAAGTTAGTGAGTGATGAAAATCTTAATTTTTATTTTTGGAATGTGGTCTGAACATTGCACCAACAGCAGTATTAGCATCAGGACATCCAATTTCATACATGATACGTATCAATGTACTTCAAAAAGTTCATAATCTATTTGGCTGCTAAAACATAGGGTTTAGGATATAATAATCCAGGTATTTAAGGAAAAATAATATTGTAAGGGGGAAAATCCCTTAAAAATTATCTTTCCTTTAGAAGATAATGAATAGATGTGTAGTTTGTACCAAGCAATTCCTCCTCATAGGTAGTGTCACCAGCATCATAAGAAGCTGGGGCACCTACATATATATAATGCACATGGAAGTTGTAGTTTACACAAATGAGTGGGCTGTAAAGCTGACAACCTTGAGCACTCTCAAAGTGATTCTATGAAGAGACTTTCATGAGTGCACTGACCATGAATTTTCACAGCAATGCTTTAAAGGTCTTTCCTCATTCCATGTAACAAGGAAGGAGACAGTGGGACTTTCTAGATTGGCAGGAAAGTGTGACATGAAGTTGCCTTTTCCTTAATGCTTAGCAGCTGCACCACAGCCTTTAGATAGAGCTGCGCTGTTCCGCAGTTTTTAAAAAAGAAGCTGGGAAAACCAGCACCTTTTTAAAGGTGCTTCTTCTCCCCTAAAATGCAAAAAAAAAAAAAAAAAAAAAAGCGTTTTCATGGCACACTTTCCCTTTTTCTCATCTAAAGGCTAGAGTCAGCCATGAACACACTTCTTTTTGCCAATCTAGAAAGCCCCATAGGCAGGAAAAAGAAAAAGGCAATGTCAGTTGTAGGACTATCACCTTTAGAATAAATAATAGGCACTTGCAACATATTTACTAGCTGTTAACAGCAGAGGTAGTTTAAAATAAGGGTGGCTTGATCACTTAAAATAAGTGGTCCAACCAGACACCAGCTGGTTTGTTTTTTAGGAAACTGAATTAAGATATCAGAAGGGCAGGAGTGAAATCTCTCACTTCCTGGGAGGAGGAATTTCAGTCTGCTGTGTCCTTTATTCCATCACCTCAGATGCAAAACAAAAGAGTTGAAATATCTTTAAAACCACAGCACTTCATAATAGCTTCAGTGAAGTAATGTGCCTACTGTAAGCTGTCTCTTACTGAAAGAAATGGACTTCATTGGAAAGTATTCAGAATAGCTGTTTTGTGAGGTCTCTGTTGTACATTTCTTTACAATAAAGCTAGAAGGTTTAAATTTCAACCAAATGAAAGAACAGGAATGTATTGCAGTTTTATTTAGAGCTTGCAAAGAAATTGGAAAGAAAGACTTCATAAAAGAAATGTTTTTTGCCCAGGAGATAAAAGCATAAATTCCAAGAAAACCCAATTAGGACAATATGGACATAGGTATACTCAGAGGAAAGTTGAATGCATAGTTAAAAACTATTGAAAAGAAAACTTCCTCACCAATGTCATTTACAAACAGATGAATCAAACGTTGTAGAAGGCTTGAATTGGCTCTAGTTCAAAGGAATGAAGGCTTGGCTCCACAGTGTGTGACAGAAGCCTCAACTGGCCTGAACTTGAAAGTTGTCAAATTGAGTAAATTCAAAAGAGTGTGTCCCAATTGCTGCCCAACCATTTCTTGGATAGTACACAGTGACATTCTCCCAGAGTGGATTGCCATTTAACATGCCAGAAGCATTGGAACCCTATCACAAGGAAAAAGAGAACTTCAGTGTACAAGGACTGACACCAATTCAGAAGACTGATTAGTTAAGCTTTAAGTTACAAAACTATTTGATAACTTAAAATGTTAATGCCAATGGTAATTCACCCATAGCAAGCTGGCACATAAAGGCACTGAATGGTCAAATTTATGTTCAGTTACAGAAATCAAACTTTTGGAACCAGATGTAGACAGATTTAACTGGCCTATTAGGAAGCAGATTTCCCTACTATTTCTTCCTTATTGTAGCCTTTCCAGCCTACTGAAAAGGCTACTCAGCAAATCAGAAGAATGCTGCTGAATGGGATGAGATATTGTACATGAGGAGAACCCTAAAATTGGGTGGAGGGACATTCTGTAACAGACTGAATCTGTCAAGAGAAGGCAACTCTTTAATACAATATAATATGCATTATTTCATTAGAGATGTCATCTGAAAAAGTTCAAATGGCAGAAAACAAATCTCTTTGTGGAACACAATTTATGGCTCAGTTAAGAGTCCCACACAATTTTTTCTTCCACTAACATATAACTCAAAATAAAAACATGAAAGGGAAGAACTAATGTAGCTGACATATTAAGCAGAAAAGGTCTTGCATTTTGGGAGAAGCTCTTCTCCCAGTTGAATTGACTGCTATCAAGCCACTAAAATAACTTACACCAACTATATTACCATTTCAGACTCATTTCAATGTATCTGATCTGTCAGAAGGTTTTCCTTGCTCATCAGTAGGAGCATCAAGAAATATGCAACCCAAATAATCATGTGCTCTTAACCCACTGGGATTCCTCACACCATACACAGGTTTATTATATGCTAAACAAGAATGCATGGTCAGTTAAGTTTTAAAACAAATAAGTGCACTTTTCCTCAGTACAAACCAGAACTGCCCATTCCATTTTAAAGAAAAGGGTTAGAATATAAGTTGAAAGGCTAGGTGAGATCAGATGTGACACCTGAGGCTTCACAGCCCTGGTGTTATATATATATATAGGATTTATTTCTATTGCACCTTTTCCGGTGGGGGAATCAAAGCAGATTACAGCAGTCAAGCAAACAGCTTCATTTATATACCGCTTCATACCGCCTAAGCAGTGTCTAAGCGGTTTACAACTATAAGCTACTTGCCTCCCCCCCCCAACAATCTGGGTACTCATTTTAGTGACCTCGGAAGGATTCAAGCCTGAGTCTAGCTTCAGCCCTTTTGCTGGTATTGAACTCGCAACCTTATGGTTTTGAGTGAGTGGCTGCAGTACAGGCATTTAACCACTGTGCCACTAGAGCTCTTTGAGCTAGGAGTGATATGGGAATCCTAGACTGCACTGAAGGAACATACTGTAGACTAAAATCTGATATCAAAAAAGGCAATACTCAAAAGTAAGTGGGAAAAATTGTAAGCCTCCCAGGATACAGTTTTACGTGAACAAATAAACTTCTAAGGAAAACTCCACCATGAAATTATCAGATTACAATTTACCAGGAAGTCCAGTTACATCACCTGTGGCCCAAATCAACATAGCAAATTTTATCTCACTACCATGAGAATTAGCATTCCCACAACTGGATGTTTGTTTAATCATCATTGATATCTTCTGAATGACTGTAGTAACCATTTTAATGTAACTATCACAGTTTGTATGTTCTTTGTATAAGACATAAAACATTATTTTGCTCTATTTCCCACTCCCATCTTTACCCACAGCGATATGAATCTAGAATTGCCACCTTAGGTTGTTCATAATCAATCTGCTGTAGTTGACATAAGGGTATGAAAGCTTATGCCATACAGGTTGTGTCTCCTTTATTCAGAAGACATGGGACCAGAAGTGTTTTGAAATTTGGATTTTTTTCAGATTTTTGAGGTATCTTGGAGAAAAGACCCAAGTCTAAACATGATAATCATTTATATTTCTTATACACTTTATACACACAGCCTGGAGGGAGGCTTATACAGTAGGCCCTTGGTATCTGCTGGGATTTGGTTCCAGGAACACCAATACCACCACTCCACCACCCTGTGAATACTAAAATCCATGGATACTCAAGTCCTATTAAATACAGTATGATGGTGTGCCCTATATAAAATATTAAAATCAAGGTTTGCTTTTTGGAATTTATAAATTTTAAAAATATTTTCAAACTGTTGATGCTTGAATCCATGGATAAAAATTTCATGGATATGGAGGGTTTATTATTATTATTAAATAATAATAATAAAATAATAATCTTTTTATTTGTACCCCGCCTTTCTGCTACAGGAGAATCAGGGCAATGGGTTGACTGTATACAATGTTTTAAATAATTAATAATTTTGTGAATGAAACAAAGTTTGTGTATACCGAATCCTCAGAATGCAAAGGTGTTACTATCTCAGTCACCCATGTGGATGATTTTGGAGTATTTTGGATTTCGGAATTCTGGATAAGGGAGGCTCAACCTGTAATACACTTATTAGACTTGTGCCACAAGGCTTTTCATTGTTGCTGATGCAACAGGTGAACATGGATTTCCTTGTGGAAATGCTGTATGTTAACCACAAACTCTTTCTCCAAGTGTGGATCCTTGTGTAGCAGAAACAGCACCATCCGAACAAAACAGGGAGTTAGACAGGAGGCCTAGGGAAACTTCAGCTTGTAGAAACAGAAACAGATTCAAGGGGTGGGGGTGGGGTGGAGATAAGGGAAAGTTAAGTTAAAATGTCATGGAAAACATTACAGAGTATGGTGAATGGTCACAGAATTCTGAGAGGCCACCTAAATAAATCAGTTGTATGCAGAGCTCAGACCACAACTCTCAGATTCCAGGTAAGTGTTATTTCTTGAAGCTAGTCAATATTAAACCTGTTTCACTTGAACTACAGTGCTTACCGTAAGCATAAGAGTAAGCGTATGCCATGCTTTAGCCCGTACACCAGATAGTCCTTTCATCAAGATATTGTTACCATCTGAAAAACAAATGACAGTAAGGGCTGTTCGACAGTGGAACACACTCCCTCGGAATGTGGTGGAGTCTCCTTCCTTAGAGGTCTTTAAGCAGAGGCTGGATGGCCATCTGTCGGGGATGCTTTGATGGAGAGTTCTTGCATGGCAGGGAGTTGGACTGGATGGCCCTTGTGGTCTCTTCCAACTCTGTGATTCTATGATTCTAAATTATACTTCAAAATATTTAATGTATTTTGGGCATCCCTTAAAATTAAAATTAAATGCAACTGAAACTCTATTGTGAACAAAACTAAAAGTATGAAAGGATATACATTAGCTTGAGATCCAGCCCCACCCTTCTGCTCTGCTTTAAAAACCCTTGTAGGCAGAAGAGACTGAAGGAGGCAAGAGAAGCTGAGGCCTGACGGCTCCCAGAGACCAGCACCCATCATCCACTGGCCCCGCCCTTCTGCTCTGATTTAAAACCCTTGCAGACAGAAGAATATCCCATTGTACGCAATTTCCCCTAAAGGCACTCCCATATGTTTTATATTCAACAAAACTTACAATTGCCCTCCTTCGTGCTAAAATATTAAAGGAGCCAGACATGTGGAGTCCCAAAACATATGCTAACCAACACATTTTAGCTCCCAAAAGAGCTTGTGAAGACAATAGAATTTAAACTACATGGAAAGCTCTTTCTGACCCATCAAAAGGTGACCTGCTATATTGATGGCCTCTGTGCCAGTTATAATTGCTCTCTGAACAACTAACGAAAAGCATCCTGACTTGACATCAAATTGGGGAATGGGAGAGAACAAATCTATGCTGTCAATCTAGCACCACACCTAATAATAACTACTGCATAATGGGTTTGCAATGCAAGCATTAAACACCTAAGAATGCAGCTCTGTGTTATATACAACAGTTATACCAAAATTATCTAAAAAGCATGGAAAATAGTTAATTTACAAGTAATTAACAAGTATCTGAAACAGTTACTCAAAATTACTCACGGAGGTCGCCTGTGACTCGATATGTGCCATCAGGGAGGACCCAGAAGAAAACTCCTTTGGCATTTCCGACATATATTCCAGCTTTGTCAACTCTTCCTCCAATAAATGCACCTCCTTTTTCTGATTCTATGTAAATGTCACATGTTATTGTTAGGTTGACCCTGAAAAAGACAACATTGTTCTCAATGCTGGGGAAAATATTGAAATTTTTTTGCCACAACGTTTCTCATTTGCTTCTCCTCTTGGAAACTAATACATGTAAATCCTAAATATTTCCTCTAATTAAAAAAAAAACATCTGGTTTCATAGGGTAATCATATATGGTTGCCTTTCCCAAGCTTGGCTTGCTTTGGAAACTGCAGCCCAATCTGGTATGCTGGTAGACTGATCCATGTCCCCAGTGCTATTTTCCCACTGAAAATGCTGCTATTTCTCCTAAGCTGCTATTTCTCCTTAGTTTGCATGAGCTGGGGCGGGAGTCTGGATCCTCAGCAGAAAATGGCATAGGGAGAAACCTGTTGTCCTGGTGTACCATTGTCTCAAAGCAGATCACCCACTTCTCCCAGATGCTATTTATCAACAACGACAACAACATCAATGAACTGATGAAGAAGTAGAAGGAACACATATTATTGACTATTGAGGGCTTAAAGCAACTACCCAGCTGGTTCATAACATGGAAAATTATCTTTATCTGACCTGCATAACTATATATGTCAAAATACAAAGGAGCTTCACAGTAGCTTAGCTTTAACTCAAAATAAAGCACAGCATATTATAAACAGAACCTGGAAACATCTCCAAAGATCTGCTGAGGTGCAAAGAGCAACCTGCCTAGAGTAAAAAGAGGCTTAATGTAATTGTCCATTTCTCTGGTCCGTCACACAGTCCCAATCCTGTGTTTCATTGCTGGCACTTAAAATAAGGACACCACTGTTGGTAAGTGATTCTAACTGGTAACAAAGAGATTGCTTTCTTTTCTTTCCCAAAACAACCTGAGTAGAATTTGGAAAAATGTGGAGTTTGGAAAAGATTTTTAATAATGGAGTAAACTCTCCACTAGCCACACTGCCTGGGAATTCTGAGAATTGTAATCCAAAAAGGAATATTTTCAAGCTCTGGGAAGAACTGACAAAAAAGCTATGTTGCAGGGCAGGAAACAAAAGCAGAGGAGAGAGAAATAGTCACCTCTACTACCTTACTTTATTGTATTCCTTTATCTGTGAGTGATCTATTGTAAGTATTGCATTTCTTTACTTGTTAGCCATCCTCAAAATATTTAGGGCAGCATGCTAATCTTTAACATAAACAATTCACATATACAATAAGCAAGGAATTTACCCACAAGGATGAAATATTAGTAATACAGTGGTGAATACTTCAAGGAAAATGCTACTGCTAAAGCACTTTGTGGTACACCCATCTCAGAAATACTGCCTAAGGAAGTAAAATGACTTGTATTTATAGGTTTTCTGTTACCCAATATCTTGCTTTCATCACATTATGTAGGCACAAAAATAGGCAGCAGGTGGCAGTCTGGCATCATGTTTAATACATTACTATAGCTAGGACAATGTAAACAGAAGAATTTCTTGAAGAACAAAAACCAAAAACAAATAATCTGTGATTCACCAGAAAAGAACCTCCCTTTGCATTTATGCTAAAATTTCCACACTGTAATTAACTAACTGTAATTAACAACAAGAGGCTCTCCACATTCACTGGAGTTAGTGGCTATATAGGAGTTAGTGACTCCTATAAAAGTGGAAAAATCACAAAGTTTTTTGCCCAAGACAATAACTCTCTAGGAATTTCTAGGTCCTCCAGAATAACTGTGGCCAACATCTGCCAGACATTGCCTGTAGAACTGTGCTGGAGGACCCACAAATGCCAACAGAAGTATTCTCGCTAGGAATTTCTAGGTTCTCCCATGTGACCTTTGGAAGACGTTGACCATAGAGCTGTGCTGGAGGACCTAGAGATTCCTAGAGAGAATCAAATCTGCAAAGTCAAAGTTGCAAATGTGGAGGAACAACTGTATTTTCCAATTCCATGGCAAGCTTTATGTCATCTGCAAAGTCAAAGTTGCAAATGTAGCAAGCCAACTATATTTTCAAATTCCATGGCAAACTTTATGTCAAACCGTAGTCTAAATGCACTGCTCTCAGTAACATACCATTTGTAATTGCCTATAATGCTGATGGTATTGTCTGCATCAGCAACCCAAGTTACAGGTCTCTGAGTCACCACTTGTCGGAGAGTAAAGGTGTGCTCGCCTGGATCAGAACTATTTACAAAGTACTCAAACACTCCAGTTTGATCAGCAAAGTTTGGTGCCTCACTAAAAGTCGGATTGCCTATTTGGAGAACAAAGGACTCGTTATTTCCACTCCTGAACATACATAAATGTTTACATTACACAGAGCCCCCCACCAACACTGCTCCCGAAGGTTTACTGCTACAATTCAGTGGCAGCAGGTGGCTTCCAGGAGGAATGGATCTGCTCTCAGTCTGAACTTTCCACAGTTGTGAAGCTACTGAGGTCCAGAATCTTGAAGAATGCCTTTAAAATTCAGATGAAACCCTGGAGAAAATTTGCTACAACACTGACATGAAAGCCACCAGCTTCCTCAGAAAGAACTGTGACAGAAGTGGTTTTCCATTATTGAAACTGGGTTAATAGGGTAGTGCAGTTTTGTAAGAAACCACCTTAACTGGGTGTTTGTTTTTTCATCATCAAGCTGACTGGACATGCATCTATTCTATACAAATAATGCAATTTGATGCCACTTTTACTGCCACATAGAATCCTGGGATGTGCAGTTTTGTGAAACAGAGAAGGCTAAAGGCCTTGTAAAACTTCAAATCCTGTGATTTTATAAAATGGAGCTACCACACAATGTGATGTCAAACTGCGTTATTTCTACAGTGTAGATGAACTCTGGGAGACTGGAGGGGGCAGGAAATGTCAAAAAAAGTCCACTGACGATCCTCATTCCCTGCAATGATTAAAGGTATATTTGCATTACCCTGTTAACTCAGTTTTAGAGCAGAAAATTTGGACTTCAGCTCCCAAAAGGAACCACCAGCACTGTTAACATCTGGAAGACCAGAGGCTGAAAACTATCAGATAATAACTCTCTCACAGAAAATTTTAAGTGCGCCATCAAACTACAAAATTTTGATCAGATGGAGCCACTTAAAAGTGATATAAAACTGTTATTATTCTGTAGCAGATGCAGCATAAGGAGCTCTGGTGGATAAAACTTTCGACACAGAACTATTTGTGACCTACTTGAGAACAGATACAAGCTGAATGTCCATAGAAAAAACTCAAGAGCCACTTGGCATGGAGTGGCCACCCTAGACTAACATTTTATTGCTGCAGGTTTCTGGTCATCCTCTATTGTGTCTTCCTGAGAAATGACACTACTGTGATAAGGAACCTGTTCTAAAGTAAGATTACTAGTAGGTACCTCCAAGAACTACTGATTTAAAAGATTCTGCAACAATGCTGCAATTACTAACTTACGGATATTGAAATCATCCTTGTATTTGGAAGGAAAAGGCTGAGATGGAGGAGGATTTTGGAAAAAGCCTTTATGACCTGTTTTCAGTGTTGTCAAAGTATAGATCTCATCCAGACCCAGACTGAGTGTCAACACCCCCTCACAGACCTGTACCAAAAGAAGATGAACAAGTGATAAACCAGAGGAAGGAAGTATAATTTTTCAGCTTGGTGCAAACCAGGGACTGGTACGGCAAGAGAAGAATCCTGCTTCAAATTAATTGGCTCCATATTTAGTCTCAGATACACTAAATTCAGCTGGTATCAATCTAAATTAGTCATGGTTTATTTACCCCATTTATTTCACCAGTTTTACTCCAAGTATGATTATATCTGGACCCAACCAATATTCTTGCAGATTTGTTCTGCTTCAGCCTCTCTGGACATTGTATAAGCTATTAGACAAATTTAAAAAGGCATTTTATTTTACTCATGAAATATCTATGGATAATACAATAAAAGGAGATAGCATCTGACATAAAGTGATTCTGTAAGAAACTGAGAAAAAGTTTATTTATAGACCTGAAAAAAGATGAGTGTGGATTATTGTTGTTGAGCATTTGTCCAATACATACTTTGAATACAAACCTCCTATCCCAATGTTTTGTTTAAAGTGTACTGTATATATCCCAAATTAGGGGTGGGCAACTTTGATCCTCCAGATGCTTTGACCTACAACTCCTATCACTTCCACACCCAATAAGGCCAATGATAAGACACTGGGAGGTAAAGTCCACAACAAATGAAGGGCTAAAGTTCCCCACTACTGTCCCCAAAAGTTACATGGACAGAGGCAGGGATTCTGAGAACATGAGGCAGAAATAAGTGCCATTTGCCATGCAGGTTCCAAGTGCAGCTTTAAATATTGTAGGCAACCAATATTTAAAAGGGGTTTTAAAATCTGATAGAAAGGGACAGCAAGGAGTTTAAAAGCTGGCTAAGAGTTCATAGTGGGACTTACTTCCACCAGCCATTGGGTGGGGGGGGGGGAGGAATGGCCAGCGGTAGCAGGCCCCAGCACAAGACACACATTCTTCCTGCTTTCTGCTGGGAGCACACAAGCTGCACTTCTCCATTTTGAAGGAAAGAGTTTGGTGGCTGGCCCTGCTACTGTAGCCTCCACTACTGCCCTGGGATCACTACTTGGCCTTGGTCACAAGCAATTTTTTTAAAAAATGTTTCTTCACTTCAATCTATGGTTGCTCAAATCGGCAGATATTGAACCCGTGGATATCAAGGGTACACTGCAGGAACAGGTTGAGTCTCCCTTATCCAAAATGTTTGAGATCAGAAATGTTTTGGATTTTGGAATGTTTGCATGTACTTAATGAGATATCTTGGAGATGAGACTCAAGTCTAAACACAAAATTCATTTATGTTTGACATACACCTTATACACAGTGCATTAAGGTAATTTTATGCACAATATTTTTAACAGATTTGTGCATGAAACAAAGTTTGTGTACACTGATCCATCAGAAAGCAAAGATGTCACTATCTCAGCCTCCTATGAAAAAAGTTTTAGATTTTGGACTATTTCGGATTTAAGAATTCCGGATTAAGAAGACTCAAACTGTACATCACTTTCCAAGGTAAAACCAAGCGGACTTAAATGCTTTTTACTTTTACACATTTAATGCTTCACACATTGTCGAATATAATAGCAAGTGTGAGTCAGTTCTGCAGGAGCCATTTCCAACCTGTAGATTAAAGAACACTCACTTTTATAGGACCAAGTGACTTCAACAAGGTGGAGTTTGAAGAGGAAAATTCAAGCTTAGAATACCACATTTGAAGAGCCTGCAGTTTGCTCTGAAGAGGAAAAACAATGAAATTAAATTCTCATTGTAACAGAAGCTTATTATCAGTCAAGAATTTGAGCAACTACCAGCTTGTCCCTAAACAACAACAGAATAAACAAAAAACCTGTCACAATATTTTAGGGAACAGATCAGCAATTCTGGTCATGCTCAGAGAAATTTTATGTAAGGGAGAGGACTGGTGAAGTGGGAGATGGTCTGCCATTTCAAAAGCCCTGGAACCTCCTGGTACATTGGAGAGAAGTGTGGTCCAAAAACAGACCTGGCAGACCATCATTGTTTTAATTCCCATCGCTAATGCCTCTTGTCTGATGAACATGCAAAAGGAACATCCTGTTTCATTCCACTGGTGGCAGTTCTACAGATACTTAGCATTCTGTTCCAGAGACCTGGAGTCCTGCAGTTCAAGGTAGTGGGCTAGAGCTCACACCTCACCAAACCACAAACCCCAGGACTCCACACTAAAGTAGTACCAAACAGCTATAACTGTAGATACACTGTTAGTGCATAGAGCATAAAGAAGAAATGAAGTCCACAGGATAGTGTTTTTCCTTGTTTTAATTAAATCTTGTGTCCAGATACACAGACACTGAAAAAATAAATTCAGCACCACTCTTACTGCATTTCCAAGTGTGGACAGTCCACGCTGGATATTAGTTATTGCAAATAAAAATGATTTGGCATAATTCAGAGTACATGCCCTTTACTTACAAAGGATCCTTTGAGGTGGAATGTTGCTTTCTGGGGTGACACAATGAATGGAAACAGAGGTGGCCTGATGCACTTTGAATGCCCATGGGTCTGAAAACAAATAGAAAGGAACATATGTCAGCAATCAACACAATTCCAAGTGATGCTTTATTCTCTTTACCTCCAGCATTTGGACTGAGACTGCTGTTACGTGGCCAAAACACAAAATGGGTTGACAGCAATCCGCAGAAGTCCAAAAAACAAAAAGAAAATCCAACACCAAAACAAACAAAACCAAAAATTGGGGGAGGGGCTTCAAAAGGCAGAGTAAACATGGAAAGGCTAGCTGAGTTATTGGGGGGGGGGGGGCGGGGGCATGAAGAGAATGAGAAAAGAGGGAGGGTGGGGGAGAAATGGAATAAAGTGCTTATAATCCTAAACCACCACTTTTACATAAGTAATGCCCAAGTGTTTTTCATCTACACATTATGATTAGTACTCTGTCTCCATTACAGCTACTTGGTGATAGCAGAAAAATGAAAAGCTATACAAATGCAAGGGGGAAAGCCTGCAAAACCAGTGGAAACAGCATAATAAGTGGCACAGGAAACACCTTCTGTAGTTCTTTCCATGCTACTTATAACAAGAACAGGAAGAAGATAGTACGTCTAGAAACCTCAAACCACATTTTGCAAAACATGTATTTTCATTCAATGTCAAGCAGTTCATAGCAGAAAAAAATTTGTCAAGATCATATTGTCACTGGCTGAACAGAAATATCTGGAAATGCCCTAGCAGTTCTGCCACACCAAAATCAAGACCCAGCAAATGCAAATGAAAATCACTCAGAATAAGGGGGGGGGGTTCCCAGCAGACAATGGATCATTACATAGACACCCTGTAGCCCTTGCCATTCAACAACAGATTAACTTCCTCTCCACTTTGGCAAAAGAATATTTACCATTGTTTCAATGATGATAGTAAGATTGCCTTGTCCATCTGTCAGAGCAACATAGCTACCACCTGCTTCCAGATGCCCATCCACTTGCAAATAGTGCCAGCCTGGTTGTGTGAACTGGGTTGTGTGTGCTGTGCCAAAAGCAGAAAAACATGGTGATGTAATCCTCTTTGATTAAAAGAAATATCCCTTCAAAGAATATATAGTAAAGTAATACAGAAGGAAGAAATCAGTGCACTCCATGAAAAACCCACATTTGCAAAAAATAAAAAAATAAAAAAATAAAAAGAGAGAGAGAGAGAGGGAGAGAGGGAGAGGGAGAAAATGGAGTGGGAAGACAAAAATAGCCCTGTGAGGACTCAGGAGGCAAGTAATGTTAACTGAAGCTGACATTTGAGGGTTAGTAACCCCTAGAAAACTGAGAGAAAGCGGGATGGCATGAAACCTTCTGGAAGAAGGAACGCAGGTTACAGCCTTAAATCTAGTCAGATCCCAGGTCTTTCTATGTGCAGCATTGCCTACATATACGTGGGCAACTTCCAGAGGTCGTTCGCTACATGGAGGACTGCCCTTACACTGACATTCATCTGCACCTCAGATACCCACCCATTTTAAAAAATTATTTTAATAAGCCATTTCGGGAGGGGCTTGGGGACAATTTCACCAACTCAACCTGTTTGATACCCTGGCTGCAAACCTAGGAGTGACCAGAATCTGGTTTCAAAACTCAAAGGGAACTGAAGCTAAAAATCCCTAAAGGATGCCAGACTGAGGAACGCATTTCTTCAAATAGTCATGAGAGCTTACTAAAATGCGAAGATTCTTTTAATACATTCATATTTGTTCATTAAGTGGTGAATTGGAAACAAAAAAGTGTATTTTCTTGTAAATGTTTCAAATCTTTTAATAGTAGTTTTCTTCATAGAAAATGTTACACTTTTTTCAGCGGCAGTTTCAGCAGCAGTTCTTTTCAGCAGCAGTAATGCTGCACTAACCATGCAAGCTTCTCTATACACTTTTAAACAAGTTTTTTTTCTTTGATACTCCACAACCTCTAATTTCCAACTCCTAGCAAGTATCTAAGAGGACATTTCCATTACAAGCAATGTACAGTGGGCCCTTGGTATGTGTTCAGGTTTGGTTCCATGGATAACAAAATCTGTGGACGCTCAAGTTCAATTATCCACACTGGCATAGTAAAATTGTGTCTCTTACATAAATGGTAATGTCAATGTTTGCTTTGGGGAGGGAAGGGAGTTAGGGGGTATTTTCAAGGTGTGGATGGTTGAATCAATGGATGCAGAATCCGTGGATACCAAGGTTCAACTGTATGTTCAAAGCGACAGAACATCCTTCCCCAACAAAGACTCTGCAGGTGTCTTGCAATACAACATTTATCATCCATGACAACTGGCCATGCTCAGTGGGACTGATGGTAGTCCAGACCATCTGAAAGGTGCCATGTCAAGGTAGGCTGGGAATAATTTTACAATTTTACTTTTAGAAGAATGCAAAAAAAAATTTAAGCAGCAAATATATTTTGCAGTAATGTATTTTATAATCAAAAAAAGTTCCAACTGAAAAGACATACGTGGTTCAAAAATTTGTGTTAAGTGTACCTGTAATCCATATGGGAGGATTCACAGTGTAATGCCCACTCCATGGTTCTTGTGCTGTCATTAAACCACTCCGGCCAAAAGGTAAATCTTCATAGTAACTGGCTACTAAATTCCAAGCAATAGTACTGGCGTACGGAAGAAGACAGAAAATAAAGAGTTAATATACAGCAATGCAAACAAATTCTCTAGTAGGGATGAGCTTATGCAAATTTGGCACAAAAGCAATAGATCAAAATATCAGCCAGAATCATTTTAGTGTTGTACATACTTGTCAGTTTCCTTATAGGGGCAGATGAATTTTTTGCCCCAAAGGCCAAATTTAGCTGAAGCTTGCAGAACCAGAATTACACATGTGATGCCATTGCACAGTCCTGTGCACTGTGCACAGAGGCAATGAGCACTGTGCACAGATGGGTGCTGAACATTTTTCATGGCTGTGCATGCCCATTTGGTGTCTTGGCTCAGTAGTGTGACACTGCCAATCAACCCAAGCGTTGCATAGAACAATTAATGTACAACTCTATGTACACAATTAATGTACAAGTCTATTCAACCTAGATGTAGGATCTCTGAAGACTTTTCTTAATTAACACTTACAGGGAGAGATGGCAGCCAAGTGGCAGATCACATGCTTTTCATAAAGGTTCCACATTTTATTCCCAGTTTCTCCAAGCAGGGCTTGGATAGAATCTATCCTAACAGCCTGGAAAGCTGCTGCTCAGACTGTACTGAGTTAAAAGGACCAATCATATAAAAAAAGGATCCTATGTTCCTAACACATCAGCAGAAGGAAATTAGGCATACAGGAGTAATAACATCCTCTCCTTGTGTCCACTCCTGTTCTAGAAAAATCCTAACCTGGTTGTCAAGAGTTTCAAGCCCGCAGGAATGTCATTAATTAAAAATGCTAATAAAGCAGCTACCATTTCCAATTACAGTACAGGAAATGTGACTAGGCTATATCATTACACATAGCATCTCACATTATGAACTTTATACATTCACCGACATTATCTATATCATGCATGCCAAGACGTACGCTGTCATGTTCCCATTCACAAAGTTTTGGTTCAGGATTCGAGCCCAGCAACCTGCACCCTCTTCATTATTGAAAGTGCTGTAATCTTCTGAAGACCAAAGTTTCTTGTGAGTCAGTAAGGCATTAAGCACTGTTGTTGTTCCAGGATAATGGGCCCTGAATAATATTAGAGAAAGAGGTGCATTTTAATGCCAAAGAAGCATTCTTGATACACACAAATACAATTAAAATAGATTTTTAGAAAAGAACTGAGGTTGTGTCTTTTTTTCCCCAGTGTTTATATTGTTATTTCCCCTTTCCCTCTGAAGAAGATCTCTTGCCCTAAACCAGTGATTCCCAAACTCTGGTGGTTTAAGTATTTTGGACTTCCAAATTCCCAGAACCCTCAAATATCTTGGTCAGTGGTCTGGGACTCTGGGAGCTGAAGTTCAAAACACCTGGAGAACCAAAGTTTGGGAATCACTGCCCTAAACTCTGGGCAACTAGGGAAGGCTAAGGGGCTGAACTGGCCCCCAGGAGACCTTTGATGTCTACATTTGCTCCTCCAGTAAATAAGTAAAATTTTAAAATTGCCCCCAAATGCCTCTAGGGAATATGTGGGTATTTTCACCATGTTTGGGGTTTCAAAAAAGCCCTCTCCTAAACTGCCTGAGGGTCCACAAAATATGGTGGAAAGCCCTCTCCTAAACTGCCCCCTAGCATTTGGGGGCAAAAATATTTTTGAAAAATTTTACAAAAATTCTTTTGGACTCCCAGGGGAGTCAAGGGGATCATATTTACAAATATGGCAGAAATGCTCTCCACAGCCCCTAGAGCACATTTGGGAGTATTTCTAGATTTTTATTTTTTTTAAAATGTACTTTGGCCCCCGGGGGGGACCCTAGAGGCCACAAAAACAGCCCCCAAGGACCACTTTCCCCAGCCTTGCTCTAAAAAGATGTGGACTGAAGTTTAATAAACTATTTAACATCCAGTGGAATTATATGTACTGTATTCTCACATACGTTACATCAAAATCTTTCTGGATGCAACACACAGGTAATCCATGACTCGGGAAACAGAATACTGAACCTGCAGGCTACACAAATTTGAGAGCTTTTAAAGGCTGAAAAATAATGTTAACTGAACACTACATGGTTTCACATATGTTAGCTCAATGATCTTTCCAAAACCCCTGGAAAAGAGGGTCCAACATCATTATATCCATTTTGGAGCTGACAAACCATTCTCTCTCTTACCCTCCCTAGGACTTGTCTAGTGGCTTTACAATAAAGACAGTTATTTAAAACTTTTTTTAAAAAAAATCTCTTTGCCAGTATACTACTTTTCCATTATTTTTATTAATGAGAATTCCAAGACTTAAACAACTAAGGTCACCAGACCACAAGACATCTGGGCCTATTTAACTCCAAAGAGTAGCCCCCGCTGTGCCGTAGTCTAAGTTGCTTTTTAAGAGGTTCAAAAAAATGACGCCTTCCAGTTCACCTGTTGTTCTTGTTCTGTGCCTCTAAGTCATTTTTAGGTGCCATATGATTTTCTTGGCAAGTTTCTTCTGAGTTGCCATTGTCATCCTCTGAGGCTAAAAGAGTGTGACTTGCCCAAGGTCACCCAATGACCTTTTATACTTGAGCAGAGATTTGAATCCTGTTCTCCAGAGTCATAGTGCAATGCTAAAATCACTACACCACAGGTATCTCCTAATACTTAGAACTAGATACAGAAAAGCTTTTGAAGTGGCTCTTTAACCTAACTCTCCCCAATAAAAATAAAAAGAGGCCAGCTAACAAGGCATTTTCAAAGAATATGCTTTAGATGAGCAATAAAAAGCTCAACTTCTAACCGGTAACTGGATTCATTTTGTCAAAATAAACACTAGAATTCACAACTACACAGAACTACAAAAAAAAAGCAAGTGATGTAGATTTTATTGACACAAGAAGCAGTCTTACTAGTCTTATATAGACTATGCTGTTCAAGATAAACATAAACAGTGCCCCCCCCCCAAAGTAGTCTACCACAAGGGACCAATGAGGCGTGAAAAGCTCTTTCCCATCCCTAAATCTAGACCAGATTTAAACTCTTAACTAACTATACTTAAATACAAAGGCATGTAAACCAAACCTTGGAATGCATTCGTACACCCCTACTATCTAGCAAGAAACTGTTTTGGGATGAGACAATTTGAGTTGTGGAGTGATAAGATATTGAGATGGTGTGCTCAACCCTTTCCTCGCACTGCTTTTCAGCTCCAAATGCCTCTTATTAATACTTACTCTCTGCCACGGTATCCAACACATATGGGCTGGCATCCTGTTGGTTAGCATGAACTAGATCAGACCTATTTAGTCAAATGCTAATTGGTGAGTCACCATGCAGATACAGTCCGGAGTAACAATAAGATTTAGCCCCACCTTTACAAGCAGATTTAGAGCCTGGGGGAGGGAGGAAAGCTCAAAGTAGGGGATGACACTGAGTGGTAAAGAAACATATCAGGAAGGGTTAAAGAAGGCTTTTGCATTTCTAATTCAAAATAGCTCCAATATCAAGAAGCTTTCCTGGAGGGAGAGAGGGGAAATGGATGTCAAGGTCTAATGATACACAGTAGCATGTACAGTTTGGCATCTATAAAATTAAAGAAGTACACAGCCAAAATGTAAGGAATGTTATGCTAACATTCCAGAAAGGAAGAAAAAGAAAAACACAATTTTCCAGTGGTTAGTATCAGCTTTGTGCCAAAGTTCAGACAAGGGAGTGTGGGGAAAGGATCAGCTTTGAAAAGATACCCTACCCAATAATATCAACTGCTTCACGGAGCTCAGAGTCAAGCAGCACAAGAAAGGAAATTGGCTCCCAGAGGTTATCGCTGGCTATGATCCTCACATGCTGAAGCTCTTGTTTATCCAAAGTGTATCTTAAAAGCTTGGAAAATAAAGAGATGAAAAAGTAGCATTTGCCCACCATTCATTAAAAAGGAAAAAAAAAGTTTAAAAATCAAGATTTCTCTCTTCTTTCAATATAGAGAAGCAAAATTATGTAATTTACTCAGCTCAAGACTCATCACTACACAGATATATTTACAAGTTCTGCTCTCAGATCAGTTTTTAAAAAGAAATGAAAAAAAGCATCCCATTTTCATCTATATACCATTCAAAGTAAACCTAGAGGAGAGAAGAATCAGTGCAAGAGTCCTGATGCAGGATATTGATTACTTTTAAAATGTTAATTTGAGGCTTGTGCTGGTGTTATATACCATTTCCAGTTTTGAGGATAAATCACTGAGGCTTGTTCTTCTCGGCTGGGGAGTGCACAAAATTACAGCTTTCATATCCTGTGCTGAGATTTACCCAGAGTTTGGAAAAGTTTTGGGGGGGGCTATGAGTGGCCGCACCATGAATAATCAAACTTGCCATTTTTAGAAGGTTTTGTTATAAGCCACATGCTTTGTATACAGAATGTCCCAAGTTCAATCCTTGGTATTTCTAGATAGAGTTGAGAAGGATTCCTGCCTGAAACCTTGGAGAAACACAGCCAGGCAATGTGGACAATTCTGCTCTAGATAAATTATTGGTGTAACAGCTTCTTATGCTAGGCTAAATGGAGGAGGGGGCAATGAATCTTGATTTTCCAGACAATTACCAAGCCATGAAACTGGGGCTAACAATGCACTGTAGGTAATAGTAAGCAGTGGCCTGGGACAGTTCCTAGCCACCAGAAGATTACCAGATATTCCCTGGCAGGATAATCCTGATTCATAAAGTAAAAAGGTCAACAACAAAAATGACAATAGTGGACAACACCATAAACTGTCCAGTCACTGTCATCCCACCTCAACTAAGCAGAGTTAACTCAGACCCCACTAGCATCCTCTACATATATAGGACTCAGCTCCAACCAACTCAAGTCACCATGTAATGGGAGTATTGGGAGCTGTATTCAACATATTTTGAGGGCAGGGATTGGAGAACATGGCATTACCTTCTGATGGAAAAGTCATTTAGACAGGAAGATAATGAGACACATATTCCTATTCCCCCTTTCCCAGTCAAAGTTATTTTACAGTCACCACACTGTATTTTTCAAATGGAACCATAATGAAAGGGATGAAATACTGGACCAAACTATTTTTGAGTCAGGGTTGCACAGCTTCCTTCTTCAGTGGGAAATGTAGTATATCAACATTAGCAGTGACTGAGCACTCATGAGTTATTCTTCCCAGCCAGAGAAAAACAGTTGCTTAGGGAAAAGTGTGTTCAGAATTCCTATTATGTCTGTTTTGAACCTTATGGATACATTTAAAACTCAAGTATCTTTAGGTGTTTTGTTCATCAAAAACAAAACACAGGTGAGAAACTGTAAAATGTAAAGTATATAACTAAACGCAAAGGTGCTATCAAATCCACTTGCCATTTCTAAAGGCAGCCAAATATAAGCCATTATAAAATGAGTGTAATTGTCATGAATAGAAGTATAATATCTAGATCAAGGGAAGTAATAGTGCCACTCTATTCTGCTTTGGTCAGGCCCCACCTGAAATACTGTGTCCTGTTCCGGGCACCACAATTCAAAAAGGATGTGGAGAAACTGGAGTGTGTCCAAAGGAGGGCGACTAAAATGGTGAAGGATCTGGAAACCATGTCCTATGAGGAACGCCTTTGGGAACTGGGTATGTTTAGCTTGGAGAAGAGACATTTAAGAGGTGATATGATAGCCCTGTTTAAATATTTGAAGGGATGTCATACTGAGGAGGGAGCAAGCTTATTTTTTGCTGCTCCAGAGAACAGGACCCAGAACAATGGATGCAAGCTAGAGGAAAAGAGATTCCACCTCAACATTAGGAGGAACTTCTTGACAGTGAGGGCTGTTCAACAGTGGAACACACTCCCTCAGAGTGTGGTGGGGAGTCTCCTTCCTTGGAGGTCTTTAAGCAGAGGCTGGATGGCCATCTGTCCGGTATGCTTTGATCAAGAGTTCCTGCATGGCAGGGGGTTGGACTGGATGGCATTTGTGGTCTCTTCCAACTCTATGATTCTATGAAAAATCTACAATATACAACATATCAATCGCCAATATTAGGATAGTTCTGAATTCAGTCAAATTTTTAGCAGTTTCTCTGAGCAATGAGAGTATGTCCACAGGGAAGCACAGTTCAACTGTTAGTTCCAAATTAAGTAAACCCACTTAGCCAGTTGAACTTACATAAATTTTGAGTTAATGAATTAGTATTGATTTAATGAGTCTACTCTAGTTAAGCTTAACAATGGGATTTAGGTGATACTTATGGTATCCAAATATGTAGTTGGGTATAAACCCAACTACATTCAGCTTTTCGTATCTGCAGCAGTTCTGGAAACACACATGCACACCTCCACGGATAGCAAAATCCATGGGACCTGAAGTCCCATTGTTCCCAATGGTGCACAACGTTTGCATGACTGCAATGAGCTGCCATTGGAAGAACAGGGTGGCAGATGCTCCAATTCGCAGATGGCAAGCCTGTAGAAGGGGGGAGCCGACTGTATAAACTGTTGACTGTTTTGGTTTTTTTAGGTTTGCTTGCAAAAGTTTGCCAAATTCACTTTTAATTTTTTTTTAAAAAAAAAACCTATTCCACTATATCATTCTGGAAAAAATAACTTATCTACCGAATAACGGCAGGCATTGATGTACAATCAGCACTCCATACAGTTGACCGTCTGTACCCATGGATTCTGCATCGATTAATAATAATAATAATAATAATAATAATAATATTTATTTCTTACCCGCCCCTCTGTAAAACAATCGAGGCGGGGTACAACAAGGTTAAAAAACAGATTACAGATTAAAATAATTCAAGAATTCCATCCCAACCTCCCCCCCTTAAAATAGGATTAAATTAGTTAAGTTTAAAATTAAATTACTAACAATAAAAATACAATACAACATAATGCACAAAAACCGCAATGCTGGCCACTGCATGGGTAGCAACAAAATACAGGGGGGGGGGGGGGATAAGGAGTTGGGAATTGGCTGAAAGATTTTAGGAGCCAGGTAGATTATACAGTTTCAGGGAAGGCCTGCCGGAAGAGATGCATCTTTAAGGCTGTTTTAAAACAGTCTAGTGATGTAATGAGACGCATCTCTTCCGGCAGGCCATTCCATAGCCTGGGAGCAGAAGCAGAAAAGGCCCTCTGGGAGGTCTGCGATGAATGCAAAAACCCATGGTTATAAAATACCCCCCCCAAAAAATCCAAAAATCAAACTGATTTTGCTATTTTATTTAATAAGATTTCAATATCCATGGATTTTGGTATCCACGGGGGGTCCTGGAACCAAACCCGAGCAGATACCAAGGGCCCACTGTACAGCTTTGTTGAATGGATTAATAATCTTGTTGGATAAATCCACAGTGGGTTCAATAGTAAGAACTAGCCTAACTGCCTTTATGTTACTCAACAATGAAGTAATTGGGACAGGTGTATTTAAACTATCATTAGACAACTTAGCAAAGCAGAAATTTCTATGATCTAATGGCAACAGAATGGCCATATTCAGCAACTGTGCAGTGTTGCAGAGCATAACAAAGATACCACAGGCTTCAAAAGGAAGATGTGGCAGGATACATTGCAATTTTTAATTGTTATATCTCAATAGACAGCAACGATGCCTGAAGAAACAGATCCAACAGTATGCTTCTACACATCTTTCAAAAGACAGACAACAAATAGAAATGAAGTTGAGCAGGAAGACACTTAAACTATCATCTAATGAAATGCTACTCTCCTATTTTTATGCTAAAAGTGGATGCTTTCACTTTATAACCTATGTCAAAGCAAGTTTGAAACAGTTCATCAGCCTTTATATACTAGTAAGTAAGCAGCCTTACCATTTCCAAATGGGGCAACTGTTATTTTTCTCCATTTCACTAATCTGTCTATAAAAATTACAGCAACAATTACAGATATTTTTGAATAAAAAGAACTAAAATAAAATGTTACTAGGCTTCATAATATGTATTTTATATCCCTCCTTTTTCTCAATATGGGACCCTTGTCAATCTACACCATAGTTTAAAACAGAGTACTGCTGAAATCAAACTATCACTAAAAACAGAACTGAACTGGAAACAGTTTGAAGTACAAGAAATGAAAAAAAGTACAGCACACTGCATTACAAAATGGTTCCAAACCAACCAGGGTCAAAAGATTGAAATAAGATTATTGTTTAAAGGAAAGAGAGCAGAGAAGGAGCTCTCAAGGAGTATGAATAGGGTTGCCCGAGTGAAAAGGAAACTGCTGCTGTGCCATTAATGGTTGGGTAGATGGGAAAATTTCATATCTTTCTTGTTAAGTGTTAATGTGACAAGCAACACCTGCTGAAATTCCTCCTTTTACATATTAACAGTACGCGAATCATATCCAGTCACTCTGGCAATCCTAAGCATGAACATAATTTTCAAATTTTAAGCCTATGATGTCTTCATAAGCTTATTTCACATACCTAACAGATAAACAAACAGAAGGCAATTGAGAAAAGAAGGATAATAAAAACATTGTTGTTGTGTGCTTTCAAAATGTTTATGACTTTTGGCAACACTACAACAACTATTAGGACATTTTCTTAGCAATATTTGCCTGTGCCTTCCTCTGAGGCTGAGAAAGTGTGACTTGCCCAAGGTCACCCAGTGGGTTTCCATGGCCAAGTAGGATTCAAACCCTGGTCTCCAGAGCCATAGTCCAACACTAAAACTACTACACCATGATGGCTTGTTAATATAAACTTTTAAAAATGAGATATAAAAATTTATTGAATTTCCATGAAAGAAAGGGATGAAAATTGAATGTATAGTATTCTTTAAGCACCATGTGCAATTTCTGAAAATGAGAAATCAGTAAGTAATTTATACCCTCCTCTTAGTGGCTTCACAGTGAAGAAATATACATATTAAAAAGCAAAATATACATATTAAACATACTATCACAAACTAAATAGTAACCATTAAAAAATAGCAGCAGTACAACTTTAAATATATTTTTTAAAACTGCCAAAAGAGAAGCCCTTAGTTCACAGTAGAAAGAAAGGTAAGAGTGCAATATCTCCAGGTATGATATTCTAAAAGCAAGGCCACTGCAACCCAAAAACCTGTTTCTCATGCTCATTCACCTAACAGCCCAAGATGCTGGCACAGAAAGCAAGGTCTTCAAAACAGATTTAAAGTCTAGATAGGTATATGTGTGAAGAGACTGTTGTTAAATGTAGAAAGGAGATGTGTAATAGTAACACAATCCAGAAATGAAGGACATATCTATACTGTGACCTCCTGAGAAGCCAGCTTTACAAGGCTTTACTTCTCCCCAACTATCACCCATCAGTCATTCTACCAGGCTGAGGAATAGCAAGGTGAAAAGTAACACAGAACCTCTATAGCCCTCCAGAGATACATATGGGCACCATGTAATCAGTGTTACTATACTCATTTTACTCTGCTTTATTGCAGAATCTTGTATTGAGAGCTAGAGAGCACTATAAAGTCTGATATGAACATTATAAATAAATAATGATTCTTAACTGTCTAATTCAAATTTAGCTGTCAAATGAATTCTAGAATTTGCCAGACCCAGGGAAGGAATTATTTTTATTTTATTACTACAGTTTCCTGAATTCTCCAGCCAGCATGGTTACTGCCTGGAGGATTCTGGGAGCTGTAATCCAAAACAAACACATCATACTCCTAATGTCTGTGTATTACAACATTGCCAAGGTGCCAAGAATTCTTCTTCCCAAGCCCACTAAAGGAAAGAGAACAACTATTCATAGTAAGTCTTTCAAGCCCTATACTCTCTGAAAGGAAGTCCTGCAAAGAGAACACCTCAGCTGCAGATGATAGCAAAAGAATATAGTTATTAAAACAAGTGGAAATAGCATCATGAGGCAACATGGACAAATGCACAACATGAAGTGCAGAAGCAAGACTGGCGAAAATGGTAATATACAGCGCCATGCAGAAGGCCTTTACCTGAAGATGGTAATGTAGAGAAGGAGCATGCTTATCTATAAATTCTCCTTTTAATATAGTATTCTGAATAAAGGCATGAAAAAAACCACTGTTCCCCTATAGCTTCCACACTTACCCTACTATCTCAACAGCGTCATTAAGATAGGGATCGACTAGCATTTCACTTGTAATCTCCCACTCTCCATCCGCTGCAATGATGCCAATGTTCTTTAAACCCATTCTGTCCATTGTATTGCGAAGTACCTTGGTAACAGATAATATTACTTGAAGTATAGCTGTCACTGATGCTGGAGTATGACATTATCTTAATAGGGCAAAATAAAATGGGCAGGCAAGACAATCTGGATTTTTTTAAAGTGTCTGAAAAGCCAAGAGCTCATACAAAGTTAACCTGTCTGAATTCACTTGTTTGCAGTAGGAATTCTATATATACTTACCTGGGAGACAGTATCACTCTGTTCCCTGTTATATCTGAATAGATATGCAGAGAATTGAGCTGTATATAAAACAGTTTTCCTGTGTGCATCTTACAGCCATGGGGTGGATGGGACTGATATAAGACGTATAAGAATGATGACAATATTAGACTGAACAGTTTTCCAATATTTATGGAACTGTTTCCAGGCTTCTAATTTAGCAAGGCTGGGATTTTTTTTCCCTTTCCCCCTCCAGCTATCTCAATTTTAGCAGTTTTTAATCCAGGAATCTGTTTTTGGATTGTTTTCTAGAAAACAGAGGTTACCACCACACATTGCAACTAAATAAAGCAAGTGCCTTTAAAGATATTCAAAAGTAGGTCCCCAGCCACCAATCAATCACAACCCTATTCACCTTACATTACAGACAGAACAGGCTTGAAGTAGACACCTATTGGTTTACTTGTGTCAAGTATAAGATAATCAGTAATAACTAGTTGTTTCTATGTCAGTGGGGTGGAAGACTAGCTCCAGGTTTTAAGCAACACTTTGAAGTTTCCCAAGGTACTGACCCCCATCTATAAAACAGGTCCAGTAGTTTGGATAGTTGTTTTAACATGTTGACTAAAACCCAGAATGGGCTCACAATGCTACTGCTAAGGAAGCCAACAGCTGCCCCTTCAGATAAGGAAGGATTTTTAAAAACTCAAAGTATAGACTAGAGTTTTGGACTGGATTAGGGCCAAAGGATGCTCAAATGCCATCAGTAGCAGTTAGAGACATAAAAACCCTGGGAGTGCAGGAAACAGAAAAATTCAGGAAAAAAAGTATTTTTCAATTTTTTTCCAAAACCTTTTTTTTTCCCACATAAAAAACCCAAATAAAAATGAATTAAGGATTATTGTTTTTTAGAATGATAGGAGAATTAAGAGGAAGATTTTTATTTAATACTATTCATTACAATTCCTGGTCTTGATTTCCTTTTCTCAGATCATTTTTATGAGAAACCGAGTGCATTATGTGTGCTTGACACTATGAGGAAACAAAATAATATGAAGTGTTGCAACTGGAGTATTGGAGGTGTCAAAAACATCCACATGAACACACTCAGCAACATTAGGTCTTTAAATCATGTAAAAGCACTTACTAATACTGGTCTGTGATTATAATAAAATGTATGTATGTATGATAAAATTGCTGAAATGTAATTGATTGAAGAACAATAGAACCTTGACTGTCATGGTCATTAAGAAGAATTTCATCTGGATTCAAAATTCATTAAGAGATTTAAAACTCCAACTTTGCAGCCAGTTTCAGATATCATACTTCAAAATGTAAAGAAAAGAAAAAAGAATATGCAGTGAATGGTAAGCAGCTTGCTTTAATACTGAGCACAGTGAATGAAACTGGTAATTTCCAGAAATTAGAAACTCTTACTTAAATCTTCTAATTTTCCAGTCTACATAATACAGATGGTATGCAAAAGACTTAAAACCCAAGTACATGCTCCATTACATAGAAACTGATACGTTTCCTATTGATAACATTTCCAATAAATTATGTCCACTTTCCTAAATGTAAACAAAGTAGACTAGCACAGTATAACAGGAGCTTAACAACTCTTTAGGATATTTGTGACACTTAAGAAATGTATTATTTACTAAATTCCATCCTTCATATATTTTAGAATGAGAATAAAGTAATAATGTAAAGTTCAAAGAAAAGATAATGCATCTGCATAACTATTAAGAAATACAACAAAGGTTACATTCCCATGTACTTACCTAGGAACAAGCCTTACTAAAATTAGTGGGGCTTACTTCTAAATATGTTTAAGTGTTTGTGCAAGGTACAGGGAACTAAGCCATGTCAATTAGCTTGTGGCTCATTTGTGCTACTGCCTATTTCACAGGACAAAATGAACATTTTCTAAGAAAAAAAATGATCACCAACAAGATGTCAGTTTGAAAGTAAACTCTTAATTGGCAATAAGTTTAACACGTTTGCCTAGGATACTTCAACTTCCACAAACCTCTCCCAGGGAGCAAAGAGGGCATATCATTTCCTATCAGATCCACCCCACATGCAGTACATAACTTTGCAATATAAAAGCCTCAAAGGAATTCATTTAAAATGACTGAGCATAAATGCTGAACATTACTTAGGAAAAGACATATGAAATGTACTTTTTAAAAACTGGCACCAAGTGTAAAAATGTGACACTACTTTAATCATATTTAAGTGCACAAAAAGAAAATATATAACCACACTGTGCCAGAAGAAAACCTTGGCAAATGCAACTACACTTGTCCTTCCCTGTTCACAGACTTGGAGTCCATGGTCTCGCTCCTTTGTGGATGGCAAGCAGAGGGGGACAAAATAAATGACACACGAGGGAGTGCGCCACCATTGTAACCAATGGGGACTTGAATATTTGCATTTTTCCAGATTCATGGAGGAGTCCGTAATGGATCCCCCACAAATCGGGAGGGATGACTGTATTGACTTTTGACAAGTATTAAAACACTTTCTGGGTCTTTCAAACATGCCAGATCCTGGTAACAGCTGAAATTATAATTGACATATAAAACTACTATAACTCCTGTGCTGTAGTACAGGAAAGTAATAAAATGAAAATTTTTTGATTATGTTACAACTCTAGAAATCTGAAAAAAAAATGTTATGTCTTGTCCTTGGGAACTCTGCTTTTTGGAAGCTAATAAATAAATAAATAAAAATCTTATTTTATCCCGCTTTTTGCCCGGCAATCAAAGCGGCGTACAACAGGCTAAAATATATCCATATATACATAGTGCCCCCCCCCCCCTTAAAACAAGATTAAACAGTATGAGACTAAAACTAACTTTTAAAAATCCAAGCAATAACCATGGGTAGGGTCAATAAATGAGGAAGTCTTTTTCATGGCCAAGTATTTTATTCCAGAAAAGCTGTCCTGATTTCCTGAATTATAGCATCAAGTACATAATAGGCTAGGAAGCCAAGTTAGCAGCAGAGTTTGTCAGTTCAGGCCTTATGGGAAACAGTATTTTTTTAAAAAAAGTGGTCATTGCCAAAGCTGGACATACAAAGGGTGAAGAGGAGAAGGGACAGCGTTTCATACTAGTTCAATAAATCATGGTTTATTTGACCAACTGTTAGATCTGAAGCAGACCATAAAAACTCTTGATAAATTAACCACAACTTTAACCTTTGTTATGAAGGAAGCAATCTTGCAGTCAGTAATCTCTGGAGTATCAGCAATACTGAGGAATAGGAACTGGTATTGGCCTAGCCAGATCAAAAGCAAGATCTGAAGAGTGTCCTTGTGGTAAAGGGGGGGGGGTATAAAAGGACTTTAAAAACATAAATAATTATATATAACATAAACAAAGGGAAAGGGGTAAAGGGAATTAAATAACACGAAGTGTGCTCTCTCCAGATTTTTCCTCCAGAATATTTAGGTTCTCACAGGGAAAAAATAAAAGCAGTTATTCCTTCCTCTTTTGGCCCACTACAAATAAAGTGGGCACATAAAGGAAACTGCATTCAAATTACTCTACAGAAAATATTAAGGGACCCATCAATATCAAACACATATTTGTAGGCTGGGCAGCAGCCTTTCGACAGTACATTAATTATGTATTCCAGCACGGTGGGGGTTGGACTAAGTGGCCCTTCCAACTCTACAGTTCTATGTACTGGCATTCCTCTAACACAGAGGATGGGAATCCTGCAGGCTGTGGGACAAATGTGGCCCCTCAGAGTCTTATCTGCAGTGCTTGGACCTCTCCTGGAATATCCTCTTTTAAAAAAATGTAGGTGATTTTTTAAACTTTTAGACAATTTTACCTTAAAACAAGGTCAACCACTCAAAACCTCCATCCAGAGTCTAATGACTGAATGCAATTAACAAGAATTCTGAGCATCTAATTGCCCTAACACACATCATGAACTAAAATCAAAGATGAGGATAGCATTAATTCCTGCAAATACAATAATTCCTGCAAACACTGTAACAATCACATTTGGGGGCTGGGTTGCAAGTAAAAATATTACAGCCACAATCCAAAGAAATAATTTACATACAGCAAAGAACACTTCACATACAACTCTGTGAAAAAACTCTATGAAAAAAATCAACTCTATACAATTTCATACAACTCTATAAAAAAAAATTCATACAACTCAATGAAAAAAAATCTTCAGAGGAAGAGAGGAGAAAATGAAGAAGTTGACTATGCCCTTATTTCACTCCTATATACATGCATGTCAAATGGACACCAACGACCTAGAACCTGCAATCCAGAAATACTACCTTCATTTCTGTTGGACTTATCTGAGCTTTAACTATGCATCTTTATCAAATCAAAACTGCTGTGCAGAGCAAATTTACAGGGATGGAGATCAATGGCACTGCTGTACCCCAAGCCCTGCTAGCTCACAGAAACTGGGGAGGGGGGAGCATAACTGGTTTCTTTCTGGGAAGTTTTTTCTATCGCTTTCCCATTAAAACCAAAGGGATCAACATTGAGTGAGTAACTGCAGCTGTGTTTTCTGCTGTCATGCCAGGACTGAAGCATCTAATGGCTCTTAGGAAGTACAGGGTTGCCCCCTTATGCCCCCTTATGAGGATTTTTCACTTATTAGCCAAGGGGGGGGGGGGGAAACAGCCATCCTAATGGCCAGTTGACCATTGTCCCACCGATACAGAAGCCACCAGCTCTAGTCCTAAGCATACTTATCTGGAAGCAAGTCATGCTGAAGCTAGCGGGACTGACTTCTGATTCAACATGCATGGGATCAGGCTGCGAGTTCTTTTATTACCTGATTTTAATTTGGGAGAGGTGATTTGCTTCATGTTACTTATTAGATGGGTTTATGAAAAGCCTCAAGACAGCAGATCACATATCAGCAGCCTTGCTACTTATTGGTGTGACTGACCAGAGTGTTACTTTGAAGTTTCAGGATACTTGGGGCCATCTTATCCTGACAGACCTACCAAGGTTACTGCAATGGATAAAAAGAAGCAATACATTACAGACCACACCTGGAAATTAATGGAATATGTACTTCAAATTAATGAGATAAACACTTGTGCCAAAAAGATGTCCTTTTTTAGTTTCTGCTTAGAGACACAAAACTCTGACAACATAAACACAATGGGGCTTTTTACATTGGCAAGAAAGTGTGACCTGAAGTCGCCTTTATCTTAATGCTTAGCAGCTACATAGCAAGCCCCAGGTGTGCATTAAAAAAGTGCAGAGCTGCTACACTGAGGGGTGTGGGAACGACTTATCTGAGTGGTCTTTTCTGTGGCTCAGCAGTTACATGGGAAGCTGTCAGAACGCTACAAATACAGGCGGATTTAATTTTTTTTTCCTTGCCGGCTGCGAATTGCGCTGTTGCGCTGTTCGTGCCGCCGCGAACAGCGCTATTGCGAGGGTCGAGGCTTGAACTGCGCTATTGCGAGGGTCGAGGCTTGAACTGCGCTAGCTTGAACTGCGCTATTGCGAGGGTCGAGGCTTGAACTGCGCTATTGCGCTGTTTGCGGCTGCGAATTGCGCAGTTTTAAATGATTTAAAGGGGGTTTGGGAGCTTTAAAAAACTGCGCGGTTAAACCCCAGCTTTTACACCTGGAGGGCATAGAACGTTTTAATTAGGAGTGAAGTCCACACCACGCATGCTCCCAACCCACGATCCATTCTGATCCGCACCTGCAGCGCAGCCTTTAAATGGGCGCCTTAAGGAAACAGAGCCCCATTTAACTGCGCAACTACACCTTAGCCTTTAGATGTACTAGCGCTGTAACGCACTTTTTAAAAAAGTAGTGGGTCAACCGAACTACTTTTTAAAGGCGCGTTTTTTCCCTTAAAACGCCAAAATGGCGTTTTCATGGCACACTTTCCCATTTTCTAATGTAAAAGCTGGGTTTTCAAGCAGCCTTCACAACACCTCTTTTTGCCAATGTAAAACGGACCACTGAAAGGTTTCAGTAGAAGTATAAGGGAAAGCACATCACTACGAATCAGTATGGACTGTACAACATGCAAGTACAGTTGCCCCTCTGCAGGGGATCCATTCCACTCCTGCCCACCATGTGTGAAAATGGAAAATCAGTTTTATACAAACCCCATTGGCTTGAATAGAGGCACATCCCCGGAGTAATTCACAGGCACATACCACCGCCACACACCCCATTTTCTCCCCCTCCATCTGCTGCCCGCAAATAGGTGAGGGACATGGACTTCAAGTCCACAAAAAAAGAGGAATGACTGTATTACAAACAGAAGTACAGTGGTCCCCCGGGTTACGAAAGTAATCCGTTCCGGATTACCTTTCGTAACCTGGAAATCTTCGTTTCCCTGGGGACCGCTTTAGTGGACGAACTGCGCTGCAAATTTAAAGGGGCCACGCGGTTTTTCTTCTTCGGATCCCGGGGTTTTATTCGCATCCCGGGGGCTTTTTTTCGCCCCCGGCGGTTTCGGGTCCCGGGGATTTCGTTCCCCGGGGGATTCGGATCCCGGGGGACCACTGTATATATTTAAGAGACATCAAGCCATGTACCTCCTGTTCAGGAGTTTACAGCAGTAACAGAAGTGAACATCCACACTCTGCTAAGTGATTTAAGCACTGTGTTACACATGTCAATGCTGCACCCATATTTTGTTAAGTAATGAATGAAAAATGATCAGTTAACCTACCTTAATATACTTGCTGTTAAAAGAACGCTCATTCCAAATCTAAAAAAAAAATACAAAAAACATAAATGTAGAGATGTTGCAATGTTGCTTCAACACAAGTACCAAAATATCCACTGTATCAGGACAGACTGCAGTAACCACGTGGCTGTTGTTGTTGTGTGCCTTCAAGTCATTTCCAACTTATGCTAATGATAAGCAAATCTACCATAAGTTTTTCTGAGCATTATTTGTTCAGAGAGTGGTTTCCTTTTTCCCTCCTCTGAGGCTGAGAGAGTGGGTCTCCATGGCTGAGTGGGGATTTGAACCCTGGTCTCCAGAGTTGTAATCCAACAGTCAAGGAACTACATCACACTGAATCTCCTAAAATTATTCCTGAGACCCTGCACTGAATTATTTCAGCTGGAGGACTGAAATGTAGTAAGTGCAAGGCACCACAAGTAAAGCAGGTGAACATCTCTTCCCATTGCTACCTGGATTGTCTTTTTGTATTAGGAATTTGTTTCACAGTTCCCCCACAGGTATATCACTCAACAAATATAATGCATTAAGCAGAAAAAAAATGAGGATTTAAAAAAAAAACCCCATAAATTATTGGAATCATGCCAGTCTGAGATAACAGGAATCTCAAACACAAATTGTATTTAAAATATGAGTAAAAAATCCAATCTTTTACTAACCCCAATGTAGTCAATGTCCAAATTGTGAAATTTTTTGGCACCTACAATCCAAGAGATAATATAGTAAGCAGTGACATCTGGGTAGTTGTAAGGCCAGTTCTTGCCTTTTCCAACCCATCCTGGAAAAGCCCAAGGCAAACCTATCAAGAGAACCAAAACAGAGAAAAACAAAGAAAAATTAATGTCAATATAGTAAAGATACACTTCCTGACAAACAGCAACTTTAATTAATTGAATATGTACTGGTCAAAGAATGGAGTTAGTCATCTGGAAAAAGAACTAAATGTGCCATAGTCAATGGGACAGCCATAACAAGCAATTTAACTCAGTATCATTAGTCTTAAATCTTTGTCAATTTAAGTCAATTTAACTAGAATCAATTAAAATGCATTCAACATTTGAGGTTAATTTATACATAACTTTAAATATGAATGAGAGATTTTATTTCTCAGTAAAAAGTGAGAGGAATTTTGATGAATTTAATATTTTTAATTTATCTCAGCTAATTCTTGTCAACTTTACATATACATACTTAGGTTTTATGCACTGTAACTGTAAACACACACACAAAATTAAAAAACATATCCCTCAAGCACTTGCCCTCTCTCAAAAATGGCCCCAGCCTCCTGGCAGTTGTTTATTCCTGCATTTGTGTCAGCTGGGAAGTCAAAAGTGGGGGTGGACAGAGACTCTAAGGCTGACACATCACTGAAACCACAGTTAGGCAATCAAGTGGCATTGTATTTGCCCAAAGCCTGTTAGCCAATTCAGATAATAATCTCTTGGTTATAGATGCTGAGATATGAACAACACTTCAGGCAACTCCTTTGCTACTCCTGTCATGTGATCTCCAATTAAATCAGAAACCTAGATTCCCATTTCAAATGAACCAAAATAGTGTTACCAGCTTTGGAACATACTGGGATACTAAACTATTTGAAAGCATGATTTAATATTCTGGCTTGTTCCAAAGCTGGAACCATACTTTCCTAGTGAAGATGAAATGGAAAACTGCTTAGTTTATTCTAATGCTATTTTTTTAAAAAAATTTAAAATGTCCAGACAGAAGGCTAGTTCATATCTTTGCCTAATAAACTACAATATGATTGCTTGAACTAGTTCAGTGATTTTATATAAATGTAACACTGTTTGACAGCCTAACCATAGTTTCATTAGTAGTCACTAATTTTTAACTGAAAAATATATCTGAACAGCTTCAACCAACAAATGTTGAAGAAAACAATTGACATCCTTTTTGTTTTAGCTCCTCGGGCTATGTCTTTCTGTTGGAAGAGACAGCTGTGAGCGTCATAACCTGTACTGTTTCCCTAACAAGTGATTTCCAAACTCTGGTCCTCCAGGTGTTTGGGCTTCAACTCCCAGAAGCCTCAACCATGTTGGCCAATGGTCTGGGATTCTTGGAACCAAAGTCCAAAACACCTGGAAGGCCAGAGTTTGAGAATCACTGCCCTACACTCTACCTGCCCAGATATGCACTAGAGATTGCTACTGAAGGAGCTGCTATCTTGTCCTTTGCCTTCATCAAGAAACGATCTTGGGCCAGGCCTAGTGTTTTATATCTCTTCCCAATAACACATATATAGATATATACCGGTAGATATACATATACACACACACAAGCCAAAATGAATGCCAACAAATGGTTTGCCAGAAATTTTCAGTCAATTTTATTTAGTTAAAAAATATGAGGGATTTTTTGAGCTGAAGACTCATAACTTAACATTTTGTACTTAAATACTTTGACACAATAGCATGATACATCTCAGTGCCTTACCTGCATAAGCTCTCAGTAACTAATTGACATGCTAATAGGAGAAAAGGTAGCCTCTGCTCATGTGGCAAGGAGAAAGCAGGGAAGAATTGAAGAACCCTCTGCCCATACCTTGACTTTTAGAAGAGACAGATAAAAAAACTGTGGAAAGAAAGCAATACAATGGGCGTACTGTACCAGTGAGACAGTGATACATGGATTCAACCACTGATCACCATGCCCCACATTACTCAATGGCAACATACGCACAGAGATGTGCAAATGAAGATGTGCGTACATCACTGTCCATCGAATAATATGGGGTATGGGCATCTGTCCACAGGGTCCACTGTAGTCAGTGGAGACAGGGAATTTCTGAGAATCCAAAGAATGTGCTTCACTATTCCCTCGAAATGGTTATACCACTTCAGGGTTTCCCCTATTCAGAGGTTGTAACCACGGTCATAGAATCATAGAGATGGAAAAGACCACAATGGTCTGTACAACAAAGATGTACAGAAACACTAGTTGAGCCAGGCAATAATGAAGGGCACATGATCATTATGAAAGTATTAAAGCACGATTTCTGAAGACAATTTAAAAGTGGAAGGGATCTGTGTTGATTCAGCTCAACAAACCAGTTGTAACACTTTTTGTCTTTAAAAGGACAGGGCTTTTTAAAAGTTGACAGGTCTTACCTATCACATTAAAACAAAATACTCCATGTTCCAGTAGCTCACAAGAATACATGGCTGTTGGAAATCCCACCCCTCCACCACTAATATGATGACAATTAAATCAAGAGGAGAGGTCAAAACATGAGTAGTTGGGTGTAAATGATATCATCATCCCTTCAATTACAAAGTTTTGACCTTTTAACCCCCAAGGTTTTGACCTTGCCGCGCCATCACTGGTACTGAGTTGCTGGCACTGGGGTTCTGACCTGCGTCAGACAAACCCTACTATGCTGGCTCTCTAGGTGCTGTCAGCTAACCCAAAGTTCTCCAGCAAAGAAAGCATTAACTTTGTCCACCTGTCTCTTCAGAACTAGTTTTATATCTGATCCTGCAATTCACCTCATCACCTGTAATCCTTCTAACCTAGTGCCAGTTCCTTCTGCTTTCTTCACAGACAAAGCAAATTACAAAAAAAAAAAAGAAAACCCTGTAAATTAAGCCACCATCAGTACAGGGAACTGTCCAATTACACAGCTCAGCCCTCTAGGAAACAGGAAGCAATTAAGGAAAGAGAAGCCACCAAGAGAAGCCTTTTAATTAAAGGTAAATATCCTAAAGGCATCAGATCCTTTCTAGTCTTGGAAGCTTCGCAGGATCAGCCCTGGTAAGTACTTTAATGAGAGACCGCCAATAAATATCAAGTTCTGTAGTCTATATTTCAGAAGAAACTGGCAAAGCCACCTCTGAGAATTTCCTGTCTAAGAAATCCTTATGAAATTCATGAGGTCACCGTAAGTCCACAGGTGACTTGAAGGCACATACATACATAAAGATACACACACCCACACACACACACACACACGGAAAAACCCAGTAGCCCTCACAAAAAACAGTAACACTGCAAGATGCACTTTATCAAGTCAAAAGCAGCCTGAAAAAGACCAAACAACAAATCAAAGTGCACCAGAATTCAGGGACCTGACAACTACAGATCTGTAAAAAGAAGGAAAAATAGCTGGGCTCAGCTGAGAAACTGTCATTTGAACATTCTTTCCCTAAACTATTTCCATTCAAATTTTGTTCCCCAACAATGATCGACTGTCATTAAAACTGAACTTGTCACCTCATCTTCACATCACAAAGTTTTGCGTTCTCACACACAGCCTATGAGGCTGTCCCTGAACTCCACTCCATTCATCTGAGGAAGTAGGCTGAAGTCTATGGCCTGAAAGAGACAGGCCACAAGCGGCTTCTAGCCACTTTGGGTACATAGCATTTAGGTGACACACATGCCCCAAAGCAGCCAGAAGCTGCTCTGAGGCCACCAAAGGAAGCCACCATTCCTGGCAGCAACCTGTTTGAGACTGTGGCAGCAGCTCACTTTGAAACTGGGCCATGCAATTGCTGCTATCCTGGGCCAATCGTGGCCAGCGGCTGCTTCTTGCCACCTATCTACTTTGGACCTATGAAAGTTTATGCTACCAGCTTCTTTCCTTCAGTTAGTCTCAAGGTGCTAAAAGATCCTTTTGCACTCTAATTCCCCAGACTAACAGGGCTATGTCTTTGAATTCCATTCAGATTGGTTATTCATAAGAGCATTGTATATTCTAAAGAATGAGGTGCCTGTGTTCACTTATTTTCATCTTCTTTCTTCCTCATTTTTCCTTTAGCACAGTGTCTCCTTTTGACTGTAAAATCTGCAGGCCACAACACTATATACCACTCTTAATAAATTTAGGTGCATTACAAACAAGAAGTAGAACAACTGGTTTCTCCATGAAAACTGTGAATTCCAGCCTTGGAGAAGACAGCTAATAAGCAACCAAAGCAAAGTAGGATTTGCTAATTAACCTCAAACATATCATATATGAATACAGAAAGATGAAGAATGGAAGAAAAGTAAACTATTTATCCTGTGTTACAGAATGCTCTGAGGTACGTATTACATGGAACATTAGAGCATGTTGCAATTAAACATGAATCACAACAGTGTTTCTAATTACAGGTTTACAGTGTTGAAACAACACAATTCACAACTCTGCAGTCCTTACCAATTAATTTAATACCAGGGTTCCTTTTTTTAGCTTCTTTCATTAGCCACCATTCATAGCCCCTGAAATAATTTTCATCATTTTCATAGTGCATATGGGATGGTTCAGTTCCATCTAGGAGGGGAGAAACAAAAACAGAATTCTCACATAGTTCACTAAATTACTGAAATTTGCTACTCTACACACTTCTCAGAACACTTACAAAACCCTCTGTACAATAACGAACACACAGCATTACTCCTACATCAGTTTTAGTCCATATATGAATACAGAAAGGTAAATAATAGATGTAAATAGCTAACATCAAGGACAGGAGGAGAATGACAATGAATACAGTGTAGCTAAACCTTTTCTTTGAACAAGTTCACTATCTAGCCTACATTGATAGATTACTAAAACTTGCCAATTGAAATACTGTGCTTTAATTTAGCAAGAGATTATTCTCAAATCTTGCTTAAGAGTTTTAAGAGCATGAAGCTACAGCTATATTTGATGCCAGAATGGCAATAATAATAAAAGGGAGGGAAACAGATCAAATGTAATGCTAAAATGATGTTGGATTATGGGTTGGATTCAGAGTTTCTATTTGCCAGATATAACATCTCCCAAGCAAACACCTACTCTGAATCTTCCCAATGGAGGAAAACAGGAGGGCAACTTTCCACTCCATTTACAACCCCAAGTCTACCTCCTACACCATTACAGATGCCCCAAACCTCTGGGGAGATTTGAAGAGGGGATAAGGTGCTTTAGGAAAAGGTGAAATTAATGGAAAATGTCTTCTTTTCCTTTTGCTTGTTTTATTAAAATGTTGTATACTCTGCCCTAATGTCTAAAGATCTCAACAGCAAATTTTTAAAAAGTTTTTAAAAATTAATGTAAAACTACTGAACCACCAGGATTTGTCCTCCCCACCAACTCCAAGATGAAAAACTTTCCACGGGTCCTTTCCATTTCTGGGTCCAACATCTGAATCTGACACTTGTGAAGCAGCAGCAGGCTTTTCACAGGTCAACGAAACAACTTATGGTAACAGCCAAGATCCAATAAGGTACTATAGTATTCAGAACCAGAGGAACTGGAACTTTTAAATGCTCTATGCAGCTATCTATCTCATAGAGCACTTCATGTTTCACTGTGCAAGACAATGTACAGTGGGCCCTTGGGATAACAAAATCTGTGGATGCTCAAGTCCCATTAAATATAATGGCACAACAAAATGGTGTCCCATATATAAAAAGGAAAATCAAGGTTTGCTATTTGAAATTTATACTTTTTGGGAATATTTTCGAGCTGTGTATACTCAAATCCGTGAATAAAAAATCTGTGTATAGAGAGCCAACTGTATGTCTTAGTTAGAAGGTCAACTATTCTCTGCTTATGAGCTATGCCAACCTACCCAGATTGACAGTTTCACTTGACGTACAAAAACAGTTTTTATTTAAAAACAAAAACAAAAAACACCTTTGTTTGTTTGTTCCTTTAACATATATTTATAAAAACACAGTATTAGCTTGGAAAAAAAGTTGCACAGATGTCTCAAATAAAGCAGATTAGGTGTAACATCCCAGCTAGCTGTTTGATATTGTGAAACATGTGCCAATGAAATTAATGAGATTTATAGCCAAGGAATCATGTTTCATGTAAGAAAACATCTCATTTACAAGAGATATTATAATACTCATCTACTTAATATAAGTTAATAGTGATTCCACTGAGGAGTGACACATACTAGGATATGAAAACTAGCTGGTATCCTGGAACTTCAGGCTGTCCAGTTCATTAACAGTTTGTTTGATGTTTAAGTTGCCATAAACTAGGCAGGGTTTCCTGTCTTCTCTGCTCCCAAGCAATTCATTTCAAGCAAGAACCTTACAACCCCAGAAGTCTCCATTAGCTTCAATTTACATAAATATATCAAAGTGAAAAATTGCCACTACTTATTATGCCAATTATGACAAACAGCAAAATTAAAGAATCACTATAATATACTACAATAAGATAATCAGACAAATCTCCTGATATAATATAGCATGCTAAAATGAGGAGAATATGTTGGCTGACAGTGTTTAGAGTCCACAATTACAGTATTCATACAACACTTTGCTGATAAATCCAGTTCTTCAAAAGCTTATACCTGTAGACTGTGCATCACCTCCAATCTCGACCTTGAGGATATGCAAAGCAGCACCAAAATTTGGCTTTAAAATAAAAAGAAAATACCATTAATATTTCTCTTTTGCATACAAAATTCCATGCTATGTAAACTGTTAACTAGCTTATCATCCCACCTATTGCAATGAGTTGTCACCTATCAGTATGAAAATGTTTTAATTTTTTTTAAACAAAAAACAGTGATCACATTCAAACTCAATCATAAGCAAAGAATTTTCTGAACAAGGTGTTGGTGCATACTGTGCAACTGCTCCAGTGCAACTGGGAATGAACCTTTCACCTGCAGCTTCTTTATCGTGACATCTAAACTTGGCTGGTCTGAGAGATAAGCAAGCCACAAGTGGAAATTTTGCTAAGACACACCCACTTGCAGCAGGAACTATCTTGTAGTGGGTACCAGCATACTGCCTCACCTCTGAAAAGCCAGAATTTTGATTCTGCTTATCATTCTTTCTCAACACACCCAGCGAGCAGATCCCTTCCAAAGTAAGCTATGGAAATAGACTGGAAATTACAACAAGTTTTTGTTATTATAGGGGCTTTCTAGATTGGCAGGAAAGTGTGACATGAAGTTGCCTTTTCCTTAATGCTTAGCAGCTGCACCACGGCCTTTAGATGGAGCTGCGCTGATCCGCAGTTTTTAAAAAAGAAGCTGGGAAAACCAGCACCATTTTAAAGGCGCTTCTTCTCCCCTAAAACACACACAAAAAAAGTTTTCATGGCACACTTTCCCTTTTTCTCATCTAAAGGCTAGACTTTCATGCAGCCATGAACACACTTCTTTTTGCCAATCTAGATCAGGCCATAGTGACACAAGGAGCTTTCTCCATAGTGGTATGGAGACTGTTTGGGAAAACTTACTTGGAAAGGTTAATTTTTAAAAGTGTAATTTCCCTCCACACCTCTTAGGACATGCCACCTATTACCTAAATGCCCTAAAGCACCAGATCTTATCAGATCTTGGAAACTAAGCAGGGTTGGCCCTGGTTAATACTTCGATGGGAAACCACCAACTAATACCAGGTGCAATAGGCTTTATCTGACAAATATAGGAACTGAAAGAACCACCTCTGAGTATTCCTCGCCTAAGACAACGCTATAAATTCATGGGGTCACCATAAGTCAACAGGTGACATGAAGGCAGGTGCACATGCACACACACACACTACTAATACCACATCCACATTAACCCATATAATTTCTATGTCTCTACTCAATCTTCAATTTCTAATTCCACTAAGTCAGGCAGGGGTTAGTTTTATTTTTTCTTTATTTCATTACTTCAAGGGACAGGAGGATTTACAAGTTCTCTATATCAGGAAAACTACAGGGGGAAAAGGCATGAGCAAGCTAGTTTGGTAGTCAGGTTCTAAGACCTTGGAGACATCCAGTCTCGTGCCTCAGAAGACAGATTCTACAGTATTGACAAAATCAGTTACCCAGCAACACAAACACCAGAGATTTTAGGAAGCTTTACAAAACAAGTGGAAAGAAAAATATGTATTCAGTATTGCAGCCTGAAACTTATTTCAGTTGGCTGAGACTCATCGAATAGGTGGCTGAAAGTTGATACAATGGATCTTTTCTAACTGAGACAAAAGCTAGGTTTTAGGCTCATGTTTTTGTTGCATTTTTTAAAATTATACATTATACAAATATATAGAAAAGATTGAGATACAAATGAAAGCTGGTATTTGTTAGCCTCCTTGAACTGTGTTTTACAGTGTGGAAAAAACAGAAATGTAATAATCAAATGAAGAGCTGGGAGAAACAATTGTAGATGAGCTGTGAGACTTGTCTTTGTGGTATCAACACGAGAAGAAGACCAAGAAGGTGTAATGGGCTTTCTTTGTATAATGTGTAATTAAAAAAAAAGTACTTGAATGTCACAGTATTCTGTTCATGTTCTACAAGCTTTAAGGAAGATGGCCAAGAGTGCAATGAATGTGGACCAGATTCTGTAGTCACACCATCTCAAAACTTTGCTACCAGCAGCATGAAGCTTGCTTTCTCTTCCTTTCAATAGAACAAAGTCTTCCTTAGGTCAATTTAATCCTGGAATGCTAAAAAAAAAAAAAAAAAACCTAAATCCCATGATTTCCCTGACACTGACAGCTTTTCCAGAATTTCTCTCACTACTCACATCACAAAAATCACACTACTATTCACACTAAAAGAAAAAAGAGGTGGGAGTGAAGGAGGTATGCAGATGAACTCATGAACTTTAAACTTGTTCTTTACACCCTAACTCAGTGGTCCCCAAACTGTCTCTTCATCTCCCAGAATCCCAAACTACTGGCCAACATGGCTGAGGATTCTTGGAGCCAAAGTCTCTTAAAGGGCACAGTTTGGGGACCACTGCCCTAATCTGAAGCACAGAAGCCTCCCATCATTATTCTTTAGGAAGAAATAGAAGCTTTATTTTAAGCGATAATCTGCAGGAGGCACTTTTCCCACAGCTTGTTTGTGCATAATTGATTTTTATTTTTTTTTAATAAATAGTTTGTGCAAAGAGGTAAATTGGATTGGGAACCAAGAGGGAACTCTTAAGATTCTGACATAATTCCAACTGTTAGTTCCATCTAGAGGTCATCCCACTGAATCAACAGGCACTTGGTAAATCAACATTTTTCTAAGTTCAATTTACTCAATGGTCTTATCTCTCTAAAACTTGTTTCCAGTGTGGTTCCAAATAGAATTACATCCACTCTATATCACCTTTCCTTCCATAGCAAGCAACTAGCATGAGATGCAAGCAGAAAATTCTGATTGGGTCTATAAGAAAAGTAACAATTTAAAGCCCTCCTTTTCTCATGCCATAACCCTGATCTCTCCATTCTACCAGCTACTGTTAAAAAAAGCTAAAACAAAACCCACAGCTAAACAAGGATGAATTGCATGACAAACATCATATCCAGACTGGTTGGCTTCAAGGCTCAATTTAAGATCCAGCTTTGTAATCCCTACAAGTATACGTGGCAAAACAAATTACAGTATTTTATCACCCTGAAATCTTGCACAAGATTATTTGAGTCATCTTCCCAGTACCTATCAACAGGTTAGTAAAAAAAAAAAAAGTTTAAAAACAGATCTAATAACCTGAATTAGGAGAGCTCTTATTCTAATCACATAAACTAAACATTAATTGCATGTAGTGGTTGGACCCCTCTCCACTCTACTCCCAAAAACAGCTCTACCCAGGATGGGAGGCTGAGAAGCACTAGTGTGGGGAGGAGGCCTCCCCCTCCACTTATGGATTCCATTTTTGTGTGTTCAGCAGTGGACATTGCCCCAGGTAAAATATGACATAAAGAAAACAAAGCATAAAAGAAATACCTGGAAGAACATTAACAACAAATACATTGCTAATTCTAAGGCATAGTCTCAGGTTAAAACTAACAGGAAGAGCAAGACAATTATTACCTTAAAAAGATAATCTAAAATCTGAGAACGGTAAGGCTCTGGATAATTCACCAGCAGTCGGGAGGTAGCCTGCAGCAAGGGGAAAACAAATGTTTGGAAAGATCATCATACATGTTCATACTGTAAAGTAATAACAAATGCTTTTTTAAAACTACTTTGATAAATTAAGCTAGTTAATCGCATTTACTTTTACCTCTAACTTCCCTTATCTAATCCCTGTTTTCAACAGCATTCTTTCTCTCTGACCCACAAGATTTCATGTCTACCCATTCAAATTTTTATCTTCCCTGGTCACCAATATATATATATATATATATATATGACATTTTACACAACTTACCCTATACCCAAGCCAGCAGGGTGTATTGTTTGAGTGTTGGACTAAAACACAGGCAGACTAGGGTTTGAATCCTTGCTCAGCCATGGAAACCCACTGGGGATGATGTTGGCCAAGTCAAACTTTCTTAGCCTCAAATGAAATCAATGACCCCCCCCCCCCCGGAACAAATCTTGATGAGCAAAACCCTTGACAAGTTTGTCTTCAGGTCATCTTAAATTGGAAATGACTTGAAGGCACACAACAATAATCGCCTACACGGTCTCCCCATATCATGCTGTCCAGCTCCCCAGCTCTTACACTGCAACAAAACTCCAGTGTGGCTCTGAATGGTTCCCACATTACTTTACAACCTCCAGTACATAACCATGTTAACCAAGGATGATACTTTCTCTCTAGCACCTGGAAAATGACTTTATTGGTCTTAAAGTCTCAGCATCCCTCCAGCCAGTGTGGACAGTGGCTTTGCTGGCTGAGGGTATCCTGGGAATTGCAGTCTAAAGAAGTTACTTTTTCAAGTATTGCTCGTGTCCTCACTCACCACCCAAGCTTTCACTAAATTCCTCTGCTTTCAATAGCTGTCAAGCAAATAGAAATTCAGCACGAAAAGTTTTAGGTGAAAGCTTTGCAATGGAATTTCTGACTGTTCTAACTCATGTACAAATCCTATTAAACTGTTTCCACCAGCATAGCATATGCAATAATATGACATGGTGTAACTGAGGGCCTCTACAGACAGGCGGCCTTCAGATGCTCCTTTTTGCTCTGGATCCTTGCCACGGCAGTGATCTGGCCTCCCCAGGATGCAAAAAGAAGCCACCACTAGCCTATACTATTGTCTACTGAAAGGAAGACACTCTGCCTCTGGCTATTTCCCTCAAGTATGTGCCAGTGCCAGAGTAGGGAGACTCAGGCCCAAAACACACTGCAGAAACGATTCAGTTTTGATACTGCTTTAACTGCGCTGGCTCAGTGCTAGGGCATTGTGAGAATTGTAGTTTATTGTGGCACCAGAGCTCTTTCTGACAGATGCAGCCAAATGTCTCACAAAACTACAGTTGCCAGAATGCCCTAGCACTGAGCCAGGGCAATTCATATAATCATAGAATCATAGAGTTGGAAGAGACCACAAGGGCCATCCAGTCCAACCCCCTGCCATGCAGGAACTCTCCATCAAAGCATCCCGGACAGATGGCCATCCAGCCTCTGCTTAAAGACCTCCAAGGAAGGAGACTCCACCCACTCTCTGCGGGAGTTTGACTGTCGAACAGCCCTTACTGTCAGGAAGTTCCTCCTAATGTTGAGGTGGAATCTCTTTTCCTGCAATTTGCATTCATTGTTCTGTGTTCTAGTCTCTGGAGCAGCAGAAAACAAGCTCGCCCCTCCTCAATATGACATCCCTTCAAATATCTAAACAGGGCGATCATATCACCTCTTAACCTTCTCTTCTCCAGGCTAAACATCCCCAGCTCCCTAAGACATTCAGCATAGGGAATGGTTTCCAGGCCCTTCACCATTTTAGTCACCCGCCTTTGGACACACTCGTTTCTCCACATCCTTTCTGAATTATGGTGCCCAGAACTGGACACAGTTTTCCAGTTAAAGCGGTTTATTGTTTCAAACTCTGATTCAAACCTTTACTCTGTAGTGAAAAATAACTCTGGTCAACCACAGGTTCATCACTGTCTTTGAGCCTGAGCTCACATGTTTGTTGGGAGGACAACACCATCATCGCTTTGACCTCCTTGGTGGCAAAACCTACTAAATAAAGCAGGGAATGAATCACATTGCACTCAGCGTCTCCAGTTAACTGCCACAGCTCAATGCTATGGGATTCTGGGAACTGTAGTTTTGTGAGACATTTCGTCTTTTTCTAGGCAGAGCCACGGCAGTTAAAGCGGTGTCATCCTGGGTTATTTCTGCAGCTTCGAAGAAAAACGTTTCCCGACCCTCAAATATGGGATGTCCCTTTGAATAAGGGGATCCCCATGCACCTGCCGTTGTTGCTGTTGGGTGCCTTCAAGCCATTTCTGCCTTACGGCGACACTGAGCCAAACCTATTGGGGTTTTCTTGGCAAGTTCTTCAGAGGGGTTTTTGCCACTGCCATCCTCTGAGGCTGAGAGAGTGTGACTTGCCCAAGGTCACCCAGTGGGTTTCACGATTGAGCTGGGAATCGAATCTTGTTCTCCAAGATTGCGGCTCGACGCTCAAACCTCCACGCCACACATCTACACTGTCAAAATAAAGCGGCTGGAGGTTAAACTACCACGGCTCCATCCAATGGGACTGTGGGATTTGTAGTTTGTTGTGGTCTCCCAGTCGGAGAACTAAATCTCTCACAAAACTACAAATTCCCAATTTTGTTTTTTTTTGGGGGGGGGGGGTTTAAGAGATTTAGCCTTCCCTGTCAGAGAACATCTAGTGCATCCACACTGGAGAGATAATCCGGTTTGGAACCGCTTTAAGTCTTTGTGTGGCTCAAGTGCTATGGAATTCTGGGAGTTGGAGTTTGTTGTGGGGCCCAGAGCGGAGCAACTCCCAGAATTCCATAGCGAGTGAGTCAGACAAAGAGTTAAAGCGGTTCCAAACCGAGTTATCTCTCCAGTGTGGATGCAACTACGAGTGATCCTCCTTTCCCTACCCCTCCGCCGCTGACAGCCCCGACGCCGTCGAACTCCCTGGCCAGCCCAGCCGCCTCGTCGAGCCAATAATCGCCGCTCCGTCTGCCCCAAGAAGACCCGGCCAGCAGCAGCAGCACCATCAAGCCCCAGAGACGCTTCATCTCTTGGCAGAATGAATGAATAGAATGATGATGAATGGGCGATCGGCGCTAGGACCACGACGACAACTGGGGGGCAGCAGCAGGACACTTCTCCTTCGCCTCTCTATCGCCTTCTTCTTCTTCTTCTTCTTCTTCTTCTTCTTCTTCTTCATTCCCGTCCTTTCAGGGACACCATTCCATAATTCCGCTTCTAGGCGGAGTCACGTGACGCTCGGGTCACCTGACCCTCTAAGGTCAAAACAGAGCAGCCAGCTGACGAGGACGGTTTAGCCCCGCCTCCGCTCTTGTTTTTTTTTTTTTTAAAGTTCAAAACACACTCCAATTTGAAACGGTTTTAACCGCCCTCCTCCCGGCTCAATGCTAAGGGATTCTGGGAATTGTAGTTTTTTTTGTGAGGCTTTTTTTTAGCCCCCTTCTCTCTGTCAGAGAAAGAGCTCTGGTGCCACACAATAAAACTCCCAATTCCCAGGTTTCCCTAATAATAGCCCTGAGCCACAGGGAAGTTAAAGCGGTCTCAAACTGGATTATTTCTTCAGTGTGTTTTAGGCTCGTGTGGGAGCTGCTCGTTACTGCTTTTTTACAGCTCTTAAAACACACCAATACATGAATAAAAATGCAGTGCATAATATATTCCAGTTTCTTTTGTTTGTATTCTTTAACGTTCATGTTGATACTAGTTTTCCATAAACAAAAATACAATACATAACGTATTCAAGTGTTCTTAGTTTGCATTCTTTAACATTCATGTTGATACTAGTTCCAGCCACAAACACAGAAATAAAAATACAATACATAACACATTCAGGTGTTCTTTGTTTGTATTCTTTAATATTCATATTGTTACTAGCTCTCCATAAATAAAAACACTGTACATAATATATTCAGGTGTTCTTAATTTGTATTCTTTAACATTCATTTCAATACTAGATCTAATCAGAAACACAGAAATAAAAATACAATACATAAGACATTCTGGTGTACTTAGTTTGTATTTTGATACTTCTTCTGGGCTCCTTCTAATATTGCATACTTTGTACTTTGCTTTTGTTACTCTGTTTTTGTAAATCAGCTTTCATTTATTTTCCTTGACGTCAGGTTTAAATGGCTGTTGTTGTCTGCCTTCAAGTCACAACTTTGGGTGACCCTCTCATGGGGTTTCCTTGGCAAGTTTCTTCAGAAGGGGTTTGTTGTTATTGCCTTCCCCTTGTTAAGGTAAAAGCTAATAAAGCCATTGATAACCAAATGAAACCAATAATCTCTGCCATTAATGATCTATAGTTCAGCCATAGAGCAAAGGAAAAACTTGTACTTTGAATTAGGCTTGAGTTGTGGGCTGAGGAAGGAGGGGGAAAGACAAAAGGAAGAAAACTAAAGCGTGAATTTCTCCTCACTGAGAGAGGAATGGGCCTCCTTCCAAGGTCACTGCTAGCTAGCCAAGCAGATAGCGCCTCTGCACAGAGACATTCCTTGATGTTGCAAATTGCCTTGCTTAAAGAGAGGTTCAGGCCAGCAGAGAGCCAGCCAGTTTAGACTAGCTGAATAATACAGATATATATGATGATGATGATGAATGTAAACTACACATGCTCAATGAATATTTTGTGGGTTAATAAAAACTGTTTGCACCATGTTTGGGGCATTCAGTCAATGGAATGATTCTTGGCTGAACACTGCATGCAGACTAAGGCTGTTTTGAATAAATGGATCTGGTTGGAAATCTTCACAAATGCCTCACTTTGCATAATTGGTTGTGAATGGGTTAATTAACCCTTTGTTTTCCATAACACCCTGAGGCTGAGAGAGTGTGTGACTTGCCCATGGTCACCCAATGGCTTTACATGCTGGGATTTTAATAATATAATTTGATAATATTTTCATAACTAAATAATTACAAGGGTTTTTTTCCCCCTGACTCTGGGAGACCAGAGTTCAAATCCCTGCTGGGTCACGGGGACCCACTGGATGACCTTAGTCACACTCTCTCAGCCTCAGGAGAAGGCAATGGCAAAGCTCCTCTGAACAAGTCTTGCCAAGAAAATCCTGTGATAGACTGCCTTAAGGCCTCCATAAGTTAGAAACAACAACAAAGCCATCCTATTTTCCTTCCCCAATCTCAAAAAACTGAGTGGCACTCATAATAAGATACACAACCACTCCCATTGTGAATTTGAACATTAAGGTTTAGTGTGGTGTTCCTGCTGTCTCCCAAGTGTGGGTATACTCTGATACCTATAAAGCCACCCCAAGGGATTTGGCGTAGTGGTTACAGTTTTGGGCCAACAACTCTAGAGATCAGAGTTTGATTCCCTGCTCAGCCATAAAACCCACTGGGTGACCTTGTGCAAGTCAAATCTTGCCAAGAAAACCCATGATAGGTTTGCCTTAGGGTTACCCAGAAATGAAGGCACACACCACCATCATCCAAAGACCACAGCATGACATTACGGCTACCATTTTAGCCACCTGGAATCACTCCTGGTGACCTTTCGCAACTCCTTTGCAATGGGATTTTTGCTGTTCTGGATGTCCCCCTACAGCAATTTCATGCACCCACAGGTCTTTTGTTTGTGCGTTTTTGATCAAAAATTGTTTTGCTGGCTGAAAGAAAGTGGAGGTACAGTGGGCTGGGAAGGGTCAATGCAGGTCCTAAGGGCTATACTAGACCAGTGGTTCTCAATTTTTTTGTCCTTCTGACCCCCTTTACATCAACATGAGGGCACCATGCCTGCCTCCCCGCTTGACAAAGGAGATTATCACATGGTTTTTCAATAGTGGGATAGTAGTGGGATTGACACTGTAATCCATTGATTTTATCGTACCACATTGTGGCCAGGCAGTAGGTATTCCTGTAGTGAATCCGTTCTTCTGCCACCGATTTTAATGAATGAGGAAATTCCATGAATAGCTGTCAATCCTGCAGTTAGCCTGCTATTGAAGTATGTGCCAGAGTAATTCAGAGAGAAGGGGATTTAAACTGGTTTCACTGCACCCTTCCCCATTCCTAATGAACACAAGACTTTTTATTGCTGAGGAGGGAATCATTTCTTCTCAGGCAGGAGAAAGAGCACTTAAAGGGCTTTCACCGCACGGACACACACACACACAAATGCACACCATTTCCATTGAAACAGACTTCTTAATGCTGGCAAGGCAACCATTTCATCTGGGGCAGTAAAAAGAGGATTTAAAGGGCTTTCACTGCACACACCCCACTGCCAAAGGCAAGACTACTTTACTGATTAAGCTTGGTAGTTGACAACTAAATGGAACGGTAGTGTAACAAGATTCACAGGCAACCTGTTATCAATTTGCAATTGTGTGGTAATGTGATAAAAATCACTACTGGTTCTGCTGTTTAAAAATCCACAACAGCATCAGGAGGAAGCTTCATGCTATAGTGTATGAATAGAAACTTTATTTGTTTAGTATTTATATTTATGTTCAGACTTTCATGTGTATTCATAGTTAAACAATTTATAAGGAAGTAGCTCTCCTCTTCCTTTGGGCAGAAGTTCCAGCATCCTCCTCACCTTTCTCTTCCCTTCTAGGACAGAAAAAATTGGGGAAGAGGAGAAGGAGAGATCAAAGCCTCAAAGTCTGACATCCCCATAAGAAACTCACATGTCCCCCCAAAGAGGGGTCCTACCCACTGTTTGAGAACCACTGTGTCAGGCCATCCCTATGTGAAAGCCACATCAGGATTCCCTGAAGGCTGCACAATTGTACAGACTCACAACAGGGGAAATATGGATTCCAGCAATTAGTAACTGAGGGCAAATAGCTCTCATCCTTGGTGTGAGAACAGAGGTAATGTAAGTACATAGGCATGTCTGATTTTAATGTGGGAAATGTTTAGTAGTGTGCAGCCTTCATGGAATGCTTCTCTTAATTGAAGTACATGCCATCTATTGCATGTTCAAACTATAGTGGGTTATTTACCACCCCAGAGTAATAATATTTGAGAAGTGATGTCATGGGGTAATTTGAGGGAAAGAGAAGTCTTAGACAATACTTCCTCCCACTGCAACTGGTTTTAAATTACACATGTCTACAGTCAGCTAAGTTTCATTCAGCTTCAAAATATGTCATGTAAATATTTGGGATTGTACACAGGCATGAGTCATGCAATAACTATAAAAATCTTGTAATGTGCACATCAGTCAACAGCTGAGTATCACTTGAAAAGTGATATTTCAGACTACTGTGCCTGAAATGTCATAGGATGATAAATCTAACAACACTTGCTGATATGTGAGTTTTGCACATTTCTCTTAGTGGTATGGTTTGTGTCCCATTCAGCAATTATATTGATCTACACTTCCAGAGTGATGACAGTAGTGATAACAGCAGGAAATTCCACTTCCAATTAAATTACTAAAGCATTGTGGCCAGTTCAAACATTTCCTAAAACATCTGTATGTTAATACAATAACATGTCTATTCTGTTCTGATACTTTATTTATATCCCACTTTTCCCCAAAGGATAGGACCTAAGACGGCTGACAAGATAAAAAGAAATGCATGTAAAGACCCATGCGGGTGAAAACATACAAAAATGTGTGTGTCAAATAATATTAATCTGTCAATAGAATTAAACCCATTCAAAATATCGATTTAAGGGCAAAAACTATTAGTACAGCACACAGAAAAGCCCCTTTTTTGTGTAAAACAATTAGTTCCCTGAAGCCTGCAGAAAAAAAGAAAAAATGTATCAGTCAACAAAAAGACAGCAAGGAGAGAGCCAGTGTAGCTTTATAAAAAGGGATTTCCAGAACCCAAAAACAGCCATGGAAGTCTTATGAGGGAGGGAGGAAAGAAGCACCTCACCCAATGATCTTATAGTATGAAAAGGCTCATATGGGAAGATGCAGTCATTCAAACAATCTAGACCAGTGATGGCGAACCTTTTAGAGACCAAGTGCCCAAACTCAGTGGCATTTCTGCACCGGGTGTCACGCCGTACTGGGGGGGAAGCCTCCAGGGGGACCAGGACTTCCGGGGCTGGGACTTCCATCTTCTGGGGGTGGGACCTCTGCCTTCTTGGGGCAGGACTTTTGGGGGGACTTCCAGGGAAAATACTAAGGCACATTCTCAACTGCAGGCTGGCAATAGCAACCCCCCTCCCCGAAACTTTCTACGAAAACTCCACCATAAGTCCATAGATTCCCATAAGTCTATATTTATTCATTGATGGAGAGGTAATTTTACACATTAATGTCAGGCAGATAAGCACATTAGACACGCATGTATTTATCATGTATGCAGACATATTATTCATGGAGAGAGAACACAGACATACATAATATATGTGTACAGCACTGCTTCATGTTTGTTGCTGTTGTTGTTGTGTGCCTTAAAGTCCTTTCCAATTTATGGCAGCACCAAGGTGAACCTATCATGGAACTACCTTGGCAAGAGTTGTTCAGAGGAGGTTTGTCATTGCCTTCCTCTCCTCTGAAGTCAAGAGACTGTGATGTGCCCAAGGTCACCCAGGGGGTTTTCATGGTCAAGCATGGATTCCAACCATGGTGTCTAGAATTGTAGTCCAATACCCAAAACACTACACCATGCCAGCTTCCATGTTCATTGGATAAAATTAGAAATGGTAGCCTACAATGTCTAGCAATTGTTTAAACCCTGGGATTGATTTATTTGTGGGAAAGTGTTCTGCATACATGTTTTATTGCTGTATTGTACAGTGGGCCCTTGTTATCCGCTGAGGTTTGGTTCCAGGACCCTCCATGGATAACAAAATCTGTGTATGCTCAAGTCCCATTACATATAATTGCACAACAAAATGGTGTCCCATATATAAAATGGAAAATCAAGGTTTGCTATTTGGAATTTATACTTGTTGGGAATATTTTCAAGCCGTGTATGCTCAAATCAGTGGATAAAAAAATTGTGGATAAGGAGGGCCAACTGTAATGACAGTAATCTGGATTGTATCAAAATGATCTGCAGTTATCTAAACATTGCTACCAATGATTCATGAGAGTTGCAATCCAGGAAAATTTGGAGTAACAGAGACAATTCCCATCTTTGCCATAGAGTAGTCATTCCCAAACTCTGGCCTTCCAGGTGTTTTGGACTTCAGCTCCCAGAATCCCAGACTATTGATCAAGATGGTTGAGGCTTCTGGGAGCTGAAGTCAAAAACACCTGGAGGATCAGAGTTTGGGAATCACTGCCCTAGAGTTTTCTACAGATTCCATTACTTGATGTACAAACTTTGCCTTTTTATTAAGGAGCTCTAACTCATGTGCATAGGGTTCCCTTTGACGTCTCCTTACTGGCCCAAACCCCTATGGAATTGTCAATATTCTGTTTTTCTAAACTTGCCAACTTTATTTAGGCTCAGTTTTAGTATCTTAAACCTCAGTCAGATAGAGGTTTCTGTTGTTGCAAGGCAGGGATTCCGTGAAGTGGTATTTATTTTGCATATTAGATATTTTTATGGTTTGGATTATGTACAATTAGGTTAAGGAAACTGATCACTTAATGTCCAAATCAAGGCATCCATTTTTACCAGTCAAATGTGTCTGTGGGTTTGCCTGAAGTCATACACTGATTTTGCCAGACTTGACATATACTTTCTTTTACTGTAATCCTATACAACCAATTGTTTGTGCTTTGTATCTTGCAGTTGATAGCAATGCACTAGAAATGCCTAAGTGATGAAATACACATTTCTGCTTCCTGTTTTTAGCAACACCAGGTAACTAGATTTTGTATAAGAACCAGCTTGCAATTATTATTATTATTATTATTATTATTATTATTATCATCATCATCATCATCATTATTGATTATTATGTTTTTAATGCTGTAGCACATTGTTTTTTGGTTTTGTTTTGTTTTGTTTGTTTTTTGTTTTTTGTAAACTGTTCCCCACTTGCTGTTACCCGCCTCGATCCAACACAGGGAGAAGCACAATACAAATAAATAAATAAATTATTATTATTATCATCATCATCATCATCTTGTTAAATTATTAGTATTTTTCTTTTCTATTTCACATAGGAACAGCTAGAACAAAGGTCTAGCAACTTCATTCTCTTCTGTCAAACCTTTCAGCCCTTGTCAAGGATTGGGGATGTAATTCCTGGTAATTTCGTTCTCAAAATACACAACAAATAATTTTAGCAAGAACATTTTCCAAACCCACAGTTTTCAGAGTCAATTCACAGGACTTATTTTCAGTACAAAATTTGCTTGCGGGTTTATTTTTAATTTTTTTGCAGAGAAAAAAAATGCTGCACCCTGTACAAAAAATGTATGAATTTTGTATTGAATAAGTCCCGAACTACAAAAATCCCCACCAGTCTTGGATTTTCTTTGCCATGGATTCCCAGCAATTGAGAAACACTTTAAAAAACCATTTTACAAATATTTTAATATACTTTCCTCCCATTCCAAGGAGTAAATCTGGCCTGACCTTTACCCCAGGGTAAGAGCCTTTACCCCAGGGTAGTTTAGCCATGGTTTTCCACTGAGTTTCTAGGAAATGTCGTGGCAAAACCAAGCTATGAACACACACACCTAACCTTTCTGGTGGTCAGATTAACTGAGTAGCCCTCAGTCACCACATCTCATGTGGAAACGGGGCACCTGGCCACATGGGTGCAGCCAGGTGCCTCATTTCCACATCAGACAGGGGTTTCTCAGTTGAATTAACCACCAGAAAGATAAGGAATGGTGTGCTGATCCCAAGTCCAGGGTTGGTGCAGGGATGAGTGTGTGAATACCTGCTCATCCTGTGCCAAGCCAAGGACCATCCCTGGTGAGCACCGAAGCCAGGAAAGCATGGGCTCAACACATGCTTTCCTGCAATAGCAATAGCACTTTACATTTCTATACCAGTTTATAGTGAACTAAGCACTCTCTAAGCAGTTTACAATGTGTAAGCCAATTGCCCCCAACAAGCTGGGTACTCATTTTACTGACCTATGGAAGAATGGAAGGCTAAGTCATCCTGGAACCCTGCAGAATTGAACTCACAATGTTATGGCTACAATACCAGCATTTAACTAGTGTGTGTCTGCTCAGGCCCTAGGACTTGAAAGAGCAGCTATGAAGGAACTAAACAAGATCCTGAAGTGTAAAGATATATCACTGAATATTCAAGTTAGGCTTGTCCATGCTATCGTATTTCCAGTTTCTGTGTACAGTTATGAAAGTTTGACTGGGAAGAAAGTGGATAGGAGGAAGAGAAACAACTCATTTGAAATGTGGTACTGGGGAAGAGTTTTGTAGATACTGTGCGCCGCTAAAAGGACAAATAAATGGGTCTTAGAACAAATCAAGCCTAAACTCTCCCTAGTAGACATGATGACTAAACTATAGAGACTGTCATACTTTGGACATACCATGAGAAGACATGACACACTAGAAAAACAACAATACTTAGTAAAAGGAAGTAGGAAAAAAGGAAGACTGCATTCCAGATGGATAGACCCAAGCAAGCAAGCAATGACTTTGAGTGTGCAAGACCTAGACTGAACAGGGCTGTAGAGGTCAGGGTGACTTGGAGGTCTCTCATTCCTAGGGTCACCATAAGCTAAAGTCACCTGGACAGTAGTGAACAACAACATAAAATTGGACTATTAACCAGCAAACCACTGCATATCTACTTAGAAAAAAGCCCTATTTACTAAATCCCTGTAGGACTCAGCTGCATAGCAGCCACCCTACACAGAAATAAGTCCCAGTGAGATAAAAGGCAGGCACATGCTTCCAAATAAACATGCTGAGGGCCAAGCTGTAAATGATTGGCTCAGTTCTTGTAACATATTCATGCTAAATACAATGGTCCCTTGGTATCCACTGGGGCTTGGTTCCAGGACCATCTGTGAATACCAAAATCTGTGGATGTTCAAGTACCATTAAATACAATGGATAGTAAAATGGTGACCTTTATATAAAATGGCATAATTAAGGTTTGCCTTTTCGAATTTATATATTTTTTGAATATTTTAAGGCCATGGATGCTTGAACCTGTGGATAAAGAGTTCATGGATAAAGGGGAGTGGGGGAGTGGCTGTACCCATGTTGGCCCCAAACATTTTTCTGCTGATGACAGAACAGGACCATACCACGAAGGCTGCTGCCACACTGCAGAATCAATGCAGTTTGACCCCGCTTAAACTTTCATGGCTCAATTTTACAGAATAATAAGATTTGTAGTTTGTTGCTGCACCAGAGCTCTCTGACAGAGAAGGTGAAATGTCTCACAAGTCCCAGCATTCCATAGCATTGAGCCATGGCAGTTAAAGTGGTGTCAAAGCGCTTTATTTCTGCAGTGTAGATGCAGCCCATTTGGGCACCCATAGCTAAATCTCCCACTCAGGTGAGATGTATTATAATTCTGTTAAATTTATTTTTAAAAATCCCAAATTTGCACCTGTACACATAATTTAATTTAATTAGTAATTTAGTTTTGAAGAGCCATGTGCCCATCCTAATCCTAAAAGCAGGTTTTAGGCTGGAGTGAACAAAATGTGGCCTGTGGCCCACCCAAAACTCCCCAAACTATTTTGAAGCTCAAGCTCCAAACAGCACCTGTCTGCTAATCATCATCATCATCATCATCATCATCATCTTTATTTGTATACCGCCCTTCCTACGATCAGGGCGGTGTACAGCATTTTACAATTAAAAAACATTCCAAGCAATACAGTAAAAACATTACAATAAAATAACAGGTAAAAACATTATCATCCCAATGCGATGTACAATGGTTTATTCCAACGGCTTATCTGGGGGGAGAGATAGCAATAACAGATGGCAGTCAAGGATAAGCCTGGTTAAATAAGTACGTTTTCAGCTCCTTTTTAAATTGGGGGAGGGAAGTAATCAGGCGGAGCTCAGTAGGTAGTGAGTTCCAAAGGCTCGGAGCAGATATAGAAAACGCTCTCTTGGCAGTTGTCGATAGCCTAGTCTCTGGAACTCTTAAAAAATGTTGCCCGCTTGATCTAAGTGTGCGGGGCGGATTATGTGGGGAGAGACGGTCCTTTAGGTACTCTGGGCCCAAGCCATTTAGGGCTTTATAGGTAACGACCAGCACTTTGTATTGGGCCCGGAAGCAAATAGGCAGCCAATGAAGGTCTTTTAAGATCGGTGTTATGTGGTGGGTCCTGGATGCTCCCGTGACCAACCGTGCTGCCATGTTCTGGATTAGTTGTAGCTTCGAGTGTGGTACAAAGGCTGCCCCATGTAGAGCGCATTGCAGAAATCCAACCGAGAGGTTACCAGGGCGTGTACTACAGTTTCAAGGTCCCTCCGGTCCAAGTAGGGACGCAGCTGGCGTATCAGCCAAAGCTGAAAACAGGTGCTCCTGACCGTCGCATCCACCTGAGAAGTAAGATGGAGCGATGAATCAAGGAGCACCCCCAAGCTGCGTACGGTGTCCTTGACGGGAAGCGTGAGCCCGTCCAGGACAGGTGGAACCACCTCCATCCCTGGGCCGGGAGGACCTATCACAAGTACTTCCGTTTTCTCTGGATTCAGGCTGAGTCTGTTTTCCCTCATCCAGTCCATTACCGATTCCAGACAGGTCACGAGAGAAGCAACGCCATCCCTGGTCACTGCATCAGTCGGAGACATAGATAAGACTATTTGGGTGTCATCAGCGTACTGATAACCCCGCGCCCCATGCCTCCGGATGATCTCTCCCAGCGGTTTCATGTAGATGTTGAAAAGCATGGGGGACAGAATAGCTCCTTGAGGGACCCCAGAACCGAGGGCCCTCTTGTCGGAGCAAACGTCCCCCAGCTGCACCATCTGGAACCTCCCGGAGAGGTAGGATCGGAACCACTGGAGCGCAGTGCCTCCGATTCCCACCTCTGCCAGGCGTTCCAGAAGGATACCATGGTCGAATGCATTTCTTTTGGTTTTCTATTATTATTATTGAAATGTCCTGCACACTCCTGAGAAGTTGTTTTAATTCAGGAAAGACCTCATTTCAAACAAGAAGTAAACAAGAAGTCAGCTTCTTGGCTAACTTCCTAGATGAAAAAAAGGCATTTCCTGGGCCTTGGGAAGAAAAGGGCTTGGTGAATTTTCTGCCGTATCTTCTAGTGTAGGAAAACAATTAAATTCATTGTCTAGGCTGAATTTATGCATTTCTTCTGTGGTCATTAATTTTGTTTTCTTTATGTTCAGTATTAAGATTGTTGAAGTTTCTTCTTCCTATCTTAACTCTTCTGAGTCTAAACCTGCTCTTCTTTCTTATGATATTTTCTGAATACGAGTTGAACACTAGGCTGCAAACTACACCAAACTACAAATCCCAGGATTCTGTAGGACAGAGTCACGGCAGTTGAAGTGGTGTCAAACTGTTTTAATTCTGCAGTGTGACTACACCCAAAGTGTACCCCACAGTATCTTTCTGGTGACATGTTTGGCATGCTGTTGAGAACTGGTTTTAGGGACAGAGCTTTCAGCAAGGTTCTATATCATCTTTATTCATTGTTGGTGCAGTTTTCTGAAGGTATGCTTTTAAGTTGCTTTTAATTTTATTCATAATTTAATTAAATTTTATCTTTTATGCTCTCTGCCTCAACAAACTACAGTCCCTAGAATTCCACAGCATTGAACCATGACAGTTAAAGCAGGGTCAAACCTTATTATTTCTGCAGTGCAGATGCAGCATAACAGCTATCGACATGCTATTTTGATACACTCAGGTTCATGCCTGGCATTAGGCTAAGGGAGCAAATATGAAGTGTGTCATAGAAGAGCAGCACGTTGCAAATTATTTAAATTATTACAATTAAATTTTTAGAACTAGGAATGGAGGGAAGCACATGTAAGTTTGTTTGTTTGACCTCAGATGCCAGAATAAATTGACGGGGCTTGGATACTCTACCTTGACTTTGGGAAAGCAAGATGCCAACAGCAAAATGTTTTGGACAAACCACCCTGAATTTTTTTGAAGCCTAGCATGTCATATTTCAGTTATGAAACCAGATGCCCGGAAATGAAGGAAAAGGCAGCAAAGAAAGCTTCTTCTTTCATATGAAATGAAAAGGTTGGGGGAAGTTTTTGTGAAGCAGAACTGAATCAATCCCACCCCAAACCACAAATTATGCAGACTTGTCTGACTTTTAAAATAATATATTTCCTTACAAAGAGAAAGCCCACTGCTCAGCATGGAAGTGGATGCAACTAAAACCAACAGCCAACATGGTGAAGTAGTGTGAGCATTGGACTATGACTCTGGAAACCAAGGTTCAAATCTCTGTTCAGGCATAGAAACCCACTGGGTTACCTTGGGCAAAGTCACAGTCTCTCAGCTTCAAGGAATCATAGAGTCATAGAGATGGAAGAGACTTCAACAGCCATCCAGTCCAAACTCCTGTCATGCAGGAACTCACAATCAAAGCTCCCCCAAAATATGACCATCCAGCCTCTGTTTAAAGACCACCAAAGAAGGAGACTCCACCACTCTCCAAAGGAATGTGTTCCACTGTAGAACAACCTTTACTGTCAGGAAGTTCCTCCTGAATTTCCTTTCCTGTAGCTTGAGTCCATTGTTCCGGGGCCTGTTCTCTGGAGCAGCAGAAAACAAGTTTGCTCCCTCCTCAATATGACATCCCTTCAAGTCTTTAAACAGGGCTATCATATCACCTCTTAATCTTCTCCAGGCTAAACATCTCCAGCTGCCTAAGTCATTCCTCTTAGGGCATGGTTTCCAGACCCTTCACCATTTTAATCACCCTCCTTTGGACACACACCAACTTCTCAACATCCCTTTTTAATTGTGGTGCCCAGAACTGGTCTGACCAATGCAGAATAGAGTGGCACTATTACTTCCTTTGATCTTGACACTACACTTCTATTAATGCAGCCTAGAATTGCATTGGCTTTTTTAGCTGCCACATCACACTGTTGACTCTTGTGGTCTACTAGGTCTCTTAGATCCCTTTCACATGCACTGTTGTCAAGCCAGATGTCCCACATCCTATATCTGTGCATTTCGTTTTTTGTGTCCTAAGTGTAGTAGCTGAAAGCAAAGACAAACGGTTGGATTGTGGTCATGGAGGATTTGTAGATTGTCGTTTCATGAGGTATTCAATATTTTCTGTCAGAGAATAGCAGTCCCTCACTTAACTACAAATCATTAAAGTGCTATCAAACATGCTACAATTGTGTAGTGTGAAAGAGAATGGTCAGATCAAATCAGATACAGTACAAAGATAAATATAGCTAAATATAGCTTTCTGCATTTTTTTGGACTTCCTTGAGGGGATAGCTTGTCAGGACTGTCAATATGAATGGCTGCAACGCAACATTTATCACACCATAACAGATTTTTATTTTTATTTTTTTAAAAAAGAGCAAATCTATTATTTTCAAACAAGACAGTTCCTCCATTGCAAAGCCTAGTCTGAGAATTTCTTCCCTGTTTAACGTCAGCCCAGTCTGTTTCTAGAGGCATCTTTGATGGAGAAAGGTTTACTAAAACATGCACATCCCATCTCCACAAACTTAAGATGAGGTTTTCAGTCTAAAATAAGCAGCCAGTGATTTCCTTCCCTCACTACCAGTGACTGTAAAGTTGTTTCCTCTTTGGATTTTTTTTTTTTTTTTTTACAGAGAAATTCTGCAGTAATTTCCTGTTCCCAGAAGTGGTTCTAATTAATCAGCTCACATAGTTTTCTCAAGGTAAGGTATCTTAAGGCAGAAAGAACAATGCAGGATCAGAAGGTGTGTGAGGTAAGTCCCAGTGTTTACAATGTACTACTGATAGCAGTGTCTCTTGTGTTAATCTATGCTATGTAAAATGGGCTAAGCGTTTTGAACTAGAGAACGAGATTGCAGAAAAGGGTGAGATATGAAAGTCTATTTAACAGCGTCACCCAAAAACATGAAGGAAGAAGTTCCATCTTAAGGGATAATGGCACACTGTTACCTAGATTTTTTTTCCCTTCGTACATTGACTTCTTGGCCAAACGAGTGGTTTTGAAAAGCTATTATGAAAAGCCGTGATGTACAACAGGTCCCTCTTAGAATTTGGGAAACAATCTCTTTTTAAATGACAGCTTCCAGAATCCCTACCTAGACTGGAGATTGGGACTTGCAATCTGAAAAAGTAACTTTTCTGAGCTCTGGGTGCTCTAATACAGGAAAGTGTGACCACATCTGGAATTGGCGAGGAACAGTAAAGAAGCTACATACACACACACTGGGATGGCAAAGAGATTTTAACCTTACTTCCATCCCAGTGTCTGTGCTAGATCAGTATCAGGGGGCTGTTTTAGACAAACTATCCTACACACACACACACACACACACACACAATCGCACAGCAATGCTATGTTGGCATTTCCATTAACCAGCACGGAAGCAGCAATCCAAAGAACTGCAACTGGCATTGACTGCGGACATTAGGGGTACATAATAGCAATCCAGAAACCACATATGGTCTGTAAAACAAAATTTGTATACCCCTGCTCCAGTAAATGTTTTTGAAATGCACTGGAAGATATCTAACATCTAATTTGATTTGTTTATAGATATAAAGGTCCTGTTGTGGTGGCACAGTGGTTAAATGCCTGTACTGCAGCCACTCACTCAAAACCATAAGGTTGCAAGTTTAATACCAGCAAAAGAGCTCAAGCTTGACTCAGGCTTGCATCCTTCCAAGGTCGCTAAAATGAATACCCAGATTGTTGGGGGCAAGTAGCTTATAGTTGTAAACCACCTAGACACTGCTTAGGCAGTATGAGGTGGCATATAAATGAAGCTGTTTGTTTGTTTTGTTTGTTTGTTTTCAAGTTAGAAGTACAGCTTTTCCGATTTTTGGCATATTTCACTGTGGAAATTCTACCTATATTTCTTTTTTTGCCTTTACAAAACACTATTTTTAAAAAAACATTTTACATATATGTAAAAAAAAAAAGAGTATTCAGCATTCTGACATCCTCTGTCCTTTATATGTTGCGGCTCTCAGGGGCAAAAGGATCCACATGAATGAATACTGATGCACATAGTCACAAAATACAAAACTGTGTTAGCCTCTGGCATGCAAAACACACACACACACCATAGAAACCTTTCATATACACCTGAACAAATGTTTGAGAACATCAGGAGTAGCGGACTTTTTGAGCATATCTATATTTGTGGAGGCTAGCTAGCATGTAGGAAATGTTTTCTCTTGTATTGTTCCCAGAAAGAGGAATGCACTCTCCTAAACACTGTGATCTGTTCTTACCCTCATTGCTTTTAAGAAGGGCACAAAGGTATAGCTCACGTAATTGGCCTTAATATTAGATTCTAAACCATTGTGATGTCAACTGATTTATGTGATGATTTTAATGCAAATTTTAGTTTCACTTCAGTTATAATGATTTTATTGTTTCATTTTTAAAGCAGTATTTCTAGCTTCCATGACTGCTTTTTTAGTTGAAATATTCACTATAATAAAATAAATAATAAACAGATGAAATATTTACAGAAATGAAAGTAGCCATGTTGGTCCAGGAGAACAAAAATCAAAAGTAGGCTATACTTTTACTAAGATCAAAAGTAATTGCACAATAAGTGCAAGTTTACGAGTTCTTCAAAACTCTTTGACAAATAGTAGAAACAATTTTTTTGTGGAGTTTTCAGGCTATGTGGCCATGTTCTATAAGAGTTTCTTCCTGACGTTTCGCCAGCATCTGTGGCTGGCATCCTCAGAGAATGCTTGCCTGGAAAAAGGTTGTGTGCCTGTGTGACCCTGGGAAGGGAGGAGTGATTTGCATGTGTATTTGTTCTGTTGCTAATGGCAAGCCTCAGGGTGGGAGGATATGAAAAAGAGGATTAGTGTCTGCTTGATTAGTGCTCATTATCTGCTGGGAAATCCCTGACCCTGGGAGATTTCTCAGTAGAAACAATGTTGGTAGGTAGAAGGAAACATGCCCTTCCCCCCCCCCCCCCAATAAACTGGTTAAATGTTTTAAGCCATCTTGATTGGCGGTTAAACTCATTTCCAAGGTGGAGATTGCCTCTTTCATGAGTTACTGACAGGTGTTCAGATATCACATGACGTTTGTTTGGCTAAGAGATATTCTGTCATAATTAGTGTCATATCTTATCCATTATGAGTTCAACATTAAAGCTACAAACCTAAAAATGCTTACGAGGAAGTAAATCTTGTTAAACTACCTGGTACTTACTAATAAGTAAAATCAAGGGAGGGTATTAGTCAATTGTTATCCGTTTAATATCTTTCCCTGCTTCAGATGTTTGTGAAGCGTATGTTGTTGGAACAGAAAGGGGAGAAATGTATGGAAAGTTGTCTTTTTAAGATGGACCACTGTGCGAACAGCAGATTGGACTAGCACGGCTGTTTTGTTGTTTGCATGACTTATTAGAAGAAAGTGTACCCATCACTTATGTGTCTATGGGCCAGAGCATACTGTTAGGAAAAAGTGGCTCCATCCTGTGATATCTGAAACAGGGTCAAAGCCCTGCTGTTCACACTGGCCACAATGAAAGTGGACTGAGCAGCCATGGACTATCCACATGGCAAGACATCAAGCCATGTTGTGCAATTTATTGATTTATTGATTTATTTATTGCTACCTGCCCACTATGCATAGACACCATTGCACAAACACACTACCAGTGAACTCCAGTTACTTCCCTCTTCCCACCCAGATGCCATTCCATTAGACATCCATCCATATGCTCGGCCACACAGTCATACATGCAATGCACTTCCTGTACAGTGCATCAGTGTACCCAGTGGCAAAGCACAATCATGGAGGCCCCTATACATGCCCCCTTCACCCCATGCCCCCTTGTTGGACTATCTGCTTTGTGTATGTTGTAATTCTGCTTGTCCACATTTGCTTCTGTGACTTTTGCAGATTTTATTATTCACAGATGTTATTATGTTCTTTTTAGGAATATCTAGGTCCTTCAGTGCATCTCTGTGGTCAACTTTAACTAAACGTCAGACTGAAGGACCTAGAGATTCCTAGAGAGAACACTCCACTAGGCATTTGTAGCTCCTCCAGCACAATTCTATGGTCAATGTCTGGCTGATGTTGACCACAGAGTTGCACTGGAGGACCTAGAGATGGCCACAGAGGTTTTCTCTTGGCTAAAAAGATAGTGTTTTGTCTGTTTGTTTTTTGTTATTTGTGATTTTTCCACATTCATGGGTGTCCTGTACCCCTAAACCCAGCGAATGTGGAGGGACAAGTGTATAGCCATTGCATTAGTGGCAATTGCTTTTTTGCTTTGCTGCAGTCCCACACTTGTACCCAGCCATTTATGAGCTGATGCGAAGATACACATTCTCCAGTGCAACTCTGTGGTCAACATCAGCCAGACATTGACCATACAATTGTGCTGGAGGAGCTCCGGTTTTTAACCCTGGAGCTCATCTCCATTTCGCTTCCCAATTGCTTTCATCTTGTACGTCATCTAACACTCCCACCACCACCTTCAAAGCAGCTGGAAAATGCTTTATTTTGCCTGTGTGTTAACCCTATATTGAATACCCCCAAAAGAGGTTTTTAAGGCCTTCTGTCCACAGTAATCAATTCCATTTCACCTGTTTTAAAATCTCAGCTCTCTCAGCAACATTGCCTTTGCCTACTATTTTTACTGCCTTAGAAATCTTAGCAGCACTGCTCAGAGACTCTTTTCCTATTTTCTAGATGAATTGCATCCAGCACTTCCCAGGTCTTCACCTAACACCTCAAAAAGGATCATTGGGCCCTCTTTTAAATAGGAGTGCCTCAGAGAGCACTTTCCTGTGTCCCACCTTTTTTTTAACCCCAGGACTCTTACCACCATGGTCTTAACACTCTCTTGGTTTCCTACTTTTCTTCCTGTCTCAGGGGTTATTCAGAGAGTTAACATAATCTGGGTCGAATCTGGGTAGAGTCTTTGTTGTTCAGATGTATTTTGAATCGATCCAATAAAGATCTTATCCCATTAGCAAATAAGCCAATTTACCTCTTCTGACTTGAATTCAGAATCTAGCTGGGATGCCACCGCCTGGATACATCCCAGGTTGAAGCCTCGTTCAATCAGCACTTTTTTAAAATCAGACAGCTTCCGACTTCAAAAATTTGCCAGCTGAGTAAGACTTTGATCTGGGATGCATCTGGACAGCAGCATCCCAGCTAGATTGGTGGCAATTTAGGTGTGATAGCATCCAAGGGCATCCCAGATCCTGAATTCAAGCCAGAAGAGGTAAGATGGCTTATTTGTTAATGGGATAAGCTCCTAAATTTAGTGGTGGGGTTACCAAAAGCCCACTTAATCCAGGATAACTGATGCCAGGAGTTTTCCCTAAGTTTTTGAAAAAAGATTTACATTGTCAGCAGTGGGAATAATCAATGTGAATAGATCTGGGATAAACCGGGATAAAATTCTGCATGCCTTGAATGTGTTTCAAATACATCCTCATAGTCAACTCCATCTTTATTTGAGTACTGGCATGTGTGAGCAACCAAACTCACAGAGATGCACATAGATATGGTTCCATAGTGTGAATAACAAACCTGAAATGTGTGAGTAAGATTATTTGCATAGTTGCACTGCAACAAAGATGTCTGAATGACCCCCTCAGAAAAATTACAACTTAATGACAACCTACTCTTGTCACATCTTGTGGTGTCTTCCATGATATTCTTATGAATGACATCTGGCCCCCTTCTGTTCCTCTAGTGATCCTGAATTTATTCTTTAGAATTTAGACTTGAACCTCAGCAATGCAAACTGGACCACAACTAAACCTGGTCAAATTTTGAGATATCTGGCATGATATTCCAATGAGGTATGGCTACCAGAGACAGATGGACATGCAGGCATTTCTCTTTAATTACTACAGACAGATGAATCATATGCCAGTTCAAATTAGCAGTTACACTGGCTGGTAGCACTCCCTCACATTTTTAACATAGGGGATTTTCCCTGCCCTATCTGGAGATACTGAACCTGCCTTATCTGAAGATACTGGACCTGCAACTTCCTGGATGCTGTTGGGGTTTTTACCAAGCATACAGTAGCCAACCTTTATCATGTTCAAATGTTTGGGAAGCATGTTGAATCAGCGTGTGAAGAAAGGAGGCTGCTGGCCTCACCCATTCCACCTCTAGTTCTGTTGCTGTCCTTATGTGGAGAGTTGTAAATCTAGACACAACAACTTCTGCCACATGTGGAAGTTGTCCATGTGATTTTTTTAGGCTTCTCAGTTGCCCTCTACACATTACAGACACTCTCCTATTCAGACTCTCCACCCTCACATGAGGAGACCAGCAGATGTGAACACAAGACCAGCAGATGTGAGCACCCTTGTATTGTTTCAACACGCTTCTGAAATGAATAAATAGGGCCCTGGAATAACAGAGGAAGAGGGTGTGAGTGTAGTGATCCTTGGTGCTAGAATGGGGTTGATGCAGTTACACAAGAGGATCCCCGTTTCCACTGTCAAACATCCACAGCTTGAAAATATTTTTAAAAAGTATAAATTCCAAATAGCAACCCTTGATTTTTCCATTTTATATAAGGGACACCATTTTGCTATGCCATTGTATTTAATGGGGCTTGAGTATCCACAGATTTTGTTATCCATGATGAGTCCTGGACTCAAACCCCAGCAGACAGCAAGAACCCACTGTATTTATCTTTTATGCGTGAAAATGCTCAGCTATGAGGACATCTGTAAAGGATTAGATTGGGCTACCCCTCCCTCTTCCTCCCCACCCACCCGCTCAGAATTGTGTTGTCTCTGATTTTACTTCAGTGAATGGAGAATGTGCATTTCCTCTTCCTCTCTTTGATCATCTTCCCATCATTCACTTGCTCACTTTTGCTGAGCTCTCACACACTCCCCCCAAGCCCCCTGATCATTCACTCCATACATGAATTGCAGATCTCTACATGAGTGGGGAGAGGGAATGCACGTACTGCATTCACTGAATTAAAACCAGAGATGACACAATGCTGAACCTTGGGGAGGATAGGAGGGAGGAAGATGATGGAAGAGCAAAAACAAATGTGACACTTGGGCAGGAGGAAGGGAGGAAGGAAGAGTGTCAGCATAACCTGATCTAACCCCTCACCACAGTCCTAAGGACTGGAGCATGGCTTTGGCATGGCTTACAGCTTCTTAGGATGCATGCATCATTTAAACAACATGCCTCCAGAGTGACCCGAAGCAGCTTTATTTTGGCCTGTCTGTTCATTTGTCCTATGTAAAGAAACCCTTAAAGTGAATTTTAAAGGAGCTATCAAAATTGCTGAGACCCACACTGGTTCAAGTGTTGAACTAGGACTTCAGGAGACTAGGATTCAAAATCTTAGTAAACCACCAAAATGCACTGAGGCTGCATCCACACTGCAGAAATAATGCAATTTGACTCCACCTTAACTGCCAGGCTCAATGCTACGGAATTATGGGATTGTAGTTGTTGAGACACCAGACCTCTCTGACAGAGAAGGCTAAATGTCTCACAAAACTATAGTTCCCATAATACACTAGCATTGAGCCAGGACAGTTAAAGTGGGGTCAAACCAGATTATTTCTACAGTGCGAATGCAGCCTGAGTGACACAAGACAAGCCTTAGAGAACAGCAATGGCAAGCTTCCTTCTCTTCTTGCTTATATTCACCTTAGGATCACCCTGGAACTCACACAACAACAAGAAAATGCTGAATCTACTTTGGTGGTCAGGCTGAGCACCTTGGATGGCTTATTCCAAGTTTTGAACTAAAACCCTAGACTCACAGCCCTAATGACATATAAGCATCACGCAACAGCAGTCAAGGCCTCCTTTGGTAGACATGCAGCTTAAGTTCCTCAGACCACCTTCTCAGAAGGACAGCTGCCCTGTTGGGTCGCGTTCATTGACTGCTGAAATGGAGCTGAACTTTTAATCATTAAAATGCAGTTTACAGAAAAGTACCCTGCTCCAAATTTTTATTGTATCAGTTAGTTTGGCTGTTATAAATACAAATGCCTCAAGGGAAGTTATGCTTTCTGTAGGAGTGACCTTTGAGCAGCAGAAGTCATCTGCTTTGTGGGTGACACTAACAGGAATGCTAAGCCCATGCAGGACAGGGTGATCAGATATGTCCTCCTTTTCAACCTTGTGTGCAGCTCCAACTTGCAAAGACTTTCCAGGGGTCTAGGTATTTCCTTAGTTAATTTCCTCCTTCCTTTCCAGTTGTTGTAGCACCAGGGCTCACCCTCCATTCTGGGGGGAGCAATGGAACCTTGCAAAGGTGTAGCATACTGCTATTCTTCTAGCTGAGCCCACCAAAACTGGAGAATTTGCACACTCATCTACCACCTGCAGATGACCCATAAAAAACGGAGACTTGGGGCCAGGCCCTGAGATCTGGCTACCCTATTACTGGGTAAAAGTACTGGTTATATAACATAATAATTTTATACCCATTTAGTGTGCACTTTCCAGGCTGCAAACACTGTCTGCAAAACTCCTATCAACCCATCTGTTCTTCCTACACACCCACACCTGACATTCTCTTTTATTCTACCCCTACACTTTCTGGGTTTTGCTAGTCATTTTTTTTAAAATTATTTTATTCACTACCCACCCTTTTCCTCTCTATAGAGAATCAGACACTAAACCACAAACACATTTTCACCTTAAACACACACACACACTTTAGTTTTTTGCTACTGATTCGGTCCTTTGTTCATCACTCACCCTTTCCCTCTCTTCTCAGAATCAGAGACTATGAACCACAGATGTGTGGAAGAAAATCCACTGCTGGGGAATTTCTGTCATATTTGTGGCACACAAAAGGTATGTCGCTCAAAATACATCTACATCCCAATTTTTGATAGTATGTAAGAGCTGCTCCCAGATAAGTATATTTTGGCATTTAGAGACTATAGTGGCTGCTATGATATTACAGGGATTCCAGATCTGTTATGTGCATCTGTCATCACTTTTCAAGTTCAAACCCACAAATTCCAGTTGGGAATGAGAACACACCAGCCCCAGCTTCTACATTTATTTCAGAATGTGTGGAGGTTGGGCTCTGTAGCCCAAGACACTTTGCTGACTAGAACAAAGGACTGGATGGTGTCACCATCATGCCATGCCATGCCATGCCATGCCGAGAAGCCAACTTGCAGTTGAATTTGTTGATAGAATAGTGGTGTTTACCATATGGCAGTGATGGCGAACCTTTTGCAGACCGAGCACCCAAACTCAAATGTGTTCCTGCGCCAGGTATTACCTGGTGCTGGGGGGAGGGGTTTCCAGGGGGTGGGACTTCCTGGGCATGGGAATTCCGCCTTCCAGGGGTGAGACTTCCAGGCGGGACTTTCCTTGAGACAGCTGATGGCCCAGGAATGCAGGGGAAGCGGAGGAAAAGGCACACGCCTGTTTCTACTCTTTCCCTGCCCTCTCATCTCTCTGTATGCCCTCAGAAATGGCTTCACATGCCAGAGAGGACATGTGTGCCATAGGTTTGCCACCATGGCTATATGGTATACAAGGCTAAATAAGTGGAGGACAGAGTATATTGGAAACTCAGCTTTTGCTGAGGAAGAACTGCTGCAAGGAGGCACTACTGCTTCACCACAGAATCTGCCAGCTGAGGCAGCTCCCTTATTCTTCTTACTGGTAATTTCAGCATTGGGACTGCAATGGAGTTTATCATACGATGGAATTTGGGGGTATAATGCAATGGCAATCCAAATACAATCATGGGGTTTCACGTAATTGTGTATGAGTGTATCTCGCGCAATTTCAGTCAAAAGGGAAGTCATTCCGAACACAATCATTGGTTTTACGTTAATGCTCATAAGAGTATCTCACACAATTTTGGGCAATGGGGGGTCGGGGTCATTTTCGGGAAATGAGAAGTCATTCTGAACGCATTCTGAATGCAATTAGATTTCACATAAATTTGCTAAACTAGCAAATTTACGTGAATTCGAATTGGCTCAATTCGAAATTGGGAAAAATTCCTCCCGTGTGGTAAACTCCAATGTCAAAGAACCTGCAATGTCAAAGTTTCCAACACTTTGCCATTTTGTTTTGTGTTCCTGTGACATTTTTCCTGTGACATTTTTCTCTTAAAATAGTAAGATAAACTTTCTAATTTTTTCCTCCCTCTGCAGCAAAATGAAGCAGAGTGTCAAATCAGCAAATGGAGTCCTTTTTAATGAAGAGTAATAACTGGTTGAGTAAGAACTTATGGTTCACCGTTTTGTAACCCAACTGGAGTGGTATCAACAAGAAGAAACCCCAAACATCTCCCCACCTGCAGGCAGGCATTCCTAACAGAAGCATGAACTGTACTGCACGTAAAGATACATGTGAGATAAATCATGAACTAGATGAATATTTGTTTCCAGTTCTCTACAGCATTTTGATGATCATTAGCATTCCTGCCAACCTTGCATCCCTTTTCATTTCCTGCTGCCAGGTGAAGAAAAAAAATGAGCTAGGCATCTATCTTCTCAGTCTATCTTTAGCCGATCTACTCTACACTCTAACTCTACCTCTTTGGATTTACTATGCACAGAATGGGGATGACTGGAGACTTTCCCCAGACCTTTGCAAGTTGTCTGTTTTTCTCAAATATTTAAATTACTACACCAGCTCAGGATTTCTCACCTGCATTTCTCTTGATAGATACTTTGCTATAGTTCATCCACTGAGGTTCCATTATTTACGTACAAGAAGATTTGCTTTGCTGATCTCTGTCTTAGTTTGGGGTTTTGAGATCATGTCAAACTTTCAGATTTTAAAACAAGAAGAGATATTTCCAGAACACGATAACTCTACACACACCAACCACACTTTATGCTATGATACGTACCCTCTACAAGAATGGCAAGCTTGGCTGAACATTTACCGGGTTGGAGTAGGATATATGATCCCTTTGATCATCATGGTGTTTTGCTACCAGAAAATATACCGAGCTGTGGAGTATAATCAAGCAACACAAGAGTGTGACAAGAGGAAAATCAAACACTTATTGTTGAGCATCATTGTCACTTTCTTTTTGTGTTTCACTCCCTACCATGTTGTTCTGTTTCTGCGGAGCATCCTGGAGCAATGTAACTGTTCCATTGCCAAGGTGATGTTCACACCCTACAGAATCACAACTGCACTGACGAGTTTAAATTGTATAGCTGACCCAATTCTCTATTGCTTTGTGAGTGAAACTGGTAGAACAGATATCTGGAACATGTTCAAGTGTGACATTTCTGCCAGCCAACCAGAAGTACAAAAGACACAAAACATTGTTGTGTCCAGAGGTTCACAGCATAAAACCAATAATGTGCCAGAATCAGCAACATTATTATAGACCATCAGGCAGCATACTGCCAAAGTAAAATTTAGTGAAAGTGGAGTTTCTTATTCTCCCCCTTTCTCTTCTAAGATCGAAAACAACCTCCTTCTAGCCACTGGCCAGAAGAGTTTGCAGATTAGGTTGATCCAAGACATCTTCTTTTGGTGCCTTCTCCCCATACCATCTAGCCAACTGCTCAGAACTGACAGGGAAATTTTATTCCTGTTTGTTATTATTTGCCATCAAGTCAACTTCAATGTATGGTTACCCTATGAATAAGAGACCTTAACGAAGTCTGATCAACTACCCTCCTCACCTCTTGCAAACTCAGGGTCATGGCTTCCTTGATAGAATCAAACCAATATTGGTGAACCAAACAGCACTCTCCAGTGTACTGGAGGATAAAAGGATATCTGGAGGACGGATCATATAATGGTAACAACTAAATCCTCAAAGAAATTGCCTGAAAAGCTTAGGAGGAAAGAGGGGTTGCTACTTAACCTCCCCCCCTCCCAGCCTCTTCCACATGCAGTGCTTGCTTTATTCTGCCTCATAGTAGAGCCAGCCGTGTTGCAGATCAACAGAGGGACTGCTTCCGTGCGTTGATATATCTTTAAGCCTCTGACTCTATCTACAGCCCTTTCTTCTTTCCCCTTCAGTAAAGAAGCCTGAAACTTTGGTTATAGCATCATCTGCCATGGGCCAGAAGACACCATCGTACACCAGTGTCTCCTTAGTATTTTACACTGAAGCTTTGTGATGGATTTTACTGATTGTTAAATTCTTTGAGAGTCCATCTTAGCAAAAAATAAGGGAATAAATGTTATAAATGCCTAGAATTTTGTTATATAAAATAAAAAGTGGGATTGCGTATACAAATTCTGTTCTTTACCACATGCTAATTCAAGGATGGGAAGTATACATTCCATGGGCCACAGGCAGCCCCAAGAGCCCCCTATCTCCTCCCCCCAAAAACCAACATTGGTTTTTATTCCAAACATCTCTCCACATCCCCTGAACCTCAGGTTCATTTTCTGGATAAAAAGCAAAGGAAGTTTCAAAAATCTAGCAGAATTGTTCCTCAGTGACCATAACCCATAGCTGGTAAACCAACAGCCAGTAAATGTGACAGGCACTGCATAGTTTCCTAGCAATTACTACAAAGGGTATTGATTATGATTTAGAGATTTCAGTTAGGATCAGTCAAGCAGAATTTCAGTAGCCTGGCTCATTTAATTCTCTTGTTGCCAGAAGAGGAGTATGTAATTCTATCTAAGAGATTCCACCAAAACTTTGGGAAGAAATTCCTTTCAGTTCATCAGTGGAATACACTGCCTCAGAGGGTGGTGGAGTCTCCTTTTGGCTGAATGGCTGTCAGGAGTGCTTTGATTGTGTATTCCTGCAAAGCAAGGAGGGGGTTGGACTGGATGGCCCATGTGGTCACTTCCAATTCTATGATCAGTGCTATGATGGTAAGTGCAGGCACTCATTATGACAGAGCCACAGTCATATTTTCAAGAATAGTCCAAAACCACAGGCAACTGTTTTGATCCATATCAACAAAACAGTTTCTAGCAGTTGACACGCTGCAGATCTTTTGCACATCTAATGGATCTTTAGTTTTTTTGTGGGGCTTTCTGGCTATGTGGTCATGTTCTAGAAGAGTTCCTTTCTGATGTTTCGCCAGCATCTGTGGCTGGCATCTTCGGAGAATGTTTGCCTGGAAAAGGATTGGATATATATATATATCCTGTGTGACCCTGGGAATGGAGTTGTGATTTGCAAATGTATTGTTCTGTTGCTAATGGCAGTCCTCGGGGTGGGAGGATGTGCAAAAGAGAATTAATGCCTGCTAATTAGTGCTCATTGTCTGCTGGGAATCCCCTGGCCTTAGGCTGTTTCTCATTTACATAGGTTGAGTCTTGACCTTGCTGTTCTTCAGGACTGGTAGCCAAGCCTTGTTTACCCTCAGGGTTTCTTTTTTCCTGTTGAAATTGTCCAGGTGTTTATGGATTTCAATGGCTTGCCTGTGCATTCTGACATGGTAGTTGTTGGCATGGTCCAGAATTTCAGTGCTTTCAAACAGCATTTTGCACCCAGGATGGTTTATGGCATGTTCTGCTACTGCTGATTTTTCCAGCTGACCCAGTTTGCAGTGTCTCTCATGTTCCTTGATTCTTGTTTGCACACTGCGTTTAGTGATTCCTATGTAGACCTGTCCTCAGCTGCATGGAATGCAGTAGACTCCTGCGGCTGTAAGAGGTTCTCTCTTGTCCTTGGCCGAGCGAAGCATTTGCTGGATTTTCTTTGTCGGTTTGTAAACCATTTGCAGGTTTTGTTTCCTCACCACTTTCCCTATTCTATCTGTGACTCCTTGGATGTATGGTAAAAATATCTTCCCTTTGGGTGGTTGTTTATCTTCCCTCCTCTGGGTTTTTTCTGGACCTCGCAGTCCTTCTGATGTCTGTGCTAGAGAAACCATTGGCCTGTAGAGCCCTGTCCAAGTGTTTCAGATCATCTTCCAAGAAGTGAGGTTCACAGATCCATTTTGCCCGGTCTACCGGTGTTTTTATTGTGCTTCTTTTTTGTCCCGGGTCATGGTTGGAGTTCTTGTGCAGGTATCTGTCCGTATGTGTAGGTTTTCTGTATACTGTGTGGCTCAAACGTAGGTTTGGTAATGGATCTTAACTGCTCATTCAGGCCAAGCTAATGTTCTGGATAATAACAGGGATAGTTCATAACAATACACTGTTTATAAGAAAACATCCTTTCCTGCCTAGCTTCTGAGAGAACTGCATCTAAGCTCCAAAAAAAAAAAAAAAAAGCTTTAGACCTAGGATCCTAGTTTTCCATTTTGTTGCTCACCCTCTGCAAAATATTGTTTTTTCACACAGGAGAAAAAAACAAATCTCATGGCAGCTGTCTTTTTCTGTGGGGGGAGGAAAACCTTTTCTAATCATGGCAGAGAAACTGTAAAAAGAGTCTTTATATTCTTCCTCTGAAAATGTGGTCCTGTACCACAGTCACATCTTCAAGAATAGTCCAAAACCACAGGCAACTGTGTTGATCCATATCAACAAAACAGTTTCTAGCAGTTGACAAGGTGCAGATCTTTTGCAAATCTAATGGATCTTAACTGCTCATTCAGGACAAAATAATGTTCTGGATAATAACAGGGATAGTTTATAACAATACACTGTTTATAAGAAAGTAAGCCCCATTAAATAGAAACATGGAGAATGTCACATTAAAAGTACTATAAAATGGTGTTACATTCTGACACGTTTGTTTTATATGAACCAGCTAAGCAACAGAGTTTATGTTTCATGATGCAGTTGTCTTACTTTGACCCATTCCAAACAAGGGACACCATTACCCTGACACATTCACGGAATTTTATTTTGCATTTGGAACATCATCATTCTCTATTCATAAGCCTCCCTTGTTTTTCCACTTCTTCCTTCTCTTTCCATACTGCAGAAAATCTATGAAGAATCAACAGATTTCCTCTCACCTTTGTTTAAAAATGTGCTTTGTGGAAAATATGATGGATCATGGACACACTAGTAGAAGTAATAGTGCCACTCTATTCTGTTTTGGTCAGGCTTCACCTGGAATACTGTGTCCAGTTCTGGGCATCACAATTCAAAAAGGATGTTGACAAGCTGGAACATGAAGTTGAAGGCTTTCATGGCCAGAATCCAGAGTTTTTTGTGGGGGTTTCAGGCTATGTATCCGTGTTCTGGAAGAGTTTTTTTTCCCCCCTGAAGATGCCAGCCACAGATCCTGGTGAAACATCAGGAATAAATTCTTCCAGAACATGGCTTCATAGTCTGAAAACCCCACAAAAAGCCATAAGCTGGAGTGTGTCCAGAGGAGGATGACCAAAAATGGTGAGAGACTTAGGGAGCTGAGTATGTTTAGCCTAAAGAAGAGATGGTTAAAAGGTGATATGATAGCCCTGTATTAGTATCTCAAGGGGTGTCATATTGAGGATGGAGCTAGCTTGTTTTCTGCTACTCCGTAGAATAAGACACAGAACAATGGATGCAAGCTACAGGAAAAGAGATGCTACTTCAACATTAGGAGGAACTACCTGACAGTAAGAGCTGTTCACCAGTGGAACACATTCCTTTGGAGTGTGGTGGAGTCTCTTTCTTTGGAGGTCTTTAAAAAGAGGCTGGATAGCCATCTGTTGGGTATGCTTTGATTGAGAGTTCCTGCATGGCAGGGGATTGGACTGCATGGCCCTTGTGGTCTTTTCCAGCTCTATGATTCTATGCTTCTAGCTGTCTAATTTGAAGCACTAATCTTAGGACCAAAATAGGCATGGCATAATACAGGATAATCCTTGGTGTAATCTTCCAGTATCTTTCTCTTTAATTAGCAGAAGTCCAAGCAAACTCTTTGGGATCACCCCTTTCTGCAAACTGTTTCCCTCATTTAAACCCTTTCCCCGGAAGCTAGGAGTGACATGTGGTACAGCACCTGTTTTGAAAAAAACCCAGAATCCTTGGAATTTCAATCCCTAGAATCTCTAGAATCTATGGATCAAGCTAAGATTTATGTGTGAAACACTGGAGAGTTGCTCCTCCAGATATTGTGTGGTACTCAACCAGATGGACCAATAGTCTCACTATAAAACAGCGTCCTTGTTTAATTTATCTGGGCATGGAATAAAAGGGTTAAGTAAGCCATTTTCTTCCCTGCTTCCAGTCCTACAGGCTTGACCATCCCTCTCAGTAGTCTTAACCATAAATAAAAGGTGCAAAATTACAAATCTGCCATGTCACATTTCACTTGGTGTTAAGTGGTACCTTAATGGGCTCAGGGCTCAGAGGGCTGAAGCATCAGCACTATTTGATTAGCAGTGCTGATAAAATTGTCTGCCAACCTCCACCTTTCCTGAGAGCACTTTTTACAGTAGCTGAAAGAAAATAGATTTCCCCAACATTAGAGAATAGGAGAGAGAGAGTGAGAGAGATCAGCTGCCTGTATTTTTGGACTGTTTTTAGGAGTGTGGCTATAGGGACTGTACCCTTCAAAATGTGCTACTATAATTTTGGTCTTTTACATTTATTCAGAGCATTTTTCTGAATATATCTGTCTCTCTCCCTCCTCCAACATCCCTTCAGGATTTTCCAATTTGAAGACTTTAACCAGTGTGAAAGGTGAGATGTCAAAATCCACTTCTTATGACAGAGGTACTTCAGCACACATCAAGTTCAACTACAAATGTAGCTGCCATATGTTGATGGAAAATGCAGTATAAAATGGCTGCTAATCACAATGCCTATTTGCTGTTTTCCGGATCAGAAGCAACTAGGACATTTGAAGAAGGGCTGTCTACATGTTTTGCTTGCAGAAAGTCCCACGTTTCATTCCTGATAACTCCAAGTAGATCTGTGGCAAAAACTAGACAGTTGATGGCAGTAGTGGTTGATAATGGAAAGCTAAACAGCAATGGTCTGACTGGGAATAAAACAGCTACATCATAAAAAAGGCCAATGCAATTTTAGGCTGCATCAATAAAAGTATAGTGTCCAGATCAAAGGAAGTAATAGTGCCACTCTATTCTGCTTTGGTCAGGCCTCACCTGGAATATTGTGTCCAGTTCTGGGCACCACAATTCAAAAAGGATGTAGAGAAACTGGAGCATGTCCGAAGGAGGGCGACTAAAATGGTGAAGGGTCTGGAAACCATGCCCTATGAGGAATGACTTAGGGAGCTGGAGATGTTTAGCCTGGAGAAGAGAAGGTTAAGAGATGATATGATAGCCCTGTTTAAATATATGAAAGGATGTCATATTAAGGAGGGAGCAAGGTTGTTTTCTGCTTCTCCAAAGACTAGAACACGGAACAATGGATGCAAACTGCAGGAAAAGAGATTCCACTTCATCATTAGGAGGAACCTCCTGACAGTAAGGGCTATTCGACAGTGGAACACACTCCCTCGGAGTCTAGTGGAGTCTCCTTCCTTAGGGGTCTTTAAGCAGAGGCTGGATGGCCATCTGTCAGGGATGCTTTGATCTGGAGTTCCTGCATGGCAGGGGGTTGGACTGGATGGCCCTTGTGGTCTCTTCCAACTCTATGATTCTATGATTCTATGATTCTATGATATGCATAGCCCCTCTGACTTCATAGTCATCCCCTCATAGCCCCTCTGCTTTCATTTTACTCCTTAGCTCCCCACCACAGCCATTTAATGTTAGAGAAACAGTGAGGGTGTTGGAACGCATCCAGCTATGCCCCAATAATCATAAACAGAATGACAAAAACATCCACCAAATGTTACCCAAAATTCAGGGGGTCCTTTAAGTCACCCACAAATTAATATGTTTTAGGGGAATTTAATATTAGCTCAAAAGAGAGTTATAGTGTGGCTGGGGCAACAAACAGCCTGGAATAGCAACCCAAATTATGCTAGGTCCAAATCACAAAGACTTCCAGAGACAATTCCCTGTTAGTTGCAATTTATTTAAGGGAATGAACAACATGCACACAAAACTATGCATATGCAAGAGCTAAGAATCAAAGGTGTGAGAGATGAATAGATTTGAGGTTTTACTAATGGCAATATTTACCAAAGATTGAAAGAGCAGAAGGCTTGAAAGAGCAGAAATTTACTCAATAGCCATCTGGAAAGTGGGATGCAGCTGAGAGAAATTAGATACAAACAAAATTAGATACAAACAAAGGCCTTCAGGAGATCCTGGAGGATGATGCCATTGTTGTGTGTCTGGCTGTATGGACATAACCAGGCATTTCTCTGAGCATTCCCTCCCAGTGTACATTCTCCATTGGTCACAAAATGGCCACGGAGTGAGTCCTTCAGGAGGAAGGAGACTCTTACATGGCATTAACAGAATGTCAGCCATTGTCTTCTGACCTTTAATTTGTGGATTAAATCCAGCCATTAATTTTAATGGATTGTTGAAGGGATTTTAATGTGCTACTGTGATTTCATATTTTGCGTTGAAGTTGTTTCTGTGCCACTGTTTAAAAAATATTGTTACCAGTGATATTTTGTTTTATAACCTACAGCATAAATTTCATATAACATATAACACACACCTCTGCAATAGAAATAGGAATAATATTTTTATTAATTGTTTATTTTTATTTAATATAAGCATTGCTTGCATATCTAAATGGATGATGTATAAGAAAGTAGGTAGATAGACAGACAGACCAATCTTTGGCAGGTATCCCGAAAAGGGCGGGGGGGGGATGTTTGAGTAAATAAGATCTAGAGTGATTGCTGGAGTATCAAGGAGGAAAGTGCCAAGGTAGGCTTAATGTTGAACATTAAGAAAACAAAAATAATGACCTACAGAAATCAGTCTAGATAATGAGAAAATTGAAATAGTCAAAGAATTCCCATAGCTTGGATCAAACATTGAGCAGAATGGAGACTGTAGTCAAAAAATCAGAAGATGGCTAGGAATGGGAAGGGTAGCTATGAAAGAACTTGACATGATCCTATAGTGTAAAGGCATAAATCTCAACACTAAAGTGAGGATTGTCCAAGCCACCATATTATCCATTACCATGTAAGCATGTGAGAGCTAGACAGTGAGGAAAGCCCATAAAAAGAAAATAAACTCATTTGAAAGGTGGTGATGGAGAAGAATGCTGATATGATGGACAGCCCAGGAGACAAATAAATTGGTTCTAGAACAAATCAAGCCCACCACCCCCACACACCCCCGGGAATCAATGATGACTAAATTGAGGCTGTTACACTTTTGCCGCATCATGCGAACACATAATGCTAGGAAAGGTAGAGGGCAGCCGAAAGAGAGGGAGACTACGTGCCAGATGGCTGGACTCAATCAGAGAGGTCATGGGCCTGAGCCTGAAGAACCTGAGCAAAGCAGCTGAGGACAGGGGGTCTTGGAGAGGTCTTCTCCACAAGGTTGTCATGAGTTGAGGACAGTCAACTCAAGGGCAGTTAATATCAGCAAGAGCAAAAGAAACTAGCCACAATATCTTTACAAACTGACTGAAGGATTTATTGGAATCTATGAGTAGCTTATCTATATCTGCAAAGATTCTTGCCTACAATTTCTATTGTACAGCATAGCTTAACAAAAGGAGCTAGGCAACTGGTTTTAAACTGCTTTTTTCACTAGAGGGCAGCTTACTTCCATGTAGGAAAGAGACTGCAGTTGTTATTCAGGGAAAGGGACTCTCAGTCTCTCCATTGTCAGTTGAAAAACACTGAAAGTCTCCTTCATGTTAAGAACAGCCTGAGTACAACGTCGCCTCACCTGACACGTACACAAGCAGCCTCTGCAGACAGAACCATGTAACTCTGCAAGAGTTCCACTTCTCTTGAACATTTCTCAGGTATTATGTTTGTATATCATATATCGGCTGGGGCCCATACATCCTGGCTCCACCCCAAATAACAATACACACATTTACCAGGCCCTCTAAGTGTCAGCATGATGTGAAGTCAAAGGCTTTCACAGCTGGTGTCCATAGTTTTCTGTAGGTTTTCTGGGCTATATGGTCCCGTTCTAGAAGAATTCATTCCTGAAGTTCCTCCCCACGAAGGTGCACATAAGTATACATACCTCACATACTTCCATGCCACCACCCTCTGAAGATGCCAGCCACAGATGCGGGCGAAACTTCAGGAATAAATTCTTCCAGATTGTGGCCATAAAGCCAGGAAAACCTACAGAAAACTGTCAGTATGATATTCTGGACATTCCTACACATGTTCACATTAATAGAACTGCCCAGATTGGCATCAGGTGCCTGTTGTGTGTGTGTGTGGGGGGGGGGGTGCCTCAGTCTGCTTTAATGCCAGGGGCCAACTTCAGGTGCAACAATGGAGTTTATCACATGGGAGGAATTTCTCTCAATTTCAAAAGAAATGGAAGTGAGGCCAGTTCGGAATTGAATAAATTCGCTAGTTCAGCAAATTTACTTGATTGCGTATTGACACTGCATTGCATTCAGAACTGCCTGAAATTGCCTCCCAGTGCCCGAAATTGTGTGTGATAGTTTCTCACACAATCACGCAAAACCCAATGATTGCGTTCAGAAGGACTTCTCTTTGCCCAAAAATGTGTGTGATCAGCTTTCACGCAATCACACGAAACCCCATGATTGCATTCAGATTGCCATTGGATTATACTTCCAATTCCCTTCGTGTGATAAACTCCAATGTCACATTGAGGATGGAGCAAGGTTGTTTATGCTAATCCAGAGCCTAGAACCTGAAGCAAGCTACAGGAAAAGAGATTCCACCTAAACATTAGGAAGAACTTATTGATAGTAAGAGCTGTTTGACAGTGGAACACACTCCCTCAGAGAGTGGTGGAGTCTCCTCCTTCTGAGGTTTTTAAGGAGAGGCAATGCTACGATGCTACAATTGTGATACTATCTTTTTCCAGCTGGGAAAAAAAAGATTAAGCAGAGGAGGACATCTGCAGTGATCCAAAAAGGGCCCAGTGGTTTCATTAACAATCCTGGGGGCTGTATACACACTGCAGGCTGCATGGTTCCCATACCCCGTTAATGCTTGAGCTAGCCTTCACCTCCCAGCAGGGGTATTCCTAGTCCTTCTCCTTCTCCCTTTTATATAAATCATGTTGTGTGACTTTAGAGTCTTCAGCTGAGGTCCTACATCACTGTTAGGCAATATAAATCTCCACATGAGGAGTTATGCATGAATTATTCTAGATATTTTTCAGGGATAGGCCCGATTAATTCTCAGTCATCTCACTCTTTCATCTGATTTTAAAGTGTCTCAGTTTCTCTTTTGTTCTTCCATATTCCCCTTTTGTTCTGTAGTGATTTGAACATTGGACTATGAATCTGGAAATCAGGGTTCAATTCCCCGTTTGGCCATGGAGACCCACCAGATGACCTTGGTCAAGTCACACACTTTTGGCCCCAGAAAACCTCAAGATAGATTTGCCTTGGGGTCACCATAAATTGAAAATGACTTGAAGGCACACAACAACAACATCCCACTTTTCCATCTGCATATCCCAGTTTTTGTTTCCTGTCCTACATCCCCTCCCCTTTGTTCTCAACTTACTTCCATTGCTGCAAACTGAGTTCAAAGTGCAAAAGCAGTTAACTCTGTTTTACTCAGCAAAGGAGCGAAGAGAGGGCATTACTTTTAGAAAACATTTTAGAGCCATTTTGACTGCCCCCCCCCCTAAACTTTATGTCATCCTCTCTAATCAGCTTTAACTGAGTGGGGAGAAAGGGGAAGTGGGGAGAAAAGAGGATGTAACCAGTTATTTGGATGTAACTGGTTATTTGATATTAAGAGAAACTTGAATTTTTCCAGTGGACTCAGGCTAAAGCAAATTGCTTCAGCCTTTCTTAGATGGTTTGGTCTTTTTTATTAATAACATTTGCCTTTTTGGCTGACTTTGATGTTGCTTGTGTTCTGGATGTCATCTGTGAAATATTGGAGGGTTACTATGAAATCCTTAGCTGAATAACATAATGTACATCCATGCAAAATATGAAATGTTCATCAATATGCAAAGCATAACCATGTATATTGTGCATTGCACATCAATGTACAATGAACATCTGCATGCACAATGGTATCACATGCTCAGCTCCATTTAGAATCACAGAATCATAGAGATGGAAGAGACCACAAGGACCATCCTATTCACAACCTTGAACTGAATGCTTCTGTTCCACATCAAATAAAAATGTCCAAGCACTTCAGTAGGGGAACTTACACATGTAAGATACCAACACAATTCTGGCTTTTCTTTTCCTTTATCTCATCTTCCAGTTCTATGATTGTTTGTCATGGACGAGAATCTATCTTAATATATTCATTCATTTAAAAGGCCTTTCATAGTGTGAGTCCTCAAATGATGGTGTGATTATGAGCCTTGACAAGAAAGATGATTTGCACTGCCAAGAAGCCAAAGAGGCAGTGTAGATATCTACTTAATATTCATTGCCATGCCTTTGGGAAGAAAGTATAACCTTGTGGCTACTCAAACTAGCAATGCAAGTCCAATTAATGTTATTCCAAATAAATGAAAAGCACTCTTTTATTTACTACAGGATGATAGACGTTGCACTATGAAAGGTATTAATTTTCTGTGTTTGCAATTCAGTATAATTAGCCCCCTACACTCCTCACAGGAATGTGGGGCCATCAAAGTATAACTTTGATCTGAGATTTAGATAAAACTATTTTGAAGATTAAATTCAAATATACAATTATAGATTCAAACAGTGCAGCTTTTCTCTGCCTAGAAATGGAGTATTGGCAGTGGAGGGGTTCCAGTCCTAGGCATATAGGATATAGATTTCAAAGAGTACAAGGAGGTATCCTTAAGTTTTAATTATCACTTTTAAAAAACTGATGGAAGGTTTGTCTTGATTTGTAGTGGTTAATTTATCTCTACATAGTCACCATCCAGATTGACACATTTTTCCCAGCATTTCTCGACCCTCCGAATACCGTTATTGTAGAAGTCTGCAGATTGCACCTGACAAGGATTTTACACTTTAGTCACTTCTGGCAGAGCCAGTCACAAAAATAAAAGACACAATGATTTGATTTTCTCAGCAATGTGCACTTAGGGACCAATGATGACACTGACAAAATTTCATCGATATACCATAATAACTTCCGGGTGATAATTATTACTTTACAATACTCCCTCATAAGGTGCAATCTGCAAACTTCTACAATATCAGGTATCCGGAGAGTGAAGAAACGCTGGAAAAATGTGCAAATCTGGATGGTGACTACATAGAAATAAGTTAACTACAAATCAAAACAAACTTTCTATCAATTTTTTAAAAGGTGATAATTAGAACTTTAGGATACCCCCTCGTATATGAAAAAGTAATTTCTAGGGCTGGGATGTAACCAGTTATTGGGATGTAACTGGTTATTTGGTATTAATTCCTTTGCCAACAATGAAGGCGTAAGTTACAACTGTACCTTAACAGAGATGACATCCCTCCTTTTGTAATGTTTAAGTTACTATGGATGTTATCACATGAGAGGAATTTCCCTCAATTTCCCTCAATTTCAAAAGAAATGAAAGTGGGGCCAGTTCAAAATTGAGTGAATTCACTAGTTCAGCAAATTTACGTGATTGCATATTGACGCAACGTCGCGTTCGGAACTGCCCAAATTTGCCTCCCAGTGCCCGAAATTGCATGTGATAGTTTCTCACACAACAATGTGATTGTGTTCGAAAGGACTTCCCATTGCCCAAAAATGTGTGTGATCATCTTTCATGCAATAACGCAAAACCCCATGATTGCATTCAGATTGCCAATGGATTATACTTCTAATTCCCGTTGTGTGATAAACTCCTATGTTACTTTTGTTATGTAGGCATCCTTTCTCTGAATGGTGGAGAGGGAATGTTTCAAATGCTGGCTTATGCTGTATCTCCTGTTGCTGCGTTATGCTGATGATGACAAGGGAGGAGAATATGCTACAAGCTAATTGCTTGTAGATTTCATAATTTTTTTTAAACTAGTTTAGTTTAGATCAAGAAATGTGAAAGCAAAGTAATATTTTTATTTCAAAATGTAACAATGTCAATAACTCTGAACTATAATGGTTATTAATTGCTTTTTAAAAATATTTTTCTTGTTCTGATCATGCCAGTACCAAAATACAGTAGGTGATCCTAAATGGGATTAATACACCTGTGAAGGTAAAACAATGGGACAAATTAGGGTGGTATATGTCTTAGAAGGCTAAAAGGAATCATAGAACAGGAGCAGAAAACCACCATCCCCTTCCAGGTGCAATGAAGTCAAGTGCCATCTAATGACTGAACTATGTAATGACACTATCCACAGCCTTGTGGCACTTCAAAGTGTACACATATTTTGTCATAAGTAACTCAATTGATCAGGTGTAATACATCAAATTTATGCCAGATAAGATGTGCAAGTCTGAGGTGGTACAAAATTCTTTGTCATTTCTGCAACCAACTTTTACTTAGAAGATATCCACACATCCTTACATGCATTTTGATATACGATTGATTGTTGGACTCTGAGTCTGGTGACCAGAGTTTGATTCCCAGCTCAGCCATGAAACTCACTTGGACAAGTCACACACTCTCAGCCTCAGGGGAAGACAATCACAAACCCCCTCTAAACAAATCTCGCCAAGAAAACTCCATGATAGTTTCGCCTTAAGGTTGTCATAAGTCAGTCGGAAATGACTTGAAGGCACAAAACAACAACAACAACTGAATACAACTTTGTAACTGTGGTTGCAATCTTATGCACTTACCTCAGATTAAGTCCCACTGACCATAGGAGGACTTCTAAGGCAGTAGTTCTTAACCTTTTTGGGCCATTCTCAACCTTTTGAGAATCCAACAAAAGCCATTCTTCCCCTTTCCAGAAAAATGCACTTAAACACAATTTTCAAAGCTGGATTTTGAAGTCCAAGTTCACATATCAAATGGCTCCACTGTTTGACTAAATGCAAGCTACTCTTCTCCCAGTTTAAGCCTCAAATAATAATAATAATAATAATAATAATAATAATAAACCTTTATTTGTATAGCGCTGTAAATTTACACAGCGCTGAATGTATAATGCAGGAGTGTTACCCACCTGTCAAAACTATAACAAATAAATCCCTCTCTATGGTTATTATGGTCTATATTTTCTCTCTCAGTTTTGATTTGCTCCTATGTCTACTTTGTCATGTGTATATTTTACTTTAGTCACAATTAAGCTTTGATTCTGTCTTTCCAAATCTTGTTTAAATTTTATAAATTCTGTAAGTTTTTAATTCAGAGTGAGTTCCACTGCACTCAGTGAAATTCATTTTTCAGTAAGTATATGTAGGAAGTAGTGGCAACACTCCCACACTCACTTTTATCCTAACCAAAGTTTTATCTAACTGAAGTCCAGTTTTATCTTAACGGAAAAAGATGTATACCTCAATATGGCCATATTAATTACCCTTTTTGCCCCAATGTGATATTTATTCCCATTTTATTTAATTTTTCATTTCTTGCATAGTGTGCATTTGATCAGGATCATTAGAGAACCTCCGTCTGAGCAGACTTGCTTGATAGTAGACCTCACTGGATGGTGCTTACTCCCAACAATCTTATAACTCCTAGCAAATTTATTTCTACGTACGATAGCTGCAACTCCCTCTTTACTGCTTATTCCTGTAGGTTGCTTGGAAGGACAGCTTTATCTTCCAGTAGGAATTGTTTCCATTAACTGTCTCTGGAGAAGCATTAAGTCCCTACTGTGGTCGCTGTAACATGAAATTGGAAGCAAAATGTTTGTGCAAATACATAGGAATACACAGGAATAAATCTTCAATGGTACCACTAATCTGACCTGAATTAAAGACACCAAACTGCTCTTAAAGTCACAGCTTCAGGGACCAACTCAAAAATGGCCACACTATAATGGTGTCAGGATCACAGGATCCTGTCTTGATTGCTAACCATATATTTTGTTTGTACTTTGTAAAGCTGTATGATGGGATGTGCTACATAAACGGTGGTGCTGGGTGGGAGGATTGTTTGTCATTCGTATTACCAAGTAATGAGCAGATGGGAGGGGAGGAAAAACAAGCTGTGAGGTATCGAGGTCAGTTCTATGAGAATGCCTGATACATGATGGGATAGTCCTCAAAAATGGAATGTTTTGGTTTGTGGACATATAGGATGTAAGCCTGTGAAAAAAAATGAAATTGCTATGAACTTTTAATATACTGTGTAGCCAAAAATGCTTCAGTCCTAACAACATCATTATGCTGTGATCAACTCAATTTTCTGAATAAAGCTTTCTGATTTTGCTGAAGTTTGTGTTTCTGAAGCTAACAAATGGGTTGTCTGGCTTTCCTTTTCCATCAGGATAAATTCTGGGAGTTGAGAAAAATTGATCAAAATGCTGCAAAAGTGCCTTAAATTTTCTTTAAAAACATATAAACTTTTATTACAGTAGATTTTTAGATTTTTTAGATTTTAATAACAAAATACTAGAGAAAGGAATATATAAGAACCTAATGTAAAGCAATGCAACATATACAGACAAGTGTGAATATATCATTTCACATTATCCTATCTTATAAGAGAAAAGATATACTGGTAAGCAAGGAAATATATATACAAAGTAGAGGTATTTAGAAAATATAAAAAACATAAGATTAAGAATGCATGTTAAATATAGATGGTTACAGCTGATATGGAGAATATTCGTATCATAATTAATTACTAATTTATCCAAATTATTATTAGCTTGGGCATTTAAAAAATCCAGTCACAAGGAGGAAGTTAAACTATAAGTGTGAAAGTATTTGTTATTGCTGTTATTTGTATTTTCTGTACAGTATTAATGTAGCATTATGAGATGTTGTATGGAGGATTCAAGAATATTTTCTGGTTTTTAACAATTAAAAAGAATGAAAAAAATATTTAACTTGTTATTTTAAGCTTTGCTTATAGTTGGAGTCTTGGGGTTTATTAGGTAGGTAAGCCGGTAGATAAGACAGACCAGATGGAAAGAAAACAGCAATGAAGGAAACCTCCAGCAGCTTTCAGACTAAGGACCTTTTCACATGGTATAATTATAAAGCTATGAATCCACTTTAACTGCCATGGTTCCATCTGAGGGAACCCTGCTTGCTCTCTTCCCCTTGCTTTACAATTGTGGGGAGAAGAGCAGAAGGCAGTCAGTTAAGGATTGGTATTCTTGCTATATTATGTTGACAAAGAATTCATCCACACTGCAGAAATAATCCATTTGACACCTTAATTGCCATGGCTCTATGCTATGGAATTCTGGGAATGGTAGTTTCTTGGAGCACCATAACATTGATCCATGGCAGTTAATGTGATGTCAAAGCAATTTATTTCTGCAGTGTGGATGCAGCCACAGACAGTAGGAATCCTCACTCAGCAGATCCTTGCACTTCCCACATGTCACTACAAATGCCATGCAGGAGAAAGGAGAATGCTAAAGAACAATCACTATAAAAGGAAGGTGGAGACTTTCTCTCCCATGCAAGAACATCTTTGAGAACTTCACCATGTTCATAGCAGGAAGAAAATTGATCAAATTATCCATTCTCCCCTCCAGGAATGAATAATTTAAAGAACTGAATCACTAATCTGAAGCAATGGATTGATATTCATGAAACCTCATGCAGAAATAAACCAGTTAGTCTCAAAGGTGCTGCTTATTCTATTTTATTCTGAAACAGATTAATATAGCAATCTCTTTGAACACTGCTAAAAAGATAGATGAGAGCTAGAGATATTGTGCCATTCTTCAGTACACACAATTCTGATACATTTATCGTAAAAGCATATACATTTCTGATCATTACATGCTTCAATGGAGTTATATTTCTTACCCAGACAAGAGAACGTACAACATATCAATTCTGAGTTTTTATTAGAATAAATTTATTCTCTTAAATAGAAGAACTCAAAGTACTGTATTGACAGCTAGTTTCCTGCTATTGTAAGACTGAAAATATTTATTGATTTTTCCCCTAAGCTTCTTTTCTATATATATCTTCTTCTTTAAAAACAGATACAGAGTTAAGCTTCAGGTTTTTCAATAATGCCCAGCATTTAATTTCCAGAAGGAGTATCTCCTTTTGTCTTTATCTAAGAAGATACTAAATTTAACTTCTAATGGTTTTTCCTCAGCAAACAAATTAAACGAGGCTGATGAATCTTTGCATGAGTGAGGCAGTTTCTGAATCTTTGCTGTAATTTTTACTGTCAATTTCATTATGTGTAGCTATATTGATTTATATTTCTTTTATGTATCACCTTTCCTTCCAAGTACACAATCAATTCCTGAGATTCTTACTGGACACGATATCGCTTGTCCCATAGTCAAAAGAATGCTATTGGATAACATTGTGGAGGTGGGTCTCCTCAGTGGTTGCACACCCTCTTTGAAATGCTCCCTCCCATGTGGTTTGAGCAGCAGAAACTATGCCAAATTGAATCATATCTTTAAAACATATTTTCAACAAGTGTTAAAAATATATTTGTGCAGGCCTTCCTTGATTAGTGGTGACTGTCCTGTGTTTGTATAGGTTGCTGGAGAGTTTTTAAACTATTATTTTTAAAATAAATTAAATTATTTTTAAAATAACTAAACATTGTTTTAATAGTCTAATGTAAAACATATGCATTTTGTTATAAACCACTTAGAAATATTAATCTATAAAAGGATATATAGAGGTACTACAAGTAACATAGAGAGAGAGACAGAGGGAGAGACAGAAAGAGAATGGCCTGCGCTATTATTATTGTTGTTACCTTATGTTTTAATCATGCCCAGTTTTGATTACGGGACAGTTTAAAAAAATATAACCAGTCAGCCGGTCAATTCTACTACAGTTGATGCCTCTGCTTCCTTTTTCTTTTGAGCTATCATCAACTTTGCAACTGGTTCTAAATTAAACATCATATTTATTTGTTGATTTTTTAACTGACATCATGGCACATTTTTTGCTGACATCATGGCGCCACTGTAAGGTGCCTCGGGCAACCTGAAAGGAGCTCCAAAATGGAGCTCCTTTTCAGGAAGTGCATCGTTCCCACAGCAACCAGATTGCTGCGGGAACGAAGGCAGGGAGAAAGGGGCCAGGAGGCCCTTTTCTCCTTTGCCTCCACCAGCCAGGCTTTTCCTTGGGGCATGAAGCCCCAAGGACAGCCCTTTCCAGGCCACAGAGAAGAGGCATTTTGCCCCTTTTCCATGGCCTGGATAAGCGGTGGATTGCGGCCTCTGGGGCAGCCGGTGAGGCTGCCCTGGCCCTAATCCACCACTCAAATAGGTATCTACAGACCGCCCATTTTGGGCTGTCTGTAAAGCCTTTATGAAATTTATCAATCCCTTTTCCTAAACTGTTGGAATTTTGGGTACTCCACATTTAACAACTGCATAATAGACAATTTGCTGGTGCTTTGATAAGTGACCCCCTTGGGAGACTCTGCTGAAGGAGCATCAAAGAAGCATTGACACTGGCAAAACAACCGCTACCATCAAAGGAAAAAAGTAACCACGGCAGTACATGTAGTATCAGGTGGCAATGCACTATCCTGAAGATCGTTAGAGAAGAGACTGATGTTCATCCACAATAAAAGGCAGCATGATACTAATATAATGGCATCTCAAAATGGCTTTAAAATGACTATCAAATTAAACCTGTCAGTAGTCTTTTGTGTTAAATAGTATTACCTACTTCCTGATGTTTGCTATTTTTATAATTACATTTATGTCCAAATGAGTTGACAGCATCTGTTAATAACAATGTTAATTTACTAGCATCAGATGAGAACTTTCTCATTTTTCAGACACACCGCAAAAGTACTGCTGACAATGTAACCTGAGAGATGAGTAAATATGCAGAGTGGAAGTGTGAAGGGAGTTGTTTTGATTGCTCAATGAGTGGCAGACTGTAGTTTCTCCTTTTTTACTTTTTGAAAGCTTCTATGTCATCCTTCTCCAATCTGACATCCTTTCACACCACATCTGCCATCATGACAATGGCCACATTGACTGGGGAACATGGGAGCTGGGAAACAACACATCTGTAAGGCATTGTTGTGAAAGAAAACTTCTGGGAAAGTCTATTCAAAATATTCGTTCAGTAAATTTCAATAAAGAGTCAGCATGGCATATGGTTTAAGTGTTAGACTACGACTCTGGGGCAAGGGTTTGATTCCTAGCTAGGCAATGAAGCACATTGGCCAACCTTGGGCAAGTCACATGGGAGTTTATAACACGGGAGGAATTTCTCCCAATTTCGAATTGAGCCAGTTCGAATTCACATACATTTGATAGTTCCGCGAATTTACGTGAAATCTAATTGTGTTCGGAATGCGTTCAGAATGACTTTCCATATCCTGAAAATGATTCCCCATTGCCCGAAATTGCGTGAGATACTCTTATATGCATTAACGTAAAACCTATGATTGCATTCCGAATTACTTCCCTTTTGCCCGAAATTGCGTGAGATACACTAATACACAATTATGTGAAATCCCATGATTGCGTTCGGATTGCCATTGCATTATACTCCCAAATTCCATAGTATGATAAACTCCATGCTCTCAGCCTCAGGAAAAGGCAATGGCAAACCTCCTTTGAACAAATCTTGCCAAGAAAATCACCATAAATTGTAAATGAGTTGAAGGCATATAACAGCAACAACAAGAGTTCAAATGTGGCAGCTGGTGATTCCCATAGCAATGGAACAGTGAATCTATTCCAGGTATATAGTTTAAATGAAATGCCCAATGTGCTGAACCTATCTAGGAGAGAGGGTTCAGTGCCCTTAAAGACCAGAACCCAGAGTAGATTGTTCTTCAATACATAGGCTACATCTGCACTACAGAAATAACCCAGTTTGATATCAGTTTAACTGCAATGGCTCAATGCTATGGAATTATGGGAATTGCAGTTTGTTGTGGCACCAGAGCTCTCTGTCAGAGAAAGCTAAATATTTTACAAGACTACAAATCCCAAAATTCCATTGCATTAAGCCATGGAAGGTAAAGCAATGTCATAGTGCATTAATTTTGCAGTGTGGATGCAGCCTCAGTAGTTGTCTCAAAGGTCAAATAGAAACTATAGGCCTGAGACTATTGTACATATAAACTGATACCCTGTTAATGACATATACAGGTGTAATTTGCTCTACACATGTACTGTGAGGATGGTTTTTGTGGTCAATGTGCAACACTCACATGAGGGCAGTGTGAGGACAGTTGTACATGTGGGAACATGTGCACTGTTGTGTTGTTGTTGTGTGCCTTCAGATCATTTCCAACTTATGACAACTTTAAGGCAAACCTATCCTGGGATTTTCTTGGCAAGATTTGGTCAGAGGAGATTTGCCATTGCCTTCCCCTCAGGCTGAGAGCATGTGACTTGCCCAAGGTTAAGCAGTAGCACCATAAAAATATACATAGCAGTGTATGAATGTGCATTGCCTCTATAAAAATTTTTGGCACATTGCAATTGCACAATGAGTTGTCAGGCATGCAGATTTTCCATTGATCTAAACACATGGCACTACACTGGCATTCAGTATAAGGGCTGCATAACATAACTCCACTGCAAATATTTACACTACGCTGAAGTGATGTTTGATTTTCTCCATAATACAAACCATAATATAAACAAAATGTTCATATCATTTTGTCTTGTTTCTTTAGGGAATCTTCAGATATGTTTTGGTGACCTGGAAATGTAAAGGAGCACAGCCAGAAAGGTACACTGGCACTGACCAGATGCTATCCTACTTAAACCTATTTCCTTATTGCACATTTGGTACTATTGAAATGCTTTCCCCCCACAAAGTCTAAACATAGCAACCTTACCTAAAATTAACTGAATAAGATTTTTAACTGGCTGAATTCCTAGAACCAAATTCTGGTGAAGTGACCAAGATTATTCTGGCCTAAGCACATGTACATCATCTTGTATAGGATTAGAGACTACCAGGAAATGGCATTTCCAATTCTAAGCAACACTGTACCTTTCTTTTGTAATCTTTGCATGTGAAGGTCAGTAAAATAGAACATTTGTATTGGAAAAGTCAGGTGTCAGGCAAATGTGCCTATGCAAGAGCTAAATTGCTTGTTACAAAAGCAGTTTTCATTGATCCCTTTTTAATGGTAGTGAAAAAGCCAGCATGTTTGGTGCAGGGATTAAAAACAACGCAACAAAACCATGATTTGGCCTCTAGAGTCTCATGATTGTTTTCTGAATGAATCCATCACTGTGAGAGTGCTGTCTCCAGGGAAACATTCAAAGCGAATGCTAATACCCTGAAAATGAATGAAGATCAATTACTTTACCCTACTTGCACATGTGCAACACATGCAAATAAGGGCAATTGAGTCTAATGGAAATGTAGCAGGGAAGAGATTTTTCTGCCTAAGCACATCTGTCATACTAATGGATCCATTTCTATCATGCTTAGTAAGATGAAATTCAAGGAGGAAAATCTCAAAAGACAGCAATCAGCTCTTTGATCTACAACCCATGTTGTGCAACAGTTCCTTTCCACAGGGTGACAGGGTTGTCTTAGCTCAAACTGAAACTGCTGCTTACACTCCACAACAACAATAGGACTCAAATCGGATGGTAAGGGAAACTGACAGTGGGATTCCCCCACCTCTTGGCTACTCCCCTCTCCGGTCTTTTTTACTCACTCAATTGCCCTACTACTCACAGATTTAGTGAATAACCCTTTCCCACTGCTAGGGCTGAGAGAGATTTCAACCGGGGGTCAAGTCAGTTTCTTCACATAGAAAGCAAAATATCTTCAGCCAGTCCTGATGACCAACGTTGTAATAGTCCACTGATAATGATACTGTAAGGACGTCGGAAAAGTTATGCAGGACAACTCCAAACTCTCAACAGTATTGTATATACATTAAACTTTAATCTAATTATCACTGTGTGTATTTCACACATTCCCACTCCCCTCAGACTTTATTGGTAACATTATTTTTCTCCATCCTATAAACCAGCCCATTTCAGTCATTCTATTAATGTGTTCAGGGGTCAGTTCAAGAGGGTATAACAAGGGCAAGCGAGCACATTATAAATAATAATAATAATAATAATAATAATAATAATAATAATTAAAAAAAATAAGCTTACAAACAAGCCAGGCCTTACTAAAATCAAGGTACACTATGTCCAAAACATTTATTTCATCTACCAAGCTGGCAATTTTATCAAAGAGATAAGATTAGTCTGGAATGACTTGCTTTTCAGAAACCCATGTTGATTTTTTGTGATTATGGCATTCCTTTCAAAACGGTTCAAGGTGTTATTCAGTGAGGCCTCTGGTAACTATAAAAAGTGGAAAAGCTACACTGTAACAGAACTAAATTCACACCTCATTAAGCTATAGACATTATACATGATATTTGGAAAAGGAATTGATTACAAGAAATGTTTATTTGTAACTAGTCACTTCTGACCTTGGAAAAGAAGCAAGAAAAATCAAAAATTTGCATTAAACAGTGAGCCTACATACAGCTCATTCTGCTGGACTAACCTCACTTTTTGTTCCCCTCTCATAGCTGTTGCTGCTAGAACAGAGATGAGCCAAATGTGGCACATGGGACACACGCAGCAGTCCAAGGTTGTTTTTGTGGCTCCTGACACAACCATCCACAGACTGCCCAAGATAAAGTTTTTCTAGAAAAGAAGGAAATTGCCTGAAGTCTCATGGAATGGCAATTCACCTTTTAAATCACCACAGAGGTATGCCTGCTATAACACCATATTTCAAAACTAGATGTGGACTTCCAGGTATTTCTAGTCAGCAGGCTGGATTTGATTTATTGGTTGCATTTTTGATAACCCATTATGTTCCTTAGGGAAAGAAACTTGGTCCCCAGACTTACTAGAGTTTCCCACTCTTACTAGCTTTGTGGTTGATCAGGAGAATGTGGTAGATGCCGTCCATCTTGATTTAAGCAAGCTTTTAAACAAGCTCCTCCATAATGTTCTTGTTGACAGGAAGAATAAAATGTGAGATATAAATATGCTCTTCTGTATCTTTATAAATAACAAAAATAAAAAGAATGTTCCTAAACTAGTGATGGTAATGAACGCCTTAGAAGACACAAACACAATTCAAGGTGATCTTGACAGGATAAAGGGGGTCAAAATTAACAAGCTGAATTTCATCAGAGATAATTGTGAAGTTCTGCATTTAAGGTAGGAAAAAAAAGAATCTGATGCACAAATATATGATTGCTGACTGTGTAACCTTGGCAGTCAGTGTGAAAAGGACTCAAGAATTTCACTTGATCAATGATTAAAGACAAATCAGCAGTACACTACAGGGGCTGAAAGGGTGCATGCAACTCTAGCCTCCATCAACAAAAATACAGATATACCTCAGTTAACATTAGCAGATGCATTCATGGGCATTACTTATTTAAAAGAGGGATAGGTTCCTACAATACTGGGGGGGGGGGGGAGGATTTCAACATGTCTCAACAAACTGAACTAACAATATGCAAATGTCTAATGAAACCACTAGGTCAGGTAAACCTTGCATAAGTAAACAAAAATATTTTGTATCTTCTAGAGACCACTTGAAAGCTTCTTCCAAGTGTCTTCAGAAATTACTTTCTTTCTCCACCCTCCAATCTTCTTATGATTTTCATTTTAGTGGCCAAACTTATAGAACTATGCTTCTTTAATATGCTGAAGACAGATGCAGAGGGAGGCTTATGTGCTTCCTTTTTCTCTCTGGTTTGCTGTTCACACATGCTCCGTACCCATAAGGGATTCTGAAGGCAGCAGCTATTTACTTTGCATGCTCCATACAGGCCTACAGGAAAAAAAAAAAAAAAAAGAAGAAGAAGAAGAAGAAGAAGAAGAAGAAGAAGAAGGAGGAGGAGGAGGAGGAATAAAATCCTACTTTCTCTCTGCTTATCTCATTACTTACTGCAGACCTATTAATGCAACCTGAAACTAAAAGTCTTAATTTCTCCAGCCCTGTTTCATCATCCTTTCAGTACCAATGATGCTAAAAAAACTTTCCAACTAAATAGAGGTGGAGGAGTATAAAGAGGTGGCTCAATGGGTATAAAAAGCCTTTGTAAAAAGGAGTTTCACTATCAGTATTTTTGTTTTCTTTATGTCCAGCAGTAAGCCTGCCTTTGCTGGACATCCTTAATAGTTGCTCTAGGTCTATAGTGTTTTCTGCTAGTAGTATGGTGTCTTCTGCCTATCTTAGATTGTTGATATTCCTTCCTTCTATTTTCACTCCTTCTTCTTCTGTATCCAAGCCTGCTTTCCATATAATATGTTCTGCATATTTGTGGAATAGATAGGGTGAAAGAATACCGCCTTGCCTCACCCCTTTGCCAACTGGAGATCCATTATGTTTTTCCATGTTTGAAGAGTGGTCTCCTTCAAATCTGGTTGAAAGATGAGCCATCAGTAGGGACTATAAATTTGATCATTAACAGTTATAAGTTTGATCATTAACAGTTATAAGTTGGAAAAGAGACAAAGTAGGCTCACAGGTCACCTGATTACACTTTACTGTGATGAGTATTTCTATTTAAATCACACCAATTCTTTCTGAATTTGCACAGACATTTATGTGTAAATTCAGTATGTGCAAAATTTATGCAAAACAGCATCCATTTTTGGGGGTAGGTGTTGTTAAACATGAACTCTACTTCAGGTTATGCTTAAGGAGCACCACTGAAGTAGATATGAATTTGAAGATCACTGAAACATAAAGATGAAAGGGATCACAAGGGCACCCAGTCCAACTCCCAACTTGCCATGCAATAATAAAGCAAACCTGAGAAATGTTCATCCATCCTCTATTTAAAGACTCCAAAAGAAGGAGAGTCCACCATACTCTGAGACAGTCTATTCTACTACTGGACAGCTCTTGCACTAAAGAAATTCTCCCCAGTGTTTAGATCTTTTTTCTTGTAATTTTAATTCCTTGGTTCATGTTCTAGATTTTGTGTAGGAAAAATAAAATCTAAAATATCAGGTTTTCCACAAGAGAAAGCATTACATAACTATATCTTAGTTTGTGCCCCCTTCCTTTCTTTCTCAAAATTAAACTTTAGAGAAAATGACTGAATCCATCTTTTTTCTGTTCAGCTCCATCCCGGCTTTAGATTGATTTCTAGCCATAACAAGCAGAAATTCAATTGTTCCCTTGTAATCCCAGCAAAGCTTACCTTTTCAGCTATCCATTTTGCCTGAAAGGTCAATATCGTGCTGCATGGAAGGTGTGAAGTACTAGTATGGTTTCTTGTGGTGCGTTTATTGGAGAATAAATGGCTTTGGGTGTGAGTGATTAGTTCCACTGTCTATATCTTATAATCAGAAGGATACAACCTTACTGAGAATGCTTCATAAACCTGATTTAGTGCCCCCTGGATAACATGAGACATAGAAGAAAGGAAAAAGAAGAATAGCCTAATTTATGGCCAAATGTCTTGGCTACATGAATATAGTCCATTGAAAGAAAGAAAGAAAGAAAGAAAGAAAGAAAGAAAGATCATGATACCACACACATCACCAGGAAAAGCACTGCAGCTCGTTTTTTTTTAAAATCTGGAAAAAAAAAAAAAACAACACCATGGCATTTACAGTAAGTAAAGGCAAGCTCTATTTAGCATCCCTTCACAAAATTCCTTAAGGCTGCTTCCAGTTGTACATGTTGTACGTCAAATGAAATCCAAGATCGACAATACTTGTATCACTTCTGATATAAAGAATATTACAATGCAGTGTGGTGTAGTGGTTTGAGAGTTGGACTAGGACGCTGGAGACCAGAGTTCAAATCTGAGCTCAGCCATGGAAGGAGCCTTAATGGTGCAGTGGTTAAATGCCAGTACTGCAGCCCGTATTGCAGCCACAAGGTTGTGAGTTCGATCCCAGGGCTCCAGGGTTGACTCAGCCTTGCATCCTTCCATAGGTCACTAAAATTAATACCCAGCTTGTTGGGGGCAATAAGCTTACACACTGTAAACAGCTTAGAGAATACTTAGTTCAGTATGAAGCAGTATACAAATGTAAATGCTAAATATGCTAAATGTAAACCCACTGGATGACCATTGGCAAGTTACACTCTCTCAACCTTAGAGGATTGCAATAGCAACCCCCCTCTGAATAAACCTGCCAAGAAACCCCCATGATAAATTTGCCTTTGGGTCGCCATACATCAGAATTGATATGAAGGCACATAGCAACAAACAACAAGATGAAGAATATATACCTGCACAAGCTTCCATGTGATGTCATGGCTTTGATAAAGGATAACCTGAAAAAGCTTTTTTCCAACCTCGTTATGTCCTGCCACTGTTTGAGGCACAAATGGCAGATATGCATTTTGATGCACAGATTGCAGGGCTAGAGCTGTCTGCTACCTACTGCCCACTCTGTCCTTGGCCATCATCCATTAGTGACATACAAACATAAGTTCACATTGCATATGTCTGTTTTAGTCAATACACAGTTTGGTATTCTCTTCGGCCCTCCTCAATGACCAAGACACCCTAGAACTTACAGTTTTTTCTGCAATAGTCTTCCTGAACAGCCATTCCATGGCAGGTGGAGAATGTAGGGGGTTGGCAAAGCACCTATGACCCATCTGCTATCATCTGCAAAGACCCTGATGAATCTGAGTGGAAAATGTTATTTGTCTGTGTCTGGCTATGGGGCATTTCTCCAATCCCGCACCCTCAACCTGCTTCCAGTAGCCACAGAGTGGCCATTTATGGGGCTATCACAGCAAAACCATGAGTCCTGGGGAGGAGAGTGGTAACTGAGTTTCACCTGTGAAACACTCCTGTACTGTCCACTGAGGACTATATGCACAGAGGAGAACCCTCACATTTGAAGCAAGCTTCAGTTTATGTTCACACGGTTAACGAGAGTAAACTCCTGTTGGATATAGGCACTTTATTTTAATTCCAAATACAGATCTTCTTTCCTTTAATGGCTTGCATCTTCAATCAATTCAGTTCTGTCTTCTGATGTTGCTCTGTAGTTTTATCAATCACTAGGGAAATTAGGAGTGAAAATAAGTCTGCCTGTTCTTTTTTTGTGACATCATGTCCAAGAGTAGGGCTAAGGAGGGCTAAAGATTGTTGCAAATAGGTTCACATCTACAGGGGATGCATTGCTGTTACAGAATGAGGAGTGGGAATACAAGTTCAGTTTTTAAAACACAGTGACTAAAAGATCACCAGAATCCTATATTACCTTTAACCTAACATTATGTATATTGAGCTAAGTAACAAAGGTGCTGAGAAACTCTATTAGTGAATTGTGAAAATGTGTATTGGGACACTGGCAAGAATACCTGATGTACATTGATATGCTTTGTGCATAGGGCACATTGCCAGCTCTGGTACATATTAATGTAACAGTAGCCCTCTACTGGATATAGACATTTAAAAAATGACTGATTATAATCTCCTATACATAAGTCCAGTTATGTAATATGAATCACACAATTCATATCCAGTCAATGTCCTGTAATGTCAGCATTGTGGTTGTTAGGTATCTTCAAGTTGCTTCTGACTTATGGTGACCCTAAGGCAACCCTGCCATGGATTTTATTGGCAAGATTTGTTCAGAGGAAGTTTGCCATTGCCTTCCCCTGAGGCTGAGAAGGTGTGACTTACCAAAGGTCATATATATATATATATATATATATGATTTATTTCTATTCCGCCTTTTCCAGTGAGGAATCAAAGCGGATTACAGCAGTCAAGCAAACAGCTTCATTTGTATACCGCTTCATACCACCTAAGCAGTGTCTAAGTGTAAACTACTTGCCCCCAACAATCTGGGTACTCATTTTGGCGACCTCAGAAAGATGCAAGCCTGAGTCGAGCTTGAGCCCTTTTTGCTGGTATTGAACTTGCCACCTTATGGTTTTGAGTGAGTGGCTGCAGTACAGGCATTTAACCACTGCGCCACCAAGGCTCTCAGAAAAAAACATTAAATAGTTTAAAAGCAGCAATTCTGATGTATTATGGGACTGTTGCTCAAATGTTATGGGAATTTCAGAGGGCAAATAATGGTAAAGCTTGCCTTGCAATAGTAGTTAGGACCTTGAAGCCACAAAGTCTGAAGCTCTGCTTTTTGTTGCCATTGAAAAGATTTGTGTTTCTGGAAGCCATCAGCAAAACAAGTTGATCAGCCCAGTAACCTCCTATTGATAAGTTCTATTTTTGTCCCTCCAGTGTATTTTGGTTTGTGTACAAGTGCAGCCCAATGAAGAAGAGTCAATAATAATTGATTAAGGAGACCATATGTCCTTCTCAGGTTCAATGAGGATATAGATTACTGATTTATGTGTTGAAGGTAGGGAGAAGGAAACCATATATCACATCTTTCTACCGCGGTATAATTTGCAAGGGCATACAAAACAGTCTGGTCTGAAACTGCCTCTGTTAGGAGTACAGTGAACAACTAATAGTAGAAAGCGATTACTTAGAAGTCATTACTTAGAGGCAGGGAGAGAAGAAATACTTTATTTATTTGTTCATTTATGTCTTGCCTAGTGGTGGCTTGTGGCTTTGATGTTAGTGAGCAGTGAATCTCCCCCGGTTCTGAACTTCTTCAGTATCTTGGAAAGGTGATTTAAAGTCTGGAATAAAACCCAGGGTAGATTCACTGACAGAACCACCAACCACCACTGTGCTGGCATTTTCTCCAATGAGCTCAAAGTGGTGTTCATGGCTCTCTTCTTCTCCACCTGAGCCTCACAACAAGCACATGAAGTAAGTGAGATTGAAGCTGGTTCAAATATTGATCAGAATGGAGAGTACAATCAAAAAATCAGAAGAAGACAGGGATTGGGAAGAGCTGCTGTGAAAGAACTGGTATCAGAGCTGCACACAACTCATGGTCCTTCTCTGCTGGGCTCTGCAATTCTACCAGTACTTATAACTGCACAAGGTGCCAAAGAAATACTCAGAGTCTCCAATGACAACAATTCTCCAACCAAACAACCAAACAACCTCTATTAACAGCAACCCACACTGATCATATTTATACACATTGTCCATGGCATGATCTCCTCACACAGATGTCTGCTATTGTCCACTTGCATCAGCTTCTTGCATCATTCCTTTTAGTCATCTGAGATGTATCTTCCTAGTGGTGTGATGATGACACTTCATGTCAGTCACCATGCTGCAACCTTTCCGTGTGTTGCATCATCTAGCTTCCTCAGCCATCTGCTATATTTTGCCCTATGAAATTCTAGTCCAGGTAATGTACATACAGTGGTCCCCCGGGTTACGAAGGTAATCCGTTCCGGATTACCTTTCGTAACCCGGAAATGTTTGTTTCCTGGGGGACCGCTTTAAGGGACGGACCGCGCAGCCGATTTAAAGGGGCCGCGCGGTTTTTCCCTTTCGTTCCCTGGGGTTTCCTTCGGATCCCGGGGGAATTTTGGAGGTCCCGGCGGTTTCGGCTCCCAGGGATTTCGTTCCCTGGGGGCTTCGTATCCCAGGGGACCACTGTACATACACTGACAACTAGACAAATGAAAAGACATAACTCTGAAACTATAATGAGGACTGTCCAAGCCATTACATTTCCTTTCACCATGTACAGATATGAAAGCTGGACAGTAAAAAAGCTGTCAGAAAGAAAATCAACTCATTTGAGATGTGGTGCTAGAGAAGAGTACTGGGAATACCATGGACAGACTAACAAATGGGTTCTAGAACAGATCAAGCCAGACCTCCTTCTGGAAGTCAAGATGATTAAATTGAAGCTTTTGTATTTTGGCTACATCATGAGAAAAAAATGAATCATTAGAAAAGATAATGATGCTAGGAAAGGTGGAAGGCAGAAGAAAGAGAGGAAGACTGCATGCTAGGTGGATAGACTCAATCAGGGAAGATGCAGGACTGAGCCTGCAAATCCTGAGCAGAGAAGTTGAAGACAGGAGATCTTGGAGATGTCTCATCTGCAGGGGCACCATGAGTCAAGGGTGACTCAAAGGCTGCTAACAACATTGAGAATGTGTTCATCCTGTATGCCAAAATATAGATGGCTTGCCTTCTCTTCAGTATTTATGATATTGTAAGCTAGATCTGAGAAGCAGCATGGTGTAGTGGTTTGAACGTAACCCTGTATACCAGGGTTCAAATTCCCATTCAAGCATAAAAACCAACTGGGTGACCTTTGACAAATCAATCTCTCTCAGCCTCAGAGGATGTCAATGACAAATTACCTCTGAAGAAATTTTTCCAGGGTCACCATATGTCAAAAATGACTTGGAGACAAATAACAACATAAAGCTAAACATAAACATCATAAATGTTGGAATTCACATTTACAGTCATTGCGCCAGTGTAACAACTGAAGGTTCCTCCAGAAAACCCACATTAGAGGCCCAGCAACATGATCAATGGAGAGATTTCTGTGGGACAAAGAAGCAGGGCAATGAGTGAAGAAACATTCACCCCTCTCCCAGCAGTGAGGTGCTCTGTGGCAAGCAGTTGTAATAGGCACTTCACTGTCAAAAGATAGCTGGATGTTTCATTGCACACCATAACTCTACAGCACCAGTAGAGTTGTGTTGGTGGCACTGCCTGGCTTCTAAGGTGGCTTTGTGGGAGGGTCAGATCAGGAGATATAACTACAACAACAGAGCATCGTTGTCATAGCTACATCTCCTCATGCAAAATGTCAGTTATATGATGCTATTTTTAATCTGTTTGGGATAGCAGGAGTTCCAGTACAGATAGACATGAGCATCAGTTGGCTTATAATAAAGATTTCTAACAATCTTATTATGACTGATGGCTAGAAGAACATCCAAGAAAAGATTTCTAGATCTTCAAATATGCTGCTATAGGTGAATTTAATGAAAAGATGTACGAGGAGGAGGAGGAGGAGGAGGAGGAGGAGGAGGAGGAGGAGGAGGAGGAGGAGGAGGAGAAGATTTATTTCTATTCCGCCTTTTCTGGGAGGAGAATCAAAGCGGATTACAGCAGTCATTAAAAACAGAATATAATAAAATAAAATCACAGTCAACTTAAAATCCCCTTGCCCTCCCTCCTCCCCCCTAAAGACATACAAAATTTTAAATCATTAATCTAAAAAGAAATTAAACAGCAGAAAAAGTTAAAATGTCAATACAAGGAATTTAAAATCGACATAAATCCATACACAAAGCCCCAAATTAGTAGGAGGAAACACGCCATCCTTGGGCAAAGAGGCGGAGAAGGCCATCAGGAGGAGGGAGAGGAAAACTGAACAGGGCTAGTCTGGAAAGGCACCGCACACTCCATTCCTCTGGGAGAAATCTATTACAGCCTATGAAAACGAGGCTGTGGCGGACCTCCCCGGGGGACTTTCTCTGCTGCCGCTCCCAGGCTATGGAACGACCTGCCAGATGAGATGCGTCTTATTACATCCTTTGATAGCTTTTTAAAAGCCTTAAAGACGCATCTCTTCCGGCAGGCCTTCCCAGAAACACCTTAACTCCTGGCCTTGACACTGGTTCATGACATTGGGTCGCGTTCTTCTACCAGCTCCCAGCACTTTATCTACGAAGTTTACATCTCCAGTGTCCATAGAATGACTATCTGCCTTTTATGTTTTATGTTGTATGTTGTAATTGTTCTTGGATTTTAATTTGATATTGGTTTAATTTAATTTTAAGGGGTGGGAGGTGGGGCTGTGGGTTATTGGAATTGTTTTATCTTGATGTTTTTTAATCACTGTTACCCGCTCTGATTGGTGACAGAGGAGCAGGATATTATTATTATTATTATTATTATTATTATTATTATTATGCTGGAAGAGATCCATCTTAATGGCCTTTTTAAAGGCTTCTAGAGTAGTAATGTGGCAGATCTCGTCCGGCAGGTTGTTCCAGAGCCTAGGAGCGGCAGCCGAAAAGGTCCTCTGGGTCACTGCTGATAATCTAGTCTGTTGATGTTGTTAGTAAGGGATTCCAAACATTCTCTGCTGTATTATGAAAATGTCACCAATATATCTCTGCCATCCAAATAGAGTGTTTGGGTTTCCCACAAATAGTTTGTTGTACATTGCCAATAAATAAATCAGCAATGCTGCCATTTCAGCATTCCAAGGGAGTATAATTTTGGCTTCTCAGGGAAAAGAAAGAAAGAAAGAAAGTCAGCCACAAATGCTTCTCATCCTCCCTGGTAATAAAAATTTGAGGCCAAGATCCAACATTATGGTGTATGTCTCAATCTCTTCATGTGGAGTTGTGGACTGATTATGCTGTATAAATGTGTGTTGACTGGGAATGTTGCCCAACTGAATGAACACCTGAATGTGCAACCAAATGTACATTTCAGGTGCAAGTATATCTCAGGGTTATCAAATGTGGATCGGGGAAAGGGGAAGCCAGGCATAGTCAGACACGCATTCTAGACTTTAGGAGAGCTGATTTCAATAAACTTAGAGAAATACTAGGGGTGATCGCATGGTCAGGAAAACTAAAAGAGAAGGGAGTTCAAGATGGATGGGAGTTTCTCAAAAGGAGATACTGAAGGCGCAATTTCAAACAGTTCCAATGAGGAAGAAAAATGGAAGATGTCTCAAGAAGCCAGGATGGATGACTAAGGAACTTTCAACTGAGCTAAGTTTTAAACGGAACATGTATAAGAAATGGAAAACTGGGGAAATCACCAAAGAGGAATTCAAACAAATAGCCAGCACGTGTAGGGATAAAGTCAGAAAAGCTAAAGCGCAGAATGAACTCAGGCTTGCTAGAGAGGTTAAGAACAATAAAAAGGGCTTTTTTGGATATGTCCGCAGCAAAAGGAAGAAGAAGGAAACGGTAGGGCCACTGCGTGCAGAAGATGACAAAATGCTAACAGGGGACAGAGAAAATGCAGAATTACTCAACACCTTCTTTGCTTCAGTATTCTCAGAAAAGGCAAAGGGTGCTCAATCTAAGGATAATGGGGCAGAGGACAGAATAGGGGAATTTCAGCACAGAATAAGTAAAGAGACAGTACAGGAATACCTGGTTAATCTAAATGAATACAAGTCTCCAGGACCAGATGAACTACATCCTAGGGTATTAAAAGAACTGGCAAATGTAATATCAGAACCATTGGCAATAATCTTTGAGAACTCCTGGAGAACAGGAGAAGTCTCAGTAGACTGGAGGAGGGCAAATGTTGTGCCCATCTTCAAAAAGGGAAAAAAAGGTGATCCCAACAATTATCGTCCAGTTAGTCTGACATCAATACCAGGAAAGATTCGAGAGCAGATCATTAAGCAGAGAGTCTGTGAACATTTAGAAGGGAATGCCATAATCACAAAAAGCCAACATGGGTTTCAGAGAAACAAGTCTTGCCAGACAAATCTGATCTCTTTTTTTAATATAAAAAATTACCAGTTTGGTAGATGAAGGGAATGCTGTGGATATAGTATATCTAGATTTCAGTAAGGCCTTTGACAAGGTTCCCCATGACATTCTTGCAAACAAGCTTGTAAAATGTGGACTAGACAAGGTAACTGTTACATGGATTTGTAACTGGTTGACTGGCCGAACCCAAAGGGTGCTCAACAATGGCTCCTTTTCATCCTGGAGAGAAGTGACCAGTGGGATCCCACAGGGTTCTGTACTTGGCCCAGTGCTATTCAATATCTTTATTAATGACTTGGATGACAGAATTGGGGGCATACTTATCAAATTTGCAGATGACACCAAATTAGGAGGAGTAGCCAATACTCCAGAAGACAGGATTGAAATTCAGAATGACCTGAATAGACTAGAAAGCTGGGCAACGCTAACAAAATGAAATTCAATGCAGAGAAATGTAAGGTACTGCACTTAGGACGCAAAAATGAAATGCACAGATATAGGATGGGGGACATCTGGCTGAATGAAACTACGTGTGAAAGGGATCTAGGAGTCCAAGTAGACCATAAGTTGAACATGAGTCAACAGTGCGATGCGGCAGCTAAAAAGGCCAATGAAATTTTAGGCTGCATCAATAGAAGTATAGCGTCTAGATCAAGGGAAGTAATAGTGCCACTCTATTCTGCTTTGGTCAGGCCCCACCTGGAATACTGTGTCCAGTTCTGGGCACCACAATTCAAAAAGGATGTGGAGAAACTGGAGCAGGTCCAAAGGAGGGCAACTAAGATGGTGAAGGGTCTGGAAACCATGCCCTATGAGGAACAACTTAGAGAGCTGGGGATGTTTAGCCTGGAGAAGAGAAGGTTAAGAAGTGATATGATAGCCCTGTTCAAATATTTGAAGGGATGTCATATTGAAGAGGGAGCAAACTTGTTTTCTGCTGCTGCAGAGACTAGAACGCGGAACAATGGATGCAAACTGCAGGAAAAGAGATTCCACCTCAACATTAGGAGGAACTTCCTGACAGTAAGGGCTATTCGACAGTGGAACACTCTCCCTCGGAGTGTAGTGGAGTCTCCATCCTTAGAGGTCTTTAAGCAGAGGCTGGATGCCCATCTGTCAGGGATGCTTTGACTGGGAGTTCCTGCATGGCAGGGGGTTGGACTGGATGGCCCTTGTGGTCTCTTCCAACTCTATGATTCTATGATTCTATGATTCAGGCACAGTGGTGCTTCATAACATTTCATATCAGACATCTTTCTCTTCTGGAGCAGTTGATACTAAACCATAATTTATGATGGTTAATTATTCTTATGATCAATTTTGAATATTACATTTTGTGTAATAATAAAATATTTACTAACCATTTTCTGTCCCTCCTGAAAAACAGCTTGCGGCACTGGCTGCGCTGATGTGATACCATCAAACACCTAGTTTTCACACACACACACACCCCGCCCAATTCTTCTGTTGATTTCTTTACACTAAATTTTATTTTACAGATTCCTCAAAGGGGGGGGGGCTGTCTTTTGTTGTTATTCTCATTAAGTTGTTGACAGTCATTGACTGTTATTGCAGGAATTGTTTTGATCTTCTTATTCTGCTATAACAGATGGGTTGGAACTGTATAGGTATGTGCATATCTTTCTTGAGCCTCAGACCTTAACATTACAAGGGTATGCTCAGAACTACATAGCAGTTCATTGCAGCATATTTCTGAAAATGGCTGAAAAGCCAGATGATGATGGTGGTGGTGGTGGTGGTGGTGATGCAGCTTTCTTCACAGCATGGATATATATTCTTAAGTATGGGACCATGATGGGAAAATGTCTCCTCGTGGCAATATTTCACTTTTTCAAATATTTGTGTAAATTCACATCAAAGCAACTTGTGTATGCCTTGTATGGTCTCAGAAGGTCTCAGATCCAGTTTCTGGCATCTCCAATTAAAAAGCTCAGATTAGCTGCATGTGATGCAAAAGTTTGGGGGTATTAATGTTTTAGATGATAGCTCCCATAAACTCTGAACCAACATGGCATGTTCTTGCTGGAAGATCCTCAAAACTATAGTCCAAAAAGATAACTTTTCCAAGCCCTGGAAAGGCCTCTGTCTGAGAGAGTGGAGCACCACTGCAAGTCAGAATACAAAATACTAGACAAAATAGGATGACTTCTGATAAGGCAAATTTAGATAAGGCAACTGGATAAATGGAGGCTGGATAACCATCTGTCAGGGGTGCTTTGATTGTGTATTCCTGCATGGCATGGGGTTGGACTGGATGGCCCTTGAGGTCTCTTCCAACTCTATGATACTATGTTTCTAAGTCTGCCTGCCTGCCATCCTTTCTGACTGTGGCTTTCTTTCTCTCTCCCTCTCTCTCTCACCACACACACACACACGCGCGCACACACACACAAATACAGTCACATACACATCCAAAGCGAGAACAATTTTACAAGGTGATGTGTAAGATAACAAATTTTTGTGAGCTTGATATTAAAGGCAGAAACTAAGTGAAATGAGTCTGCAGTTTCATACAGAGGTGTAAGAGCCATAAAAATGATGTGTAGGTAAATAAGTACAATCCAATAAGGGGAAGCATTCTGAAATGAAACAATGCAAGCTGTTTTGCTGGTCTGGTGCCCGAGGCAATAGCCACTAATAATTTACAATCATGGCTTTCTATTTGGAATTTGAATACTTTATGTGGTACCATTAAAAAGATGTATGTTGGCTTGATTACTTTTCCCTAGGCAGTAAAAATATTTATTTCCTATTCAGGTGATTACCCCTCCTTTCACTTATTCAAATATTGTCTGAAAGCTTTTCATGACATCTAGAAAGCCTTTCACTGGTAATCTCATACAGAAGAACAGTGATGGATTTTTTGTTCTCTGTCTTCTTGGGCTTGTAAATGAGGGTCATTTTATGGAGTAGAAAAATGATAAGGGAGAACTGAGGCAGGCAGTTCTTCCTTGCTTGTCTTTCCTTGCAGTACTGCAGCATCTCTGCTTTGTGTCTTGTAAACTCATTCTATTTACCCATCATTGTACTGAGAGCCAGTGTGGTACAGCCCTTGGTACACTGGGGTTTCACTGAAACTATTCAAGCTTCAGATCCCACAGCTGGCTCAATCTTAAATTTCTTTGAGATGCCTTAGATCAGCCTTTCACAATATCACAGACCAAACCATATCATGCTTCATTTGTGAAGATATTATTATTGGGTGGTTCCTATAGAATTTAAAGCTCTCAAATAAAATCTCTGACTTAACTCCTAATCCTAAACGGGAGACAGAGAAGACTGCATGATGGAGATCAAATGAAGATGCATAAAAAGGCTTAGAAACTGGCACTTCATAGCAGCTGAAAACTGAATGGTAGTGACATGGAGTTCAGCCCACTTATAGCACTATTGGGGAGGGGGAATATAAGCAACTATATTCCTTCTCAATTCTTGGCATCCCAACTCCAGGGCTTCCTCTTGGCTTCTCAGCTCCAGGGATTCCTGGATGAGATGGATTATCTAGATCCATGTCAGTATGGTTTCAGGCCTGGTTATGGGACAGAAACTGCTTTGGCCACCTTGGTGGATGACCTATGCAGGGAACTGGACAGGGGGAATGTGTGCCTGTTGTTTCTACTGGACCTCTCAGTGGCTTTCAATACCATCAACCATGGTTTCCTTCTGAGTCACCCCTCTGGGATGGGGCTTGGAGCAGCTGTTTTACAGTAGCTCCATTCTTTCTTGGAGGGGCACTCTAGGAAAGTGTTGCTGGGGGATTCCTGTTTGACTGCTTGGCCATTGGCTTGTGGGTTGCTTCAGGGTTCAGTCCTGTTCCCTATGCTTTTTAACATCTACATGAAACCACTGGGAGAGGTTGTCCACAGTTTTTGAGTAAGAGGTCACCTGTATGCTGATTATACCCAGCTCTATCACTCCTTTCCACTTAATTCCAAGGAAGCTATCCTGGTGTCTGGCAGCTGTAATGGTCTGGATTAAACTGAAGATTAATCCAAACAAGACAGAGGTGGTCCTGGTCAGCTGAATGACAGATCTGCGAATAGGAATTCAGCCTGTGTTAAATAGGTTTACACTCCCCCTGAAAACTCAGGTTCATAGATCTTATCACACTGCGCCGTGACCCGGCAGTAAGCAGTCCATATCCATCCCAGGCTTCTCCTGCAGCTTTTCAAGAATAGGAAAACCCTGATTAAGAAGAACAGAAATGTCAATAACATCCAGAGAAGGAACATGAGAAACTTTGCTAAAAACTGGTTAGCCAAATTATAAATGATGGAAATCAGTCTCACTGCAGATTGTTCCAGACAAGTTTTTTTAAAAAAAACCTTTGTATCAATCAATCAATCAATCATTGATTGATTGAACAACTTTGTAGTTATCTTTCTTCATTTATGGGATTTTATAGGGGAACCATATTATATTTGTAACCTTCTAATTTTTTCCACTGCTTTTTTTATATTACCCCAGGAAATTCATAAGGAGCAAAAGATAAAATCTTTGGACCATATGTGTTAGCAGCTGTCTGCGCGTCTGGACACTGTTTGAAACATCAGATCACAAGCTCATCAGACAAAGTAGGTATCTGCACAACAGAGCTGTAACAGTTTAATACCACTCTAAGTACCACATTTCCAACCTACAGGAGATAGGGGTTTGTAATTTGGTGAGATACTTGGAATTCCTTTTTATATTGCTCTACTCCACTGTCCTAAACTACAGCACAAGTTCCTTAGAAGATAATTCTTCACTGTACTAAATATCCCAGAATTCCTTAGGATGGAACTAAGACACTTAAAGTGGCATTAAACTGCTTTAACTGTGTAATGTGAGTCCACTCAAAGTTATTTAAATCTGTCATGTTCCACTATATTAGTTCAACCAGATTGATTGTTCTGTGTCTCTCCTTGGGAGAGTCTTCCAGCAACTTTGGAATTGAATAAGTTCAGGTTAAACAAAGATGCAGTGAGAAAGTCACATGCATTCCTTAAAATGTATCACCTTGATGGAATATCACTTTCTCTTCACCTTCTGTTTTCTTTGCCTTTCCAGACCACTCTGTCTTCAAGGTTAGAACATGATCTTCCCCAGCACTTAAAAAAAACATTCCGTTTATTACTGTAGAACTTCTACTTCAAGTCAAATTGTTTGTGAGAGGGATAGCACATACATAAAATTCGGGGGGGGGGGACTAAAGGATATGGGGGGTGTTTTATGTACAATAAAAAAGGTTTTTGTGTCCTTTTTAAAAAAATAAATAAATAAAATTTGTTCCAGTGTGTTGCAGTGGCTCATACTTTGTATAGGAAAATCCACTTAAAATCACTTTCTGAGAAGTCTTTGATAGATCACTGTATTGCAATAATACCAACCTTAGAGGCTTTTGTGAAATGAAAATGAGAGTTGAAATAAGGAGTTGATGTCTGGCTCTGAACCCCATTTTGGGAGAATGGGGAGATATAAATCTAATAAATAAAGAAGATAAATGCCATTGCACAGACTAAAGCAATTGCCTCAAATTGCAGATGAAGCAGGGCAGCAGAGACAGCCTTCCAGCTGTTTTTCCTAATTTGTCCAGCTGTCTTTCTCCATTGAAGAAACAAGTTGTGTATGTCATACAGCTGAAGTAGGCCCCCTTAAACAACCTTGATAGCTCAACTGTGATGGCTCAAGATGCTTTTACATCACATGTGCTGAATGTGGCTTCTATAGTATGCCAGATGTGAAGAAAGGTGACATAGGGGCTTTACAGACCACCCAAAAGGGGTGGTCTGTAGGTGCTCAGAGAAGTGCCGGACTGGGGTCAGAGCTGCCTCACCAACATCTTTTGCGGCCCCAATCCACTGCTTCCCCAGGCCACAGAGAAGCGGCAAATTGCCACTTCTCCGTGGCCTGAAGCAGGGTGCAGTGGGTGCCCTGGGTGCCTGCTGCACCCTGCCATGCACAACACCCCGCCAGATAGGCATTTTTAATACCTCATTGATGTAGGCAGGAGGATATTTTTCCTATGCTGTCCTGATGCCTTTGAGGGGCAAATCAGTGGTGTGACACTTTTTCATTAGGCAGTAATATTAGCTAGCTGTATGTGCAGCATGGAAACGCAGAATGGAAAAACCATTGAGTGAACAGGAATTCTCCAGGATGGCTTGTTGGGTCATGTGACTTAAGGGTTAGACAGGGGGTCACATTTGGGTTTGGCCTGTATTGCATCACCCCCATTAAAACTCATTGCTTGAAGATAGTGGTATGGTTGGCTGGCCTCTCCATGAAGGTTAGCCAGCCAATGGCGTGCAGTAACAATTCAGACAGATGTTCTCACTCAAATGTAGGTAAAGGAATACATATAGCTAAATCAATAAATGTATTGCCTTTGTCTAATGTTCCAAACAGAGAAAAGCCCATCAGCATTGGTTGGTATAAAATTTAAAAGGTAAATAAAGTTCTACTGGACTTGTCCTCACTTTTATTGCAGGGGGCATTTTCGGCACTCTTATAATAAAAGTCAAAATACATATAGCTAAATCAATAAATGTCTCAATTGCATGGAAGGGGGTTGGACTGGATGGCCTTTGTGGTCTCTTCCAACTCTATAGTTCTATGAGTTCCATGTCTCTATTTCCTTCCTTTTCTCTGTCCTCCTATTGGGTTATATATTGCACTCCTCTTGCACTCTATAATGACATAGCATATTTACACAAGATTTATCCATCAACATCAACTTCATCCCCACCACTATCAAATAACAGTTATAAAGCTCAATTTAAGTCTCTAGTAATATGTCTTCCAAAAGAAAGTGATTCCATGATGATAACTCTCAGAACAGCGTAGAAAACCACCTTGACTAGTGATGATGCAGAAACTGAAATATCTAGAATGCACTTTGGTCGATTTAACAATCTCAGGATCAAAGCTCAGCTTTTAAAACTCAAGCATTTAATCAGGCTGCGGTTTTGTTGTTATCACCATTTTAATATTCAGCAAGACAGAATGATAGCACAGCCAGAAAGGCTGTTATTTAAGTACCAGAAGAAAAAGTTTAAGGATTAAACACATTATCCAAGGTGACTTCTTTTATTGAGGTTCCCAATAGAATCAGGTCAACTTTGAGGGTGTCCCTCTAAAAGTAAATTGGCAGATATTATTCATGCATTTGAAATACCCTTTAATTTTTATCGTTGTAAGTTTGGAAAGAAATTATTGCATCATTTATTTTATTTTATTTTTTTTGTAAAAGAGAGGGAAAAGCTCAAAATATTTCTATGTTAGCTTAGTAAAGACTGTTTTGACAAGAGCACAGCCCATCTGCCCCATGAACGTGTACTGTGCATTATTTCTGTAGGATATATGTTATCACTTTCAAATATCTACAAAGCATCATCCATTTCTCATCTAACCTCACCTTCTCTCTGAGCGCCATAAACAGACCACTAAAGATGAAGATCAGAAAAAGAATGGACAAGGAATATATAGCCATCCCATATATTGTTAGACTGAAGCTCTCATCATGTTTCATCAGTGGCTAAAGATTTTCATACCTGGTTGAGAGGATTATCACACTAGGACTTACCATGAGTGAATCACCACAGAAACGTCCCTCTACAATAATGGAAACGTTCAGGGAGAGTGACTTTCTTATTAACGCAAAGTTTCTTTTGATAGGAAAGTCACTCTCCTTGAATGATTCCATGATGCTAGAGAGATGCTAGAAGGAGATGACAATTTCATCATGCTGAGGAAGTGCAGTAGGTATTCATACATACACACTTTCCCCACATTTCCATGGCAATTCACTCACAGTAAGTCCTAGTGTGATAATTCTCAGAATCACTGGTAAAACATTGCTGGATCATTCAGCAAGCATGCGTGTCTTTAAGCCTGACACACTTCCTGAACGTCAGTGAACCATCGGCTCCTCTCTAGTGTCCCTCTAGCATTACTGAATTGTTCATGGAGAGGGAATTTCCTCTGAATGGAAACTTTGCATTCAAAGGAAATCTGCTCTCCATGAATGATTCAGTAACTCTAGAGAGGAGACGATGATTCACTGATGTTAGGAAGCATGCCAGGCTTACAGATGCATATGCTTCCTGAACGATCCAGCAATGTTTTACCAGCGATTCTCCAGGTATGAAAATCTTTGATGACTAGGTTGTTGTGAGCTGCAATCCCAAAACATTTATATTTTTATTATTTTTATTGGTTTTTATAGCATAACAGAATATAATGTTACTCATTATGCAAAAAAAATCATTTTCTATAAACACTTTCTTATATTTGACATACTACTTAAATCAAACTAATAAATCACTTCTTAGTTCTGTCCCTCTTTTATATTGGATTAAATTTTCCCCTTTTGTTAGGTTCTCTTATTTTTGTTTAGTCTCACTTCACGACCATCGAAATAAACTTCAAAATAAGATACATAATTAAATTACCTGGACCTAAACATCTCCCACAATAATATTTTTTTCTTTTTGACACCTTCTTGTTCCTTTATTCTACATTAAATATGACACACACTAAATTGCTATTCTCATTAGTTGTGTCTGACTTTGTAATTTCATTCTTATGAGTTACATTAATAAAAAATTACTGTTTATACCTCGATTTCCTCTATCCACACTGTAATTGTTAACCAACCTTTCTCTATTTTATTCATTGGTTTGTTATTCACCATTGATATTAATTACTCTATCATTTTCATTTCAAATAATTTTTCCAGTTATCTTAAAAGAGCATGTTGATGTCTCACTTGATATCTAAATCCAATGAGAAAGTATTAATTTTTATTTAATTAGGTGGATCATATTCAGAGACAAACCCCTCACATGTTGTCTGTAAATTGAACAGAGACCTATTTTCTGTATTAAAACTATCCAATTATCAATTTTGCTGCTGTTACTAAGTAAAAGATTAGCTTCCAATATTTATTATACTTTCTTATCCAAGATCGATGTCATGTTTAATAAACAGAATTCAGGAGTTATTGGTAATGGTATTGTAAGCATTACTTGAGTTGACATATGAACCTTTGACCATTTTTTTTTAAATCTTAGGGCACCTCCACCACATATGATATAATTAGCCTATCTCTTTCCTGTATTTCCAACATTGATTATTTCCTAATCTATAGCAAAAGGATGTCCCTTACATGAAGCACCATCTCATCCTTCAGGCACAGACAGAAAGTATAAGTTACAGAGTAAAATTATTTCAGTCAAATCAAGAAAACACCCTAACACAACTGGCTGGTACGCTCTTCTAATCTTACTCACAGATCAGATGAGCTTTGTTATCCATGATGTTCATGGATAGCTAGGAGCCAGGACACTATTGTCTGATTTTGATTAGCCTTCAAAAATCCAGAGTTCTTGGTCAAGAGCCTCTCATGGTCTGGTTAGAGAGACCCAGAGACATAAGAACTCCATTGTGATTCAGACTTTTTAAAACATCTGCTCAGAACCATCTTGAAGGTTGATGCTTCTCCCCAACTGCCCATCCCATTGGGAAGTTGCTATTGGACCTCATTAAAATGTAACAGTACCTTTTCACACATTTTCACCCTTTGTTACCTGGGAAGAAGGCTCTGATAAATGGAGGGACTTCCATTTATCATGGGAGCCAAGAGTAATGCAGAACCATACATATGGAGCCCAGCACTCTGCATGCTCTGATGCAGACTTTGTGTTTTTATCTTCTGTATCTTCTGTTTCCAGTAGAACATTCTTATCCATATGGAAAGACTTCAACAGATGGGAGTTTCAACATCTCCCATGGCATTTTCTATTGCAGAAAATCCAACATTTATTTTATTTTATTTTAAATTATATTTTAAAATTTTGTTTCCAAAACAATAAAAAGAATATAGCCCTATGCTGCAAAACTGTGGGGGAAATGCTTTAAAATGATCAAAATACATTTATTATGTTATATTTATTTACTTAATTAGCTCCCCCATATGTAGTGGCCACATCTGTATTATTCTTATTTATTGCTTTCACTGTCTGTCAGGTATTATAGAATGGAATTTAGACCATCTATAATTTGGATTCCATATAAGAATCCAGGAATCGGTGAGGTATGTTCAACTTCCAAGCAGCCCCAATTTTTGTAATTGGTATTGTGGTCCTATCTATGGTGATTTAATTCAAATGTTATGTCATTCTGATGGAAATTGCTCTCAGATCCCCTATCACAGAGCCTCTGTCACTGGTTGTCCAGTGGCCAAAAGAAACTTTCCACATTCACAGCTATTATAAAATTGAATTGTCATGGTGTGAGACAGATTTATTCCATTTTAAATCATGAACAGGATGCTAGCCTACATGTACTACTGAAGGTCCTATATGGATAGATTGAATAAATCCTGAAGTATTTATTTACATTTTTCAAGTGCATACTAAAGCTATCCTGGTGTGTGCTTTTTAAAAGTATCAATTGGCCCTTTTCCCACCCTTCAATTTAAGAGTTAAGGGAGGGTTCTCTCACCCCATCTTGCAGAATGTATTTCATTTTAAAGGAAACTTGTAAAATAAAGTCCTTGCAGACAGAAATGACTGTCTCAGGAAGAATTTGCCCCCCAAAACAGTCATTTACTACTTTGAAAATACCAGTGTGTTCCTAGTTGCTTTGATACAAACCCGTTTTCTCATTTTAGATACTTTAAAAAGAAAAAAAGAAGTTTCACCAAATGTAGTTTGAAATGGACACTTGGTTACCATGGCAACTGCATGAATTTTTTTTTTTTTGAATACTTTTAGTTTTTAGCAGTGGGCAACAAAAACTTATTTTTCCTTCCAGGAAGTAATTTGATCCTGAGTGCTATAACTATAATATAAAATGAGCACAGATGCATTTCTGGCATTCCTTGAGCATATTGAATTAAAATAGGAAATAACTGAACCATTTGTTTTCTCCCTACAGTTTTGCACCCATGCCAAACTACCATATGCAGTCGTTCCTCCACATTTGTGGCTTTCACTTTTATGGATTTGATTATTCATGGATTTGATTAACATGTTCTCTATGAGAAAATCTAGGTCCTCCAGGATGACTTTATGCCCAATTTCCACCAGAGGTAGCACCGGAGGACCTAGAGATTCCTAGAAAGAGTGCTTCACTAAGCATTTATAGATTCTCCAGCACAATTCTGTAGTCAACTTCCAGCAGATGTCAACCACAGAGTTGCTCTGGAGGAACTAGAGAGGTGTTTCTCAGGTTAAAAAATAAAACATGGTTTTTGTTTGTTTGTGGTAATTCAATTTTCATGGGGGTCCTGTGTCCCTAACATCAGCGAATATGAATGGTCCACTGTATACTTACGTATATGCCAACTATATGTAAAATTCAATGCCAGGTTTTGGAGCTAAAGTTGTGGATTTTGATATGACCATTTGATAAGTCAAGGATGAAACTTAGGGGCATGTTAACAAAGGATATAAAAGACAAAGCAAAGGAAAACAATGCCAGGGAGCTGACAAAATTCCAGCAGGCATGATGGTTAATGTTCACACTAAGATGAGAAAGGAACTATGGTAAATGGTGGTTCTGATATATGTGGGGAGGCAACCAGGCACAGGTGGGGCTGGGACAAAGCATGCATGTCTGCTTGTCGCTCCTTCAAAGGGAAGTGCCAAATTGCTGCTGCCACCACTGTTTTCCTGTCCAGGTATTCAAAAAGGCCAGAAATGACACTGGGTGGAGAGAACAGAGGTGGGAAGTGCTATTTTTAGATTCTTATGAGATGGATTAAGCACTTGCTTTTTGCCACTCTACTCAGAAAAGAAGATGGTTCCTTCTTTGATAAGAGTTAAGGTACAGTACTTACATTGACCAATGGATAAATTGACCCACATTTGGGAAAGTAGATTTTTGACTAAAAATTCTAGATTATGCATGATTATGTGCAGTAAGCATAGGATAATGGCAGCCAGCAGCATGGTGTGGGTAATAATCTAAAATTTAAAGAAGCTACTCAAAGTGCTGAAGCTATATTGGGGATAGGTCCTCTAAAAGTCAAACTAAAACCTACAATAGTTTCACCATGCCACTGACATGGAAACCACTGGCAACCCCTTCTCTAAGACGTCAGAGATGAGGATTCAAATTCTTGCTCATTTATGAGCCAATTAATGACTCTGAGATGTCATTACCTTGCAAAGTTTAGCCCACAGTGTTAAAAATATTTATACAGAAGTATGTTCACTCAGAACAATAGGACTAACCCCTGCTAAGTGTGCTTACTATTATAGATACAGTCCTATGCATGTCTACTGAGCAGTTCTATGGCTGGAGGGCAGAAACTGAGACATTCCTGGAAAAGGAGGGGAAACTAATTCCACAATTTTCTAACCAAAGTGTGGTTATATGATCTGGCATTCAGGGTGGACATACAGAGTATCTCACTGATCTTGATGTATGATTGCAAGAGAATACAATGGAGCTGAAAACAACCAGGAACACTAGAGCCTAGTGAGAGGTTTCCAGATGAGGTTCCAGAATCCACAAAGGGAAATGAGTTGAACCTGTTCTCAGTTCCATTTGATGTAATATGTCAGAAATTGAAAGAAAATTCCACAGTGAGCTCAACATTCTGCAATCATTCCTCTCTGTCATTTATTCCCCAGATTCAGGCCACCGCCAAGACCAGTAGACATTGCTAAATTCTGTCCGTTCCTCTCAGCCTCCACTGCCAAGACTCTGGTCCATGCCCTAGTGGTCTCACAACTAGATTATTGTAACCTTCTTCTGACAGGGCTTCCTCTCTCTCACCTCCATCCTTTAATCTCTATCCAGAACTCAGCTGCACGTATTATCGCATCTGCTCACCACTTTGACCATGTTTCTTCTCTTTTATCCTCCCTTCACTGGCTCCCCTTCCCCTTCCACATTTAGTACAAGCTTTTCTTGTTGACTTTCAAAGCCCTCCATGGACTGGCCCCTCCTTACTTGTCTGAACTTCTTTCTCCTCAAACTCCTTCTCGTACCCTCCGTTCTGGTAGTCAAGGTCTCTTGTCTCAGCCGAGGATTTCCACTGTCCTGTCCCGGATTTGTCCCTTCTCACTTGCTGCCCCTCACTCCTGCAACCTTCTTCCCCCACATGTGTGCCTCATCACTTCTCTAACCAGATTCAAAATTAAGTTAAAAACTATATTGTTTAGGGAAGCATTCCCAGGATTGTACCATCTGCCCAAGGATGCCTCCTTCTAACTATGTATTAAGAAGCTGTGCCCTCCCTCCAGTCCATCTTCCTTGGTCCAGGCCCCAGAGGGAGAGAAGAACCACTGGACCTCATCCCCTTCCCACCATCTTCCCCCTTTCCTTTTGTATTGTCTCTTTTAGATTGTAAGCCTGAGGGCAAGGATCCATCTAATTATAAGATTGTATGTACAGCACTGTGTAAATTTACAGCGCTATATAAATAAAATTAATAATAATAACAACAACAACAACAACAACAACAACACAGCCAGGAGCCAGGGCAGTGGTTCAGATCAGTTTCTATAAGTCCACAGCGACTGAGGAATTCTACAGATTATACATAGCTGCAGATTAATATGCATTGCTGAAGGCATAGGTAAAGAAAACCATCTCACTCTTTGCAGTCATCTACTGTTGTGAGACGTTTTTCTCAAAGCTCAATATAGTCCTTACCATTCAGTAATCACTGACATAAACCTTGAAAGCTAGTTATGAGTTGCAACTGGATCAGTCCCATAAACATAGAGAGGTTCATCCAGGAGAAGAAACCACAGTCATCTCATTAGGTATCATAAGTGATGAACATAATGCTTTAACATCTCTTCTGCAAGAAGAAATCTGTAAATCTCTATATCTAAAATGGAGACAACTCTTAAACTCAGATCAATGTGTTTATACATCACCTCCAAATGTGTCGGGATGGCTGCTGTTGTAATTGTTTGCCCATGGGGTAGGGGGAGCAAAGCAAGATGCAGCACATTTTAAATTGTACTCTCCCTTGTCAAGTTTATGTTACAGATTTATGTTACAAGTTTGTGTTATGGCAACAGACACTGCTTTCCAAAGAATTATCTCCAAATCACTGAAGGATGATATATTGGCGTCCAACCCAAAACCGTGCTTTGTGTGAGGAAAATGACACAACAAAAGTTGCACATTTAGTCTGATCTTCATAATTATATTGATCTCAAGATCAAAATTATTCCCCTGAGAAAATCAAACAGTCAAATTACATTAAGGATATCACCATCTGTTCCAAATAATTCATCAACTGCAAAAGGTAACATTTGTCAAGCAGCCTCTTCATTATAACTTTTGAGGCTATATTTGTTACACAGGAGATACTTAATATTTACATTCATTATCAATTATACAGTATATGTGGGTGATAGTTTGTGCTACAGCTAGTGCAATGATTAGTATTATAGTTGCTTCATTTTCAGTTAGACAAGATTGATTTCTAGAAAAGTAAATCTACATCCATATTTTTTGTATCTCCAGCTCCACCACCCTCCACAATCCAAAGGCCTTCAGTTTTCATGAAAAAGAAGGCCCTTTCTTTGTTCCCTAAATCTGCCTCACACTGTCCCCAAATAAGAATCTCCCATAATAAAATTTTCATTCCTCAAATTTCTTTGCAGAGAGTGAGACAATGATCAATGGTCACTAGCATTCTTATATTAGCTGTGTTTACATTCTTTTGGTATATTTGTCTGCCCATTTTCTTTGGGTGCCTAAACTGTGTTTCTTAATGCCAACCTAAAGTTTTAAGTAACTGAAATGCTAGAAAATTGGGATTTGAAGGAAATTTTCATTTAGAGGGTAGAATTTTTGTGGGGGGGGGGGATGTCCTCACTTTGCCCCATCCCTACTGCTACTCCTCTGCCTCTATGACTTTGCCTGTCATACTTCCTTCAAATTACTCATTGAAAGTCATTTTAAAGGAAGCAGAGGCCCTAATCTCCACATCTTCCTCTAGGAAACCCTATAATTCAGCTTAAGTCTATACAAAAATGAAAACAACCATTCTTATCCCAAAAAACAAAATAAAATTCAAAATCTACAGGCAGCCACTACTTTTATTAGGACTAACTAAAATTCCACTGGTTTTTTTTTTCATCAGGCTAAAAAAAGGGGGGGGGGAATGCAAAAATTTGGCTAGACATTATTCAGGCATGGGATCTGGGATTAAATTCAGTCTGATGATAAAGACTGCAGCCTTGATGATTTAATGCTAGAGGTACAGGTATCACAAAACATCCAGAAATGTCTGCTCAGATGCAAACAAAATGGTGGCTCCCCATTTTGGGAAACAGAAGGCTGGTAGCATGTCAGACATCCGCCTCTTGCCTTAAAGTAAAACACAAAATTTCTTAGGCAGCATACAGTAGAAATGCAAAGAAACAAGAAGCCATGATATAAATAAATCTGCAGTTTGAGTTTTAAATAGTATGCTAGTTAAACGAGTCAGTTGAGGCCAACTGGAAACCTTTCTGCAGTACCTAATTATGAGGAATCGAATCAACTCCTTCTTTACTTTTGCTTGAACTTCTTTCTCTTTTTACTTCTTCCCTCCACAATTTGCCCCTTCTGTTCTGTACTGTATCATGCACATTGATGGGACTAATGAAATAAATAAGATAGGAGGAATGGTAGTGTCATAAGAAAGGATCCTAGGTTTAAGAGTCGGGGGAAAAGATCTTGGGTGACTGATCTGATCTAATGTATTAGGATCTCCTGTGAGCCACAGGAGAAAAAAGACTAAACTAGATGGTTTAATTGTCTCTATACAAGGCAGTTCTTAGTGCTTGTAGAGTGTCAACAATAACTATTTCTAGTTTGATATACAGACCAGAAGAAAGTCATGCATCCATTACTATGAAACAGTTATCTGTAAGCTCCCTGGGTCCCATGTTGGGAGAAAGGTGAAATATACATACATACATAAAATTACAAAGAAAAAAAATCAAAATGCTCAACTAGAAACAATTAATCAAAAGATAAAATAAAAACAAATACACCTTTTGCATGTGCCTTTACAGCTACAATGTGAGCAGATAATTGTGTCAGTTATAAAGGGAGAGCTGCTATTAGAAACAGAAGCAAACAGCAACAAGCAGAGTCCAGATTGGGCAATGCAATAGAAATGTTGGGATGCCAGAATGCAGAAATAGTTACAAACAAGCCAGTTTCACCTGGCCATAGTTAGCATTTGCAACATAAATTGGTAAGCTTCATCCCAACATATATGTGTTCCCTTCCATCAGGCTCAATGCCCTTCATTTGATTTTTTCCCAATATGGAAAAATGAGCATGACCCACTTTGTGCTCTGAAGTTCCAGCCTTAATTTAATGAGATGATCAGTCCCTGATTGTCATCCATGATACCTCACAATGCCACAGAGCGTCTCTCTTGTCCAGTTCTATGTGCCCAGGGACTTTCATTCAGCACAGTTCCAACATGATGCTTAAATCTAGAATGCACACAAGGCATATATTTATTCCATCAGATCACTGTTCTTCTTTTTTATTACTGTATTGTTGATCAGAAATATTGTCACAATGCAGCATGATGTCTTAAACAGTTGGCACTCAGCATCCATGGGCTTGCCATGGATCCATGGATAGCAAGGCCTCATCCCCAATGATGATGTATGCAGGTGGCTGAGTCACCATTAGGGACAGCCCCCATTGTCCTGTGGCATCCCATGCATGCTGACATACAACCATTAAGTTCCACTGTCTCTAATGGTGGGGTGACCGCATACATGCACTGCCATGGGACAACAGGGGCTGTCCCTAATGGCAGCTTGGCCACATGCATGCATTGCCATTGAGGACAATGTGCACTTGAGCATCCATAGATTTTGGTATCCGCTGGGGGGGGCGGGGTTCAGGAATGAATTCCCCATGGATACCAAGGGCCTACTGTAAATGTCAGAAAAGGAGAAGATGAAATAACAATCAATTAATAAAATTAAAAAAATTCTGACAGGGGATTATAAAAATCATAAAAAATTAAAAGGAGAGGAGAAGAGAAGATTAAGAGGTGATATGACAGCCCTGTTTAAATATTTGCAGGGATGTCATATTGTGGATGGAGCAAGCTTGTTTTCTGCTACTCCAGAGACTAGGACACAAAACAATGGATGCAAACTAACAGAAAAGAGATGCCACCTTAACATTAGGAAGAACTTCCTGGCAGCAAGAACTGTTCGACATTGGAACACACTCCCACGGAATGAGGCAGAGTCTCCTTCTTTGGAGGTTTTTAAAAAGAGGCAAGATGGGCATCTGTTGGGGGTGCTTTGATTGTATGTTCCTACATGGCAGGGGGTTGGACTGGGTGGCCCGCATGGTCTCTTCCAACTCTATGATTCTATGATTGTAGGTTGTTGTATTCAGGTTTTTCCCAGTTTATGAAGCCACTTGCACATTTTCAGTCGGGGTACTTTTTTGGTGTATATAGTGGTTGACATCTTGTTAGTCAATTACAAGGTTGTTGTTGTCAGCTGCCTTCCAGTCAATTTCAACTCATGGCAGCTTCATGAATGAGGCACCTCCAAGTCCTCTGTCCTCAACCGCTCTGCTCAGGTCCTCCAGGCTTAGTTGAGTGTATCCAGCTAGTGTGCGGTCTACCTATCCTTCTCCTACCCTCCCGCTAACATTATTGTCTTTTCTAATGAGTCCTGCCTTCTCATGATGTCTTCAAAAAATCTTGGTATTTGTCATTTAGTGAGGTACGCTGCCTGATCTGTCAGAGAGCTTTGGTGCTTCACCAAAGTACAAATCATATGATTCTGTATGATAGAATCATATAGTCAAAGTGGTGTTAAACTGGTTTAATTCTGCAATGTTGATACACCCACAAACTGTAGATCTGAACCAGTTACCCTTATGTAAGTACTGATTTACTCAAGTGGCTGTAGATTCAGTAGATCTCTCTTTTTTTCTTTTTTAAGAATAACCATTGGATATAGATCTTTAGTTTTAATGTCTCTTTTCATTTTTTGATTAATGAAAATGATTCTGCCTTTTCACATTTTCAGAATCTTCAAAGCATTTTTTAAACAGCCTATCCAGTAAAAATGCCCCAAATGAAGCTGCCAAAAATGAAACATTCTAGCCCATAAAATCAAACATGCTATTAATACCTTGAGATCATCATTTGGATAGGAGAATGACCTATTTCAAGTGTTGATTTACCAAGCTCAGGAACGCATCATAATTTTAAATTGCTAGAATAGTCAGGCATGCATTCTAGGTTTAAAGAAAGCTTGTTTCAGGAAATGTGGGGAAATGCTGGGGATAATTCCATCATCAGGAATACCAAAGGAAAAGGGAGTTAATTAAAAGTGAAATATTAAAGGCACAATTTCAAACAGTGCCAATAGGAATGAAAAATGGGAGGTGCCTAAAGAAACCAGGATGTATCTCAGAAGAACTTTCATCTGAGCTAAGACACAAAAGGGACATGCATGATAAATGGAAAACGGGGGAGGGAATCACCAAAGAAGAATTCAAACAAATAGCTAGCTTGTATAGAGAGAAAGTCAGATAAGTTAAAGCACAGAATGGGCTCAGCTTTCCTAGAGAGGTTAAAAACAAGAAAATCACTTTTTTGGTTATGTCTGTAACAAAGAAGGAGGAGGAGGAGGAGGAGGAGGAGGAGGAGGAGGAGGAGGAAGATTTTATCGATTTAGGGCCACTGCGTGGAGAAGATGGCAAAATGCTAACAGGGGACACAGAAAAGGCAGGCCTATTAAATACCTTCTTTGACTCTGCCTTCTCTCAAAAAGAGAACAGTGGGGGAAATGAAGCAGATGATGCAGTAGGGGAAATGCATCACAGAATGGCAAAAGGGATGGTACAGGAATACCTGGCTACATTAAATGAACTCAAGTCTTCAGAGCCAGATGAACCACAGCCAAGTGTATTAAAAGAATTGGCCGAAGTAATCTCAGAGCCAATGATAATAATCCTTTTGAATTCCTGGTGAATAGGAGATGTCCCAGCAGACTGGAGGAAGGCTGCCCAGTCAGTGTGTGCACCACAGGGTTCTGACTTGGGCCCAGTGTTATCCATCATCTTTATCAATGATTCGGGTGATGGGATAAAGAGCACGCTTATCGGATCTGCAGATGTCACCAAAGTAGAAAGGGTAGCAAATACCCCAGAGAACAGGGTCAGAATTCAAAATGACTTTTAACAGATTAGAAAGCTGATTCAAAACTAACAGAATGAATTTCAACAAGGTGAAATGTAGGGTAATACACTTGGGCAATAAAAATGCAGGAAGAGAACAATGCAGGTGATCTTAAAATACAGGTGTGTTCATACAGGTCAATGCACTAGAAAGAAGTTGATAAAACCTTGAGTTTCTGCCTCTCCAAGATTGCCAGTTTAGGTTATATAGTCAGAGTATAAAATTTTCAGAACTAGAAACACTAATTCTGATCTCACATACTGCAATGGTTGCTGCCATTAAATAACCATTGCTACAGCTTGCAACTTTGTCACAATAACAGGAAGATACATGGGTAGATTAATGTGTCTGTCACAAATTATGTATATTTAATGCATTCTGGATGATGTGTTGTAGGATTAATTCATGAAAATCAATACATTCATTGATTTTACTGCAGTGGCTTCATTGCTTGGATCTAAGTATATTGTGTTTAAAACATGTGTTCTGTTATGCTTTTAGAAATGTTACTTATAAAATATATTGTGTTTAAAACATGTGTTCTGTTATGCTTTTAGAAATGTTGCTTATGTGTTCTTTATTTGTCTTTCAATACGAGGATCTTTATTCATCGTAAAAAGAAAATCTACTGAATTTTAAAGTATAATGTTTCTTTTTATTGATATATATGTGTGTGTGTGTACAAAAAACTCACCTTTTCCTTCAAACTCTAAAATGGATTTTCTGGGAATATTATTCTGAGTTTTTTCACACAAAGCTTTGGTAGGGGGATAGAATTCAAATATCATCAGCAAGTGGGATGTGATGTTGCTCTTCTTCTCTTTTCCTCCTGATCTAATTCCAAGTTTCTTCCTCCCCTCCCCCCAAATCCATTTGTCAACCACAATTATAGCATTGTTCTGTATCTTTTTCCTAGTGCTGGTTGTGTTCTGGGCATGTGCACGGTGTGATTCTCAAGGGATTTCACCAGCTTCCCATTCTCACTCTAGAATGGAGGCTGTTGTACTTTGGCCACATCATGAGAAGGCATTACTAAAGACAATAATACTTAAAAAATTAAAAGGCAGTAGAAATATAGGAAGGCTGCAAGCCAGATGGTTAGACTCAATTAGGAAAACCATGGGCTTGAAGCTGTAGGAGCTGAGCAGAGCGGTTGAAGATAGGGGTTTTTGGAGATGGCTCATACAGAGTTGCCATGAGTCGAGATCAACTCAAAGGCAGTAAACAACAACAAACATTATTCAGCTCTAGCATCTAGAAGGTACCATGGACAGCTCCAAGCCCTTTCAGATTTGTCGTTGTATGCCTTCGCTGTTTCCAGTTTATGGCACCCCTAAGGTAAAGCTATCATGTGCTTTTCTTGTCGAGATTTGTTCAGAGGAGTTTTGCCATTACTTTCCCCTGAGGCTGAGAGCAAATAATAATAATAATAATAATAATGTTTATTTATAGCCCGCTCCTCTAATAGAATACTCGGGGCGGGGTACAACAGATTAAAAGGATACAGAGTAAAAACGACAATCATATCCCTCCCCAACCGCTCCCCTTAAAACTAAATATGACTTGCTGAAGGCCATCCAGTGGGTTTCATGTCTGAGCTGGGAATCGAACCCTGATCCCAAAAGTTGTAGTCCAACAAAAAGGCCAATGCAGTTTTAGGCTGCATCAATAGAAGTATAGTGCCTAGATCAAGGGAAGTAATAGTGCCACTCTATTCTGCTTTGGTCAGGCCCCACCTGGAATACTGTGTCCAGTTCTGGGCACCACAATTAAAAAAAGATGTGGAGAAACTGAAGCGTGTCCAAAGGAGGGCAACTAAGATGGTGAAGGGTCTAGAAACCATGCCCTATAAGGAACACCTTAGGGAACTGGGGATGTTTAGCTTGGAGAAGGGAAGGTTAAGAGGTGATATGATAGCCCTGTTTAAATATTTGAAGGGATGTCATATTGAGGAGGGAGCAAGCTTATTTTCTGCTGCTCCAGAGACTAGGACACGGAACAATGGATGCAAACTGCAGGAAAAGAGATTCCACCTCAACATTAGGAGGAACTTCCTGTCAGTAAGGGCTGTTTGACAGTGGAACACACTCCCTTGGAGTGTGGTGGAGTCTCCTTCCTTAGGGGTCTTTAAGCAGAGGCTGGATGGCCATCTGTCAGGGATGCTTTGATTTGGAGTTCCTGCATGGCAAGGGGTTGGACTGGATGGCCCTTGTGGTCTCTTCCAACTCTATGATTCTATGAAACCTATACCATTCTGGCTTGCACTTTCAAATTAGCTGCACCAAAAAAAGAGGGGTTCCTGACATCCAAAGCCAGACTCATTGTTCTCGTACACCAGCAGCTACAATATGTGTCATAAAATTTTAAGCATGCCATTAACTTTCATTTCATATTAACCACCTACTTTTTGCTCATGCAGCTATTCCAAAAGCATTTCCTGCATAATATGGAATTGTTCACTAATAGTTTTAACAGATGTACCAGTCCTATGACACCCATTAACATTTTTCAGTTTCAAAATATAACACTTTTTGATGACAAGTGAAGAATATTTAATTAAACATTTGGCTAGAAATCCCCCAGTGAAGCACTACACATATATTTACAATGACTGACAACTATATCTATAATCACATTGCCACACATTAGCTTATGATTGTGGCTGGTGCTTTGAACATGGAAATATAACTATTATTTCTTAAATCATAAGTTAACATATTTCTCTTAATATCTCAAAAAGATAGAAATATTGAGCTGATGATGATATCCCTATGTTTGTATATTTATTTGATTATTTATTGGGCTAATTTTAATGGCCAAACCCTTCCCCCTAAACTGCGTACTCTTTTTAAAGCCCCAATAAATGTCAAAAATCAGTTTTCAAAAACTATGTCCATAATACATTAGAGAAGTACAAGAGTATTCTCTTTGCTGTCACTTAAAAGGAAATTATTGATTACATACATTTTTTAAAAAAAAAAAAAATCAAAGGCAGAATACAGAAATGAGCCAAGTTTTACTATCCTCTGTCCTTGTCCCTGTGTTCAGCTATTCATTATCAGATAGCCTGTCTATACCTGCAAGACACTCCATTAAAGTACTGCACAGAAACGACATCATTATTGATGGAATAATAGTGCCCGAAGAATAGCAGAAATTTAGGACAGGCATTGAGAGTGAGAAACTGCAAGACCACCAGCTATCAATCATAAATGATTCATTGCCGTATTGAATGGTCTTTAGAATTATTTTGCAAGGGAGCAAGAGTGGGAGGATGCATGCTGGGAGCAAAAGGGTCCTTTAAAAATCAGCCAGCTGCAGGGCTATAACCTGGTATACCTTGAGCATTCTCTCTCCTTATCCCCTGCCTTTTTTTTTTCTGGTTTAGAAACAGCCTGAGAAATATATCATGACAGCCCCCAAAGATCAAGAGCAGCAATGGTTCAGGTATGGCATCTTTCTTACTGCTCATGATGGAAAAGAAGACTGGTGGTATCATAACATATGTGATCATTCAGAAGATACTGGCAGCTTCTGGTAGATTTTTTAACTTGCCTCTGGTGCTTATACTTGCAATGATGATATCTCTTCTTGATCACTTTATCACTAGGAGTAGGAAAGAATAAATCTGCCTCTTTCACCTTCTGTAAAGGTTGATTTCTCCCTCTCCCCACAACCCAAGTACCAATTAATTTCATCCCATTTCTCTGCATCAATTTGTGTGTGTGTGGGGGGGGGGGGATTAAAAATGCATGAAAATACATGCACATTTTTTCATGCACATTTGCCTATGCATGGGAACCCATACATATATTCTCAATACAAACTTTTTTGCAAGTAATTTCACCTAATATATACCTTATTGTATGCTGTTTTTCTTAATGTACACAATTTGATGTACGGTTTTTCTTTAGAGAACTACATTGCAAAAAATGGAAACTTAAAAAAACCACAAAAGAATAATAATTGCATACTGATTTAATGAGGTATGCAATAATAATTGCATAGCATTTAATGAGGTATGAGTTAGGTCAATTTGTATTTCAGTGTGAACCAAACAAAAACACACAAACATTCACACACACACACACACACACACACACCTATTACTAGAGAGAACTGAGCCTTTTCTTCACTTAAAACTCTATGCCAAAATGCAGCTACTAAACTGTTTCTTATAATAAAAAGCAGATACTAGATCCAATCAAATACTTTCAAATGAAAACAATTTGCATCTTTGACTTCCCAGATAAAAATGTGTAATTATGACTAAAAATTCTCTCTAGGACTAGTAGGGCTAAAATTACCAGAAAATAGCTATCCACATTCTGAAACAAGGATTGCTATAACATCTTTTAACTCTAGTGCTCTGTTAGAAAGAATTGGGTAGGGGGAATGTAAAAAATTTAACTTCAGAGAAAAGATTAGATCTAATTCTAGATCATACACACATATGTCTGAGCAGCAGTGGTGACATCCAAGACCAGTAAGCTCAAACATGCCAAGTGTCTCTTTTATGTAACTCTCTTCAGTTCTTAAGCTTGATTCAGAATTCAAAAATGATGTGCTAAGAGGTAAAGGTCACTCTGCTCTGTATTGATGCTACAAAGTTGTTACTGATCTCTCAGACAAAGTTAAGGGAATCTGAGTAGGATAGACTTGTATAATGATCACTCTTCTCTGGTGGGGAAAAAATCAAAAGCAAACATAACTTCTCCTTCAAGCACCATAGTGACATCAAAAATAAGAAAACAAAAGAGATACCTCCAACTGCATATGACTTTGTTCCTGGACAGAATGTTTTCACCCCCATTATGGAAATCATGCACCAACTGAATTTGGTCCTGGGCGATCGTTTAGCTGTGGACAGTAGAGGACAGAACAGCATAAAGACAATGCCTTCATGATAGAGCATATATTGGGAGGTACCAGGTTGAAGGTCCTACTTGGATATGTTAAAGGTTTGAGGTTGAAGTTCTCAGCTTCAGTATCTGACCTCTCCAATTCCAAAGGATCAAACAGCACAGAGGTGGAGAAATTTATTGACCTATAGGTGTTACTGGGCTCCATGATAAACCAAACCTCCCAAACTCAGCCTTATCTTAAGTGAATAAACACAAAAACACTAAGGTACTAGACCAAGGGAGGGACAGCATGATGTAGTAGTTTGACTGTTGGATGCTAACTCTGGAGACAATAGCTCAGTTCCCTACTTGGCCACAGAAACCCACTGGGTGAGCTTGAGTGAGTCACATACACTCAGTCCTAGAAAACCACATGACAGGATTGCCTTAGGGTTGCCATAAGTCAGAAACAACTTAAAGGCATACAACAATAATCACAACTAGACCAAGCTCTCCAAGGCTGTTGACTGATTTGTTTTAATTTTGCTCTCAAACAGTTGCCCATTCTCTTCAGGAAATACCTGTTTCTGTGAAAAAGACCTCCTTTCTCTTCATGTGGACAGTAAGACCACCCAAAAGCTATCCAAGGAGGCTCACATGCCTCCTTCCCCAGAAAGACAGATTGATAAATTATTCCAAAGAACCTGATGAGTTTATTGGCTGAATGGTTTGGTTATTCTTATTATTTTAAAAGTAATTCACTATTTCCAAACTTCTCTTGGTTCTTTAACTGAGAACAGGAGTTGATTTGACTCTCTCACTTAATTCGAGGTTTGGCTTCGTCATTGCGCTGACCCTGTTAAACTAATTGGTAAAGGGTTTAAAGGAAGCTCAGAAAGGTCTGTAGAGTCTATCCTTCTCTTTAAGTGTATCAGCATGGATTCATACATGAAGAGCACATAGGAATTACTTTAAATGCAAGTGTTGATGGATTATATCTGAGGATAAATAAGTCGAGCACTTTGTCCTAACACAGACAGTTGGAGATGCAGAAATATAATAGTAAATTGGCATCCTTGATCCAAATGCCTGGCTTTACAGGGACAATTCTTTCCCACCCACAAAAAAACATGCCATTGAGATAATTGGTTCCTGTACATAAAAGCTATCTGTTGTTATTGTGTACCTTCAAATTGTTTCTCACTTATGGCAGTCCTAAGCTGATCCTGTCATGGGGTTGTCTTGGCAAGTTTCTTCAGAGGGGGTTTGCTATTGCCATCCTCTGATGCTGAGAGAATGTGGTTTCTGTGGCCAATCAGGGATTTGAACCCTCGTCTCCAGAGTTCTACTCCAATGTTCACACCACTTGATTCTTAGCTAGTTGAATCTTAGCTATTCAGTTGACTCTTGGTTAGTTAGTGTATAACAAAGACCAAGTTTGTTAGTGTATAACAAAGTTAGTGTATAACAAAGACCGTCTCTCCTCATATAGTCCGCCCCGCACACTTAGATGTACTGGGAAATTATTGCTTAATGATCCAGAGGCCAGATTGTCTACCACCAGGAAGAGAGCACTTTCTATCGCTGCCCCGAGCCTCTGGAACTCACTGCCCACGGAGCTTCGCCTGGCTGCCTCCCTTGCCCAATTTAAGAAGGGGTTAAAAACGCATTTGTTTAAACAAGCTTACCCCTGACTCTCCCCTGTTGTTATCCTCCCCCACTAGGACTTGGACTGGAACACCATCACCCTAGGATTGCAATTGTTAAATTGTTTTATGTAATTGTTTTAACTTTGTATATGTTTTAACTCTGTATGTGTACACCGCCCTGATCGTAGGAAGGGCGGTATATAAATAAAGTTTTATTATTATTATTATTAGTAGTAGTAGTAACAGGACGTCTCCCACCAGCCCCAACTGGCCAATGGTGAGAGACAATAGGAGATGTAGTCCAACAACATTTGCAGGACAACAGGTTCTCTATTCTTGAAGTAGCATGTGATGTGGAACACTCCTCCCTGAGACCCAGAAAAGTGGCTGCCAGTCTGCAGCTCAGTCAGTCATGTATCTTGGGATAGGGGGTCAAGTAGTCTGGCAGGATGTAAGGCAGCCTCTAATAAACTCTAGCTCAGAAAGCAAAGGAAGACCATTTGCAATTTTAACAAGGGCAGTTTCAGAAGAGTGCCTAATCTAATTTAGACATTCCATATACAGCTTGTTATTTAAGTAATGATCCAGACACAAGGCATTTCCTGGGGATTAATGGTCAATTCAGAAGCCTTGGTGACCAAAAGGAACATTAATCCACAGGAAATGTCCTGCTACTGGGTTTTTATTATACACCAACTAGCTATTAAGTACAGTGACCAATAATCTCAATGGCATGCCTTATTTTCTTGGGAAGATTTCTCCCTGTGGAGCCGGGTATTTGGTTAAAGGAGGCTGATTTAACAGCACCTGTAAAAGCTGAACATGGTAGTGTAGAGATTTGGGCATTGAACTATGACTCTGGAAACCAGGCTTCGAATCCCAGCTCAGCCACGAAACCCACTGGATTTCTTTGCCTGAGCATTGTACATTGGGGTGAAAACAATATTTGTAGTATTTCATTTCCAGGTTGAAAAATGACAAATAATAAAGTTGCACAATTTTCTCCTGATATTCTGATGCCCCAAAGTGTTGCAATGGAATTATTATGTAGACAGCTTATTTAATGCTGTTTTCTGTGTAGGAAACTTTTTTCTTTTTGGTACAAGTTTTGTTGCACACAAAAATCCCACATGGTTTTTCTTCCTGCTGAATAATTCCTCTGGAACACTTCAGGATATATGTGTAAGGGGAGAATACTGCAGAGGAATATCATTATCTCCTTCAGTAGAGATAAAACTATTATAATTATTATATCTTCACAGAGTGGACAGTTTGCCTTGTATACCCACTGAGTTCGAAGCCATACTCCATCTGCTGGAGAGAAGTTATTTAACCTGAAAGAACCAATGGATTCAAATTAGAAAAAAATGAGATTCTGATTAAACATTAGGAAGAACTTCCTGACACTACAAGCTTAAGAGGTGGTGGGCTTTGTGGAGTTGAAGGCTTTCATGGCCAACATCCATAGTTTTTTTGTGGAGCTTTCTGGCTATGAGGCCATGTTCTAGAAGTGTTCCTTTCTGACGTTTCACCAGCATCTGTGGCTGGCATTCTCTGAAGATGCCAGCCACAGATGCTGGCGAAACATCAGAAAGGAACTCTTCTATAACATGGCCTCACAGCCCAAAAGCTCCACAAAAAACTGTGGTGGGCTTCCCTTCATTGGAGGCTTTTAAACCCATGTTAGACATCTATCTCTCAGGAATGCTGTGGTAATGTGCTCCTGCATTGGACAAGGTGACCCTTTGTGTTCCTTCCAAATCCATGATTCTATCATTCTATATATGCTGAACTTGTTCTGCATTTTCTGCATTATATTTAACATCTTTGTCAGATGAAGAAGCCAGTGGAGCTTCATAAGCTTACTTTATGTATTTTGTGCATTTTTGTTGTCTGCATAAAGGTATCACTGTTTTGTGGATTTGGGGTGTTATTGTACCTTGTTATATGGCCAACACAGCTACCCCTGCATATGAGTAATCTAAGGAGTCATTTGCCAATCCATCTAAAGCACTGGGAAGTTGCTACCAAGCGACATACGTTGAATATGAATGTCTTTAAATTTTATTGGGAACTTTATTGGGGGGGGGGGGAAGTCTCACTTTCCAGGTTCTCCACTCTAAATACTGTTTCTAAACCACGTTGTGATGGCTTCAGGATCCATAGCAACAGTTAAGTCTCTATACATTATCACAGTTATTGCCCATCCAGATACTGTGGTACAGACCATTATCAATAATGTAATACAATATGTTAGGCCCACTTTTAAATTTGTGACTCCAACACTAAGAAACCCAAGGTGCATGGCATTATTTCTAAGTATCTGGAACAGACTAGGAAGCATAATTTTTTAGATTCCACATCTTTTATGCCTGTTAACTATAACTGTTTTTGCTTTCCTTCCTCTCCTTTCCTGCTAAATCAATCTATTTCTGTCACCACCACCCCCTCACCCAAGATTGCCATCAGCATCTCAGCTTTTATGGTCACAGAGCTTTCCAATTCACCGTCTTGCCATTTCTCTAGCAATTCCACCTCTTCCCAAATCTGCATCTTCCTTGGTCTCTTAGGCTTATTAAAGCAAGCATACTAATTCCTCAAATACATTTTATCACTATGACCCTTTCAGCATTTTCAGTGCCTGCCACTGGGGAAAAATATTCATCAAAAGTGTCAATTTCCACTTGGGGAAGCCTTTAGGAACAGCAATTTTGCATTTTATTTGGGGGGGGGGGGGTCACCTTTTTTTTTCTCTCGCAGGGGTTTTCACAATAAACAACAATAGACTTCTGTTCACTTCTAATTTATATATTTTTTTCTTATCCCCCCCCCCTTTTTTTCTGGGTCATTTTTAGGGCTTGTATAGTGTGAGTTAGGCCCTGTGTGTGTGGAAGACTGCTTCGCCCAAACCTGTCCTAGGAATCTGACCTAATGAATAATGTATTATGTAAAATTTGTGTGTTTGTGTTAAGAACAAAAGCTTTAATCCAGTTGTAAATCCTAATTACAGTACACTCACTGAACAATTGGAATAAGTACTAATTTACCAAGTTCCCATTCATTCAATGAGTGTACTCTAGGTGGGACTAACAATTGGATTTAGGCCAAAAGCTGTATTAAAAGTAAAGTCTGTAGCTTGGCTTTTTAGATTAGTGTTTCGGTGAAATTGTTCACTTTCAGAAGAAGCCATTCTCTGCACTTTATATGGAGAAAAAGTATACAGAATTGCTTTGTGCATATCAAAGATTCCCCCCCCTCCTGCATTTGTCCTTAACTGTCCCCCATGCCTTTGTGTGTGTGTCTGTGTGTGTGCATGCACATGCACCTGGGACTACATGCACATGTAAATGACAGTGCCTGACAAGAATACCATTGAGCCATTACCCCTCTCCCAAAGACGATCTGACTGGCTGTTAAGAAATAAATTGCTGTAATGAGCTGAGAAGGCCAAAAACATTTGGAATATAAAATCCTTCTAGCGGAGAGGGATTCTCCTCACTTAATCCTAACCAGAGCAGTTGTTCACTATTACAATCATCATTAGTTTCACAGTCTAGCAGGTGTTATTGCCTGGAGTTTGGGACCATCAATGACTTGGATGCTATCCAAGATTTAAGGCATCAGTAAAATATTTCAGATAATGTAAAATGTTCCAAGGAGTGTTGCTTTGGTAAATGAAACTTAATAATAGAAACATCATTCAGGCCATAAACTCCTGGTCCATACCGTATTTAATATACTGCTGGATTTGTTGATTGCAGTTGAACAGAAATAGATGAAATAGATAGAAAACCCAAGAAAATCATGACCATAAACAACATTTTACCTCCTCAAAGTGGTATTACTAAACTGTATCTATCACATAATATTGGTGGCCAAGAGTTACTACAGTTGAAGCAAATTGGTGAAGAGAAAAGATCCTTCAGTGAATACAGCAAAGAAAGCAAAGAAAAAATGTTGGCAGATTATATAGAGAGAATATATTCCCTCTGTCTTTTCTTCGCTAACAAAGATTCAGGAAGGACTCATCCCATGCTTTCTACAAGCACGGAGAAAACACGGAGAAAAACCAACAAAAGACATGTACAGAAAGAAATTCAAGTAAAATCACCTTGAAGCCTGGCAAAACAAAGCATACATGTTCAGTAAATTAAAACCATAGAAGAAAAATCTGAGAAGGGGAACGTGTGAAAATAGTTAAAGACTGGGACACTGGAAAAAAAGAAAAGAAATGGAAGTACTTATATTTGTGGCTCACAAATTGGTGCTTTAGACAAATTTCATCAAGCTAAATATAGAAAAAATTACTATACATAAGTAAATCTCATCTGTGTAAAAAGATAAGATGTTGGCCATCTTATCAGTTTATGCAGCAAGATTGTGCAGATTGACTATTCAAATGCCATTATAAAATGGCTGTGATGAATCACTGCACAGACACCATACATTGTGATATAGGCAAAAACTATGATTTACTATCTGAAAAGAATTGGTGGAAGCATAGGCCTGTAAAAGTTATCTGAAGTCTTATGGGACTTTAAAATTCAAACGAACAAGTAGAACATAATATGCAGGACAAAATAGTGGTTGAGAAAAAGGAACCATGGATTACAGATGTAGCAATCCCAAGGGAAAGCAGCATCAAAAACAAAGAAAGGGAAAGGACTGAGCAATATCAAGACATACAAATTGAGATTCAACACCTCTGAGAAAAGGAATGATGTCGGTTCCAGCAGTGATAGATGCTCTATAATCAGGTCTAAATGGACTGATAAAACATGCAGTCACCATAGACAAGACCACAGTAGCATTGTCATCATCATCATCACTACCACAAATAATACTGGTCCCTCAGATTATCTCATCCACACAATATGGATTTTTTATTTTCAAAAACAGTTTTCTAGGAATTTTAGACATGTTTTTGTATTTTAATAGTTCTTCAGGCTGCTTGGTTGCCCACTCAAAAGTCCTATTCACATTCTAAGTATCCTCAATGACATTGCAGTGATGGCAATGTATGTGGCCCTAGAATTATGGCAACAGTCCAGAAGTAATTGTCATGTATAGCAAACAGCAGGACCTTCCTGTTTTCAATTTGTACATGCCACAAATGTTATATGAAACCTGGGTATGTTTGCCTCAGGAAGCTTGGGTATTATAATAGGCATTTTACTGTCCAAACAGCTACCCTCCCTTTAATGACAAACCAAGAGCAAATGTGCTAAATGACTAGAGTGTAGACTTGAATTGGGATATTTCTTCAAGAGCAAAGTTGTAACAGTATGCACAAATCTTTTCATCCTTGTCAAGACAATGTGCAATGTTGTTGTTGTCGTTGTTTCCTTACATTAGAATGAAAATACTAGTAGGTGTTCAGCAGCTGTGATAGCCAATAAAATAAAATGAAATAAATTTTGTTGGCCGCCTTGAGTCAACCAGGAGAAACGCAGGATATAAATAAATTAATTAAATAATAATAAATAATCAAGAAGTGACCCAGAAAGGACATCCCTTAGGACTGGAATGGTCCAGAGAGGGCAAAAATATGGGGGAAATGCCCATATTGGCAATTTGGGAACAAGAGGGGTGTCTGGATGGCACAGAAATGGTCTTGGAGGCCACATGGGGTCTCATACCTGGTGTTGAGGCCTATCCTCCAGAGTTTCACACATGGCCAAACAACATCAGAGTCTGATCAAGAGGCAAAAGTTGTTAATGAGGAAGAACACAGAAGTCCTCCACTGCCTTAAACTATATTGTCCTCCTGGCCAACTTTCATAACTCTCCTCACTTGCACACATCTTGCTACAGGAACGTCCCCCTGCCCAATCATGTTTGGGCCAGGGCACAGGAAGCAGCCATAGCAGACACACCTGAACTTGCATTGTAGAATAGCTTATAGGTTCCTAGTCCACCAAAGAAAGCTCTATGATGGTGTGTTTGAAACTGTTATTACCACACGATTGGTCAGTTTCCACAGCTTTCCCAACAGAATGACACCCACGGAGTTATATTTTAAGCAGCTTTCATGCAGTTGCTGTAGCATGTGAACTGGGACTTTGAGTTCTGCTGCAGTGATACATAATTAAAATGCACAGATTCTGCCATTTATTCATGACTACCTGCAAAGAAGAGAGTGTGTTCTTAAGGCTTTTTGTTGTTGTTATGAGCATTTTTCTGCTCAGGCGATCTACCACATTACTACATGTGTCCATGTCAGTCAGGTGGTAAAGGCAGAATCCATTTACGATTTCCCAGAAGTACTTACTTTGGTTTCTGTTCCAAGGCATTTCCACCTAGCAGACAAATGCAATCCCCAGCTAAGAGCAGGAAGCTAGAAGCCATCTGCAACTGCTTGGCAGACAGGAAAGGATCTGCTATTACATCCTTTTTCTTTTAGGATGTCTTCTGTCACTTTTCACCTGGATACCACAGACTAGCCCTAGATATTTGGATGACAGGAAGGCAAATGAGAACAGAAAGCAACTGCTTAGGAAATTTATAGGAAAGTTTCCTTAGTTTAGAAAGCAAAAGGGGAAATGAAGCTGAAACATACAAAGAACTAAAATATTAATTATATCTGATAGTTAATTTCTCTCTACCTGGCTCACACACTTTGAAAAAATGTTAAGTCCCAGACTCACCTGGGTCCTTATATGCAACATATAGGGAAAGACATAGGGAAAAGAGAAGCCACAATTTTCTTTGAAAAGAAATGTGGCTTCCTCCCAGGGGACTTCAAGCCATGTCACTCTCTGTGTCATTATTTTGCCTGGAACAAATTTATCTCATTTATATAGCTCTTCTGTGTATAGCATTCAATGTCTTTTTATTTCTTCTTGGTCTGGTAGTACATTCTTCTTCTTATTTCCTTTAAGGAGGAGAAAGAAAAGGAGGAGGTTCTAGTCCATGTGCTTGGGTGAGATCTAATCTAATTTACACTTGAGCTATTGCATTCTGGGAGCCATTGCTGGGAGGCTACTTAAGGCTACTCAAGGCTAGCAGAAGCTTCATTTCCTTTAAGGAGGAGAAAGAAAAGGAGGAGGTTCTAGTCCATGTGCTTGGGTGAGATCTAATCTAATTTACACTTGAGCCATTGCATTCTGGGAGCCATTGCTGGGAGGCTACTTAAGGCTACTCAAGGCTAGCAGAAGTGTGCGCCTACCGGCGCGCGAATTTTGATTTTTTTTATCTAGTCAAGGAAGTGTTTAGAGAATAGAAGAGGAGCCGGCCTGAAGCATCAGAGGAAGTGAATCAGAGACTTGCCTTTGGAAGGAGCTTTTAGCCAGGAGCTCTCTACACAACTATAGGCCCCGTGACTTGAACTCAGTGACAGAGCTTGGGAATAAAGGCCAAGTCTAGCAAGGGAAGCCCACAGTCTTGTTTCAGTGCCTCCTTAAGACTTCTCAGTATGGACACTGAAGGCCCTGCAGCAGTCACCTGCAACACCTGTGGGATGTTTGTCTTCTTGCCTATAGATGTGGGGAACTACACCTGCTCCAAGTGCAAGTTGGTAGCCCTCTTAGCATAGAAAGTACAGCAGCTAGAGGAGCAGATATCTGCAGTCCAGCATCATAGAGAGCAGGAGATTCTCCTGAACAGATCAGACCAGAATGTCTTGGGTGGGAAACAGACAGAGGAAGTTGTTGGGGCGGAGGAGGTCACTCCACATACAACAGAGGTAGATGCTTGGAGGAAGGTCACACACAGAAGTAAGGAAACCAGGGAACGTTCTGTGAGCGGCTTGCAGCTACAGAATCGCTTTGAATCTCTCTCTGTTGTCAGAGATGATGAGGAAAAGCAGCAGGGATAGACATCAGGGACAGAGCAGGGGAGTCTGAGAGTATCACGAAAGGGAACAGCCACTGCTAAGCCTCGGAGGAGGCGCGTAGTCGTGGTGGGGGACTCCTTGCTGAGGGGTACAGAAGCAGTGGTTTGTGGGCCTGACAAGATGTCTCGGGAGGTGTGTTGTCTCCCTGGGGCAAAGATCCATCATGTGACGGAGAGGCTGACAAGACTTGTCAAGCCTACTGATGAATACCCCCTTCTTTTGGTTCATGTGGGAACCAATGATACTGCAAGGCACAGCCTTCAGAATATCAAAAGGGATTATGAGGCTCTGGGAAGGAAACTGAAAGAGATGGATGCACAGGTTGTCATCTCATCTCTACTCCCGGTAGAAGGGGATGGTCCAGGAAGGGAGAGGAAAATAGCAGAGGTGAATAACTGGCTCCGTAGATGGTGCCGCCAAGAACAGTTTGGATTCTTGGATCATGGGCTGCGGTTCCATGAGGAGGGACTTCTGGCAAGGGATGGACTGCATCTCACGCCAGTTGGCAAAAACGTTTTTGCCAACAGTCTGAAGAATCTGATCAGGAGGGCTTTAAACTGAGTTATGTGGGGGAGGGAGACATTATACTGGAAGACAAAAGGGATGGAGAGAATAGTCCAAGTGGCATAGAGGGAACAAGGCAAACAGTGCAAGGACCCAACAGTAGGAGGCAAAAAAAATGTGCAAAAGCAGCAAGTAAAGAGGACACATGGTCTTAAATGCCTCTCCACTAATGCACAGAGTATGGGAAATAAGCAGGATGAACTGGAACTCCTAGCACAACAAGGGAAATATGATATAATAGGCATCACTGAAACCTGGTGGGATGAGTCTCATGATTGGAATGTAGAAATAGAGGGATATAACCTTTTTAAGAGAAACAGGCCAAACAGGAAAGGAGGAGGGATAGCATTATATGTCAGGGATATTTACACCAGTGAAGAGATCCAGGAAGTCAATACTGGAAGACAAGTGGAGAGCATCTGGATAAAAATTAAAGGAGAGGGAAATAACAGGGATGTTACTGTGGGAGTCTACTACAGACCCCCAACTCAGGCAGAGGAATTGGATGATGCCTTTCTAGAACAGATAATCACATACTCAGAAAGGAGAGATGTAGTAGTGATGGGTGACTTCAAACTCAGCCAAATCCTCAAGGTCTAGCAAATTCCTCACTTGCCTGGAAGACAATTTCATTGTCCAAAAGGTGGAAGAGGCAACAAGGGGATCAGCCATTTTAGATCTTATCTTAACCAACAGGGAAGACCTAGTTGATGGGGTGCAAGTGGTTGGATCCTTAGGTGGAAGTGACCATGTTCTCCTGGAGTTTGTAATACAGTGGAAGGGAGAAGCTAGGCATAGTCAGACACGCACTCTAGACTTTAGGAGAGCTGATTTCAATAAACTTAGAGAAATACTGGGAGTGATCCCATGGTCAGGAATACTAGAAGAGAAGGGAGTTCAAGACGGATGGGAGTTTCTCAAAAGGGAGATATTGAAGGCACAATTTCAAACAGTTCCAATGAGGAAGAAAAATGGAAGATGTCTCAAGAAGCCAGGATGGATGACTAAGGAACTTTCAACTGAGCTAAGTTTTAAACGGAACATGTATAAGAAATGGAAAAATGGGGAAATCACGAAAGAGGAATTCAAACAAATAGCCAGCACATATAGGGGTAAAGTCAGAAAAGCTAAAGCGCAGAATGAACTCAGGCTTGCTAGAGAGGTTAAGAACAATAAAAAGGGCTTTTATGGATATGTCCGCAGCAAAAGGAAGAAGAAGGAAACAGTACGGCCACTGCGTGCAGAAGATGGCAAAATGCTAACAGGGGACAGAGAAAAGGCAGAATTACTCAACACCTTCTTTGCTTCAGTCTTCTCAGAAAAGGCAAAGGGTGCTCAACCTAAGGATAATGGAACAGGAGACAGAATAGAGGAATTTCAGCACAGAATAAGTAAAGAGGTAGTACAGGAATACCTGGTTAACCTAAATGAATATAAATCTCCAGGACCAGATGAACTACATCCTAGAGTATTAAAAGAACTGGTAAATGTAATATCAGAGCCATTGGCAATAATCTTTGAGAACTCTTGGAGAACAGGAGAAGTCCCAGCAGACTGGAGGAGGGCAAACGTTGTCCCCATCTTCAAAAAGGGAAAAAAAGAGGATCCCAACAATTATCGTCCAGTTAGTCTGACATCAATTCCAGGAAAGGTTCTAGAGCAGATCATTAAGCAGAGAGTCTGTGAACACTTAGAGGCCAATGCCATAATCACAAAAAGCCAACATGGGTTTCAGAGAAAGAGTCATGCCAAACGAACCTGATCTCTCTTTTTGATAAAATTACCAGCTTGGTAGATGAAGGGAATGCTGTGGATATAGTTTACCTCGATTTCAGTAAGGCCTTTGACAAGGTTCCCCATGACATTCTTGCAAACAAGCTCGCAAAATGTGGGATAGACAAGTTAACTGTTACATGGATTTGTAATTGGTTGACTGGCCGAACTCAAAGGGTGCTCAACAATGGCTCCTTTTCATCCTGGAGAGAAGTGACCAGTGGGGTCCCACAGGGTTCTGTCCTGGGCCCAGTGCTATTCAATGTCTTTATTAATGATTTGGATGACAGAATTGGGGGCATACTTATCAAATTTGCAGATGACACTAAACTGGGAGGAGTAGCTAATACCCCAGAGGACAGGATCAAAATTCAAAATGACCTGAATAGACTAGAAAGCTGGGCCAGTGCTAACAAAATGAAATTCAATGCAGAGAAATGTAAGGTTCTGCACTTAGGGCGCAAAAATGAAATGCACAGATATAGGATGGGGGACACCTGGCTGAATGAGACCACGTGTGAAAGGGATCTAGGAGTGCAAGTAGACCATAAGCTGAACATGAGTCAACAGTGTGATGCGGCAGCTAAAAAAGCCAATGCAGTTTTAGGCTGCATCAATAGAAGTATAGTTTCTAGATCAAGGGGAGTTATAGTACCACTCTATTCTGCTTTGGTCAGGCCCCACCTGGAATACTGTGTCCAGTTCTGGGCACCACAATTCAAAAAAGATGTGGAGAAACTGGAGCATGTCCAAAGGAGGGCAACTAAGATGGTGAAGGGTCTGGAAACCATGCCCTATGAGGAACGCCTTAGGGAACTGGGGATGTTTAGCCTGGAGAAGAGAAGGTTAAGAGGTGATATGATAGCCCTGTTTAAATATTTGAAGGGATGTCATATTGAGGAGGGAGCAAGCTTGTTTTCTGCTGCTGCAGAGACTAGAACGCGGAACAATGGATGCAAACTGCAGGAAAAGAGATTCAACCTCAACATTAGGAGGAACTTCCTGACAGTAAGGGCTGTTCAACAGTGGAACACACTCCCTCGGAGTGTAGTGGAGTCTCCTTCCTTAGGGGTCTTTAAGCAGAGGCTGGATGGCCATCTGTCAGGGATGCTTTCACTTGGAGTTCCTGCATGGCAGGGGGTTGGAATGGATGGCCCTTGTGGTCTCTTCCAACTCTATGATTCTATGATTCTATGATTCTTATCACAGAGCATTCCGGCCTTTGGTATGAACTTCCCTTTGAGTTTTTTTATCTTGTGGAAGGGATCTCTTGTTCTTCCTTTTTTGTTACTGCCTTCTGTTTCTCTCCATTGATTATTATAGTAATCCTCTTTATCCTTGTGCACTAGTTATTGAACAATTGCATTTGTGATTCTGATTTTGTTCCTATCTCCATTTTGTTTTGCTTCTCGTCTTCCTCAACTGCTTGAAAAGTTTCATCTGTTTTCAAATAGCTTTCTGCACACACACATTTAATTGTTTGTTTTAAATGAGAAAAGTATCATGAAGTTACTCAGAAGAGAGGCCTGTCTTGTGGAGATTTTTGCTTCTGTTTCTGAGAAGTGATTGTTAATCATCATCATAAAGAAGGGCCAATGAAAAGTGTCTGATTTATGGCCCTGCTACCCAGTTTTACATAAACTATGTTCAACTCATTTTCAAGCCCAGGAAATAACTGCATCATAATGTAATCTGAGGGCACAGAAATTATATTAAAGCAAAATTTCAGGGCAGCTCATAGAAGTATAAATCCCATGGAATTTTGCTAATCTACTGCATTGGTTTATAGAATGACTGCTAGAGAAATGTGTGAGAGCACTGGGAAGAATTCACTCCTATTTTAGCAAGATAGCTACTGATTTACTGTAGCTATGTTTTAAAAAATGTGCCCATTTTCAAAGTCCCCTTTTATTTGTTGTTTGATGGAGGCTAATAATGGAACCCGCTGAGATCTCAGAACATCCATCAAGTACACTATAAAGCTCTCAAGGAAACTGTCCCAATCCTCTGTGTGGCTGCACTAGAGCTTTATAAGGTCAGCCATCTCTCCAACCTGATTTATTTGTGAATTGGCATGAAGTTTCAAGAGAAATAAAGCACTGTGAAAACTACGGCACCCTAGGAAATGCCAAGAAATTGTCTCTACATCCCTAGTTGCAGTTCATCTGTTCGGACCTTTTTCAAACAAATTTCTAAATATTTCCTAGGGGACTTTACTCTTTACAGAGCTGTCCTTTCTTTAAAAGTCTGATCCTGTCAAAGATTTTCAAGGTCTCTTGAGGGATTTTGCCACCACAGCACAAAGACATCACATGCTTTTTGAGAAGGATCATGTTTTGTGGGAAAGAACAGCTAACATTTTGTGCCTTAGTGAAGCTAAACTCAGGCACAGCAAGCAAAAAGAATCAGTCTGTTTCCTCAACAAAGAGGCAAGCAACCTGTCTGATGTTTCTGCTTTTTAATCACCATATAATAAGGAATCATAGCTTTTAGGTTTTTCACATTTACAGGAATTGGCTGGCATCCTGTTAGTGGCATATGCACAAATCACACTACTGTTACAGGTCAAATTATTTGCTGTTGTGCAACAGAATACTCTGATGGATATTTACACTGCACATGAGGATATTTACACTACACTGAAGGTAGGTTGGATTGCAGCCAAGATGGTGGTGGGTTTTTGTGGTGGTGGTGGTTGTGTGCCTTCAGGTAATTTCTGACTTACAGTGACCCTGTCTCTAGGTTTTCTTGGCAGCATTTGTTCAGAGGGGTAAAACAGAATAAATTTGCAATGGCTAAATCCAATCACTCGTCTCACGTAAAGCAGAGATTCTGAATCAATGGGATTTACACAAGTTATGAACTTACTGTTCAGCAATGGATTCATTGGGTCCACTCCAGTTGGGACTAGTAACTGGATATGCCCTTAGTCTTTACACAAATATATTTGCTGATATTGCTGTAACAAGACTACAGTTTATAGATTAACTAAGTAGTCTGAAATAATTCATTAGTTCCAATGAAATTAATTAAATTAATGTAGATCAAAAGCAGAGTGGAAATTGAAGTCATAGTGCTTAAAATAACATTAATAACATTCAACTAAATGAATTTGAATGGATGAATTAAATAGGATAAACGTAGGTATTAGAGCCAGTGTGGCATAGTGGTTTGAGTGTTGGGCTGTGGAGACCAGCATTTGAATCCCTGCTGAGCCAAGAAATCCACTGGGTAACCTTGGGCAAGTCACACTCACTCAGCCACAGAAGATGGCAAGGGCAATCCCCCTCTGAAGAAAGTTGCCAAGAAAACCCCATGATAGGTTTGTCTTAGGGTCACCATAAATTGGAAACAACTTGAAGTCACATGAAAACAAAAGCAGATAGGAGGTTACAGAATATAGTAGAGAAGGATGGTTGCAATGGAAGGGCATAATTCAAAGTGTGGGTTATGACTTTTAAAATCCTTCATGGCTTGCGTCCAGCCTATCTGAAAAAACTCCCTCTGTGAGTCTACCTGACTTTTAAAATGTTCTGGAGTGGGTTTTTTCTACCATCACATGTGAATTGGATGATGGCATGGGAGAAAATGTTCATGTAGACCCAGGCAAAAGTAAATGGCTTCAGCATCTCCTAGCTTGTGTGTTCTTCTTCATTAAGAATTTTTGCCAACTTTTGCCCACACTCTGATGTTGTGTGGCCATGTGTCCTGGTTTTCATCTGTGAAATGTTGGAGGCATAAGGATAGTCTCTGCTAAGCTTCTGGGGTGGCAATTTGTACTCCCAAATCATCACTAGGCATCATCATAATAGTTCCAATGACATTGCTCGCTCTTGGCCCTGATTTGAATGTGCAAATTGTTTAAACCACTGTAATTCTGTTTTCAGAATTTACATATAAATTAGCGCATAGAACCCAAGGGAGATTTATTCACTCAGACAAAGACTGTTGCCATTACTTTGAAATGACTGGGAATCAGAAAACCCCCGTTAATCTTCTGTAAATCACTCAGAGATCCACTAATAGATTCAGAGCAAATTTATGCCCAGGCCTGCTTTACAATACCCTTCTTGAGATGCAGCAGCTAGAGCTATATACAGTCAGGCCTCTGTATCCATGGGGGAACCATTCTCCCCACCCCCCATGAATAACCAAAATCCATGTATGCTCAGGTCCTGTGCATGTGCTGCCAATTAGAAAAAAAGGAGCTTGCCATCCGCAGATGGTTAAATCTGTGGATGACAAGTCTGCCAATATGGAGGGCAGACTGTACCCTATTCTAAGAGTAATTGACCACAGATTATTCTAAATATCTTGAAATATTGAATCAAATTTGTGAAATATTATCCCTTACTTCATCCTTATTTTCCTCCATTGGTATATCTTGCCTCCTCCTATTGATGACTCTTACATTTCATTTCATTTCATTTCATGTTGCACTTCTTTCCCAACATGAGTCTAAGAAAGCTTAAAACAAAATAAAAACATGATAGAACTAAAAAAAATAGACAAACCAAAATTAAAACACAATTACACAAGCCATCATTTTAAAACACCGTTAATTGAAAAAATCTAAAACTATTTTAAAATGTAACAACAGAGAAAAAAATACATCACACACACACACCCCATAAAATGTTCTTTTGCAATCAATTAATTATCAAATGCCTGTTTGATTACAAAACGTTAGTGAAAGAAGAGCATACAAAAGGCAGCCTAGCCTCCTTTGAAAGGGACTCCTATAGCCTGGGAGCTGCCACCAAGATCTTCTGCCATGTCCTCATAAGACTGAACTATAATGGTGCTGGGATCAACAGAAACCTCTGTTCTGAAAATATTAAGAAGCACTTGAGCTCATGTAATAGATATAGTCTTTCTTTCTTTTCAGATGTAATCTTTCTGGATTCAGAAAAGGAAGTGGAACTAAAGATCATATTGCAAATACTCATTGGCTAATGGAGTGCACCAAAAGATTTCAGAAGAAAATCAGCATGTGCATTTTATGTTATAGCAAAGCATTTGATTATGTAGCTTATGAAAAACCATGGATTGGTCTAAAAATGGAATGCCACATTATTTTAATGTTTTGACACATGAGTGATATCCTTGACAAGAGGGTATGACATCCATTGTTCAATGTTCAGAAGATCTTATTACTTAAAGCTAAGCCTGATCTATTTTATAGATGTCAATTTCAAGAAAATGTATGTTTGAAATATGATCAGTTTATATTAATGTATATGTTTAGAACTTGTTCATATACCTCTTTCTTTCTTTCTTTCTTTCTTTGTAATCACACTCTAAAAATCCAATATAAATTAAATATAGAATAATCCATGACAGTATTTCCAATTTCTATGTATGGCTGTAAAGGCTGAAGTCAAGAAAACTGTCAGGGAAAAAAATCATCTGAAATGCAGTGCTGCAGAAGAGTTCTACAGATACCATAGACTGCAAAAAAAAACAAAACAAAAACAAAAACAAAAAAAACAAATATGGGTCCAGTAGCAAATTAACCCTGAAGTTTCACTAGAAGCCAAAATCACTAAACCAAGGCAGCCATAATTTAGAAACACCGGCCCCATTCAGACTAGCCCATTTGCCCTGGTTAGATCTGGATGAGATCATGCATGGCATTACCGAATCTCTCTGGAAAGAAGTTCATACTACTCTTTGCCCCCATCGAAGTAATTTGCCCCTCTGGAGTTCAGACTTGCAAAAGGAGCAGTTGAAGGAGGAGCCTCTTTGTTGTCAATCAAATGATGTGGCATGCTGCCATTTGTCAACATTCTTCCTCTCTTTTTTTTTTTAAATCAAGCAGCAAAAGAGCCAGCGCTGGGCTCCCTTTCCTCCCGGCTTTTTGACAGCATATGCGAATGCATCAGGGGCCAGGCTGAGTGAGGGGGACGTGAAAGTGCTTTGTTTACTGTTGGGGGCTCCCTTTCCTCCTCCTTTTTCTCCCTCTCCTTCTCCTCTTGCCCTTCCCTGGCCCTGCAAGAGTGTGCCACGGAGATGCCTTTCCTCCTCCTCCTCCTCCTCCTCCTCCTCCCTCTCCTTCCTCTGGGGAAGGTTTTCAAAAAAACCTTCTCCTCCTCCTCTTGCTGCTGCTCCTGGCCCCTCTGTTCTTTCCTTCACATCACACATTCTCTTTCTCTCCTCCTCCTCTCCTTCTCTGGCTGTCAGCTGAAGAGCTCTTGGAGGGAATATAAGGAGGGAGCCCTAATCATCACCACCATCCCCCAAGGACCCACACCCTGGGGAAAAGTCCAAGGCTGGGGGTGGGAAGAGAAGAGGAGCCTTTGAGTCCTGGGGAACCAGGGATGCATCCAGACTGGAGAGAAAGAAACCAGTCTGGCCCAGGTTTCAGACTTTTTTTTCTGGCTCAGGGCTCTGGAATTCTGGGAGCTGGAGTTGTTTGTTTGTTGTGCTCCTGTGAGTGTGCATTACTGTCTCCAGTTCCTGATCCAAAAGGAGGCTTCTGGATCAGGAGGAGGATGGAACAACAAGGGGAGGGAGGACCCAAGCCTCTTCTATAGGGTCCTTCCTTGGCCTTTGCTGGGGGGGGGGTTTCCACCCAAAGGAGGAGCCCCACCACTAGAGAGAGAGAATGAGAGAGAGAGGCACACACACACCTGTCTGATCCCAGAAGTGAAACTGATGTTTGCTGCAGCCTGTGCAAGGCAAGGAGGGCCAGGTACTGGGATATCCCCAAGGAAAACCTTCCCCAGAGGAAGGAGAGGGAGGAGGAGGAAGAGGAAAGGCATCTCCGTGGCACACTCTTGCAGGGCCAGGGAAGGGCAAGAGGAGAAGGAGAGGGAGAAAAAGGAGGAGGAAAGGGAGCCCCCAACAGTAAACAAAGCACTTTCACGTCCCCTTCACTCAGCCTGGCCCCTGATGCATTCGCATATGCTGTCAAAAAGCCGGGAGGAAAGGGAGCCCAGCGCTGGCTCTTTTGCCACTGGCTTGATCCCTCCCCCTGGATGACCCGAAGATGACCGGGGCCAAGTTCACATTGGCCTGGCCCCGGTTTTTTCTAAAAGAAACGGGGAAAACCCCAGTTTCAAATACACCGGGCCAAGGGGCATTTGCTCCTCCTCTCTTGTGCAAGCTCCAGTTCTGCTTGTGTAAAAACCGAATCCAGTGAGAACTTCTCAGTTTTAATCCGGCTTGCAATTCAGTTCAAAAGGTAGTCTGAACGGCCCCACCGTGAGACAATATAATTGGTTAAATGGAAATCAGTAGGAGAAAAAATTAAACACATATTAGAGATGGATTGACTCAATAAAAGAAGCCATGCCCTTGCTTTGCAAAAGCTGAAAGGGGGTGTCAATAGCTGTGGATCTTGGAGGTGTGACATTCATAGGATCACTAAGTCATAGCTGAAATAACAACAAAACAGAGAATGTGGGCCAGGGAGACACTATCAACAAGTGGAAGAGGATTGATTCCTCTTCTACACTCAATTATAAAATGGCCAGTTCACCATAAATACATGCATATCATGGAGAAGTTCCCAGGGTTATTAAGGAGCTTAGTCTTGATCCTGGTAGACTACCAACATCTGGCTGTTTCACTACCATGTGATAATGGTAGCTAGCACTGGAATCCCATCCAAACCTTATGTTACAAAATATCACAATGCCAGGAAAAGATTGTATCATGAAATAGGTGATCAGTGAGTAAAAAGAGGGAATAAGCCACTCAGACTCACTCACGCTGACCATGAATGACTTTCCTAATGCAGTCTTCACGACCTGTTGCCCTCCATGGTGAAAGTCATGGAGAGTGTAATTCTGTGGCAGTGTACTTTCACTCCTTCTTTGTCTTCCACCCCAGCACAACTCTCCTTTTCCAAGCCAGAGTGCTCTCCCATGCTTAGTTAGTGGTCATGAAAGAGTGAGTCTGGCTGCAGTTTCACAGCAAGAACACAGAAGATGCCATCCTTTCAGATGTCCAATGCATTTATGGATCTCACTGTAGATCCAGGATAATTATGTCCTCTCTCTTGACTGCAGAATGCAGAGTGACAGCTGGCTGTCACCAAGGTACTCCCCACCTCCCCTTGCCAATAGTTGGCTATGACAGCATGCTCTGGCTTGGATGCATTTTACTTGGAGGTACTGAATACATACCCTCCAATTGTCCAGGTCTGTCAGGGACAGCCTGAGTTAATCTTCTATCTTATTTTCTCAGTTGATTTTAAAATGTCCCAGTTTCTCTTTCCTCAGTTTACCTCAATTGCTCTAAATTGAGTTCAAATTGTAAAAGCAACTTGCATGCAAGACAGCCTTTCCCAATGTGACATCCATCAGCATGGTAGGTTGCTAGGAACTATATGCATGGTGTTCAGAATTTGGCTGGTGACATGAACAGGCATATCTTCCTGTATCATAATGACTTTTAGATCATTGTGCAAAGAGATATTCTTATATCCCCCAACATTTCATAGATGAAAACTGGGCAATATGTGGCTGAGCCACATGAGAGTTTGGTCAAAAAGGTATGGCCAGGCAACAAGAGGGCAAAAGTGAGGAAGAAGATACACAACTACTATTTAAAAATGAGAAACCTGGGATTTATATACTGAGTTTAGGAAGGGCAAGAGTGGCTCCACCTTCACCTCCCCTCTCCCTTCGGCTAAGCTAAGCTAATGCCTTGACTCTAAAAATTTTCATGTTGCTCACCTATTTCAAGGAAAACTTTGGACATCCAGACTGGAACACACAAGCACATGGGCTGCCCTTGTTCAGTGTGCCCAGTAGGTCAAGTGTTCCCTGTCTACAAGAGGCCTGACATCTCCACAACACATAGGAGTCTTCCTCTTACCTGGGGCCCATGGTCAGTAGCAAACTACCCAAGGAGCACCCTACATTGGCCACACAAAGGCTAAAGAGGACAAGATCCATGGCAAATATTCATACTCATCCATGCTCAGTTCTGTTCCACTCAGCCTCCTACCTGAAGCTAGTTTATTCTCCCACCCTTTTCTTGCCTTGCCTCTCTCAGTTGCCTTTTCCAGGTCCATTTTAATTATTTGAATAATAAAAATTATTTGAATTTTTAAAATGCATGGAAACTTTGAAAAGGCATCACCAGCCTTCTCTCCTCCATCATTGTTCTCCTCTATGTTAGGATACTTAGGTTCTGTACATACATACAGCCCCAAAGATGTGGCCTCCAGACACCCCTTCTTCAGCTGGATCAGGGCTGCAGCAACTACACACCACAGCCCTGATCTGGCCTTTCCAGGGTGCAATGCCAGCACTAATGGCCAGTGTGTGCAAAGCTTTAGTATTGTTCTACCAGGCTGCATCCAAACTGCAGAAATAATACTTTAACTGCCATGGCACAATTCAATGAAATTCTAGGAACTGTAGTTTTGTGAGAAATTTAGCTCTCTCTCTTGGAGAGCTCATGTCATAACAAACTACAATTCTCAGTATTCCATAGCATTGTGCTATGGCAGTGAAAGTGGTGTCCACTTGGATTATTTCTGCAGTGCAGAGGTAGCCCCAGTGTACTTTCACCACTACTTTTTCTTCCATCCCAGCACAACTGACTTTTTCCAAGATGATTGGAGCATCTCAGAAGATAAGTTCAGGAAAGAGGTCATCTTGGAGCCAAAAGTTACTTAAAGCAGGCACCCCAGAGATAGAGCTGACTCAAGATAATCATATATCATTTTCTAACAGAATCATTTAAAAACATTTACTTCCTAACAATGGACAATATAATGAGTGTATTCTGGCACCAGTGAGATAATCTAATTAAATTCTTCATACAAGCACCAAGAAAGAGTGGTGGTAGTAGTGGCAGTAGGGATAATAGATCATTTGCCAGAATAAACTTCCTTCAGCAGTCTTAGCTAGAGAGCCAGGGAGAATATTGATGAGTGCTTGGAGTAACAAATCGGATCAGGTTAAATCCCGTACATGAAATCTGCTGCATTATTGATGGCTGCTTCTTCCACTCCATCTCTCCATGCAATGACAGATGATGTCGGTCCAAATCTTATGGAAGCAATAGGAAATTGCGGCAAAGCACATCTTAACCAGCATCACTCTCTGAAATTCATTTTGCAAGACAGGATGGATTTACCTGTTTTCTTCTGCCATTCAATGACCTTTTGAAATTACCTTATGATGCTGATGATCCATGGGTAATCCAGTTCTGTAAAGGAGTTCAGTTGGAATTGTTAGTGTGTTTTGAATGTATCTAGTAAGCTTTCTCTTTAAAACACATACACATCCTTAGCTTGATACAGAAAGGAAGCTTGGAAAGCTTGGAAAGTACTTGTAAAAAGTACCCATGCTGTTGGCCTTGTTTCTAACATCATAAAGAATTTATAAACTAAAGCCAATGTTTTTTCTTTGTTCAAAAAAGTGTTGTTAACATATAATGAATCTTTTCCAGAAAACCAGAAATGGATTTTTAACAAGAAAAGGGGGTGTTATGGTGCTGTACTAGGAGCCAGCATGGTATAGTGATTTGAGTTGGACTATGACCCCATAGACCAGGGTTTGAATTCCTGCTCGGCCATAGAAACCCACTGAGTGCAAGTGGGCAAGCCACAGTCTCTCACCTCAGAGGATGGCAATGGCAAACCCCCTCTGAAGAAACGTGCCAAGAAAACCTCCTGATAGATTTGCGCTAGGGCTGCCATAAGTTGGAAATGATACATAACCCTTGTTTTTTAAACTTTGTTTTAAGGTCAGATTTTAAGATACTGCTTTAATTTTTATGTTGTAAGTTTTTAACCATATGTTTTTATTGTATTTTCTGCCTTTTGTATGCAACCTTAAGTCCTGGTCTGAAAGAAAGATGGGATATAAATAAAGGGATGGATGGGCAATAGTCTGAAATGCTACTCCTCCCTCCCTGAATAGTAGACACAGAGTGGAACGTGTACAATGGAAAGCATAGTCCTCTTTCCCACCTTGATCCAACATAGGGAGAGGAGGGATACAAATAAATATATTATTATTATTATTATTATTATTATTTCAAAAACCTGAAGGGAGTAGTAATTCAGTCCTTGGTGTGACATCATCACACAATTCCGACCCTTCAGGCACCCACACTTAGCAAATATCTGTAGCAGAAAGGCTTTCACATATACCACTATATTGATAGAGACTTCCACATGGTTGAGAACTCCTGCACAGTCAGTGTATGGCACCATATGAAAACATCTCTCCATGTGTAGATCAATGCACATAAAGGCTGGTTAAGTGTGGATGGCTGTGTGGGAGTGGAACAATGTAGTAATGCCATACTAAGGGTGGGGGCTAATGGGTGCAGCCTTACCCCGGCTTTTGGGATCACTTCCTCCAGTTTTTAAAATACCTGAATACGACTAAGCTTTCCATTCTACTCCTTCCACTCAGAGTCTACTACCAGTTTTTATAATGTTGGAACAGTGGCCCTGTCTCACTTTTATGCTTTTCTGGATACAATGGCCCATATTCTACACCACCTATTTAAAGATATAGCCATGTTAGTCTGTAGAATCAATATGTAGAGAGATCTTGTAGCACCTTTGAGACTAACTAAAGAAAGAAGTTGGCAGCATGAGGAAGTAGACTTAAGTCTACAAAAGCTTGTGCTGCTAATTTCTTTCAGTTAGTCTCAAAGGTGCTACAAGATCTCTATACATACCACCTACTTAGTTCAGCAAGCATAACTATGGAGATTATCACACAAGCCTCTGTTCTTGCCACAGCTGTGTTAATAAAATAAAATGCATATATACACGCAGCATCCCCTATTACATATGTCTACAATCACTGTAACAACCATTGCCAGTCTGGGACTCTCATTCCCAGCATGCTCCTTAACCTCACCTCCCTACCATATCTGCTTTACTATGGTAGCATGCCTTTGGGTTTTTTATTTTATTTTATGTTTTTTTTCTCTTTTTAAAACAATTTAAGCATTGTGGCAATGTGATTGAGGGGAAGAAAAGAATATTTTTTAAAAAAGTAGAAAACAGGCTGCTTGGAAATAGTGGGGGCAGTGGGCATGAGTGAGAAGAGGAAACTGATACAACATGACTGCCCAATGCCAGGACTGTAACCCAGATATTATCACACCCAATCTAATGCTACAGCAGCAATATTGGCAGCACTTACTGTATATACCCGGCTATAAGTCGACCTCGTGTATAAGTCGAGGGCAGGTTTTGAGACCAAAATAATGGATTTTGATATGACCTGTGGATAAGTCGAGGGTAAAACTTAGGGGCATGTAACAAAGGATCTAAGTGATGAAGCAAAGATGAACAGTGCCAAAGAACTTACAAATTTCCAGCAGATATAATTTTGTGCTCACTTTAAAGGCTGGATAGATAAGAGAATAGAGGTAGGTCAGTGCTTCCAGGACACCAGGTAATGGAGTCATCTGATAAGATTCAGCCATAGACGTGTCCATTCTGCTTTAATTCCACTTTTGAGGCTTGTGTGACAATTTCCTATGTAGCATCCCTGACACAATCCTCCCCAAACCTACTAGCAGCCGCACTGAGAAATGGAGGAACATTCAGCTGATGATCACAACACAAGAGGATAATGCTTCCACTCCTTTCTCTCCAGTGACCAAGGCTACAACAAGGAATTGTGACCAGATCCTACTTCTGATTATCACAGATCACTGGTGGGAGGGAATAGAAATATCATCTTCCTGCACCAACTAGAAGCTAAATAGACTTCTACCTCTCAGTGCAGATACTGCCTGATAAAGTGTGTGGGGGGGGGGGAGCACTTATGATTGTGGGAACAGTGCCACAATCATGACACCAGAGCAGTTATGGGTCCATGACTCTCAGAGCCTTATCACACTAGGCAAATCCCACTCAGAAACGGGATTTTAGAAGTAGAAAAAACCCGCAAATGTGGGATGATTTTCAGGTGTGTTTCTACCAAACAAAAATAACATGAAAATAAAGTGAATGGAAAGTGGCAAAAAAATGACATCTTTTTGCTTTCAGGAAGTTCCTGAAGGTAAAAAGGTGTCATTTTTGCCCACTTTCCATTCACTTTATTAATGCATTATTTCTGTTTGGAAGAAACATTGTCTGAAAAAAACTCCCACATTTGCGCCCCCCCCCCCTTCTTCTTTTAAATCCCATTTCTGAGCAGGCTTCACCTAGTGTGATAAGGTCCTAAGTTAAAAAAAACCATAACTGCAATACAGAATGCCAGCCATTATTTGGTAACTCTAGTGACAGAAACCCCCAAAAATGAGATATAACAAATTGGCGCATGCTCACCTTTTGGGAGGTGGACCTGCAACTCTATCAAGTCCCCTGGAACAGTGGGGCCCCTGTTTTGTTTTTAATTTGAAAGTCAGATTACAGCTGTGGCAGTTATTAATGTATCATCAGTCCTTGGGGCAATACTGTTTGTTTATTTTATTTATTTTTATAGAATTAATTAATTTGTATCCCTAATTTCTCCCAGCATAGGTTTCAAAGTGATGGACCATGAAAGGTTTGAAGGGGTATATACACTTTTCTCATTTGTTAGATAACACATTTTATTCAAATGGCATATTCAATGCAAATGTGGTGATGTTTAACTATGGCTTACTGCTCTGCCTTGGATAGCAAAATATGATGGGCTGATCCACAAGGAATGAATTGTATGGAGATGAGAGTCTTCTACCATTTTTAAACCTACAAATGTATGCATTTTTCAGGACTATAGAAATACTGTTCATCCTTATAGCATACAAAGAAATTTGATTTTTTTTCAGGAAGTATATAATTATACTGAATGCAGTCTCTCTGTATTACACTGATGATCAAATATTTGATCATGATCTCCCTGGATGTGGATAATAGATTCCACAACTGTGTTGAGCATCTATTCACATCACCATCACACTGCATCAAACAGCAGAGCAAGAAAGGACATGTCAAGGAGAAATAAACTGAACATAGAAAAAATGCTGATTCGTAGCACTATTCATTCAAAAAGTCCCATTAAATTCAATGGGACTTGTTTCCAAGAAGACATTGCAATCTATGTTCATAATCTAATTGTTAGTCTGAACTGGAGAAGAGCCATTTGATCAAAAGAAACTTGCACACAGTCAGCACTTAAGTAAGCTCTGTTGATTCAGTGAATCTGTTCTAGTTGGAACTAGAAACCGGATTCATTATATTTTTAAACAGGACAGAAAAACCACCCCAAAACAGCATAGTCCTATGCATGCTTAATGAAGATGCTTCTACTCTGTAGAAATAATGCACTTTGACACCACTCCATCTTATCCTGAGATTTGCAGTTTTACAAGGTCTTTAGCCTTTTCTGCCAAAGAATACCGGTGTTTCACAAAACTATAAATCCCAGGATCCTACAGGATGGAGCCATGGCAATTAAAATGTATTATTTTTACAGTGTAGATCCACCCCGAGTCCTACTGTGTTTAACGGAACACACTTCCAGACAGATATCTATTGGATAACAGACACAGGCTGCAAGTCTATACCCATCTCCTTGAGAACTCAATGGGCCCATTCCCACTTGTGGAAAACCCCGCATTGGAACCGGGCTGTGCTCCGCTTATGAAAGCGATTCCAAAAGGCCCCTCGTTCACACTATGAAAAGGGGCCTTGTTTGGAACCGCTTTCTTAGCTGGGAACGCTTGTCGTTCCCACTGGGGCTGCCATGTAAGGTGACAGCTCTTACCGCCCCATCCCCTTCCTGCAGGGGATTTTTTTTTTATGGGGGGTATTGATCGCAAAATCAATCTTGTGCATTTGTGATCAGTGTAATGAAGAAAATGAAACACACACACACACACACACACACACACTTGTTCCTGGGAGGTCCTTCCTTCCTTCCTTCCTTCCTTCCCCCCTTCCTTCCTTTTTTTCTCTTTTTCTTCATTATACTGATCACAAATGCACAAGATCACAAATGCAATCTTGTTCATTTGTGATCTTGAGCATTTGTGATCTTGTGCATTTGCGACCAGTATAATGAAGAAAAAGAGAAAAAAAGGAAGGAGGGAGGGAGGGAAGGAAGGACCCCCAGGAGCAAGTGTGTGTGTGTGTTTTCCTTTTTCTTCATTATATTGATCTCAAATGCGCAAGATTGCAAATGCACAAGATCACAAATGCACAAGATCGCAAATGCACAAGATTAATTTTGCGATCAATACCCCCCTCCAAAACAAAAAACAAAAAAAACCCCAACATGATTCTGACCAGCGTTCCCACTTACTGGAAACGCTTCAGAATCGTGTTTTCCAAAAAAGACCACTTTAAAACTAGTGTCAGGAAAGCCCGGGCTATTTGCTTTTAACCCGGTCCTTTCCTCCACTAATCAATCCGATGAGGATAGAAAGTCAATTCGAGTGTGAACGAGGGTCATGTAGCCCGTGTCACACTTCGAATCAAAATGTAGTGGAAACGGGGCCAATGTGTCTTATTTCTGAATAAACATGTAATTTTGGCCCTGTTTTTAAACTAATAAAACTTCTATCAGTAGAGCACCTTCAGCTGTGTCTCCAGTTTCTTCTGTGGATTCTATCGGGTGCTCCCCAGTTTTTGCTTCCTTCACAATCCTGAAGCCATTTACTGTGGAGAAAGCCCATGGAACAGTGTGGGATTTATTTCATATTAAAAATAAAAAGCGTTGTGATCTTCATTAATCTTAATCTTGAATTCTCCAACTCCTTTTACTTGAATAGATATGTCCATCTTGATTTACATTTCTGATTGTTTTATCCCCACCAAATGTGAACAATTTACATCTCCAAATCCATCCAAGAGGCTGCAATTATTTTTGTCATTTATATAGTGGCTTATCTCCAAGCAAGGTACTCAATGACCCACTGATAAGACGCCAGAAGTTACTTGTAATACAGAATAGGAAACAGTACACCACAAGAGCCAGCTTGGTTTAGTGCAGGGGCTCCCAACCTTTTTGATTCATGGATTGGGAATTGATTGGGAACCTCTGGTATAGTGGCTTGAGCACTGGGCTACAACTTTGGAGACTGTGGTTCAAATTCTCATTCAGCCATGCAAACTTACTGGGCAAGCCACACTTTCAGTTCCATCTTAATGTGACCAACAAACAGCTTAAGAATTTGCATATTATAGGTAGGATTTTACAGACATGAGGAGGAGGGCTTGATTCTCAGCTACTACCATCACATTCTGTGTAACACAGTAAATAATTACATTTGAGAGGAGGCCAGACTTGCTTTCTGCTGCAGAAACTGAAATCCCTCACTCCATACAATAAGGACAGAGAGAAGGAAAGATCACTGGTTCAAGATCAAAGGCCTCACAGACCAATAAAAACCCACATCAATCACTTTCTCAAAGTCATATACTGGAATTTTTCTACACCCAAACTACTGGGTGCAGAGGGTGGGGTCAAATTTAATCATGTTGCACACTAACTGCCATTAACTGTCTTAACCAGACCCCCTTCACATTACTGAATTACAGCACTACGATTCTAGGATATCTGCTATGGCTGTATAACCTGTGGAATCCTGGGTTATGTAGCCTGCCAAAGAACTATACCTGTCTGAGTAGGGTTAAGCACCACTCCTGAAACCGCAAATCCCTGGATTCCACAGGATGGAACCATATTACTTAGAGTAGAATCACAGTGCTATATTCCTGTGAAAGGGCCCTGTGATTTCAAAATGAGATCACACAAACTATTCTTGTTGGTATTATCTTGATAAATTATGCTTGGCTAAGTTTATAAAAGTAAGAGAATGTAAAGTGTTTGGTCAATTTTGAGCAGCCTGGGGCAAATGGATTACAGTGCTTAAAGGATGTCCTCTGAATGATATCCGAAGGACTGCTTGAATGTATGTGAGCTGTATTTGAAGTACACTTGCCTTTCAGATGAGCACCAGCAATGCACCACACTCTTTCTCAAACACACAAAGGTATACAAGAGTCCAGCACTGTATGTAATTCCCATTCATTAATTTTCTCACAGCCTCTCCATTTAACATTCATTTTGAAGTCTGAAGCCATTTGTGCTTTCTATGTCCACACAGCAAGGATACAGCAGTGAATATAAAACATGAGAATTTTTTCCCCTGTCCATTTGTTATTTGGTTTGAGAAAAAGAAAAATATTTCTTAGCTTCTGTGGAAGGAAGGAAGGAAGGAAGGAAGGAAGGAGAAAGAAGGCGGCGGGAGGGAGGGAAGGAAGGAAGATTAAAGTGAGTAGGAAAGAAATGTAAAACTTTAAAGGAGCATAGCTGCCAAAATATGTGATTAGACAGTTGCACAATTATGATGTTATTAATGGCACTTAAAGCTATATGCACTTTAAACATTTCATCACGTTTTATCATAACCATCTTTGTGGAATTTAGAGGGGATTTTTTTTTCCTACCTTAACCCTAACTGCCAATAGAGACACAGAGCCCTGAGTTTGAAGGTTGCCCTGCTCCTTTGACTTTATATTGTATATGCACTTATCTCTCCATTTCTATCTCTGTCTGTCTCGCTCTCTTTTTTAAGATTTCAAATTTTGCTACAGAGAATAGCAAATGTTTGACAACATGCAATTGCTTTGTTTTCTATCTTCATAAAATTACAGCTTTAAAATTGACACTCTTCAGTGATATAAAGTGTGAACGCAAAATTTATAAAAAGGAAAGTGTCTCACTGCTTATAGAACCAAGCACAAGATTATGATATTTTCCCTCCCTTAAAAAAAGCAGCTCCTAAAGTTCTGAAGTCTCTCCCCCCACCCCCCAATATTATTTAGTTCTTCCAAGGGTAAGGTGTTTTCTTTTTCTTTTTCTCCTATTTTTTTCACTTGTTATGATAAGTATTCACAATGTATTGTTTTTGTGGATTTTCTTTTCTTTCCCCTGTAAAAAGCATCCTGCTCTATTTTCATCACTGTTTCAGTGGCATTGGTGGCTTCCTCATATGTGGACATAATATTCTTATGTTTTTTAATTACTGAAAGCTAATTCAATGGTTTATTTGTTTTAATAGAATATGGGGGAACTATAATATTTGGATCCTTTGTTGAACCATAAAAACTGTCTTACTGACAGTTCACCCCATAATTTTGCATTTTTTAATTAAAAAGGAGAGGAGGAACTTGTGATTCGTTGCAAAGACACACAAAGGCCTTCTTTCCAAACTACCCCCAAATGCTCTTCTAAGACGTCTGTCTTTGCTCTCAAACATTGCTGCCACTGATGTTCACCTTCTCAGCTGTATTACCATGGCACTCTGAGGTTTTCCATGGTAAGCAAATATGAAGGATGATGCTGTCAGTATTCCACCTTTAGATGCCATTCTCCAGGGTTTTATCTGTGATTTCTTTTGGCAGAGCAAGCTTCGGTCATTATGGCACAGTGAAATATTCTGGGATGCTATGTAATTCAGACTGAATTTGGAGTCTGTATAAGGCACGTGTCTTGATACATATATCTACCTAACTATCTATATATCATGTACATGTATAAAAGACTAACATTGGTTCTTTAGACAGTCAAAGAGGGTTTTTACATTTAATTCCTGTCTTCAAGTAATGATTTGTTTTCATGTTCCCTTTCTTTGGTTTCACTGGGGATTATTCCATTCTCCAAACCCAAGTGTTGCTCAATACAGTCAGTGAGGACAGCAGTACTAGAGTGGTCCGAATGACACACTTTCTCAGAATCCTCCTCTTTCTTCTCTTCATCCAAGGAGTAGTTCCTGAACGTCTCATATATTTTTCGCACGTCTTCTGGGATGCTCTTTTTAAGGTCTTTGTTTTTCCTCTTGGTCAACTTGGATGAAGAGCCAAATTTGTTGATGATGTTATCCTCCGATGCCCCCTGGCCATGCTTGCTCAACTGCTCTGAACCTTTAAGGCGCAAGTTGTTCGGTTTGTTGTTAATGCTTTCCTGAGATGAAGCCTTGAAGTGGCCACTGTCCAAGGCAGCAAAGACGCAGCGCTTCTCTGGGGACAGCATGTCCAACGAGTGGGCTCTCTGGTCCAGCCCAAGGCGCCGGCGCTCCATGCTCCGGATGGTAGCCGCCCTTTGGAGCTTGTCATGGATCTCCACACTCAGCCGCCGCCGGGTTTCCCTGAACTCTGCAGTCACATTGGCTTTCCATTCAGCTGCATGGGCTTTTATTTCACCAACCTTGGAAAGAGAGAGAAAGCTGAGGAAATCTCAGGATAATTACCAATAACAACAATGAAAGAAGTGATCAAGTGTTGTTGTTTTTTTAAAAAAAGGGAACTCCCACAATTGTAAATCAATTTAAAAAGCTACATTCACCCAGTTTCTTGTCTACTTTCTAACCTCCATTAATATAATTTAAAGTAATGCATTTAAAACCAAAAGAAAAACTGTATGGACAAAATGTCTACTTATTCCAGGGCTATAAAAAGCATAGGACCTCCCTTTGGAACCCATTATTATTACAAAGCTCTAATGTACAATGACAGTATAATCCTAATCATAAGGACTACTTTTATGTAGGTTACCTGATTTAAAAAATAACTGGCAGAATAAGAATGAATGGACATAGTAGGAGAAGTAAATCTGCTTACGCAGCACTCTTCAATTATACATTGAGATTCTTGGGGCCAGTGTATTTGCTTGTTCCATAAAATGGATTTCCTGGAAACAGTCCTGAAAACATACATGGGCCTTTCTTTTTTAAACCATGATAAATGCTTTGATCATCAAAGTGCACTAAGATTCAGTCAATTATTGGTTTCTTTCTTTCACCTCATAGGATCAATACTACAGCTCTACTAAGTGCCTCCAGACAGAATACTCAAAAGCAATTTAAGTAGATTCAATGATGAAGTTCCCTATATCCCAACTTGACTGGTGCAAGACTGCTTAAAAAGTGTGAGGGAGCCATTTTGTGACTGTTCCTAAACTTCAGAATTTGTGTTCTGTGCCTTCGAGTAATTTCTGACTTATGGCAACCTTAAGGTGAACCTATCATGGAGTTTTCTTGGCAAGATATGTTCAGAGGAGGTGTGCCATTGCCTCCCCTGAGGCTGAGCGCATATGACTTGCCCAAGGTCATCCAGTGGGTTTCATGGCTTAGTTGGGAATCAAACTCTGGCCCCCAGAGTCATAGTCCAACACTATGCTATTGCTACCTTCATCTTAACTTCTCACCTGGCTTCCATTATCTTCTCCAGATCTTAGACTGGCTCCCAGTCTTCCAACTTCAGTTTTGTATTGCTAATCTGGATGTGTTTTAATGTTGTTTCAGTCTACAAAGGGGAGCCTTTGTTTTAATGATGGCATGTATCTTACATTTAAATTATATTTAAATTTGTTATGAGCCATTCTGAGAATTGCTTTTAGCAATGGAAGCATGGGCTATGCATTTTCTGAATCAATGGAATGGAGGGAGGCAAGATGTAGCCTACAGGCCTCATGTGGACATCTCAAAGCTCCATGGCTTCATTTGATGGCAGCATGGTGTAGTAGTTTGATCACTGGACTACGAATCTGGAGAACAAAGTCTGAATCATCACTCAGCCATGGAAACCCATTGGTTGACCCTGAGCAAGCCACACTCTCTCAACCGCAAAGGAAGGAAAAGCAAACCCCGCTCTGAACAAATCTTGCCAAGAAAATTCTGTGTTAGGCTCTCCTTAGAATTGCCATAGGTCAGAAAGGACTTGAAGACATAGAACAACAACAATAAAATTCAGTATCACAATTTGCTGCTGAATTTCAGCAACATGGTGTCATGTTTCCCATCCCTCTACTAAATGAATGAGACAAAGAAACAAGCATAAACCAAACCGGCATTAACCAATAGTTTTTTCACAGAAAAGCCTGTTAAATCAATCATTTATCACTAGTTACCTCTTCTTTAGTCTTCTTTGAAAGAACCCGTAACCAATCTCCAATCATGCTGAGGACAGCAGCAAAATAGGCAAGGCCTACGAGGATCCAGAACCACACCAAGGGCTTATACCACTCTCGGTAAGGGATTTCAGCATTTCCTCCTGTGGAAATTCATATTCAGGAATTTAGATAAAGACACTTTTCAAGGTGCAGGCACACTACATCATTTCTATGTCTGCAGTCTACTCCCCCATCCCCAAAATTGTGGGTGTCCAAATGACACTTCATCAAAGTATGCATGTCACCCTTAGTAAATTTATACTAAAGTGGGCCCTTGGTAACCTCTGAGATTTGGTTCCAGGACCCCCTGTGAATATCAAAATCTGTGGATGCTGAAGTTCCATTAAATACAATAGCATAGTAAAATGGTGTCGCTTATATAAAATGGCAAAATCAAGGTTTGCTTTTTCGAATATATATATACACACACACACACACACATATACATACACATATATATATATATTGAATATTTTCAGCCCGTAGATGCTTGAATCCATGGATAAAAAAATCCAATTTATCTGTAATATAGTCATCCTCTTTTCCTACTGTTTTCTAGCTTACCAAGTATTTTATTTATTTATTTATTTATTTATACCCCGCTCTTCAGCCCTAAAAGCGATCAGAGCGGCTTACAATTATTATTTTTTAAGACGGTTTTCTGCCCTCAGGCTTACATGACACAAAAGGAGAAGGGAGTGGTGATGGGGAAGGGGATCAGGTCCAAAAGTTCTTCTCTCCCTCTGAGGCCTGGACCAAGGCAGAGGGACTGGAGGGAGGGCTCGGCTTCTTAATCTAGGCCGATGGAGTTTGGCCTCTCCTGTCACTCCCTCCTAATGTTGTCATGAAGGGAGGGCTCTTCAACTTGAGGCCAGGCCGGATGGTGCTGCTAGGCCTCTTTCACTTCCTTCTATAATTGTCTTTTCTACCGAATCATGTCTTCTCATGCTGTAGGACACACTGATTTGTCTTTTTAGCAGTCCATAATATGCACAGAACTCTTCTCCAGCACCACATTTCAAATGAGTTGATTTTCTTCCTGTCAGCATTCTTCACTGTCCAACTTTTGCAACCATATATAGAAATGGGAAATATAATGGTATGGAAAACTCTGACTTTGGTATGAAATTATCTGTCTTTGCATCTTGTCTAGTTCCTTGACAGATGATTTCCATGTACCAGTCTTCTTCTGATTTCTCGACTTCAGTGTCCATTCTGATTAATGACAGAGCCAAGGTATGGAAAATCTTGAACTATTTCAGTATCTTAATTGTCTACTTTAAAATTAACCCTGGTTACTTGTTTTCTTTTTTGCAGCCATAGCAAACTTGTTCATTTGCTTGTCCATTTAAGCAAATATTTCTCACTATGCTTTAGCAGAGGCGTAGGGAACCTCTGGTCTTCCAAACATTGTTGGACTACATTCTCATCAGCCCCATCCATCATAGCAGATGGTATGGGGAAATGAGAGGCATAATCAAACAACATTTTGGTTTTTGAAAAGCAAGAATAAGGCAAAATTCTTACTACTAAAACATGTCAGGGAAGCAACTGTATTTCAAGACATACAAGAAGCAATCACACAAGCCCCCAGCACCACCACCACCATGTTGACAGTTCATAAATGCAAATGTTGGATCTATATTTTGTCACATATTTTTCCTATACCCATTACATTTAAAACTTGATTAACAAGCAATACAACAAATTAAAATCTCCCCTTTCCAAGCTGCCTGTTTGTATCTCATACATGTGTATGCATGTTTATTTTTTGAGAACATCAACCAAAGCGAAATCCTGTCCATGTCTGCTCAGAGGTGAGTTCCAATGAGTTAAATGAGTATTATATCAAAATAAGTGTCTACAGAATTATATACATGTTTCTGGGATAAGTGCCAATGGGACTTCTGAATAGGCACAACTAGAATAATGCTATAAGTGCAATTTTGTTAGAAATGGCTGCAGCGAATACTCATAATTTTTTTTTTAGTATGCTGCCATGGTTCAGTTTTTACCCTGGTTCTCCATCACGCTCTGAGCTTTTGCATTTTTACAGGCTGTTAGCAGTCTGATACATTGCAATGAAGCCCTAAAGTGCATTTTGTGTAGCCTATGCAGGAATGTGCTTACAATGATTGAGGACACATATAAAAACTGAAGCATAAACTATTGGCAGAGACCCAAATATTGTTTTTGATTTCAAATGTCTCTCAACACACACACTATGGGTTGCTATATAGGTTTATGGCTTTCAACATACAACAAAGGGCAAGTGGTGGTGCTCTTGTTGCTAAGATGCAGGGAGGTTATTCTCATCACACACATCCCGGTGGGAAACTCACCATAAAACAGAAAAAAACGATCTGTTGCACAGACAAAGCAGGCAGTAAAAGAGCAGCCACTCCCTTTACTTCCTGTTCAATTCAATCCATTGCCTTTCTTCCAATAACAATTATTTTTATCAGTAGTACAATTGCTTTTTCCAGATTAATAAACAAAAAGGATTTGTGTAAATCAACAATCTTTGCCTTCTGATTGAACCGTTTGTGGTACTTCACCATCTAGGTTTTCCCAATAGCTTTTCCAAGGGAGACTCAGGCCATATCTGCATGGGGCAAATAACACATCCTCCCTGCATTCTCAAAGTGATCAGTCCAGTTGATAAAGGGCCCAATCCTTGATTCTGGTACAAACTGTCCTGACAACATATGGCCAGTTTGGTACTGAACATGTGTTATACCAACCTTAAAACAGAATTTCAAAAGTCTCGTTTTGCTCCAGATCTTCCCAAAAATTCCAAAGCTCTCCAGAACAATATCGGGCAGCTTTCTACAACACATCCTGCTGTGCTGCCTGCCATGGTTGATGCAAGTCACTCTCTGACGTCAGAATGAGATCCCCAGCCAGATGATAAATGCTGGATGCCTTGTTTTCAGCTTCAGAGGGACCTGTGCTGCTGCCACTGCTGGCAGGTGGCACAGTGGGATGTGCATGTGAACCTGCTCAGAGTGCCCAAATAACAGGCTACTTTCACTCTGTAGAATTAATGGAGTTTGACACTGCTTTAACTGCTATAGCTCAATGCAATGGACTTCTAGGATCTGTAGTTTTGTGAGATATTTAGCATTTTCTGTCAGAGAATTCTGATGCCACAACAAACTATAAATCCCAGGATTCCATAGGATGGAGCCATGGCAGCGAAAGTGATATCAAACTGCATTAATTCTGCAGTGTGGCAACAGCCCAAGACTGTCTGTATAACTAAATGGGTAGATTTGCATAATCCAAGTGTTCATGGTCCACTTAGTATCAGCACTTGATAGCCTGATGATTTCCAGTTCTCAGAGAAATGAAAGGAGAGGATAGCTATGCTTTTAAGAACTTGCTTAACACTTAAAAAAACATAACCTCTGGTCTGTGTCTACATATGTCTACATGATGAACTAATCAGACATCATAAAATAGACCTATCTTGTCTTCTCCTTCCATTTTCTCTTGCGCACACCCAAACCTGGGATCTTATCACATTCACTTTTTAAACCATTTTGGGGATGGGGATGGGGATGGGGCAAGCGTGAATGGATTTTACCACAGATGCAAGCATCCACAAAAAAACATCCCTTTCCAGCAAACTGTCCCTGTTCAGTGCCGGTGGGCCGGACGGAAGCCTTCTGACCAGAACATTTAACGCTTCTCAGCACTGGACAGGTACAGGTGCTAGAACGGGACCTTTTTGTGGATGCTTGCATGTGCGGTAAAAGCTCCCACGAGTCCCATCCCCATCCCCAAAATGGTTTAAAAAGTGAATGTGATAAGGTCCCTGGTCTATTCACCTTCCAGAATAAATTTGGAGAGATATGGGGTAAAGCCAAAAGGGGAATCTGCTCCCCTGGCAGGAGGAGACACCAGTAGACCAACACAATTAGATTTCATGCAATGATAAACATATAATTTGGACTGGCAATAGGTCACCTAAATCCATCCAGTTTCATACAAATTACGACTGATCCCTCACCAATAAATCTAATCTATTCAGTGAGCAGTTCATAAAGTTCAGAGGAAGACAAATCTTGAGAATAGTTATACCAGTTCCTCTGGGAAAACATGCCATACAGTAAATGCTTCCTAGCTTTTAGTTTCACTGGGACCTTTATTTTCTAGCAAGTATGTTTAGGCTTGAAACAATTTAAAAGCATACACATTAAAAGCAAGAAAATGGCTTAGTCCATCAAGTCATGATGTGAGCACCACAGTAGTGTTGGCCATTAGCATCCTGCAAATCCTTTACATTTTTTATTGTTTTTAGTTAACTTATAATGCATTTTAACAGTGCAACACTATGCCCCATACCCTCCAACATTTCACAGCTGAAAACTGGAACATATGTGGCCAAGCAACAACATGATGTGGTCAAGAAAGCAAAAATTATGAATGGGGAAGAACACACAAGATAGAAGTGTGTGCAGTAGTTTGCCTTAGCTAGAGTCAACTGGGAAGGGCAGGATTTCACTTCCATGTAAGGCATTGTTTTCCCAGAGGAACTGGTATAACTATTCTCAAGATTTGTCTTCCTCTGAACTGAAGAAACCATATCTTGACCCTCTGGACAGGAACAACTTCAGACCAGTATCCCTGCTTCCTTTCTTGAGCAAGGTGATCAAGAGAACAGTCGCTCCCAACTCCAAGCCATCTTGTATGAAACCAATTATCTAAATCCACTTCAAACAGGCTTCAGGACAGGACATGGAGTTGAGACTGCCATGGTTGCTCTGACCGATAACTTCTGCCTAAGCATCGACAGGGGTAGTGTGACCCTGATGGTGCTCTTGGATCACTCAGCGGCCTTTGACACTGTAGACCATTCCACTCTTCTGGGTCAGCTGAGGGAGTTGGGGGTCGGAGGCACCCCACTCCGGCGATTCCGGCCCTTTCTCTCTGGTAGATCCCAAAGAGTTAGGCTCGGGGACAGTTGCTCTTCAAAGATCAAGCTTAATTGTGGCGTTCCCTCAGGGCGCCATCCTGTTCCAGATGCTGTTTAATATTTATATGAAGCTGCTTGGTGAGATCATTCGGAGGCATGGAGCTCGGTGTCTTCAGTACGCTGATGACACTCAGATATCCCTCTCCATGATAAGATCATCGGCTCAGACTTCAGATGGCATCTCTCCTCTCAATGACTGTCTTGCGGCAGTAATGGATTGGATGAGGGAAAACAGATTGAAGCTTAATCCAGACAAAATGGAGATCCCAAGAGTTACAGGATCAAAGTCAGGTTTGGCAATACATCTTCCGGTCCTAGATGGAGTCACACTCTCCTCGAAGGACTTTGTTCACAGTCTGGGGGTACTCCTACACTCGTCATTTCACATGATTAGTCAGGTGAATGCGACGGTCAGGAGTGCCTGTTATCAACTTCAGCTGATACACCAGTTGTGCCCTTTCCTGGATCTGAAGGACCTGGAATCTGTAGCACATGCTTTGGTAACCTCACGATTGGATTTCTGTAATGTGCTCTACATGGGGCTACCCTTGTGCTTAACCCGGAAACTTCAATTAGTACAGAACATGGCAGCCAGGCTTATCACGGAAACATTGAGGAGAGTGCACATAACACCGGTGCTCAAGTCTCTCCACTGGCTGCCGATTAGTTTCTGGGCACAGTACAAGGTGTTGGTTTTAACCTTTAAAGCCCTACATGGCTTGGGTCCATCTTATCTTAGGGACTGCTTCTTCCCGTATGATTCCCCCCCGCACACTTCGGTCCTCTGGGAGGAACCTGCTACAGCCTATGAAGACTAGGTTGGCGCAGATCTCCCAGAGGTTGTTCTCGGCTGCCGCTCCCAGGCTATGGAATGACCTGCCAGATGAGATGCGTCTTATTACATCTCTCGATTGCTTTTAAAAAGCCATAAAGATGCATCTCTTCCGGCAAGCCTTCCCAGAAGGTCCTTAACTCCTGGCTCTGTTAGTGGGTCCAGCTCTCCCCTCAGTTTTTAACATCTCGACCTTTGACACCCATGCAATTGATCATTGTTTTATACTGTGGAAATTTTAATTATGTTGTTTTTAACTTTGATGTTAGTTTAATCCAATTTTAAGGGGTGGGTGGCTGGGTATGGGGCATTGTAATTCTTTCCTTGTATCTTTTTAATTGTTGTAACCTGCTCTGATTGGTTGACAGAGGAGTGGGCTATAAATAATAATAATAATAATAATAATAATAGTTGTTGTTGTTGTTGTTGTTATTATTATTTCTCCTCTCCCAGTTTGAAATCAGTTTTCAGCAACTGAAGTAAGCTGGGGACAAAGGGAGAAAGTGGAAGGAGGAGAGAAAAAGTGAGACATTTTAAAAGCAGTTGAAAAAGTGGGAATGAAGGATCTCATCCACTGCATATGTCTTCTCCCTCTTATTAGGGCTCTATCCTCAGTTAGGCGCATGTGTAAATCCCCAGTGACTAAACAGATGTCTTCAGGAAGTCACAAAACAGGCATGAACTCAATCATTCCACCCACCCCCCTCAGAGTTTAGAGAAGTTGCCTTTGGATTATAACTCCCAGAATCCCTAGGCCATGGACCATGCTGGCTAGGTTACTGTGGGAATCCTAGTACAAAAGGTAACTTCCAAATTCTGTCTTTCCTTGCCATTATCTTCCCTTACTAATCTAACAAATGCTTTGTATTCAGTTCAGCTGAGCTCAGATTCAGACTGTCTTCTAAGAGTGACTGGGGGAAATTTACATGGTTTCTCTCTTTCACTACCAGCTTAAACTGAGACATTAGTTTATTGGTAGTTGACAGGTACAGAGATTTACATCTTAACACTGTTGTGTTCTCATTTCAGCAAGTACACAACCTCCTTATGACATACACCTCATTTGTCTTTTGCATCCAGTACAAGATTTCTAAATTGATAAAGGTGCAGGGCCAAAAATTCTATTAAAGATAGAGAACATAATTTATAGGTTTGACTCTTCTGAAAGGTGCAGTCCATTTGGTTTTAAATATTGATATCCCTTTTTGGGGATATTATGATTGCTTGGAAAGACAGCCATTAGTTATACTTGGGATCATATTTCAATTACTGCATTTAGGGTCTTTGAAACCAAAAACTACTTTTGTCTTAGAAAATTGTCATTTTGTAAAATATTATTCATGAAATAAAAACACTCCATTAACATGTATGTATTGTTTAGATCCCACTGATTCTCAATTGTGAATACAGTACCACACTGCACATTTTAGTTGATAGAAATTAAAGAAGTTAATTTTTCACCAATCTATTTGTTTGTTTTCATTTTTCATAAATTTCTCCTTCTTCCATAGAGCCATTCTATGTTACCTTCCAATCTTACCAACAAGACAGGGGAGGGAAACCATGGGTAGCTTAAATTGAGTCACACCTCCTCCCCTGAACAATCTATTGTGGGATTTTAGTCTTTTGAAAGGCCTGCTTGTGATTAAAAAGCATTGGGACATTGCAAATAGGAGCAGAATCAGCACGATCCCTCAAATACCTTACGCACCCATACTAGCAATAGCAATAGCATTTCTGTACCACTTCATAGTAAACTCAGGACTCTCAAAGTGGTTTACAATCTGTTAGCCAATTGCCCCCGATGAGCTGGGTACTCATTTTACCCACCTACAAAAGGATGGAAAGCTGAGTCAACCTGGAGCTTTCTGGGATCGAACCCACAATGCTGTGGCTGCAGTACCAGCATTTAATCACTATGCCACCAAGGCTTCCTGAAGCATCTGCAGGATTAATGTATTTAGTTTCTTGTGCTGCAACAACTTGCTTATAATGGCTGCAAAGGGAATTCCGGCTCATCAATCTGCTGAGAGCAAGTGGCCTCTGAAACCAAGGGATGCCCTGTCTGGGTCTATATAACAGTTGCTCCAACCTTGATTCCACAGTGTAAGAAATGTGATGCCCTGAGTAGTAATGCAGACATTTTGTTTGGCCTTACATCAGGGGTGAGCAAAGTGCAGCACCTGAAGCCTCCCCAAAGTTGCTCGAAGCCCCCAACCCACCCACCCCCACAGACACACTTTTAAAAATTATGCTTATTTTCAGATTAATTTCTTTGCCTCCAAACCAACCAAATTGATCCAAATCTGGTTGCAAATGTGGCAGATTACTTCCCCTAGCCCACCAGAAGCCCCCATGCTTCCCTAAAAGCATCCAAACAAAGGAGTTTATCACACAAGTGAGATCCTGTTGGAAAACGGGATTTAAATGAGATTTAAATTAGGTGGAAAAAAGTGCAGGAAGTTTATCACAAAACATCGCTGTTAACATGAAATAACATGAAGTTAAACTGAAGTTAAACCGAAGAAAAATGGCAGCTTTTTACTTTCGGGAAATCCTGAAAGTAAAAAAAAATTAAAAAAAAATGGTGTTTTTCTCTGCTTTAACTTCGTTTTACTTCACATCATTTCACTTTAGCAGGAATTCGGTGTGATAAACTTCCCGAATTTGCGAGTTTTGTTTAAATTCACATTTAATTTAAATCCAGTTTAAATCCCGTTTCCCTGGGGAATCTCACTAATCTGATAAACTCCAAAGAAGGATCAAAACCTAATCAAAATGGCAGCCAAAAATACCAAGACTTCACATTCAGTATACCAAATGTGACAGTACAGTGCACCAGGGGCTGAGGGGGACAGTCTCTGCCCCTCCTGCAGTTGCATATACCAACCTCATATGCTATCTGACAAACAACTAGGGCCACCAAAGCAGAATAGAGTGGCACTATTACTTCCCTTGGTCTAGACGCTATACTTCTATAGGCTGCATCAATAGAAGTATAGTGTCTAGATCAAGGGAAGTAATACTGCCACTCTATTCGGCTTTGGTCAGGCCCCACCTGGAATGTAGTGTAGTGGAGTCTCCATCCTTGGGGGTTTTCTGTTTTCTGCTGCTGTAGAGACTAGAACGCAGAACAATGGATGCAAGCTGCAGGAAAAGAGATTCCACCTCAACATTAGGAGGAACTTCCTGACAGTAAGGGCTGTTTGACAGTGGAACACACTCCCTCAGAGTGTAGTGGAATCTCCATCCTTGGAGGTCTTTAAGCAGAGGCTGGATGGCCATCTGTCGGGGATGCTTTGACTGGGAGTTCCTGCATGGCAGGGGGTTGGACTGGATGGTCCTTGTGGTCTCTTCCAACTCTATGATTCTATTCTATACTGTGTTTTTATTGCCAGTAAAACAAGGTGTGTATCCATACTGCAGAAATAATCCAGTTTGACACCACTTTAACAACCATGACTCAATTATATGGAATTCTGAGATTTGTAATTTTGTGACATCTAGCTGGTTTAGAGTACGAAGCTACATGATTTGAGATATGTGTGTGACCTTATTCTGCTCTGCCTCAGGCAGCAAATGTTTTGAGCCAGCCTACCACTAGCCTCTCTTTTCCCTCTGGTGTATCTTATCTCACCTGTGCCAAAAACACATTCCATCTACATTGGAGTTTGGCCAGGACCAAGTAAAAAAATCCAAATATGATTCCTCATTTCATAGAATCATAGAATCATAAAGTTGGAAGAGACCACACGGGCCATCCAGTCCAACCCCCTGCCATGCAGGAACTCCCAATCACAGCATCCCCGACAGATGGCCATCCAGCATCTGCTTAGGAAGGAGACTCTACTACACTCCGAGGGAGTGTGTTCCACTGTCGAACAGCCCTTACTGTCAGGAAGTTTTTCCTAATGTTGAGGTTGACTCATGTTCTACTTGTGGTCTACTTGGACTCCTGTGGTCTCATTCAGCCAGGTGTCCTCCATCCTATATCTGTGCATTTCATTTTTCCGCCCTAAGTGCAGAGAACCTTACATTTCTCTGTGTTGAATTTCATTTTGTTAGCTCTGGCCCAGATTTCCAGTCTATTCAGGTCATTTTGAATTTTGATCCTGTCCTCTGGGGTATTAGCTACTCCTCCTAATTTGGTGTCATCTGCAAATTTGATGACTAGGCCCCCAATACTGTCATCCAAGTCATTAATAAAGATCTTGAATAGCACTGGGCCCAGGACAGAACCCTGTGGGACCCCACTGGTCACTTCTCTCCAGGATGAAAAGGAACCATTGTTGAGCACCCTTTGGGTTCGGCCAGTCAACCAGTTACAAATCCATGTAACAGTTACCTTGTCTAGTCCACATTTTGCAAGCATGTCTGCAAGAATGTCATGGGGAACCGTGTCAAGGGCCTTACTGAAATCAAGGTATACTATATCCACAGCATTCCCTTCATCTACCAAGTTGGTAATTTTATCCAAAAGAGAGAGAGAGAGAGGGAGAGAGAGAGAGAGAGAGAGAGAGAGAGAGAGAGATCAGATTTGTCTGGCATGAACTGTTTCTCTGAAACCCATGTTGGCTTTTGGTGATTATGGAATTATCTTCTAGATATTCACAGACTCTCTGTTTAATGATCCACTCCAGAATCTTTCCTGGGATTGATGTCAGACTAACTGGGCGATAATTGTAGGGATCCTCTTTTTTCCCCTTTTTGAAGATTGGGACAACATTTGCCCTCCTCCAGTCTGCTGGGACTTCTCCTGTTCTCCAGGAGTTCTCAAAGATTATTGCCAATGGTTCCGATATTACATTTGCCACTTCTTTTAATATCCTTGGATGTAGTTCATCTGGTCCTGGAGACTTGTATTCATTTAGGTTAACCAGGTATTCCTGTACTGTCTCTTTACTTATTCTGTGCTGAATTTCCTCTATTCTGTCTCCTGTTCCATTATCCTTAGGTTGAGCACCCTTTGCCTTTTCTGAGAAGACTGAAGCAAAGAAGGTGTTGAGTAATTCTGCCTTTTCTCTGTCCCCTGTGAGCATTTTGCCATCTTCTGCACGCAGTGGCCCTACTGTTTCCTTCTTCCTTTTGCTTCGGACATACCCAAAAAAGCCCTTTTTATTTTTCTTAACCTCTCTAGCAAGCCTGAGTTCATTCTGCGCTTTAGCTTTTCTGACTTTATCCCTACACTTTATCCCTGCTGGCTATTTGTTTGAATTCCTCTTTGGTGATTTCCCCATTTTTCCATTTCTTATACATGTTCCATTTAAAACAGCTCAGTTGAAAGTTCCTTAATCATCCATACTGGTTTCTTGAGACATTGTTCTTCCTCATTGGAACTCTTTGAAATTGTGCCTTCAGTATCTCCTTTTTGAGAAACTCCCATCCATCTTGAACTCTCTTCTCTTTTGGTATTCCTGACCAAAAGTATTTCTCTAAGTTTATTGAAATCAGCTCTCCTAAAGTCTAGAATTCGTATCTGACTATGCCTAGCTTCCCCTTTCCGATGTATAACAAACTCCAGGAGAATATCTCCCACCTAAGGATCCCACCACTTGCACCCCATCAACTAGGTCTTCCCTGTTGGTTAAGATCAGATCCAAAATAGCTGACTCCCTTGTTGCCTCTTCCACCTTTTGGACAATGAAATTGTCTTCAAGGCAAGTGAGGAATTTGCTAGACCTTGAGGATTTGGCAGAATTTGAATTCCAGCAAATATCAGGATAGTTGAAGTCACCCATTACTACTATATTTCTCCTACCTGAATATGTAATCATCTGTTCTAGAAAGGCATAATCCAATTCCTCTGCCTGAGTCGGGGGGGTCTGTAGTAGACTTCCACAGTAACATCCCTGTTGTTTCCCTCTCCTTTAATTTTTATCCAGACACTCTCCACCTGGCTTCCAGTATTGATTTCCTGGATCTCTTCACTGGTGTAAATATCCCTGACATATAATGCTATTCCTCCTCCTTTCTTGTTTGGCCTGTTTCTCTTTAAAATGTTATACCCCTCTATTTCTACATTCCAATCATGAGACTCATCCCACCAGGTTTTCAGTGATGCCTATAATATCATATTTCTTTTGTTGTGCTAGGAGTTCAAGTTCATCTTACTTATTTCCCATGCTCTGTGTGTTAGTGTAGAGACACTGAAGACCATGTGTCCCCTTTGCTTGATGCCTGTGCACATTTTTTTGGCTCCTATTGTTGGGTCCTTGCACTTTTGCCTTGTTCCTTCTATGTCAGCTTGACTATTGTTTCCATCCCTTTAGCCTTCCAGAATGCTGTCTCCCTTCCCCACATAACTCAGTTTAAAGCCCTCCTGATCAGATTCTTCAGACTGTTGGCAAAAACGTTTTTGCCAACTGGTGTGAGATGCAGCCCATCCCTTGCTGTAAGTCCCTCCTCGTGGAACCGCAGCCCATGTTCCAAGAATCAAAATCATTCTCAGTGACAACATCTGCAGAACCAGTTGTTGACATCTGCTATTCCCCTCTCTTCCTGGACCATGCCCTTCTACTGGCAGAAGAGACGAGATGACAATCTGTGTGTCTATTTCCTTCAGCTTCTTACCCAGAGCCTCATAATCCCTTCTGATATTCTGAAGGCTGTGTTTTGCTGTGTCATTCATTCCCACGTGGACCAAAATGAAGGGGTATTGTTCAGTAGGCTTGACCAGTCTTATCATCCTCTCCGTCACATCACAGATCTTTGCCCCAAGGGAGACAACACACCTTCCGAGACATCTTGTCGGGCCCACAAATCACTGCTTCTGTACCCCTCAGCAATGAGTCCCACACCACAACCATATGCCTCCTCCGAGGCTTAGTAGCGACTGTTCCCTGTGATGGAACTCCCAGGCTCCCCTGCTCTGTCCATGCTGGTCTTCCTCATCCTCCTTGATAAGTGAAAAGGTTTCAAAATGATTCTGTAGCTGTAAGCTCCCACAGCTATCCCTGATTTCCCTGCTTCTCTGTGTGACATTCCTCCAGCTGTCTGCCTCCTGTGTACATGAAGAGACCTTCTCATCCCCTGCGACTTCCTCTGTGTGGTCCCCTTCCAAGATCATTCCTTCCGTTCTGTCCAGGAAAACCTCTTGCTCCCTGATATGCTGAAGTGTAGCTACCCTGGATTCCAGCTGCTGTACTTTCTCCTCCAAGAGTGCTACCAACTTGCACTTGGGGCATGATGTGACATTCCCTACATCTGTAGGCAAGAAGACAAACATCCCACAAGTGTTGCAGGTGACTGCAGCCATTCCCTCAGTGTCCATACCGAGAAGTGTTGAGGAATCACTAAAACAGGAGTATGTGCTTCCTCCTCAAAGAATATCCCCCAGTAAACACCAATGTCAAAGGCTGCTGATGGCCTGGCCTATTTCACCAAATCTCTGTCAGTGAGCTCACTCTACTGGGAATATAACTTTATAGAAATCTCCTGGTTGCTAACTTGTACTCACTTCCTCTGAGATGGAGGGGAACCCCTCAAAAGCACTTTTAAAAAGGGAGAGATTTAAAGGAGAACCTCTAAAACAAAGTTAACAGCTCCCCTCTTCTTTACATTGTACTTTCCCCTGTTTGGGGGAAAAAATTCGAGCATGCTCGGCTCTGGAATGAGTTATATATAGCTAGTCTCCTAGCTCCTCCCACTAGTGACTCACAGATGTGACTCACAGAAGCTCCTCCTCCTCTGCAACAGTCACACTTCCCCAAGAGATTTTAAAAATCCAAACCTTCACCACTTAAAATGCCCGTTTAGAAGCTGCTGTTCCTTCTTCTCTCTCTAGCTGCAACTGGCCTGCAACTGGCTCTGGGAGGAGTTATGTATAGCTAGTCTCCTAGCTCTTCCCACTTGCGACTCACATATATGACTCACAGAAGCTCTTCTTCCTCTGCAACACACGCACTCCCCTAAGAGATTTAAAAATCCAAACACTCACCCCTTAAAATGACCACCGAGAAGCTGCTGTTCCTTCTTCTCGCTCTAGCTGCAACTGGCCTGCAAATGGCTCTGGGAGTAGTTATATATAGCTAGTCTCCTAGCTCCTCCCACTTGCGACTCACAGATGTGACTCACAGAAGCTCCTCTTCCTCTGCAACAGACATACTCCCCTAAGAGATTTTAAAAATCCAAACACTCACCACTTAAAACGGCCACCAAGAAGCTGCTGTTCCTTCTTCTCTCTCTTGCTGCAACTGGCTCTGGGAGGAGTTATATATAGCTAGTCTCCTAGCTCCTCCCACTTGTGACTCACAGAAGCTCCTCTTCCTCTGCAACAGACACACACTCCCCCAAGAGATTTTAAAAATCCAAACACTCACCACTTAAAATGGCCGCTGAGAAGCTGCTGTTCCTTCTTCTCTCTCTAGCTGCAACTATTTAACTGGGAATACTTTGGCAGAAGCCAGCTTTGAAGCGCTCAATGCACTTAGCTAGATTTTGGGCTTGCCTATTCCAGTGAAAATACTCTGGGCTGCTCCCAGGGCATTCTGGCCGTAAGATGCCCCAGTTTCCCCCATTAATAAAATAAAAGTAATAATAATAATAGTAGTAGTAGTAGTAGTAGTAGTAGTATTTATTTATACCATACCCAATCACGTGGAATCCAGGCAGCTTACAATAATAATTATTTTTACTTAGACGGTTCCCTGCCCTCAGGCTTACAATCTAAAAGACACGACACAAAAGGAGAAGGGAATGGTGGTGGGGAAGGGGATCAGGTCCAGCAGTTCTTCTCTCCCTCTGAGGCACGGACCAAGACAGATGGACTAGAGGGAGGGCTATCCTTCTTCAGGCTAGCCCCATTACCTCTGCACACTGTAGCAATACTGCACAGCTGTCTAACATGCATTCCCACTGTGTCTCCCAAGCTGGCACCAGTGCTGTTAAAGTGAGTAATTCTCTCTGAGATTATGATGAGGCACCCAGCCTTGTTACTGGGCACTTTGTTGTGACCTGACCTCAGAGGGAATCACTTGCACTAGCAACAGCAGTGCCAGGCCACACAGCAGGGATGCATTTGGAGACAGCCACCCAGTATCACTATGGAGTGCTCTGGGTTTTCTTTCAAATTCAGGATCCAAAGGGAATTTTTTAAAATCAAATTTAAGGGAGGGATAAGGAGGATTCAGTGCCAAATTGGCCTCACATCATGTCAAATCAGGGATTTGGCCCTGCATCATGAAGACAGGTCACTGTGAGGACATGGGATGAGACCAATTTATTTGTCCCATGTAGACAAAGTATGTGTTACATTCTTTTTGGAAATCAAAACAAATTCTACCTCTATAGTTTTTTATGGGTTTTTCAAGCTATGTGGCCATGTTCAAGAAGAGTTTATTCCTGATGTTTCACCAGCGTCAGGAATAAACTCTTCTAGAACATGAGCACATAGCCCAAAAAATCCACAAAAAACTATGGATGCCAGCTATGAAAGCCTTCAACTTCACAGTACTTACTCTATTTTACTCTACTTTCTAAATACTTTCAAAATAAGTGCAATTCTACTTTCAAAATACCACACCAGCAGCAGTGAATTCATTTAAGTATCCACCATTCTCTCCCCATTCCCCCAAATATACCACCAGGCTTCTTTTACTTAGAAAAACAACTCACCTGCCACAAAATCCCCAAAACCAACTGTGGTTAGTGTGACAACTACAAAATAAAAGGAGTCCAGAGCCGACCATTCCTCAATATATTTGAAACTGACTGCTGGAATAGTGACAAAAACGATGCAACCAGCCAGGATGAAGAGAATGGTTGAGATCACACGGATTTTTGTCTGACTCACTTGTTTCTTCTGAAAGAGAAAATGATGGAAAATGATAAACATTACCTGTAATTGCTAATACAGAATTCCCTGAAACCATCATAAAATGACTTGCATCTGAGAATATCAAATACGCAACCATCAGCCTATGTAATGTAGTATGTGCAAAGACACTGAAAGTCTGGGACTCTTTGTGTGGATGCAGATGTGTTTTGTGGGGCCAGCACACAGAGAAATAGACACCATGTGTTTATCCCAGCATCCCCTCCCCAGTTTCCTGGTTAATTTTTTGGAGAGCTAGCCTCTCCATTCTAGAGAAGACAGAGCAGTACTGTCTGTTGTGACCCAACATAAGGCATTTACTACTGCTAATTTTTTTCTAAGTCTTTGATTAATGCATCACCTTTTGCCATGTTTTGGGGCTTGGTTTATGGGGGGGGGGGAGGCGGAATTATGAGTGCTTTGAAGCCTTTATTAGCTACACTCTTCGAGCTGCTTGAGACTGGGATTTTTAAATAGATATGTATGAAAACCAAACAACAGTTTTTCTGAAGTCTCTGCAACACTGACAGCCTGCTTACTGCTTTGAAGTGGAACAAACATAAGATCTGTTGAGATGCAACACTCCTTACTACCATGGCAAGGATGCAGTTCTACAATATCTCACACTGATGTGGACAGAAGATTACATTATATAGCACAAAAGTGAAAACAAATTCTGCCCTTTTGTCTGGAAATACCCAAGACACTAAACAGATTATTCTGTGGTCTGATCCATCATGACAATTCATTAATTGATTACCTGTTCATGGGAGATGGAAGAAAAGGGAAAGTTCTGCCTAAAGAGGGTAGCTAACAAATAGTTTTCTGTCCTATTCAAGCTTCCCATTATTTGTCCCACATAACAACAGTTTA